>OW569398.1:32733171-33933171 GCA_937620795.1 Thecophora atra
CTCCGACCCCTCATCGACGAGGCATCAAGAGGTGAGTAGGGGTCTCTGGTGGGGAGTTCTTCATCAGATTTCCAATTTTTCACGAACACTTCTATACAAAATTCCATATTTTTCACGAACACCAACAAACTTCTGAAACCCAAATGGGAAGCCGAACAATCGCTGGAATAAGTCAGCTATCTCGTTATCTCTGGTCGTGAACTTCAGATCGTGAAGTTGGTTGATAAGCTTACGCGCTCGTGTGATTTATAATGAGTTTATACATTAAAGGCCATTCATTTTGAAAGTATGCAAATAAATTAATTGCAAACCAAGAAGCAAAGAAAAAAAATTTATATTTTGTTCGTAGCTCCTTTTTGTTGATAGATTGCAACAGTGAGTGTAATTAGTTTGGATTTACCGAAATTCGATGACCATGGAGACTTGCGTGTAGAGGCAAGTAACGGGGATGACGCTCGTCTAAAAACTGTTGTTAAAGAATTTGACATGTTGGAAATTTTTCCATGTTTGAAGTGTAAGTAATAGCTTATAGCTAAATTTGATTTTGTTCTCCTTTCCCAAAAGAGTGTGGGATGATTTTCTTCACGAAAAATGATAATAATAAAGCTGGAATAATAATTTTATGTAATAATCCTAGTGTTATGTTACGTGAGTAACTCTTTAAAGGAAGATACTTCCCAAGTGGAACGGGTCGCCCTAATTTGTGTCCTGGCGTAAACGCCGCTGGACGAGAAGGAGTGCCTGCAATTAAGTTGGCACGTCCTGTGACCTAAGACGCCTTGCTGAGTTGCTGGCGTAGAATTAAAATGAAAAGCCTTGAATAGTTTCTGGCTAGATTAATTCTTAACTTTATTTCGGATCGCTCGGGTTTTTATACCCTAAGTGATTCCATTTCTCTAAGAGTGTAAATATACAAGCAATATTAATATATATGGCTAAACTATTCTTTCTTATGCTTAATTCTATGCATAGTTATTTCTTTATGCTTCACATTCTTATTCGCACTCAAAATTTCTATTTGTTTATAAAATTTATTGAACCGATACCCAATCATTGACGCGATTCGAAATTGGGCGTTTCAAGGTTCGTGTTACAACGTGTGACGCTGAGTCGCGGTCATCAGCGAGTTAGTGGGTCAGTGCATGCAAAGTGCATGCTCTGCATTTATTGAATGTTACAGTATGTTGTTGTGTACAGGAGCGGAGTGCGGTCATTGGATACACTACATCCTCACCCTTAAGAGAAAAATTATATTAGAAGAATATAATTTTTATCAGTGATACATGTGAAGTTCGGGAAAATTTTGTTTTTAAACAGTTAGGTTTTCATATTTTACAATTTAATGTGCTAAAATTTTTAACGTACGATTAATTATAAATGTTTATAATATATAATCTAAGTAATACAATAAGTATTATATAATATTTACTATAAGTATTTGTATTCTTTAGATTCTTATTTTGTTTTTAGTTCTATTTAGTTTTCATTTTTACATTTGGTTTACAATGTATGGTTTTAAATTATTATTGTGTACTTCTTTATATGAGCCATTTATTTCAATTACCGAATTTATACCTTTGTTCTCAATAATTTTATACGGACCTCTATATGGACTATTATATTTTTTTTTATTTTCTGCTTTTAATAAAACTAGGTCTCCTTTTTGCAAGTTAAGTGGTCGTGAGTAATTGTTTAATTCTTTTGTATGTCTTTTTTTCTTTTCATTAATAATTTGCCGTTTTGCTATGTCAAGTGAAGTTTGTAATCTGATCTTTAGTTCGTTAGCGTAATCGTCAATATTTGTAGTGTTTTTTGTGTTTATGAATGCGTCAGTTGGTAGTTGTGCTAGTTTTCCAAATATGAGTTCATGTGGTGAGTAATTTGTAGTTATGTGTGGCGTTGTGTTGTATGCAAACATGTAATATGGTAACCAAATATCCCATTCATAATTATAAGCAAAATTTAATAAAAATTCATTTAACACTCTATGATTTCGTTCAACTGAACCTAATGTTTGGTGATGATAAGGAGTTGAAAATATTTGTTTTATTTTTAACAAATCACATATGTTTTTTAGTAGCTCATTTGTAAATTCTGTCCCTTGATCTGATTTTAAAATTTTGAAATGTCCAAATTTTAAGATTAACTGTTCTACGATTGTTTTAGCTACGGTTAAAGCGCCTTTTGTCTGTATTGGATACGCTATTATATATTTTGTTAGGTCACATTGCATTGTTACAATGTACCTGTAACCGTTTGATACCTTAAGAGGGCCTACTGTGTCTATAGATATTGTTTCAAAGCTTGTGTTTGGTGTGTCCGTAATTGTCTGTTGTTCTACAGTGTGCTTTGTTATTTTATTTCTTGCGCATAAGTCACAATTTGCTATAAATTTCTTTACCATTTTATTCATATTTTTCCAAATATATCTTTGTTTAAGTTTTATTATCGTTTTCCGAATACCTAAGTGTTCTTTACTGTGAAATTCATCGATTATTTTATATTTCATTAATTCGACTTTTATTTTTCTTGGGGCGGCATAAATTAGTATTTTTAATTGGGGGTCATTATTATTTATTTTTATCTTTGCGTACGTCTTTTTAAATTCTTCTTTCTCACATATTTTGAATATTTCATCATTGTTTTCTAGCGCTAAATAATCTATATTTTCTTTCTTCATTCTTGATGCTAGCTTCTGCAGTATCGAATCTAGTTTCGCTGCATTATCGCTACATCCTACGTGCACATTATAATTTTCGATAGCTATCTTACAATTTTTTATATTTTTGTCGACATTAAATTTTAATCTTCTCATATTTTTGACGTCAGATACTGATGTGCAATCCCATATACGAAGTATATCTGGCTTCGATTGAGATGTACACTGCCCCTCTTTATTATTATTTTTACTCATGCCCCTTGTAACAATTAGTGTTTTTTTTATAGTTTCATCGATTTCATTTGGTATCATTTCCTTTAACATATCTGAGTTGATCTGTATTCTTGACAGAGCGTCTGCATTGGTATTTAATTTTCCTTTTTTATATATAATTTCAAAGTCATAGTCACAAAGATCTAGTCTTATTCTCGTCATTTTGGATGACGGATTTTTGTGTGTGAAGAGTGATATTAAAGGTCTGTGGTCTGTTACTACTGTAAACTTTCGTCCGAATAAGTAAGGTCTGAAAAAGTTTATACTCCAGTGGATCGCTAAAAGTTCTTTTTCTATTACTGGTTTGTTTAAGTCGTGTTTCTGTAATGCTTTACTGGCATAAGAAATAGGTAAGTCATTGCCTATCTCACCTTGTGATAAAACTGCGCCCAATGCGTAGTTTGAAGCGTCTGTTGTTAAAATGAACGGTTTTTCAAAGTCTGGATATTGTAAAATTGGTGGTTCTACTAGTTTATTCTTTAGTTCTTGAAACGCTTTTTGGCAACTGTCAGTCCATTCAAATTTAATGTTCTTTTTTAATAGTTGGTTTAAGTCCTTAGCTATGTCTGCAAAGTTCTGTATAAATCGTCTATAGTAATTGCAAAATGCGATAAATCTTCTAACTTCATCTGAGTTCTTAGGAATAGGGTATTCTTTAATTGTCTGGAATTTCGCTGGATCTGTTTTCACTCCATTTCTTGTTATTAAATGACCTAGGTATATGACTTCTGGTCTTAAAAAACAACATTTTTCTGCGTTTAATTTTAAATTGTATTTATCTAACCTTTCTAATACACGAATTAAGTTTTCATTATGATGATTAAGACTACATCCGTAAACAATTATATCGTCTACGTATAGAAATGCCTCGGATTCTAGTCCTGATAGTGCTATAGTAAGCATTCGCTGAAAACTGTTCGAAGATATTTTTAATCCAAAAGGTAATCTTTTGAATTGAAAATGACCGTTTGTTGTAGAGAAAGCGGTTAGTGGTCGTGAATTTTTTTGTAAACCTATTTGATGAAAAGAACTCGTCATATCAAGAGTTGAAAACCATTTTGCTCTTCCTAACCTATCAAGAATGTCTTCTAGTCGTGTCAATGGAAATTTATCGTTAACTATTTTATCATTTAATTTGCGGAAATCGACTACTACTCTCCATTTCTTTTTGTCATCAGTATTTTTCTTCGGAACTAGCAATAGTGGAGCGTTATATGGGCTTGTTGATTGTTCTATTATATCGTCTTGTAGCATCTTATTTACTTGATCGTTTATTATGTCTGTGTGCGTGTGTGGTAATCTATAATTTTTAATGTAAACTGGTGTTTTGTCTGCAAGGGATATTTCTTGAGTGTAAAAATTATTTACTGTCAATGGATCGTTTTCTAAGTGAAAAACATTTTGGTATTTTTGTAAAATATTTATTAATTCTTGTTTTGCTTCATCGTCTGGGCAGTCAATTTGTAGTTTTTGAAGGATTTGTTTAAAACGGTTTTTGTCATTTGTTTTGTTGTTGTATAGCACGTCGTAATTTTTAAGAGGTTCGGTTTCTATGTTTAAGTTTCGTATAGTTGCTTCGTCGTTGTTTGTGTTTAGAATTTTTATGTGCGTATTACCATTTTTGGGTGCTAAAGAATTGCTTAGAAAAATCCCTGGTTCAATCTCTTTGTTTAAAATGAGTTTTTCTTCTGTGAAATTTAATTCAAGTGGCAAAATCATTTCTGTTCTTGGAGGTATTTTAATGTGGAAAATTTTTGTTTGCATTGGAATGGTTATTGTATGTTCATTTGCGTATACTGAAAGCGTAAATGTCTCATAGTCAACTTTGCATAAAAATTTTTGTAAAAAGTCTCTTCCTAATATTCCGTCTGTTTCTATTGGAAATTCTTTGTTTACCAGATGGAAATTGTGAGTCAGTGTGTCTGCTCCTATGTTTAATGATAAAGATATCGATCCTAAAGAGTAAGTTTTTTCTGTCGTTATACCAGTTAATGCACATTTTTCGTCAGTGTAATATTCTTGGTCATTTAGTTTTGAACTTATTTTACATAGTGAAATGTCAGCGCCTGTGTCAATCAGAAATTTCAGATTCTCTCTTTTAAACTTAAGTGTTATGTAATTTGTATTATTATCCGATACTTTGTATATCTTTAATTGCGGCTGTCTGGAATGTTCGTGCATTCCGAGCCTATTTCGTTTCCCGATTCTTGTACGATGTTTATGTTTCTACTACTTTGATTTCTGTAATTGTTTTGGTTTTGATAAGAAGCGTTTCTGTTATGGTTCGAGTTATTATTGTTGCGACTAAAATTTCTGTTGTTGTTAAAATTATTGTTGCTGTAATGTGTTACATTTTGTGGGTTATTTATCCAGTTTCGGTTTTTTTGATGGTTATTGTTGCCATATCTTTTGTTATTATAATATCGTTGATTGTTGTTACTGTTGTATTTCTGATTGTTGTTATTATTGTTGTTTCTTTGATTGTGTGTTTGTGGTTTGAAATTTGAGTTCCTATTGCGTACATAATTTATTTGTAATTTACTTCGACTGTTTGTTTGTTCTAGTTCTAATGCAAGGCTTACTGCATCAGAAAATGTCTTCGGTTGCGATGCGAAAATTGTTTGTTTATAATTTTCATCAATGCCGTTCTTAAAAATTGTCAAAGCGTACGTATCGTTGATTTTAGTTATTGTTGTTTTTTGTAATTCTGTTGCGTCATTTCCTAGTTCTTTTATCTGTAAATTGTTTAGTTCGGCTATTGTTGCTAGAATTTTGTCTTTGTAGTGTGATATGTTGCCTCTCTGTATCATGTTTGATAAATCTGTATGCAACTGTGGAACCGATTTGTTCGTTTTGTAACGAAGTCGTAAAGAGGTTTTTAATTCGTCTAATGTTGTAGGGGTTTGTACCGAATTTAAAGCTGTTCTTACATTTTGGCTCAATTTAATGTGATAAACGAATTCTATTAAGTCTTGCTTTGCAGTTGTTGACAAAGTTTTGTTTATTATTTCTACAACTTTTAAAAATGAATCTAATTCTTTATAATTTCCACCAAAGATAGGGATGGTTTTCATCGAGGTTTCTATGTTAAAGTTTGCCATATTTGTATCTTGTGTATTGGTTTTTTTGTCAATTGTAATCTCAATCTGTGAATGTGCAGAGTCTGAATCTGAGTCTGTTGTCGATTGCGACATTAAAAGTTGTCTTGCTATACAATATTCTTTTTCAAATTCTTCGATTCTTTTAGCAATCGTACTATCGTTTACATCTACTATGCCTATGCAAAATCGTACCTGTGCTTTATATTCTTCTAATTCTTTTAGTTTTGATTTAATTGTTTCCGGCTTGTATGGTCTACTACTTGTTTTTTTAGCGTTTGATATTATTTTTTGTACCGTTTCTATTATCTTATCTAAGTCTTCCATTAATCATAGGTTAGCATATATATGTTACTGCATGTTTATTTTTATTTAAATGTATATTTTTATTTATTTTTAAACATCCGAAATAGTTCTTAATTGAATACGTTTATTTACATAAGTTTTAAAATATGAATGTATTTTGTTTAATACATATAGTGCAACTATTAGGGCTATAATTGTTATTCCGGTTACTTGTTGGAAGTTGTAAGTTGTTGACAACGAATTGTTGTTGTTGTAGCTTACGTTTATTTGTTCTTCTTTTTGTAAAACGTTTCCCATTTTTGACGAACTAATTGCTGCTCCTGACGTTGCTAGTAGACTTCCCATTGATTCCGCGATTTTTCAGCCGCTGTTCTATTGTATCTATCTGTCGCCAGATCTCGTTAGCTGTATCCCATTGGGGTGGATTGGTTTCATCAGTTACAATGTTCTTTAGGTGTCGTAGTAATTTTCTATCTTTTACTAATTTTCCTCCTCTTTGTTTTTTTATATTTTTTGTTGTTGGAATTTTGCACCTTTCTGCGTCTTTTTTATCCTGTAATCGTGATCTGTATTCACTAAGGCTAATTCTTCTTGGTCCTTGCTCTGCAGTGTTGGTAGGAATATTAACTGGTGCTTCAGGGTTTTTGATTCCTTCAGGTATATATTCATCTGATATTGATGCCGTCTTACAGAACCGTCGAGCAAAAGCAGAATATAAATTTGGCAGGAACAGTGATTCAAAACGCAGGATATTATTAGAGGACTTCAGGAAAGACTTAAAGTTGCAGGGTCTCTGGTGATTTAAAGTTGCAGGATCTCAGGTGCGGTATGCAGGATCGCCATGTTATGTTACGTGAGTAACTCTTTAAAGGAAGATACTTCCCAAGTGGAACGGGTCGCCCTAATTTGTGTCCTGGCGTAAACGCCGCTGGACGAGAAGGAGTGCCTGCAATTAAGTTGGCACGTCCTGTGACCTAAGACGCCTTGCTGAGTTGCTGGCGTAGAATTAAAATGAAAAGCCTTGAATAGTTTCTGGCTAGATTAATTCTTAACTTTATTTCGGATCGCTCGGGTTTTTATACCCTAAGTGATTCCATTTCTCTAAGAGTGTAAATATACAAGCAATATTAATATATATGGCTAAACTATTCTTTCTTATGCTTAATTCTATGCATAGTTATTTCTTTATGCTTCACATTCTTATTCGCACTCAAAATTTCTATTTGTTTATAAAATTTATTGAACCGATACCCAATCATTGACGCGATTCGAAATTGGGCGTTTCAAGGTTCGTGTTACAACGTGTGACGCTGAGTCGCGGTCATCAGCGAGTTAGTGGGTCAGTGCATGCAAAGTGCATGCTCTGCATTTATTGAATGTTACAGTATGTTGTTGTGTACAGGAGCGGAGTGCGGTCATTGGATACACTACACTAGCAAAGGGCATAACGTACATATCTCTTCAATATTTGTCGAGAGAAGACATTAAGGACGCCATCGACGACATCGGACAAAAGGCCGAATTTAGAAAAAAGCTTTTCAAATATAGAAAAACAGAGGTGTTATGTTAAAAATAGATGTTTATAAGACATCAAGTCTTTTAAATGATAAAATTCTTTCAGTTCAATATCGTTGATGATACTTTGTCCATCGATTCCAAAGTAACTTCCTGGCAAAAAGAGAATACATTCCGGCAGGAATCTTCATCATCAAGTGCTCCAAATTTCACTAAATTGGTAAGATATTACTTTTATATTTATTAGCATTCTGGTAAATAAAATATGGCGAATTATGGTAAATTCTTATGAATTATAGGACATTTCCATTCTGATCAACAGTTCAACAAGAGATGAGAAGAAGAGAAGCACTCAAAGTAGGCCTAAGCAGAGACTGTTCTGATTAGAGCAGCATACGCATAAGGTGGGAAAAGTCTTTTCCCTTGCTTTGGAAGGATTTCCAAGAGCTAATACACACCTCTTTTCTAAAGGCATGCCCCAAATACAGTGGTGCAAGAGCACCGCAGCTGGTAAAAAAAAGTGTTTATTTAGGTCGCGATGTTTTTTACACATTATAGGTGTTTTTTTTTATAGATCGATATAGATTTCAGGCTTCTGTTTCCTGAAAAAGAGCATTTACTTTTCAGCAAATGGGATCATTTCCGTTCAAAAATTAAAAGTTACTTCAGCCAAAACATACGAAATGACTGCGGTAAGAGATTGCTCAGTACTTGGAAATTGTGTCAATAAAGGTAAATGGTGCATTTAGTCTTATTACGTTTTCATTTACTAAACTCTTGTGAGATGCAGAATATTACATAATTTGCACGCTTCTGGCATCGATTCTGCCTTCTAATGGGCGTTTTTTGAACAAATTGGGCAACATCAAACGAAAAGTCCCTATACTGGATTCACAAGAAAGTCTCGTTTTCCGCTTAGTATGCATCAATGATTACGGCAGGAAATTGGAGGAAATAGTGAATAAGCATTATTTTTTAAATTTACAAATTCAACCTTTTCTAATAGTCAAGGGCCTTTCAGAGTGCATTACATCTTTTTACATATATTTCGACAAAACTATTTATAAATTAGAATCTTTTATTGAAGCAGTTGATTGCTGTTTAAAGTTGTGTCATCCGCAAAAGCCGTCAAACTTTGTGAGTTTATGGGTTTAAGTTTTTTTCTTGGTTCCGCTTACGAAAATTTGTAACATTAATTAAATTTTTAGTAATTAACTCTATACACAACCTTCTTCAGCAAATTTTTGTTGACAACTGAAATTTGACTGAAATTAAATTACATTTCACTCCAATATATGTATGCGACAGAGGTAGAAAGTGGTGAATATGACATACAGTGTATGTGAAAACCCGAACGAAATTTTGTCAAATTATTTTGCAAAAGCCGACGGAGTGTCACATCTCATTATCTCTGGCAACAACTAAAGAACTTGCTGAAGAAATACGTAAAAATACCAAGAAATCATAAAAAAGTCGATACAAAACCTCTTTCTTCAACAAGCTGTTGTGATTTCAAATAAGGGTGAAAAGCAAAGTGAGATTTCTTTATTGTACACATTCTGGCCGCCCGACAATAACGAATAAATTTCATAAAAAATTGTGATTATCCGAAGCCATACTGTAGACATAGCAATCTCTTGATTTCTGCAAGTAATAGCCTATGATGCACGGCTAATAGCGATGTGTGCTTCGTACTACGCACACATGTGCTTGCGTTCGTGGGTAATGCGCTCATCGGTATAGCCGTGTGTCATGGGCAGCGTGGTTGTCTGCAAGAATGTTTATGTTTTTGTTTTCCCTCAAAATCTTAAACTCTGGCTACTTGATAAAGTTCCATTATGCCATTTCAAACGCTTGGTTCGAGGTTGAGTTTGCGTTTGCGTTTGAGGCCCATTATCATGTTGTAAACAAAACACCATTTGGAGAACGATAGTAGTGGAAATATGGGCATTCTAAAACAACATAGCGACTGCGCTGCTGTGATGCCTGTTGTGTTCTACCGGCTTGTGATGCTATCTTGCTTATTGGCATTCTAAAACAACGTAGCGACTTCGCTGCTGCGGTGCTATGGACAGACGAAAAGGGATTGAGGGGGGTGGGGGGCTTGGTATAGAAGGAGAGAGGAATTAGGACGATGGAGGAATTCAAAGGAGGGAGGGGAAAGTTGGTGGAGGCTGGGGAAGTAGGTGGAGAGAGGAAATAGGAGGAGGAGGGAGGGGGAAATAGGAGAAAATAGCAGGAAGGAGTGAGCGGGAAATAGGAGGAGTGGGGAGAAGTAGGAACGAGAAGGAAGTGGGAAGGATGACGAATTAAAAAAGAAACGAAAATTGGAAATGAGAGGAAGTAAGAAGGTGTGGAAGAGAAGAGATAAAGGAATATGTTTTTTTGTTTTATGGTTGTTTTAATATTCATAGGCTTCACTTCGGGCCCTTAACCATTTATTGCTTCTGTAATTTCTGATGATCATTTAGAAACACATGGGTCAAGGTGTAGAGCGCTCGCAACACGTTGACAAATGTTCCTTTTGTGTTTTCCTAACTCGTAACAAAGGATCACTACGAGATTTAAATGAGATGTCAATTAATGTCGAGAAGTAACACGTTGATATAGCTGCTTCTATGATATATGAGGTGTTAATCTTAAATTTTCAACGGCTTTGTAATTTTTTCAGCTATTAATGTCATTGTTAAATAAATTAACTATGATCACTTTCAAGACACAGGGTTCAAGTTATAGTTGCACGCACAACACGTGCACACATGTTCCTTTGTGTTTACCTGAGTTGAAATAGAGGATCAGCGAGCGATTGAAGTAGATGTCAATGCATGTCAGCAGGTAATGTGTTGATATTGCTGTTTCTAATATTTATGAGCTGAGATTCTGAAACACTTTATTGCTTTGTAATTTTTAAGGCTATTAATGAAAAAAGTTATCCTTGGGTCATTTTTAATTATAAGAGTCCAGTTCTGTTAAGTGTGGACACTCATCCTAAAACGTATCCTTGAATCATTTTGAATTATTAGAGTCCAGTGCTTGTAAGTGTGGACACTCATCCTAAAAAGAATCCTCGAATCATTTTGAATTATTTGGATCTAGTGCTTGTAAGTGTGGACACTCATCCTAAGAAGAATCCTTGAATCATTACGAATTATTTTGGTCTAGTGCTTGTAAGTGTGGACACTTATCCTAAAACGAATCTTTGAATCATTTTGAATTATTTGGGTCCAGTGCCTGTAAGTGTGAACACTCATCCTAAAAGGTATCCTTGGATCATTTTTAATTAGTAGAGTCCAGTTCTGTTAAGTGTGGACACTCATCCTAAAACGTATCCTTGAATCATTTTGAATTATTAGAGTCTAGTGCTTGTAAGTGCGGACACTGATCCTAAAAAGAATCCTTAAATCATTTTCAATTATATGGTTCCAGTGCTTGTAAGTGTGGACACTCATCCTAAAAACCATCCTTGAATCATTTCGATGCTGGGCGTAGGCATGAAATGTCTTTTCAGCCGTCATCGACATCATCATCTGCAGCACAAACACCATCATCATCATCATTATTACCGTCTGCAGCAGCAGCATCATCATCAGCGACATCATCAGCAGCAGAAACATTATCATCGTCAGCAGCAGCAGCACAAGCATCGACATGATTAGCAGCAGAAGCATCATCATCGTCATTATCAACAGGTACAATACCATTAGTTAACGCTAACGAGATCGTTCATTGTGCAAATTGCAATGAAGAGTTTCTCGAAGAAGCTGTAGCTTCCATATAAGAAGCTTAAAACATAACAAGAATTCTTGGACGCCATTAGATGCCGGACTAAAGTGTATTCGGTCCGTCTACAAAAGTTGAATTCAAACATTTGTATTGGTAACTGAGGATGAAGGTCTTCTTATTCCTCAAGATTATGTTGAAAAGAGCAAAGAAATGGTAGCTAAGCAACTCGAAAATTTGCTAGAAAAGCAACCAACTCTGAAATTAAATATGGAGTTGTATGCCGAATATTTCAAGCAAACAGTCGAATATGAAGATGTCGTGGAGTTGAAATCATTTCAAACAAAAATGATTTTGCTCCAGAAAATGGAAAACTTTAACAACATATACACGAATATGGCTCAAACTTGTCCAACAAAATGGGTGAGTTTTAGGAGAGGGATAGTGGATGGTCTTTATTGAGAATATGTCACCTTGAGGTGAATGTTAATCGGTACAGACCTTTGAAGGGGACTTCATAAATCCCTCTCCCCAAATCTTTAATGAAGAAACGTGCCTGCATCATCGTACATAACATCGAAGCGGAAAGTATTACACTTGCTAATGGCGTATTAATTTTTAATTTTAAAATTTTATGGAATTTTATGGGATTGAAGTTCCCTATACCATTAGACGGCATCACTAAATTTAAGGCATTAAATATAAGCGTCAATGTGTTTGACTTCGATGTGGAGACAGGAAACATCGAGGGACCATACCATTGTACAAGACTGGAAAAGGCGTTGCACATCAACTTGCTGCTGCTGCAGAATGATGAGCAGTTCCATTATACATATATAAATTAAAAGTATTTCGAGGTAACTACAATTTGCATTCTTTTCTTTCTATATAAATCTATTTTAATTTTAATCTAATTTATGTTTTAATCTGATATAATCTTATACGGAAATAAATAATCTAATTTAATAATTTTTTTCTTTTTGTTTATAGACTGATAAGCAAACACAACATCATGATGGACTTCACCTATGCAATAGCTGCCTGCAATACTTCGACAACAACGATAAATTACATCAACACAAGCTGGTTTGCGGTGAGTTAATCACAGTTACCTTCACTGCAAAAAGCCTCTATTTCTTTTACTTACTTTAAAAATAAATTGATGTGTACAAATAAGTTTCCGCGTTTTGTCAAAAGATGGCCCCACCAGAAGGTTATGGAGAAATTGTCAGATGTAAAACGTAATATCCCAAGTTTCGTCATCCGGCAACACCATAACCTTAAAGTACTAGTGATTCCGTATCAGCATCACATGATTTTTTTCCTGCAAAAATGTCAGGTTTTGTTCCGAATAAGCATCATTTGCGGGAACTTTTGATTTACTTCTTTAAGTTGAAAAAATCTGCAGCTGAGACCATTACTGGAGCTCTCTACCGAACACAATTGATTAGATTGGGTCGGGCACTTAAGGAAAAACGCGCCCACTACTAATCCAGACACGACAATATTATTCTTTTACACGATAATGCTCATCCACATGTTGTGCCGGCGGTAAAAACATACTTGGAAACACTCAACTGGGAAGTTTTACCCGCCGCTGTATTCACCAGACTTAGCCCCTTCTGATTATCACCTATTCCGTCAGGGGGCCAGCTCATAATGAATGCAATTTCAAATATCAAATTGCCACCTTTTTACTAAAGAGTTAAATTATTTCGAGGATGACATTAATGTCATCCCCTAAATAAAGAGTTGTACATATCACTCGCCAAGCGTATTAAAGTAAGCGAAAATAAATCAATAGAAATTAGATTCTTAGAATCTTTTCGTTTCATGCCTTCAAGTTTGGATACATTAGGGCAAAATTTATCACCAAATGGTTTCAAAATAGTGCGCCAAATGTATTCAAACGATGTCGCGTTTCATCTCTTCACACGAAGGGGATATGAATATCTCAATTCAATTAATCGGTTAAGAGAAACAAGTCATGACAAAAATCGTTAAGTTAAATGACAAAAATCATTCCGTTGAAAACTATCAGCATGCCTTAAAGGTTTGGCAAGTCTTCAACTGTAAACACTAGAAGACTATATGATGCTATATTTGAAGGCTGGTGTATTAATTGCGGATTTTTTTGAGAACTTTCGAAAGGTTTGCAAAAACATCTACGAGTTAGATCCATGCTAATATTATACGGCTCCAGGTTTATCATGGGATGCTATGCTGAAAACCACAATGATAAAGCTGGAGATTGATATTTTATTTTCAATTTCAATTTTCAATTTCAATTTATTTCAATTACAATACAGCACACTAAGATGAATCTTTTTTAGTGCTTCAGCGTACATAAATAATATCAAATTTAAAAAATAATGCAACTAACCATACAAATATAAGGTAACATAACATGTAATAATAATATTAATAAATACTTATGAACTAACGAAAAATATCAAAATGCTTCATTAAGAATAAAAATTTAAAGAAAGAAAACGAAATTACTACAAAAAAGGAAGATACAAAAGAGATAGTAGAATTTTAAACTCTGGTTAAGAATAAGCAATATGAGCAACAACAGCACGCTTGAAGCAGCCTAGCGACGAAATCATTCGGATGTGCAGAGGAAGTGAGTTCCACAGTCTGATGGTGTGAATAAAGAAAAATCTGCTACTATTGAGGAAAGAGTGTCTAGCGACTAAAAGGTTCAAAGATCTTGTTGACCGAAAGAAAACAAGTTTATCATATAAATATGACGGATTGCGGGTAAATATAAGCTTGTGTAAGAACAAGAGGTTTTGGATGACAAGGTAATTACTTAAACTACAACCCAAAATACCTTCACTAAACCGGGAAATATGATCAAAATGACGGATAGTGTATACATATCTAGCACAAGAGTTGAATGCCACAAGAAGTTTATGCTGAGAGTGTGAGTCTAGTTTACTATATATAACAGCAAAATAATTAATAATAATGGCATAATCAATTGTTTGACAAGTCTGAATCGCGTCTCCATTGGTGTATAGTAAGCCGAGCTACGCAAGCACCTAAGTATCCCATAAATTATACCAACAGTGTAATTGATATGGTCGACACACGTCCTCAAAGTCACCTTACTTTCTTAAAATAGGCAAAACTTTAGTCTTAGAAGGATTAATGCTTAAACCATTGGCAGCTGCCCATCCACTAAGCGAAGACAAGTCACAATTCAATCTATAGCACAAATCCTCCAATAGGTTGGGAGGCCTCGATAAATAAATTTGAATATCATCTGCATAAGCGTGTATCTCACAGACTGAGAACACATCATTAACAAAAATGGAAAACAATAGAGGACCCAAAACTGTCCCTTGAGGGACTCCTCTAGTGACCAGCTTAGCAGAAGACAGCTTGTTCCCCACTTTTACACGCTGCAACCTACCATCAAGATAACTGATCAACAAACTAACTGCGCTAAAACTAAAGTTAAAGAATTTAGCTAACTTGGTGCACAGCAAAGAGTGATCCACAGAATCGAATGCCTTCGAAAAGTCAATTAAACATAGTAGAGTAAAAAATCCTGGTCATAACATTGCCTAATATCATCAGTAATCTTTAACAATGTTGACGTACAACTGTGGCCCTTTCGGAAGCCTGATTGAAGAGGCGATAGCAAATTATGAAAATTTATATAAGCAGACATTTGCGAATACATAATTCTTTCAAGAATTTTACCTAAAACTGGCAGAATACTAATAGGCCTAAAGTCTGTAGGTTTATCTGCTAATGAATTCTTCACAAGAGGAATAATTCTTGCAGTTTTCAACAATGCGGGAAAAGTGGAACAAGTTAAGCAGTGATATGTACCTCTTTATGCAAAAAAAAACGAGGCGGTATTGTCTAATGTAGTACAAGAGATTCCAATGCTAATAATAAGTACTTGACTAATTATGATGCCAGTCAACCCTCAGAATACTTGACTGCTTTGGATGCCAACAACTTATACGGTTGGGAAATGTCGCAATATTTACCTTATGGGGGATTCGAATGAATGGAAAATTTCGAAAAATTTAATTTTATGCAGATTCCATATGATTCCACCATCGGATACATTCTCGAAGTAGATTTGAATTACCTTCAGAATTTACATGATGCGCACAAAGATTTACCATTTTGCGCTCAAAATAAATCTGTAGGTAATTCAAATTGTAAAAAGCTGATAGCAGACTTAACCAACAAGACTCGCTAAGTGATTTATTATAGAAATCTTCAGCAATGTATAAAAAATGGTATGTTGTTGAAGAAAATACATAGAATAATAAAATTTAAGCAGTCTTATTGGTTAAGGAAGTACATAGATTTAAATACACATCATCGCAGTTCAGCAAAGAATGCCTTTGAAAAGAATTTCTTTAAATTGCTGAATAATGTGGTGTATGATAAAACGATGGAAAACGTAGATAAACAAAAAGACGGTAAAATTGTGACCGATTGGGAAAGTAGGAGGAAGCGATTAAATCAACTTCCACAGCTGCACGCATTTTACAGAAAATATGGACTCGATTCAAATGTTGAGGGTACGTACGGTTTGCAACAAACCAATATATTTAGGGTGTGTTGATAATGAAACAAAAAAGCCAAAGGCATAAAAAAATGTGTAGTTGATAAGTTAAATTTAAGCGACTGCAAGTACTGTTTATATAATAAGAAAATTATTTATGTAGATCTGTATATATTTAGATCGAAAACACATGAAATGTATACGCAATTAGTTCATACGATAGCTTAAAGTTCTAGTGATGATAAGCGTAAAATAAAGGAAGATGAAATTATAAATAGTAAATATAAAAATTGTGAATAAAACAAAGGAATTGTACTGTAAGGATTGAAAAATTAAATTGGAAAAAAAACAAGAGCTACAGTTTTTTTATTTTTTAATGAGTGCAAAACTTTCGCAACAGCATCGCATTTTCCAGCGCACAGTGTCCATTATGGGAATCTCACATCCTTTGCAGTAAAAATTTGTCTCTTATTGTTTGAAGATTTTCACAACCAAATTCTTCCACATTAATTACATGAATATTCAAGATTTTCCAGTTTTTCTTTTCAACTCCTTTTACATATACACGTGTGTTTTGAATATTTAACTTCAAGAAATTCTTAACGCTATTGAAATAGATTGATCCAGATTTCCAAGTAAAGCCATGATGACGATTGGTCAACCAATTTGCTTGTTTTTGTTTTTTTAGCCTCAATTCTCCAAATTCAAACAGTGGCTTAATAATAAAAATTTGATATTGATGATTACTAAAAGTGAATGTCAGCTCTATAGCAATAAACTCATTTTAATTTCCCTTCAACCCTTAAACATCTAAGGTTATAAATTTTCCTTGTTCCATTTTGTCTTACACGACTTTTTGAATTTCACCAGTGACAGAAATATATTCAATCAATCAATCAATCAATTTATCATGTATAAGTATACAATATGCTGATGTGTTGGCCGGAATGTTCTTTTAAATTCAATGCGAATATCAATTGGACCGGTTTATATCGCTTGATTTTGATGAGTTACATCTGTAGGGGTTGACGCAACCAGTTCAGCGTCTGTAAGTGAACTTAAACAGACATCTTCTGATCTGACTTTCGATACGGACCTACACATTCTTACCAAAGAGCAAGAGGTAGCACTGGAGAAGGTTAAAGCAAGATTCCCGTCTTGTGCTGTTCTGGGTCTCGGGAGAACCACTATGGAAGAGCACGTAATAGAGGTGGTAGATGAGCATCTTCCAGTAAAACAACGCCGCTACCCCATTTCACCTGTGATTCAGCAACTGATCTTCGCAGAGCTTGACCGTATGCTGAGTTTAGGAGTAATAGAGGTCAGCAACAGCAGTTGGAGCTCTCCAGTGTCTTTAGTAAGAACAGGGACTAAAAACCGACTATGCCTTGAAGATAGGAAACTAAATGAACGAACAATTAAAG
This sequence comes from Thecophora atra, assembly GCA_937620795.1. Classification (NCBI taxonomy): domain Eukaryota; kingdom Metazoa; phylum Arthropoda; class Insecta; order Diptera; family Conopidae; genus Thecophora; species Thecophora atra. The sequence goes on from OW569398.1 coordinate 32,750,707, forward strand.
ACGCATACCCGTTACCTCACATTGAGGGCATCCTTGCCAGACTTCAGGACACTCGCTTTATCAGTGCGATCGATTTGAAGGATGCGTTCTGGCAGATACCATTGGAAGAGAAGTCGAGAGGTAAGACGGCATTCTCAGTTCCAGGACGGCCGTTATATCAGTTTACCTCAATGCCGTTCGGACTGTGTAATGCCGCGCAGCGAATGTGTAGGCTGATGGACAAAGTCATACCCGCTGAACTTAGGGAACATGTCTTTGTCTACCTCGATGATCTTCTGGTGTGTTCTGCCAGTTTCGAGTCACATCTTGCACTGCTGGATCGGGTGGCCGAATGTCTGCGGGATGCTAAAATCACAATTAAGTATAACTTTAACTAAATATTAATTTAAACATATATGATGTACACAAAAAAAGATAATGTAATTTAAAATTCTACAATAATTGTAAATTATTATAATAACAAATAAAAAAAAAATGGTTTTAATGATAATATTAAGCTAGTGTAGACGGCAACACTGCTTCTGTTCTACGATGCTGCTTGCTGCTCAGTTTTCGCTATGTACTTGCTTGTTTTCATGTTTGAATTGTTGATTTTGTTTAATGTTGATATAAGTTCTAATGTTGTTGTTGTTGTTGCTGTTTTACATATATAATTTATATGTAATTCTCAAATTGTCAACTTGTAACACTTGCAACGTAATTTTTCTATTGATGTTGATTTATTACTTGTTTTGTGCTCACTATGTAGTAGTTTTCTATGTACTTTTTTTTTGATGTGATTGTTATTTATATTGTTTATTTCCAAAATATTTTTGTGGTGCAAAGTATTGATGTGGCTGTTTTGCTTGTTATATTATTGAAATGTATTCATGAATTAATGACTGTTCTGTTCACTTTTTTTTTATATATATTTTTCTTTCTTTTATATACATATATGTAATTCTATTGTATGTACACTAATTAGCGGAAATTTATGTTTGGTGTATTTATTTATTTGCGTAACTTTTCTTGTATCTCTCTTTTTTTGTTTATGTAAATATAAGTTGTAGTTGTAGTTTTTATGTAAATATAATTTTTATATTATATGTCTGTGGAGTTCTGGCGCCAATCCGCCACAATTTGGCGCACTTTTTCTTTATGTGATATTAGAGCACTTTTATGTCTACGTGTTTCTTTTTTTTTTTTGTTTCTTTGTTTTTTTTCTTTTGTGTTCTCTATCAACATTTAACTTTTAACATGTTTTTTTTTTTAGTTTTTGCGATCACTTAATTTTTATTTGCCTTTTTTTTAAACTCGTTTCTCAAAACCATCCGACATTCACATAAATTCAACCTCTTCTTCCTTTTTTCAATCTTCTCCCTCCCGTTCCGATTCCCATCCTTCCAATCCTTTCCAATAATTCCCCCTTCCATTCACAATTCCCACTTTCCCTAATTCCCTGTTCAATCACACTTCCATTCACACCTTCCACAATCACCTTTCCACACAAATCATTCAACCAGGAGACTTAGGGTCTTGCTGTGAGGGGAAATCTTGATGGTTTATTTTTTTTTTTTTTTTATATATACCAAAACAACCATATTTGTACATGCAACAATTAAACAAAACAGTAACATCTATTAACAACAGAGACAAAATATACTATTGCTAAAATCTCTCCTCTGGTTTAGGAGACATGTCAACACGGTCTGCCACTACACATCAACCACAATAATATATCCCTATCTTTAAAATCTTCTGGTAGCAGCAGAGGTTGAGAATCACGAGCAAAGTAGTTTTGTTGCATTTTAAATACATATGGTATAGCAAATCATATCGATCACGATCAAAGTTCAGATTAAGATCATCATACGGATATGTATCAGAGTAAATGACAATGTTGAAATTTTGTTGTCTCTTCGAAAAGCAATTAGTATAATTACTTAGCATGCCAGAAATGATTGCTTCCTTGTGTAAGTAATGGATTAAAGTGACAGTCCCAACTACGAAATGCCATTGATAAAGGTTTTCCACTTTGAATTGTTTGATAAATTTTGTAGTTTTGCAAAATCAGCCAACTGTATATGTGGAATTTTCCATATGATGTTGGTTATCGTTAGTTTTATGTTTTCGTTTTCGACAGTTGAATATATAACCTTGTCATCAGATGTCGACCTTATTAAAATTAGTTCATGCTTACTATTTAGAATAATTTTATTAAAATCTTTTGCAAATCCTACTAGCATATTCAATGGTGTACAAAAGTTAAAATATCCAATGTTTATTTCAATGTCATTGTTCGGAAACCATACAGCATTTTTGAGCATGTTACTCTGTAGTGTGCTCAATGAGACATAGTTTTTTACTGTTGAAGTTACACCAAGATGACGTGTACAAACAATCTCTAATCCTTTCACCTCATAGCGAATTTCATCAAACATGAAGACAACACAATTGTTTTTTTTAATTTTGCATTGGCCGTTGGTTCTAAATTTTCTAATGTCACTGTACCTTTAATTTTAACCTCACAATAAAACACAGAATAAAGCATACTATAATGGGAAATTATCTGAAAAGGACGAATTAATAGCATACTTAAAGCTTAATAAATAAGTCGTTCTACAACTACAATAAAGACGTAAATAAAACACAGCCACTTGAACTCTATTTAACAAGAATTTAATAGGGATATCTTGTAACAGGCATATGTGATGCCAAGTTACAATTCTCTTTCTTATACATAGAACACTGCTCTCTGAGCTACCATACAAAAACCGTGTATGGTAGCCTGTTCAAAACCAACCAGTGGCAATCAATTTCTTTATATTCTTTTTTTTATTCCCTTTTAATCATTGTTGACGGCGAAAGCTCCGCCTGCCGGCTAGCCTCTCTGGTTTTGTCGAGCGCCAATGCGCTCTCACAACATACAATACGCTCGGCCGAGCCAGAGAGGCTATCTCAAAGCTCGACTGCAGGGTCCCTGCTTTTGGTCTCGGTTCAGGAAAGGCAATTGAGATTGTGAACTCGACCCGACTTCACCAAAGTGCTTCAATTTCATCGCCGTGAACCAAATCTACTGATAGCTTCGGAGATTTATTTACACACCGTTATTATTAAATATACTTTAATTTGTGACACACGTTTATTATTATTTAATAACACTCTGGATATATCTCTTAAACATATGCATCCGCAACATATAATCCGCTGGACATTGGTCCTAACGAGCCGGATTTTGTGCTCCAGCGCATCAACTAGTGAAGTACGCTTTGGCAGACACCAGTAGAGGTACGTTTTTTTGGTGCATTTCAATATTTAAACATTATATACCAAACGTGTTGCATGAGATTGTACCAGAAAGTCGTCACTTCTGAGTAACAGTACTCCCCAATCGCTGACATTTAAGCGCCCTTGAGTTTCTGAATACATAGCAGGAACCAGTTTTTTGTTTGCTCTACTTGTACTATATAGCCTAAACACAGTTGGAGTGGCCGGATATAGCTTCATTACTCAGCTGTCAAAATTACATGGGCTCTTATGGACAACGAGAAAAAAGTTATTTTCCAGATTCCCACGACGTTCCGTCGCTTACTTACGCCGCCAGAGTTCGGCTAATTTCTAATCTGGCGGCATTTTGCTGGCGGCAGAACTGTCTTCTTCTTCTTTTGTGTAGATGTTGTTTGTGTAGAAAAAACCTTTGTATACAATGGACGCCCGATTACGCAGCTATAACTGTGTGTCATCGCCAGAGTTTGACGGCAGGAAAATTGAAAAGGAAATTGAAGTTGTATCCGGCCACTCCAACTGTGTTTAGGCTAATACGCTTAGTAAAGCAATTCGGTTGTTATGCTCTCGCGATCGCTCTTTTTGAAACCAAAAACCACCACCTTTTGCTGGTCTTTGGTTCGTGTTTGTCTCGCAAACGTGCTCTTCGCAAAACGTCCAATTAAAAGTTCTGCGCTCTTTTTGAAACCCAAAAACCACCACCTTTTGCTGGTCTTTGGTTCGTGTTTCACAACACGCTCTTTGCCACTCTTGTTGAAAAAGTGTGCGCTCTTTTGAAACCAAAAAACACCACCTTTTGCTGGTCTTTGGTTCGTGTTTGTTTCACAACACGCTCTTTGCCCACTCTTGTTGAAAAAGTGTGCGCTCTTTTTGAAATCAAAAACCACCACCTTTTGCTGGTCTTTGGTTTGTGTTTGTCTCGCAAACGCGCTCTTCGCAAAACTTCCAATAAAAAGTTCTGCGCTCTTTTGAAGCCAAAGAGCCAAATGCAATTGAAAATATATATAAAATGGAAAAAAAACAAATTAAATCACATGGAGAAAATAATAAAAAAAATCCTCATCACTTCCGAATTTGAATCTGTATTTAAAAATCCGGACCTCGTTATTATGGTGAATGTGTCATTGCACTTGACGGACAACGGTACCAACAACTTTCCACATCCGTGTTTCGCAGCTGAAAAACGTCCTTCATTGACCATTGAGGGAAATCATACTAATAAAAGAAAAACCGAAGGAGAGGAAATGATCTATTGGAAACTGCGTTAGTTTTAGAAGCTTAACACATTTCGAAATTTGTGAATCCATTAAAAATACTTTTAAACTAAGAGAAAATCTATAGAACACTTGGAAATAATATAAAAACACCGACAAAAAATCAGTGGCTGTGATAAAAGTTTAATCCAAAACGAAAAACATTTCGAATGGAAAAATTCTTTATAATAAAAATATTCGTGAAAAATAGGTAAAATCGTACAAAATATTTTATATATATACTTTTAGTTGCTTCCAAGTCTTCATTCTAACAATATTTAACATTGTTTTACCAATATTTATGTAATTAGAAATCTAAAATGGTTCTAATTCGAGCTTATAAAGTTTCAACAACAGTTAATCAACGGTAACGTCAGAAAAGTTTTCTGAAAAAACCTCACATTAAAGACGAGAATAGAAAGTAAAATAAATTAAAAAACCTATGAACAACGCTAAAAAAAAGAAGAACGCCTTGACGAGTTTTTGAAGCCAAAATAATATGTAATAAAACACAACGAAGTCGCAGTTCGTACATTTTTTTTAATCGTTCCTTTGCCTTCCATTTCGTGGTTAGTTAATAAAATTTCGACACTCACACATGCGCTAGCTACACTGTCGCAATAGAGTGCAGCACTCTCAACATTGGAAGTGGCTGCGACGCCGTCGCTGCCAGCGCTCTGCTTATTGGGAACCAAAATTGATTGGAGGTAGTTCGGATAAACGAATACTTCGTTCGTTCGACCATCGCAGCAAATTAAACATATATTCGTGCGTGAATTAGTATTGGAACATTTTTCGTGCACTGCCTAATACAGTGCGGCAATCATTTAAATTACAAGTATTTAATAACAGAGAATATAAAAAATAAATTAATACTAACCACACTTGTGTTTTATTTGCAGCACTGTTAGACAGTGCCCCACTCATTATATGTTGTATACTTCTTTATAACGCGTACGGCTGAAATATTATTACAACAATAACATTGCTCCTTTGCGTTTACGGTTCACAAACGAGGCCCGTTTCTGCAGTTTTCCAATCCGTTAAATTCCACTACACAACGCGCGACGTAAATAATCATTTATAGTATTGAAATATAAATACTCTTCACGCACACTCGCTTGCAGCAGGTTGATCGACTACTTTAAAAATCCGATTCCAGCGCGTCTAAATTTCATATCGCGCTTAATTGTTTCGGTGTAACATTTTTTCTAATTATTAACAATGGCTTTACTTACGTCATTCACGCGTTTAACGCAAAGCCTGATCGATCTAGGTGAATAGCTTGCGAATCTTCAGGACGAACCGTCGACGATATATGCACTCGAAGTGCGTAGAACGGAATGGAATTCGCAATGGGTGCTTTTCAAATCCACCTACGACACCGTTCTCGAGAGAATGGCCAAGGACGAAACTCTCGCGCAGAATAGCGATAACATCAAGGCCAAACGTAAACAGTGCTACAACATTTATGTGAAATGCATGGCCATCATCAATCGAATGATTGATGCACGGCAGACGTCTTCTGCGTCTGTCAAGCCTGATGAGTCGATGGAATTGCCGCCGTGCGACACAGAAGTTTTCAAATATTTACGGCCCTATATGTACGCAACACACGCATTGCCCCAGTGGAAAAACTTTAAACCAAAAAACCATAGGCGAGGCCAAGGAAATCGTACAGAAATCGCCTCTTACGAATGACGGGTTTCAGCGAGCGTGGCAAAATTTAACTGATGGAAACGAAAATAAACGCGTACTTGTCAATTCGCTTTTAAAGAATCTTTTCGGTCTCGCTGTAATTCTAAAGGAAACCGCGCACGAGATTAAGAATTTACAACGCGAAATCAACAATATACTTGCCGCACTCGCGCTTCAAGTTGTCGATACCTCACAATGGGACGCGATCATCGTGTTTCTATGTTCTAGTCAACTACCGGAAGCTACGCTATCGCTATGGAACAGTCGCTCCAGAATAAATTTGACATTCCCAAGTGGACTGACGTTTCTGACACATCGCTTTCAGACTCTTGAAATGGTTCAAGACATTAAAGGCACTTCCTCGAACAGAGCGCGCCAGGCACCTGCTCAGCAGCAAGGCGCCTCTTCGAAAAAAGTAAATACGTTTCAATTAAACGTCGCGTCAACATCGCTCTCATTATGTTCCGCTCAGCATATTTTGCGGACTTGCGCAAAGTTTCTTCAAATGACTCCCGGCCAGCAATTAGATCAGGTCCGGAAACTGCATCTGTGCCTAAATTGTCTCGCGCGGTCCCAATCCGTGAACAAATGCCCCAGTGCGTTAAGCTGCTCGACGTGTCAATCGAGACACCATACGCTTCTGCATATTGATTCAAATCAAAGCAGACCCTCAGCCGCCGCGAATTCACAATCGAGAATCTCGGGTCGGAAAGGGAGGCAGACGCCTCGACAAAACCTTCCGTCACCGCCCAAGTCGCCACTCAGGAGCACAGCTGAACTGCGACTCAATCAGCTCCATCAGAACCATCACGACAGAGTTACTGACTCTTCGAGGCCTCTTAGTGTAGCGTCAGCTGCTACCTGGAATCACGTGAACATACAGTCCACTAAACCGAAGTCTCCAAAAAACCATCAAGTCTGCTTCGCTGCCGGCCCAAAGCAAGTGCTTTTAGGTACCGCAATGGTTCCCATATTTCACGACGGTATCAATTATACTGCTCGTGCCCTCATCGATTCGGGTTCCGAAGTATCTTTTATCTCTGATCGGGTTCAGAAGATGCTTAAAATCCCGATGCGGCATGTAAAAGCCACGGTTATCGGCCTCAATGAAACTATCTCAGCAAAAGTTTCTAAGTCGTGCGAGTTTATGCTCAGGTCGCCACGCGACCCACAATTTCAAATTCACGTAACAGCACTAGTGCTGTCATAGATCACGTGTAACCTGCCCTCCCATTCGCTCGATCGCACGCTGCTCTGCAGCCTACCTCGCAGCTTCAAACTGGCTGATGCCAATTTTGTGAAAAGCCAACAAGTAGATGTCCTTATAGGAGCCTGCGATGTCGGCCGTCGGGCCGAGCTCGGACGTTGTTAAGCCTCTCCACGTTGTAGCGCCAGGCAAGAATGCCGATATTAGGCTTGTAGACGATGAGCCACTGGCAAGGATGCCGATGTTAGTGGCTTTTGGAGCCAGGCAAGGATGCCGATATTAGGCTTGTAGATGATGGGCCACTGGCAAGGATACCGATGTAAGTCCTCTTCATTTCTATTAGGCAAGTCTGCCGATGTTTGAAAAGAAACTAGGTCTTTTGGTTGCTACTTTAAGACTCCCCTTCTTTACATTTTTATTTAGCTTTTATACTTTTTAATAGCTTATTCTACAGTTCAACTAGTTGCTAATAAGTACTGAACGGAAAAGAATGCACACACAAACTAAGGTAATTAATGCAATGCAATTTCAGCTATTTTTAACACAGGTTAACGAAGCCCTTGGGTCGGTGACACTAGCGACTAAATTGCAGTATCCGACAGTTCGTTAAACTCTTGCCCTACTTTATATTATAGAAATCGGATCTTGTTACGAGGCATGTCACACCTCACCCCTACAAGAAAAGAAAAAATTGATTTTTAAATTAATTTTTTTTTTTTTGATTTGGTGTTTATGCCGCACTCGTTGACTGTGTTAAATGTTGCTGGGTTTTTTTTTTTCATATTTTACTCACAATTTTTATAGTGGTTTCAATTGAATGCAGTTTGTGTTGCGTTTCTTTTCCTTTCAAAATGTGTTATTTTGCTTTAGTTACGTTGGTGGTTGATTTTGCTTTTGTTTACAGTATGTTATCTGCTGATGAGCAGGTTATTTTTTTCCTTGTTGTGCTGAACTTATTCATCTATTGTTGTGTACTCACACTTAGCTATAAATAGTTTTAACTTTATTTAATAATAGTTTTAACATTACTTACACTTAGCTATAAATAGTTTAACATCATTTAAGTTATTTATTTTGTTGTTTAAATGTGTGTTTTTCCTCTATCTTATTAGTTTAATTATAATATTAGCCATAACTTTTCTTTTTAGCTATTTTAATACGCAACCTACTTATCTATTTACACATACGTATTTTAAATTATGATTTATCCTAACCCAGGTGTTTTTATGCCTACATGTGTCTATAATAATATTTGCTTTATCTCATTGGATTCGTTGCATTGCTACACTAATTTGTTAGTTTAATTTCTGTCATATTCCGACTCAGTAAAATGACTTAACGCGGTTCTTATGAACAGTCATTCGCTTATTTCCTATCTTAATGGTGCAATTTACTCCAGTGTCGTCCACAACTTCGTAGCGATCTGTATAAATTGGTTCTAGTTTTTTCCCACTTTCATTTTTTAACAATACTAAACTGCCTTCCTCAAAGGTCTTGTGATTTGTCTTGAACGTTCTGTCGTACCTATGTTTCCTGTCGTGCTTGCTTTTTAGCAGTATTTTTTTGGCGTCGTATTGCACTGTTTGTAGTTTGTTTTTTAGCTCTATTGCGTAGTCTTCATAATTGTAAAACGGATCTATTGTGCTCCCAGTGTTCGATGGTAGCTTGCATTGTTTCCCATACACTAACTCAAAAGGTGAAAAATTTGTTTCGGAGTGCACCGAGGTATTATAACTGAAAACATAGTATGGTAACCAGTCATCCCAGTCCCTGTGTTGATCTGTGGTGTACGTTCTTAGATATGCAGCCAGGGTTTTGTGGTTATTCTCTAACGATCCAATAGTTTCGTGATGATATGCCGTGGATGGTAGTTGGTCTATTTTTAGAAGCTTGCATATTTCCTTAAAATTTTGGTTGATGAATTCTGTCCCCTGATCGGATACAATTTGGTTGGGAATTCCATATTTTAATATAAAACCCTCAACAAACGCTTTGGCTGCTGCATTGGCTGATTTGTTGGTGATTGGTATTGCTTCTATGAATTTCGTCAGTTCGTCCTGTATGGTAAGAATGTACCGCGATTCTCTTTTAGTTGCGTCTAACGGGCCTCCTAGATCCATGTATATCTTTTCAAAACTTATTTCCGCAGTTGTCGTTATAGTCAGTGATTCTCTGTTTGGTTTGGTGTGCTTGTTTCGATGGCAACTTTGACAGTGTCTAACGTATGTTATAATGTCGTACTGCATACCTGTCCAATAATATTATCTCTTCAAATTTGTTTAACATTCTTACAACCCCAGCGTGCCCGCTTGTGGGTAGTATGTGATAATCATTTAATAGGATCCTTTTCATACTTGGTTCCGTTATTTCAAATGTATTTGTCATAATGTGCACTTTGAAATGTAATATTTCGCTCATCAGTTTTTTCAAACTATTCTTATTATATTGAGGATGGCCATCCATAATTTTTTTTAATTCCTTACGCGTAATATATACGTCTCGTATGGATAATGGTTCACAGATTCGTTGCACGTCCCTTGCCAACATTTTGCCAAATGCAGCTGTTCGGGCAGTAGTGCTATCTTTCCATTGTAATAATAAACAATTTTTCCTAGGTATGAATGCTAACACTTGGTTTGGGCCTACTATTATATCTTCAACGCTGAAGCTTGGGAATGCGTCATCACAGTTGAGATTCTTCACTATTCTCAATTCTACCATAGCAATCTTGTGTTCTCTACGCTTTAAAAGTTGTTTTATTTTTGATTCGGCTGCGCATAATTTTCTCTCCGCCTGCTGTCTTGCTCGTGCTCTAGTGTTGGCTCCTAATCATCTGAAATAATTTTTACGCGGCTTAACGCGTCGGCTGCGCAATTTTCTTTACCTGGTGCATATTCTACATAGAAATTGTATTCTTCTAATAGAAGTCGGAATTTTTTCAATCTACTGGAGGGTTCTTTTAGCGAGAACAAATACACCAATGGACGATGATCTGTCAATACCTTAAACCGACGGCCGTAAAGATATGGCCGAAATTGTTTTACTTCCCACACTATGGCAACACGGCTCCTAACGCATATCCAGATGCATCCGTTCTTAAAATGAATTCTTCGTCGAAGTTTGGGAATTGTAAGACTTTTGGGCTTGCGATAATGTTTTTTATAGTTTCAAATGATTTCTTACAATCGTCACTGAAGTCGAACTTCACTTTTTTCTTGAGTAGAGCATTCAATGGAATTGCTATTGATGCGAAATTCGGTATAAATCTCCTGTAATAGTTTGCAAAAGCTACGAATCTACACACCTCGTCAGCGTTAGTAGGTACTGGATAGCTTGTAATGACTCGTGACTTCTCAGGATCCGGAATAATGCCTTTTTCGGAAATTATGTGTCCAAGATAGAGAACTTCTTTTCGGAGATGTACACTTACTAGGATGTATTTTAAGATTTGCCGTCTTGAGTCGCTGGAAAACATCTGATAGATTTCTGTTATGCTCTTGTAGATTTCTACCGAATACTATGAGATCGTCTAAATATACGAAACATTTCGAGTATGTTAGTCCGGACATTGCAATCGACATCATACGAGAGAACAGACTTGGAGAGATTTTTAGACCCATTGGTAACCGGGTCATCTGGTAGTGTCCTTTTTGTAATGTCCTGTGGAGAATGCTGTACACGGTCTGCTCCCTTTAGCTAACTCCATTTGATAGTAGCCTTGGCGCAAGTCAATACATGAGAAGTACTGAGCTCCTCCCAGCATGTCGAAAATATCTGCTATCTTTGGCAGTGGGAATTTATCATCCTCGATCGTGTCATTAACCTTCCGGTAATCGATTACTAGTCTATATTTTCGTTCACCTGTGACTGGATCGGGTTTTTTGGGAACAACTAGTATTGGTGAGTTCCACGCTGAGACGGATGGTTCCGCTATACCGTCATTAACCATTTGTTCGACCTGTTTTTGGATTTCGGCCTTTTGAGAATGTGGTATTCTATAAGGTTTTATATAAATTGGTGCTATTCCTTTTTTCAACGTTATATGTGCTTGCTCCACTGGCGTAACGGTGAGTTCATCACCTTCCAAATGGAATATATCATGATATTTCATACACAGTGAACGCAGTTCCTTTTCCTCTTCTTCGTTTAATTGTTCTAAATCCAAAGCATTCATTAATTCATTAACCCGTTCTTGTGAAATTTTTACTGTATTGAAATGAATCACGTCATAGTTACTTCGTGAATCCGAGTCAGGCTCCACCCATTTAATATTATCTTCGCTATTTCTTTTGTTAAGTATTCGTACCGGTATTTTCCCTTCCTTTGGAGTAGACATCGAGCTTGCTAAAAACACCCCCTCGCAAAGTTCCTTTAGATGAAAAATCCGGTGATCTGTGTGTTTTGACTGGAGCCAATATGTTGCCTCACATCACGGTGCTAGCGTTACTATGCTTAACTCGTTTTGATTATAAATTCGTATGGTTACGTCGGTCCTGTTCTTAGTTTTAAACTGTAACTTCAGTGTTTCCAAGTTTATATTCGCCTCATGTTCTCGTAAAAAGTCTGCCCCTAGTATACCGTCAGTTGCAATTGGGAAATTAATTGACACCACATGGAAATGATGTTCGAGAATGTTATTGGAGCAGTTTAACGCTACTTCGCATGTCCATATTGTTCTTAACGTCCCTGATTTGCCAATTACAGTAGTGCTACCCTGCTCGTTAATTGATTGTGCATCAGGAATAGATTCTAATTTTATTTTTTCTAACTTTTACGTATAACCCATTTGAACAATCCTCTGCTAGTATAGTTAGAGCTATGCTTCGGCCCATAGACTTTCCTCCAAATGGTCAGCTTCCCGTTCGGAGGTCGTCTCGTTTCCCACATTAATTACTAAAACTCTGTTCGAGGGTTTATTTCTATATAGGAAAATAATCCCATTATAGCTTCCACTTTGTAGCTGATCCGTGCGTTGGAGTTGATTTCGTCTATTATAAAAATGCCTATCTTGTTGGTTATTATTGTAATTATTCCTATATCTGTTTCTAGCGGAATTTTGGAAATTACTCCTATTGTAGTTTTGGCCCCTATTGTAGTTTTGGAAATTACCCCGATTGCTATTTTGATAATTATTTCTATTGTAAGTTTGATTATAGGCTCTATTATTGCTTAGATAGTTATTCCTACTATTTCCGTAATTGCTCCTAGCATTCCTGTTGTACATATCTCTTGGGTCAGTATTGTACGTATTCCTTATAAAATTAATAGACTCCTGGCTATTGGGATCTAATTCTGAAAGGTGCTGTATAGCATCTTGCAACTTTGTGTGTCTACAACTGTCTAATACCAATTTGAATCTTTCACTTACTCTTTTTTTAGGAAACCCCTCTGTTCATTGGCAGCTGTTAGAATCGGTCTTGTATGTTCACCCTGGACTTTTACCTCAAGATATGTCATTCGTTTAATTAAATTTTCCAGTTCATTCGTGAACTCTCTTGTTGGTCTACGTCCTTGCTTCAAGTTAGTCAACTTAGTTTGAATTTCTTTAGTGGTTTCCCTTGCGCCGCATTTTAGTTGTAGTGCTGTCTTCAATTCTGAAAATCAGCTTGGCACAATTCAGTCAGCGCCTTCCACTGTATTTTGCATTTGAGTAAAAATTTTATGAGCATAGGCCTTTCCGCTTCCCCAAGTATGTCGTGATAAAACTCTACATTATTTAGGAAATCCCTAACGTTTTCCTCCCTTTTGGAATCCACGTCTACATTTAAGACTGGAAGCTTTTGTGCAGTATTAAAGTCGAAAACAGCCATAACTCTGTCTTGTATTTGTATGCCTACGTCTAGTTTTTTCTATTAGTTTTTTCGTCTACGATGCTTGCTGAAATTCTTGCAATTGCTTCTGTTTTATATCTGGTAAGATCTTCCAATAATCCGAGAAAGTCTTGTTCGCTTTCTTTACTAAGTTTAGACTTGTCTATCTGAGTTGTCAAAAGATTTACTTCCTGTACTATTTCTTCAATACGCTCAATTTTTTTTTCTCCTGCTTGTCTTGTTCTTTTTCTATTTGGACCGTCCTTTCTTATATTAACAACTATTGCGTGTAATGAATTTACTAACTGGATTAATTCATCCATATAAGTTAAGGTACTCTGTTAACCAGAGGTTCCCATAAGCAATTGCTTACAATCGATAAGCAACATAACTGGGAACGAACCGTATTCGCATCGTCTGGTAAACAAGTTGGTCATAAACAAATTCGTCATATTACAGACACTTCGAGTATTCATCGATGGGATTGAATACTCGAAATTCAAAAGAAGTTGAAAGTCCAGCTTCGAAATCCAAAACAAGTTAAAGTCCAGCTATTGGACTTTGCGTTAAGATACACAACAAAATCATCGTATGTTAAGTATTTAAGCGTAGATTTAAGCGTATGAAACTTCATGTTAAGATTGAATGTTAAAGGAAGAAGTCGAGCTTCAGTAGAGCTTAAATAAAAATATAGTTTTTTAACCAAACTTAAAGAAGAAGAATTAATTGGCGCCCAACGTGGGGCAAAAAATTTAAAAAACCTTTCATAAAAGCAGTAGTGTAGAAACGCGGTACTTTTTAATGCAATTAAAAAAATATTGCAAACAATTAATTAAAGTAACTAATCGTATAGACACTATTAAATCTGCGAAAGGACATTTTGTGCACCTAAAACAAAAATCAGTGAAGTCGAATTAAGAATCACCGACAAAAAAGTGATCCACTTCACAAGGAATATAAATAAGTATCCTGAAGTAAAGGAGAAAAGCAACAAAAAAGAGAATTAAGAATAACCCACAAAAAATTGATTCACTTCGCAAGGAAAACAAATAAATATCCTGAACTAAAAAAGAAAAGCAACAAAGAAGGAAATCCTAACAACAAAGACGAAGGAACTAATTTACGACACAATAACTTAAGTTGGAAATAGCAGACACTAAGAATATCCTGAAGCAGGCCGTAACGTAAACAAAAATTTGTGCTCAAATAAGTAATAAGTAAAACCATTTTAAAATATCTGATGTGGGCAACACATAACTTCCTTGTATGACGGCAATTGTATGGTTTTATTTCAAGAGTGGTTGATATATTTTATTTATATTTTAAAATTGAAGTTTTAAAAATTTTAAATATTTTTACTTCCATAATGTAAAAAATTTCATAGGCTTCTCTTAATTTAAATAATTTAAATAGTAGTAAGTAAAAACAAGGAAGTACAAATTAGTTTCCACACAGCTTTAACTATCAATTGTAGTAATTTTGATTTCCCTGTTTAGTTCTGTAAGGGTACAACCAATTTTTGTAAAAGATATAGCAGCATAATATTAATTTATCATTATCATTTATGTAATTCGGATAATGCATGCTTCGTGTTCCTTTGGCGAAGAGTCCTTTTGGTGCGAACCATCATTAATATTGGAGCTACAAAATTGTGTCTTATGTAAGGCCCAATATACTTTCTAAAAGTGTTTGTTTTTGAGTAATGTATGAAATTTGAAAAAAACTATATGAGAAGTGTCCTTTTCGCGCAACCGATTGCATCCAAAAAGGGAGGTGCACAACTAGGTCTTATAAGAGTCTCAAATACCAAATTTCAAGTTTCTACGATTCTCCGTTTTTAAGTTATTGAGGATACGTACATACGTACAGACGTACATACGTACATACGTACATACGTACATACGTACATACGTACAGACGTACATACGTACATACGTACAGACGTACATACGTACATACGTACATACGTACATACGTACACACGTCACGACCAAACTAGTCAAAATGGACTCCGCGATGGTCAAAATGTGTGTTACCATCAAAATCTCAATATCGAAATTTTTCATGATTACAATACTTTCTTGTATTTACTACGTATACAAGGAAGTAAAAAGTTGTAAAGTATTTATTAGCCATCGTGGATAATTTACTAGAGCAATTTTCAAGAATGGCTACCAATGAAACAAATGTTGAGGATCTTATTTCTCGTTTAGTGGCTGTTCAAATCCGCGTAGGGATTTGTTATTTGTTTGAAGTTAGTTCAGGCACATAAACCTGAACTAAAGGATTTGTTATTTGTTTGAAGTTAGTTCAGGCACATAAACCTGAACTAAAGGATTTTTGCACAAACAGCACTTGAAACTGATTGCACTTAGGTGGATTTGATTTTAGTTCAAGCACATGAACTTGAACTAAAGCGGTATCTAGACTAAAAATGAAACGGTTGATTTC
This sequence comes from Thecophora atra, assembly GCA_937620795.1. NCBI lineage: Eukaryota > Metazoa > Arthropoda > Insecta > Diptera > Conopidae > Thecophora > Thecophora atra. Next base: position 32,766,390 of record OW569398.1, read on the forward strand.
GTTGACAAATTCAGACTACCTGTTTATTAATTATTTTGGCTCTTATATACTTGAATTAATTACAAACACTAATGTAACAAAATGCAGAATTGCAGTAGCCTTGGCATTGCATGAACTTGATTGAACCTTTTGGTAACTGTTCAACGACGGCGTTGAACTCGCGTTGGCCATTTTTGCTGACATAGCAATCTGCAATGCCACGGCTAGCTGCGCTGCACAAAGCACAAATATAAACAAAATAAAGTTATTTTTCTTGGCCATGAACTCGTGCAATGACACTGTTTTCGGACTATACATTACGCAATGCGATTTCATGTGAAGGGATCAAGCAATAAATAATATGTATAATTGTTTTTATTGGAATTATACATTTTCTCCCCCTGGTGACGTCAGCACGTATAATGACGTCACAAAAGTCCTTATTCGATCGATATCGCGAAGTCTGGGGATGTTGAAATCTGACGTGGTGCTGGTTGTGGATTTCTGTTGAGTGGTTGTGCGGTGGATGATCTCGCCTTTATGATGATGACTACGATGACCGCTATTGAAATGATTAGCGCGGTGTATCCTATTGTTGTATGATGGTAATTGTGACTGTCAATTCGTGATGGTAAATCCCATATCTCTTGTTGTTTAAGTGATTCTTGAAGCTTGCTGAGTTGTTCCAGTCGCGTGTTGTACTGCTGGGGTTCGTGAAGAAGTATATGAAGTTGTTCTGGCTTCGCCACGTCCGTCAAATTTCCAAATCCTGTATATGATGTGTACAGATTACTGGAATATGATCGCTGGGCCTGGATCGTTGTGTCCTTATCCTTGATTACACATTGAGGTTTGTGATAATCGAAAAGGAAGAAAAAAAAAACACACAGTAAATAAAATTCAAACAAAAGAGACAAAATTCGGCAAAAATATGTTTTGTTTCTTGGTCAGATATGTTTCATATCCTTACCTACTTTATTGTCTACTAAATGTAAAATTAATAGATAGTAAACTCGGTAAACAGGTTTTCTTTTACGTATAAAAATGCTACTCACTCTAATTTCTTCCTTAAATAAACGAAAAAATTAATAATATAGACATACTATATATATTACTATATATATATATATTACATAAATATGTTAAAATACATCCAACTATATGAGGTATGTTGGCGGATGTGTGTTAGAAATAGTTTTGTATGTAAAATATGTCTTTAAAATATGTAACCTAATAGCAAAAAATAGAATTAATAACAACCACTACATGATGAGAAGAAGTTGATCGAAACCAGATTTAACAATATAACGGTACACTTCCCTCATTCAGCAAAGAGCAAAATAAAAAGAGAGAGGAAGGTCACCGTTTCGGAGAAAGACTTGCTCGGAAGCGACGCTTGATCGAAAAGAAAAGATCGGGAGTGGTAAAAGGAGCGTGAAGCTGTGCGGACGTGGACGAAATTTTGTGTTAGACGAATCAAAAAAAAAAAAGAAAAGTACAGCCGACCATGTAAAAGCAAAACGCGGCATATAAAACTCTTCGTCACCTTGTCACAGTCGCAAACAAAAATTTAGTTTAGCGGTGATTTGTAAATCCTCGTTTGAGATGTCTATCCTATCCGAATCTCGGCAGCAACATCATTAAAATTACGTTAACGGCTTAAATGTTCCTCGAAGATCGTTGATTCCGGATCTTAAAGACTAGCAATTCCTGCCAAGGTGAAATTAAAAGAAATCACATATGCATATATGAAAGGAAACGCATATTCGGGCGAGCAAATAAAAATTAGACGATCATAGGAACGTGAGCTGAAATTATACAACCTGGAATATCAGTGACGACAAATCTGCTGTCCATAAGGAAGGAGAACTTGACATTCGTCAAGGTCACGAAGAACCGACGCGCATAACTGTGTAGTGACGCTATTTCGATACACTTACTGCGAAAGCCACCAAGCGACAAATTGGGTTCCACGAGTAGACGCGGGAAGGGGAGCAAGCAGCGGGAAGCGTCATCACCTTCGCTGCTGGAAATGGAAACTTAAAACCACAGAAAGCTTAATATCACAGGAAGATTTGAATAATTTGTTTTTATTGGTTTTGATTAAAGGTGTACTTGGCATTAGTTAGGTTAAGATAGGTATGTATGTTATAAGTCGGCTTAGCCCACTTTAATCTAAGTGAGTGATCAAGAGCGATTAGTGTGATGTAAATGTAAATTCGTACTTGTAATAGTGTTTAAATGCTAGTTCCTGGTAGTAAAACTTCGTAATTACTTCAAGGTCTGTCTATTTTAGATTGTGAAACTTAGGTGGACGATGAGCTCAGCGACCCTTGGGTAACAACCGAACCAGACGAAGGTATGTAAACGCCCTCTAGATAATTTGTTTCTTATGTATATTATCGCATTTGCACTACGACATGGTATTTACTCTTGATTTTAGGAGCAAATTATAAAAAGAAAATCAATAAGTTGTACAGATAATATCACGTGTAAAACCCTTTAAATAAATGTTAGTATACAGGAAACTGTGGTAATTGGTATAAGTTGGTAATAAATTTTGAGAATGCTTAAGGCAGTAGAAATGTGCTAAACCTGTCAACATTAAGGCCGGGTAAGCGAAGTAACAAAGAGAGTTGGGCAAAAACATGACTAAACGAGACGGAAAGGTAAAGTTTTGCAAGTGGAGAGGGCATAAGGGCGGGACATCAACACCGTTTCCCCCTCGTGACCACGTTTCGATGGCAGCAGCGCGGGTATGAGGTCTTTCTTTTGCACGTCAATCAAACGAAAAAATGTTTCATTAATTTTTTGTGATTTATATTTCCTTAGAGTGGACGAGACTTGGTTATATGTAGATAGAAAAAAAAAACTCTGCTTGATTTTAAATTCTGTACGAGTACCTTCATGATCACAGGGTGACAGCCCACACCCACTTTCCCTGAGCCTAGCGGCAGCAAGAAGCAGAGTACTCGCCCAAGATGATCGGCAACGTGCTTGTTCGTTACAGATTTATGTCGCCCAACGTGGAGCCCACGCCCCCATTACTTCTTAAAGCGTGGTTTCAAAAATGATTAATGATTATTTTGCTGTATAAAAATCTTTCTATCTGTTTTCCTTGGATTTTCTTTTTGCTAACTGACCTTTGTTTGTGGAAGGCCGTGCATTGGATCTTTTCGGGTGCGGACCAGCAAAGTATATATGTCTTGTTAGTGTTACTGTGGGTATTAAAAATTTATTTTCGATTATTTTTCTTGCGATTGTGAAACCGTGGTTTAGGTAAACTGATTCTCCGCGGTTAAGTAATCGAAGGTATAAACGATGTTTTTTCTCGACTTGGGTACTGGCTAGAGATTGTATTTCATTGGGTCGGCCTAGTAAATAACTCGCTAATTTCCCCTGTTCGACATAATTGATTTGTTTAGAGAAAATCCACTAGTGGATTCCCTCTTCTTAAAATGGTTTTTTGTTTAAACGAATATGCAGCAAAGTAACGTAGAGGAGAGCCTTGTGCGCGATGCGTATGTTGTTCGGACGGGTCACGAAACTGTTAATCGCTTACCTGTAAGTCCTTTATAAAGTAAGAATTGTTCTAAAAAAGTTATCAAAGATTTACTGAGCATCATAAACATTGCATATGAAAATTTGCATCCTAATTTATAGGGTTATAATATAATATAATTATAATAATTTGCCGAATAATTTAATAATTTACCTATTTTTATTTCTCGTAATTTTGACATTGAATATTTTTCGAACGGTAGTTAAAGAAGATTTGCTAAATTTAAGTAATAATTTAGACGAATTGTCTTGTGTGATATGTAACGAAACATGTCGTCAACGCACTGATGTAGTTGAGACACCCTGTAAACATAGATTTCATAGGTCTTGCGTACAAAGGTGGTTAGGGGAGAATGAGACGTGTCCGGTTTGTCGTGGCACATGCAATGAGAGCGAATTATTAGCCTATCAAAGCGTCACTCTTACCTCGGAGATTACCGCTAGTGCTACCGCTAATGGTACCGATTCGTGTCGAGGCAGAGGCGGAGCAGTCCCTAGGCAACGACCACAGACTCGGCAATATACGCGAAACAATAGACCACAAGCTGATACCTCTCAATATTCATTTCCTCAACAGACCGCGCCGTTACCTGCACTCTCCGTTCCAAATATTGAAAGGGCGTCTGAACTCGAGAATCGGCTCTCTGAAAATCGAGTGCGTCAATTGATTAGTCAATCGCTACATGACTTTCGAACGGAAGTAACTTCTGCGGTGACCGGATAGTTACAAGCATTATTTCAAACGTTGAATTTAGGCGCTAACGCTCAAGTTAATCCGGATATCGAACGGACAAACTGGCAGCGTAGCTCGCCATATGTAGGTAGACGTCAAGATATAAGGCAACCACAAAATATCGCACCATTGGTAAATGAACCTTTTGCTCGCAACTCAGCTAGTAATGAGAAAATTTCTAATATTATTTCAAACTGGAAAATTAAGTTCACGGGATCTTCCGATGATATAACTGTCGAAGATTTTATTTACCGAATTAATTCTCTTACGGCGCAATGTTTAAATGGCAACTTTAATTTGATATGCCAAAATGCCCACCTTCTCTTTGGGGGTAAAGCCGAATCCTGGTTTTGGCGACATCATCGGCAAACAGATCGTTTAGATTGGCAGAATATCTGCGAGTCACTTCGAAGAAAATACAGTGATGACCTGTCAGACTTTGACCTTAAAGAAAATATCCGAAGACGTAAACAAAGAGCAACTGAAAGCTTTGATCAATTTTTAGACGTGATTTTGACCTTGTCCGATAAATTAAGAAATCCAATGTCAGATCAGGAAATAATTGAGATCATATTACGTAATCTGAAACCAGAACTACAGCACGAGCTTCTTCATGTTAACATTGATAGTTTATCTGTTTTGCGACGCGAGTGTCATAAACACGAGCATTTCTTTTCAAATTATGGGTACCATCAACAAACTCGAGCTTTTCCGCCTCGGCGAAATGTTTCTGAAATTGCTCATTGTGAAGACGAACATTCATCAGCAAATGAGGTGGGCGAACTAAGTCGCAATTCAATTCAAATTAGGTGTTGGAATTGCAACGTTGATGGTCACAAGTACGCGGATTGCACTGTGCAGCCGAGGAAGATTTTTTGTTATGGTTGCGGTGCACTGGACAAATACAAGCCTTCATGTCCATTCTGTAATTCCGTATCGGGAAACGTCAGAGCGGATATCCGCAGATTAAAGCCCGGATGTCCGCTCCCTCGTCCTCGGCAATAAAATTCACAAACAGCGTGGCCGATGATTCCGTTTATTCTATAGCGGAAAAGTTTTAGCATACTAATTTGAACCGGCTGCTAGGACCACAAAAACCCTATCATATTCGTTTGAAAGATTACAATCGCCGCCGAGCCGAACTATTTTCAGGAACCAATAATATTAAACAGGTTACTAGGTCAACACGTCGCATGCGGGAATACTGGGCGACTATGAAACGGTTAAGCAAGTCGGTTATTTCCACCATAAACCACGATATCAAAGATGTGCGCCCTTACGTTAGTGTAGTCATAAACAATAAAAATTATTATTATAAAATTTCGTGGAAACGTTAAAACGGCGGACGGTCAGATGCAGAAAATTAAAGGGATATTTGCCACGGAAGTTAGGTATAATGAAGAGATGAAGACTTGTGAATTTTTGATCGTACCTGCGATTACGCAAAACGTTATTTTTGGAATTGATTTGTGGGATCGATTTGGTATTCAAATCACAAACAAATACCTGGTTAACGAATTAGTATCTGAAGAATCCCATCCTCACTCATGCACATTGGCTCAGGCACAACAAAAACAACTTCGCCTTATTGTTGATTCCTTCCCTTCATCTGACGTAAAAGGCCTTGGCAAAACAACTCTGATTGAACACGTAATTGACACTGGAGACGCGAAAGCAATTAAACAAAGGTACTATCCCTTGTCTCCAGCAATGGAAAAGATACTATGTACAGAAATAGACCGTATGTTAGCACTAGGTGTTATTGAAGAAGCCAAAAACTCGGCGTGGTCATCGCCTGCAATACTTATAGTAAAACCAGGCAAGATCAGATTTTGTTTGGATTCACGCAAGCTCAATGACGTAACGGTGAAGGACGCATACCCTCTTCCCAACATTAACGGGTTACTAAGCCGTTTACCACCAGTGCATTACATTTCAAAGGTAGATCTTAAAGACGCCTTTTGGCAAATCAACCTGGAAGAATCTTCTAGGTCCAAGACGGCGTTCACGGTACCCAACCGGCCATTGTATCAATTTAAGAGAATGCCGTTCGGTCTGTGTAATGCACCACAGACGATGTGCAGACTAATGGATCGCGTAATAACATACAACCTCAAGACACATGTCTTTGTCTACTTAGATGATTTGCTAATTATGTCTTCATCGTTTGAAGAACATCTTCTGCACCTTTCCGAAGTTGCATTGCTGTTACGTAAGGCCGGTCTCACCATTAATATAAAGAAAAGTAGTTTTTGCTTGAATCAAGTGAACTATTTGGGTTTTATAGTAGGAAAGGGCATGTTACAAGTGGATCCTGAAAAGGTTAAGGCCATATCTGAGTACCCTGTTCCGAGAACTGTCAGACAATTGCGACAATTTTTGGGGATGGCGGGGTGGTACCGTCGGTTTATACCTGACTATGCTTCTCTCACTTTTCATTTAACAGAATTGTTAAGCAAGGCAAAATCCTTTGGGTGGAATTCGAAATCGCAGGAATCCTTTGAAGATATTAAGAAAAAGCTGACTACAGCCCCTTGCGTGGTTCACCCTGATTACAGTAAACCTTTTGTAGTGCAGTGCGACGCTAGCATGTTCGGAATCGGGGCGGTTTTAGCACAGGTTGATGAAGATGGAAACGAGAAGCCTATCGCCTTCATGTCCCAAAAACTTAACAAAGCACAACGAAATTATTCAGTTACCGAATTGGAATGTTCGGCTGTTGTACTCGCGGTTAAGAAGTTTAGAATGTACATAGAAGGGCACGAAATCAAGATAATCACCGATCACTCCAGTCTTCGTTGGCTTTTACGACAGAAGGAGCTGAGCGGGAGACTAGCTAGATGGGCGCTTAAGCTTCAGGGGTACAATTTTACAGTTGAGCATCGTAGCAGATGGTTTATCAAGAGCTTTTGGCAACCCGGAGGGTGAATCAGTGGCTGCTTTGGATATTGAAGTACTGCCTGATATTGAGTTAGAATCACCCGCTTTTCAATCGGTCGAATATCAGGAACTTAAGAAAAAACTGGACTCTGCGAATTTAGCAGATTATCAAATAATTGACGGTTTTATATACCACCGAACTGAGTTTGCTACTGGTAGAGAGGATTTGGACGATGAATCGTGGAAGCTATACGTTCCTACCGAACTGCGTCTCGATTGCATTCGTTCTGCGGGTATTGCGAAAACCTTAGAAAAATTACGTCGAAAATTTTATTGGGCAGGAATGGTGATTCAAGTTCGAGATTATGTGAAGGCATATGTACTGTGTAATACGTCGAAGACACCGAACAAAATTTTGCGGCCGCCTATCGGGCAAAAGGTGGTAAGCGATAGACCATTTCAGAGACTCTACTTGGGCTTAATTGGTCCTTTCCCTCGTTCGAAACGCGGAAACATAGGTACGCTGATCGTACTTGACCATTTCTCGAAATTTACGTTTCTGAAACCGCTGACAAAATTCACATCGCGCTTGATAGTCGATTATCTCAAGACTAATGTATTTGACTGTTTCGGAGTGCCTGAAATGGTTGTTACCGATAATGGCAGCCAGTTTAAGAGCCACGAATTCGAAACGTTCTTGTCGAAGTTTGGAATTGCTCACATGTGTACAGCCGTATATTCGCCACAAGCAAATGCATCGGAACGTGTGAATCGTGCCATTAATGAGGCTTTAAGATCATATATACGTAAGGATCAGCGGGAATGGGATTTCTATTTAAGCAGCATAAATTGTTCTTTACGTAATAGTATTCATCAGTCGCTAAGTTTTGCTCCATATTATATAGTCTTTGGACAGCATATGGTGACGCATGGAAAGGATTACTTATTACTAAGGAATCTGCAATTACTTAATGAAGGTACGGCAAAACTTACTAAGTTAGCACCAGTTGGTATTAAAGCCAAGGTTAAAGAAAGAGTAGGCAATTTGTGTTACCGGCTTGAGGATCTAGAAGGCTCACATGAGGGAATTTTCCATATTAAAGATATCTGGTGATAAATATTACACATTTGTGTATCAAATATTCAATTACGCTTTCGTCAATTACACAGATTCGCTTTCAAAGCGCACTTATTTTTCTTCAGCTTCTATGTCGAGCTTCGGTGCGCGAATAGAACCTGTTTTGTGATAATCGAAAAGGAAGAAAAAAAAAAAAACACACAATAAATAAAATTCAAACAAAAGAGACAAAATTCGGCAAAAATATGTTTTGTTTCTTGGTCAGATATGTTTCATATCCTTACCTACTTTATTGTCTACTAAATGTAAAATTAATAGATAGTAAACTCGGTAAACAGGTTTTCTTTTACGTATAAAAATGCTACTCACTCTAATTTCTTCCTTAAATAAACGAAAAAATTAATAATATAGACATACTATATATATTACTATATATATATATATTACATAAATATGTTAAAATACATCCAACTATATGAGGTATGTTGGCGGATGTGTGTTAGAAATAGTTTTGTATGTAAAATATGTCTTTACAATATGTAACCTAATAGCAAAAAATAGAATTAATAACAACCACTACATGATGAGAAGAAGTTGATCGCAACCAGATTTAACAATATAACGTTACACTTCCCTCATTCAGCAAAGAGCAAAATAAAAAGAGAGAGGAAGGTCACCGTTTCGGAGGAAGACTTGCTCGGAAGCGACGCTTGATCGAAAAGAAAAGATCGGGAGTGGTAAAAGGAGCGTGAAGCTGTGCGGACGTGGACGAAATTTTGTGTTAGACGAATCAAAAAAAAAAAAGAAAAGTACAGCCGACCATGTAAAAGCAAAACGCGGAATATCAAACTCTTCGTCACCTTGTCACAGTCGCAAAAAAAAATTTAGTTTAGCGGTGATTTGTACATCCTCGTTTGAGATGTCTATCCTATCCGAATCTCGGCAGCAACATCATTAAAATTACGTTAACGGCTTAAATGTTCCTCGAAGATCGTTGATTCCGGATCTTAAAGACTAGCAATTCCTGCCAAGGTGAAATTAAAAGAAATCACATATGCATATATGAAAGGAAACGCATATTAGGGCGAGCAAATCAAAATTAGACGATCATAGGAACGTGAGCTGAAATTATACAACCTGGAATATCAGTGACGACAAATCTGCTGTACATAAGGAAGGAGAACTTGACATTCGTCAAGGTCACGAAGAACCGACGCGCATAACTGTGTAGTGACGCTATTTCGATACACTTACTGCGAAAGCCACCAAGCGACAAATTGGGTTCCACGAGTAGACGCGGGAAGGGGAGCAAGCAGCGGGAAGCGTCATCACCTTCGCTGCTGGAAATGGAAACTTAAAACCACAGAAAGCTTAATATCACAGGAAGATTTGAATAATTTGTTTTTATTGGTTTTGATTAAAGGTGTACTTGGCATTAGTTAGGTTAAGATAGGTATGTATGTTATAAGTCGGCTTAGCCCACTTTAATCTAAGTGATTGTCAAGAGCGATTAGTGTGATGTAAATGTAAATTCGTACTTGTAATAGTGTTTAAATGCTAGTTCCTGGTAGTAAAACTTCGTAATTACTTCAAGGTCTGTCTATTTTAGATTGTGAAACCTAGGTGGACGATGAGCTCAGCGACCCTTGGGTAACAACCGAACCAGACGAAGGTATGTAAACGCCCTCTAGATAATTTGATTCTTATGTATATTATCGCATTTGCACTACGACATGGTATTTACTCTTGATTTTAGGAGCAAATTATAAAAAGAAAATCAATAAGTTGTACAGATAATATCACGTGTAAAACCCTTTAAATAAATGTTAGTATACAGGAAACTGTGGTAATTGGTATAAGTTGGTAATAAATTTTGAGAATGCTTAAGGCAGTAGAAATGTGCTAAACCTGTCAACATTAAGGCCGGGTAAGCGAAGTAACAAAGAGAGTTGGGCAAAAACATGACTAAACGAGACGGAAAGGTAAAGTTTTGCAAGTGGAGAGGGCATAAGGGCGGGACATCAACACCGGTTCCCCCTCGTGACCACGTTTCGATGGCAGCAGCGCGGGTATGAGGTCTTTCTTTTGCACGTCAATCAAACGAAAAAATGTTTCATTAATTTTTTGTGATTTATATTTCCTTAGAGTGGACGAGACTTGGTTATATGTAGATAGAAAAAAAAAACTCTGCTTGATTTTAAATTCTGTACGAGTACCTTCATGATCACAGGGTGACAGCCCACACCCACTTTCCCTGAGCCTAGCGGCAGCAAGAAGCAGAGTACTCGCCCAAGATGATCGGCAACGTGCTTGTTCGTTACAGATTTATGGCGCCCAACGTGGAGCCCACGCCCCCATTACTTCTTAAAGCGTGGTTTCAAAAATGATTAATGATTATTTTGCTGTATAAAAATCTTTCTATCTGTTTTCCTTGGATTTTCTTTTTGCTAACTGACCTTTGTTTGTGGAAGGCCGTGCATTGGATCTTTTCGGGTGCGGACCAGCAAAGTATATATGTCTTGTTAGTGTTACTGTGGGTATTAAAAATTTATTTTCGGTTATTTTTCTTGCGATTGTGAAACCGTGGTTTAGGTAAACTGATTCTCCGCGGTTAAGTAATCGAAGGTATAAACGATGTTTTTTCTCGACTTGGGTACTGGCTAGAGATTGTATTTCATTGGGTCGGCCTAGTAAATAACTCGCTAATTTCCCCTGTTCGACATAATTGATTTGTTTAGAGAAAATCCACTAGTGGATTCCCTCTTCTTAAAATGGTTTTTTGTTGAAACGAATATGCAGCAAAGTAACGTAGAGGAGAGCCTTGTGCGCGATGCGTATGTTGTTCGGACGGGTCACGAAACTGTTAATCGCTTACCTGTAAGTCCTTTATAAAGTAAGAATTGTTCTAAAAAAGTTATCAAAGATTTACTGAGCATCATAAACATTGCATATGAAAATTTGCATCCTAATTTATAGGGTTATAATATAATATAATTATAATAATTTGCCGAATAATTTAATAATTTACCTATTTTTATTTCTCGTAATTTTGACATTGAATATTTTTCGAACGGTAGTTAAAGAAGATTTGCTAAATTTAAGTAATAATTTAGACGAATTGTCTTGTGTGATATATAACGAAACATGTCGTCAACGCACTGATGTAGTTGAGACACCCTGTAAACATAGATTTCATAGGTCTTGCGTACAAAGGTGGTTAGGGGAGAATGAGACGTGTCCGGTTTGTCGTGGCACATGCAATGAGAGCGAATTATTAGCCTATCAAAGCGTCACTCTTACCTCGGAGATTACCGCTAGTGCTACCGCTAATGGTACCGATTCGTGTCGAGGCAGAGGCGGAGCAGTCCCTAGGCAACGACCACAGACTCGGCAATATACGCGAAACAATAGACCACAAGCTGATACCTCTCAATATTCATTTCCTCAACAGACCGCGCCGTTACCTGCACTCTCCGTTCCAAATATTGAAAGGGCGTCTGAACTCGAGAATCGGCTCTCTAAAAATCGAGTGCGTCAATTGATTAGTCAATCGCTACATGACTTTCGAACGGAAGTAACTTCTGCGGTGACCGGAGAGTTACAAGCATTATTTCAAACGTTGAATTTAGGCGCTAACGCTCAAGTTAATCCGGATATCGAACGGACAAACTGGCAGCGTAGCTCGCCATATGTAGGTAGACGTCAAGATATAAGGCAACCACAAAATATCGCACCATTGGTAAATGAACCTTTTGCTCGCAACTCAGCTAGTAATGAGAAAATTTCTAATATTATTTCAAACTGGAAAATTAAGTTCACGGGATCTTCCGATGATATAACTGTCGAAGATTTTATTTACCGAATTAATTCTCTTACGGCGCAATGTTTAAATGGCAACTTTAATTTGATATGCCAAAATGCCCACCTTCTCTTTGGGGGTAAAGCCGAATCCTGGTTTTGGCGACATCATCGGCAAACAGATCGTTTAGATTGGCAGAATATCTGCGAGTCACTTCGAAGAAAATACAGTGATGACCTGTCAGACTTTGACCTTAAAGAAAATATGCGAAGACGTAAACAAAGAGCAACTGAAAGCTTTGATCAATTTTTAGACGTGATTTTGACCTTGTCCGATAAATTAAGAAATCCAATGTCAGATCAGGAAATAATTGAGATCATATTACGTAATCTGAAACCAGAACTACAGCACGAGCTTCTTCATGTTAACATTGATAGTTTATCTGTTTTGCGACGCGAGTGTCATAAACACGAGCATTTCTTTTCAAATCATGGGTACCATCAACAAACTCGAGCTTTTCCGCCTCGGCGAAATGTTTCTGAAATTGCTCATTGTGAAGACGAACATTCATCAGCAAATGAGGTGGGCGAACTAAGTCGCAATTCAATTCAAATTAGGTGTTGGAATTGCAACGTTGATGGTCACAAGTACGCGGATTGCACTGTGCAGCCGAGGAAGATTTTTTGTTATGGTTGCGGTGCACTGGACAAATACAAGCCTTCATGTCCATTCTGTAATTCCGTATCGGGAAACGTCAGAGCGGATATCAGCAGATTAAAGCCCGGATGTCCGCTCCCTCGTCGTCGGCAATAAAATTCACAAACAGCGTGGCCGATGATTCCGTTTATTCTATAGCGGAAAAGTTTTAGCATACTAATTTGAACCGGCTGCTAGGGCCACAAAAACCCTATCATATTCGTTTGAAAGATTACAATCGCCGCCGAGCCGAACTATTTTCAGGAACCAATAATATTAAACAGGTTACTAGGTCAACACGTCGCATGCGGGAATACTGGGCGACTATGAAACGGTTAAGCAAGTCGGTTATTTCCACCATAAACCACGATATCAAAGATGTGCGTCCTTACGTTAGTGTAGTCATCAACAATAAAAATTATTATTATAAAATTTCGTGGAAACGTTAAAACGGCGGACGGTCAGATGCAGAAAATTAAAGGGATATTTGCCACGGAAGTTAGGTATAATGAAGAGATGAAGACTTGTGAATTTTTGATCGTACCTGCGATTACGCAAAACGTTATTTTTGGAATTGATTTGTGGGATCGATTTGGTATTCAAATCACAAACAAATACCTGGTTAACGAATTAGTATCTGAAGAATCCCATCCTCACTCATGCACATTGACTCAGGCACAACAAAAACAACTTCGCCTTATTGTTGATTCCTTCCCTTCATCTGACGTAGAAGGCCTTGGCAAAACAACTCTGATTGAACACGTAATTGACACTGGAGACGCGAAAGCAATTAAACAAAGGTACTATCCCTTGTCTCCAGCAATGGAAAAGATACTATGTACAGAAATAGACCGTATGTTAGCACTAGGTGTTATTGAAGAAGCCAAAAACTCGGCGTGGTCATCGCCTGCAATACTTATAGTAAAACCAGGCAAGATCAGATTTTGTTTGGATTCACGCAAGCTCAATGACGTAACGGTGAAGGACGCATACCCTCTTCCCAACATTAACGGGTTATTAAGCCGTTTACCAGCAGTGCATTACATTTCAAAGGTAGATCTTAAAGACGCCTTTTGGCAAATCAACCTGGAAGAATCTTCTAGGTCCAAGACGGCGTTCACGGTACCCAACCGGCCATTGTATCAATTTAAGAGAATGCCGTTCGGTCTGTGTAATGCACCACAGACGATGTGCAGACTAATGGATCGCGTAATAACATTCAACCTCAAGACACATGTCTTTGTCTACTTAGATGATTTGCTAATTATGTCTTCATCGTTTGAAGAACATCTTCTGCACCTTTCCGAAGTTGCATTGCTATTACGTAAGGCCGGTGTCACCATTAATATAAAGAAAAGTAGTTTTTGCTTGAATCAAGTGAACTATTTGGGTTTTATAGTAGGAAAGGGCATGTTACAAGTGGATCCTGAAAAGGTTAAGGCCATATCTGAGTACCCTGTTCCGAGAACTGTCAGACAATTGCGACAATTTTTGGGGATGGCGGGGTGGTACCGTCGGTTTATACCTGACTATGCTTCTCTCACTTTTCATTTAATAGAATTGTTAAGCAAGGCAAAATCCTTTGGGTGGAATTCGAAATCGCAGGAATCCTTTGAAGATATTAAGGAAAAGCTGACTACAGCCCCTTGCGTGGTTCAGCCTGATTACGGTAAACCTTTTGTAGTGCAGTGCGACGCTAGCATGTTAGGAATCGGGTCGGTTTTAGCACAGGTTGATGAAGATGGAAACGAGAAGCCTATCGCCTTCATGTCCCCAAAACTTAACAAAGCACAACGAATTTATTCAGTTACCGAATTGGAATATTTGGCTGTTGTACTCGCGGTTAAGAAGTTTAGAATGTACATAGAAGGGCACGAAATCAAGATAATCACCGATCACTCCAGTCTTCGTTGGCTTTTACGACAGAAGGAGCTGAGCGGGAGACTAGCTAGATGGGCGCTTAAGCTTCAGGGGTACAATTTTACAGTTGAGCATCGTAGCAGATGCTTTATCAAGAGCTTTTGGCAACCCGGAGGGTGAATCAGTGGCTGCTTTGGATATTGAAGTACTGCCTGATATTGAGTTAGAATCACCCGCTTTTCAATCGGTCGAATATCAGGAACTTAAGAAAAAACTGGACTCTGCGAATTTAGCAGATTATCAAATAATTGACGGTTTTATATACCACCGAACTGAGTTTGCTACTGGTAGAGAGGATTTGGACGATGAATCGTGGAAGCTATACGTTCCTACCGAACTGCGTCTCGATTGCATTCGTTCTGCACACGATCAGCCTTGTTCAGCTCACGCGGGTATTGCGAAAACCTTAGAAAAATTACGTCGAAAATTTTATTGGGCAGGAATGGTGATTCAAGTTCGAGATTATGTGAAGGCATATGTACTGTGTAATACGTCGAAGACACCGAACAAAATTTTGCGGCCGCCTATCGGGCAAAAGGTGGTAAGCGATAGACCATTTCAGAGACTCTACTTGGGCTTAATTGGTCCTTTCCCTCGTTCGAAACGCGGAAACATAGGTACGCTGATCGTACTTGACCATTTCTCGAAATTTACGTTTCTGAAACCGCTGACAAAATTCACATCGCGCTTGATAGTCGATTATCTCAAGACTAATGTATTTGACTGTTTCGGAGTGCCTGAAATGGTTGTTACCGATAATGGCAGCCAGTTTAAGAGCCACGAATTCGAAACGTTCTTGTCGAAGTTTGGAATTGCTCACATGTGTACAGCCGTATATTCGCCACAAGCAAATGCATCGGAACGTGTGAATCGTGCCATTAATGAGGCTTTAAGATCATATATACGTAAGGATCAGCGGGAATGGGATTTCTATTTAAGCAGCATAAATTGTTCTTTACGTAATAGTATTCATCAGTCGCTAAGTTTTGCTCCATATTATATAGTCTTTGGACAGCATATGGTGACGCATGGAAAGGATTACTTATTACTAAGGAATCTGCAATTACTTAATGAAGGTACGCCAAAACTTACTAGACCAGACCAATTCACTAATTTGAGGGAAGCGGTGAAGATCAACCTTGACAGGGCATATGACAAAACTGTGAGAACGTACAATCTTAGGTCGAGAGCGAGAGAGTTTACTGTAGGCCAAATTGTTACTAGACGTAGTTTTGCACAAAGCAACATGGTTAAGAACTTTAATGCTAAGTTAGCACAAGTTGGTATTAAAGCCAAGGTTAAAGAAAGAGTAGGCAATTTGTGTTACCGGCTTGAGGATCTAGAAGGCTCACATGAGGGAATTTTCCATATTAAAGATATCTGGTGATAAATATTACACATTTGTGTATCAAATATTCAATTACGCTTTCGTCAATTACACAGATTCGCTTTCAAAGCGCACTTATTTTTCTTCAGCTTCTATGTCGAGCTTCGGTGCGCGAATAGAACCTGTTTTGTGATAATCGAAAAGGAAGAAAAAAAAAAACACACAATAAATAAAATTCAAACAAAAGAGACAAAATTCGGCAAAAATATGTTTTGTTTCTTGGTCAGATATGTTTCATATCCTTACCTACTTTATTGTCTACTAAATGTAAAATTAATAGATAGTAAACTCGGTAAACAGGTTTTCTTTTACGTATAAAAATGCTACTCACTCTAATTTCTTCCTTAAATAAACGAAAAAATTAATAATATAGACATACTATATATATTACTATATATATATATATTACATAAATATGTTAAAATACATCCAACTATATGAGGTATGTTGGCGGATGTGTGTTAGAAATAGTTTTGTATGTAAAATATGTCTTTAAAATATGTAACCTAATAGCAAAAAATAGAATTAATAACAACCACTACATGATGAGAAGAAGTTGATCGAAATCAGATCTAACAATATAACGGTACACTTCCCTCATTCAGCAAAGAGCAAAATAAAAAGAGAGAGGAAGGTCACCGTTTCGGAGGAAGACTTGCTCGGAAGCGACGCTTGATCGAAAAGAAAAGATCGGGAGTGGTAAAAGGAGCGTGAAGCTGTGCGGACGTGGACGAAATTTTGTGTTAGACGAATCAAAAAAAAAAAAGAAAAGTACAGCCGACCATGTAAAAGCAAAACGCGGCATATAAAACTATTCGTCACCTTGTCACAGTCGCAAACAAAAATTTAGTTTAGCGGTGATTTGTACATCCTCGTTTGAGATGTCTATCCTATCCGAATCTCGGCAGCAACATCATTAAAATTACGTTAACGGCTTAAATGTTCCTCGAAGATCGATGATTCCGGATCTTAAAGACAAACAATTCCTGCCAAGGTGAAATTAAAAGAAATCACATATGCATATATGAAAGGAAACGCATATTAGGGCGAGCAAATCAAAATTAGACGATCATAGGAACGTGAGCTGAAATTACACAACCTGGAATATCAGTGACGACAAATCTGCTGTACATAAGGAAGGAGAACTTGACATTCGTCAAGGTCACGAAGAACCGACGCGCATAACTGTGTAGTGACGCTATTTCGATACACTTACTGCGAAAGCCACCAAGCGACAAATTGGGTTCCACGAGTAGACGCGGGAAGGGGAGCAAGCAGCGGGAAGCGTCATCACCTTCGCTGCTGGAAATGGAAACTTAAAACCACAGAAAGCTTAATATCACAGGAAGATTTGAATAATTTGTTTTTATTGGTTTTGATTAAAGGTGTACTTGGCATTAGTTAGGTTAAGATAGGTATGTATGTTATAAGTCGGCTTAGCCCACTTTAATCTAAGTGAGTGATCAAGAGCGATTAGTGTGATGTAAATGTAAATTCGTACTTGTAATAGTGTTTAAATGCTAGTTCCTGGTAGTAAAACTTCGTAATTACTTCAAGGTCTGTCTATTTTAGATTGTGAAACCTAGGTGGACGATGAGCTCAGCGACCCTTGGGTAACAACCGAACCAGACGAAGGTATGTAAACGCCCTCTAGATAATTTGATTCTTATGTATATTATCGCATTTGCACTACGACATGGTATTTACTCTTGATTTTAGGAGCAAATTCTAAAAAGAAAATCAATAAGTTGTACAGATAATATCACGTGTAAAACCCTTTAAATAAATGTTAGTATACAGGAAACTGTGGTAATTGGTATAAGTTGGTAATAAATTTTGAGAATGCTTAAGGCAGTAGAAATGTGCTAAACCTGTCAACATTAAGGCCGGGTAAGCGAAGTAACAAAGAGAGTTGGGCAAAAACATGACTAAACGAGACGGAAAGGTAAAGTTTTGCAAGTGGAGAGGGCATAAGGGCGGGACATCAACACCGGTTCCCCCTCATGACCACGTTTCGATGGCAGCAGCGCGGGTATGAGGTCTTTCTTTTGCACGTCAATCAAACGAAAAAATGTTTCATTAATTTTTTGTGATTTATATTTCCTTAGAGTGGACGAGACTTGGTTATATGTAGATAGAAAAAAAAAACTCTGCTTGATTTTAAATTCTGTACGAGTACCTGCATGATCACAGGGTGACAGCCCACACCCACTTTCCCTGAGCCTAGCGGCAGCAAGAAGCAGAGTACTCGCCCAAGATGATCGGCAACGTGCTGGTACGTTACAGGTTGTAGAGTGATAATGCCAGATTTCTTCAGATTGAGCTGCTGAACTTCCTCGTTGCATACGGCGGTGATTCGTCTTGGGCTGCTAACGGTGTACAACCACTGATTCCTATGTGACAGTTGAGTCCAGGTTGAGTTTAATTTCTCTTCCTTCTTGCTATCGTTGTGCAGCAGATTTATCTCACAAGAGCACATTTCAGACATCTTCATGTATATCTGAAAGTTGTTAGTACATAAATAACCGTTTTCCGTTATTTTGACGCATGAGCTTAATTCATAACTACTCATAGAGATGTATTGGTCTCGATGAGAATTTATCGCCAATATGTCATTGCAACGTTTTATTTTTACAAAAACGTTGTTGACTGTCGTCGGCAACGCTATTAGCTTGTATAACGTAAACGCCTGTTGGTCGCAGAGTGGAATAGATATGTTGAATCGCACTTGGTTTTCCGTTAATCCACCTTCTGCCGACATTAATTTATATAGTTGAGTGTAGTCATCATGGTGTATAGGCAGTTGAAGAAAAGAAGGCAAATGATTTCTGATTTTTACTAACTCTTGCTGTAATTGCTGAGGTGTCAGAAGACTAGTACTGATTCTTCCGTGATGAGTATCCGTAAGCACATCTATAATGGAAACTTGTACACGTTGCAGGTTCGCGGCTACCACGATGAGTTGCATGGCTGACGATAGAAAACTTTGAAGAACCTTGGATTGGTACTCCGTGTCCGAAATCCTCTTCCATGTCTTGTTAACCAAGTTGTCGATTTCAATTCAATTTCAATTTATTCGTAATCAATAGTACAACAAGAACTAATTCTTTTATAGTACGCGCATAATAATATAAGCTTGACTTAACATACAACTACAAACTCGTGTAGAGCTTAGAAAATCTTACAGCTAAGAACAAAAAAAAGAAAAAAAGAAAAATAGAAATGAAAAATGATAGAAAATAGTTTAAAAAGAAGTAAAAAAGAGAATTAAAGAGTGGAGAAGAAGTCACGTGCTGCACGCTTGAACTGTGTCCCCGACATCAACTTGATATGATTTGGCAAGGCATTGAATATGCCTTGCGATGCGTCGATGTTGTCGAATTTACGTTTGCTCTCCAATTGATCATGTTTAAATATGTTGATCGTAGCATCAAGTATTGATGTTTGGTTTTTGAGCAAATGTTGAAGATGGCCTTCATTTGTTTAACTGCCTCAATGGTATCAGATATTTGATTCTCGTATTCCGAGTCTAAAACTCCAAACAGAGAATGGGCCACATTACCCACAAAGTTTAGTGCTCCTCGCTTCGTTCTACTATTCCTTGACATTTTTTCTTTAGGTTGGGTGGCTGCTAATAAACTGTTGTCTAATTGAAGTCTTTCTTCGGCGTGCTCCAGTGTCGTTACTACATCGCCACAAATCTGTTTCAGGGTCATGATTTGACATAATTTCCGTAAAGTACGAGTCTTATTCGAGAAGATCTCCATTTCTGACCAATACGGTTTAAGATCATAGTACACAATGAGACGCCAATTGGATCTGGCTATCTTCATGGATCCGAGTGCGTCAAAATGCATCCCTATCCTGGAGTCGAATTCTTGGTTTTCAACCCCTGTTGCCAAAACTATCGGCAGCATAACCATTGCGATCAGTAGTGCTGTGACTAATGTCGATGACCGTCGCGGTCTTTTGTGCTCAGGTTGTGATTTATCATTATACCGTTGACATGCTGATTGGCTTGAAGAGGATTCATTACTGCTTGTGTGATCCTTTCGCGGCAGGGGATCTATGTTGTTTTCTATGGGTAGTGGAGCTAGACGATGAATAGGACGCTTGAATGTACCTGATGTGGTTTTTACTTCCACTACTCGGACCAGCTCGTCAATTCCTTTATGTATTTTTGTAATTCTACCAAGTGGCCACTGAAGAACTGGCGTATCGTCCTGTTTAATAATTACCACAGTCCCGACCTTGATGTTATTGGCCTGTTCCCTCCATTTGTATCGGTGCTGAAGTTCGTTTAAATAGTCGCGGGACCATCTTTGCCAGAATTCATGCTTTACTTGAGACACCGCCTTCCATCGAGCTCCTAGACTTGCCTTTTGTTCCACCGCTCTTTCATCAACTTGGGCTGTTAGCGGTTCCCCGATGAGGAAATGGCCAGGAGTCAGCGCTGTTAAGTCGTTAGGGTCATTGGACATCGGGCTAATGGGCCTGGAATTTAATATGGCTTCGGCTTCTACAATAATGGTTTCCAATTCCTCGTATGTTAGCGAGGCTGCAGCGGTGCTTCTCAACAACAGATGTTTTGCGGACTTCACTGCTGCTTCCCAAAGCCCTCCAAAGTGAGGAGCTCTAGGTGGGATAAAATGGAAATTGATTCCCTTTTCACTGCATGTGTTCACAATTTTCTCTCTGGCGCTTGGTGAATAGATTGATGTCGTTAATTCTACGAGTTGATTTCTGGCTCCAACGAAGTTTGTCGCATTATCGCTGTAAAGGTTTTGACAGCGTCCTCTTCGTGCAATGAACCTTTTAAGCGCTCCGAGGAATGCCTCTGTTGTTAAGTCACTAACGAGCTCTAGATGCACTGCTTTAGTTGTGAAACAACAGAATATGGCCAAATAAGCCTTTGTGGGTCGTTTTCCACGCAGCTTATAATGAATCCAAAATGGCCCGCAGTAATCCACACCGGCATTTATAAATGGTCGCGCTGGCGTTACTCTGGCTGCTGGTAGATTTCCCATTAGTTGCTGTAACAATTGTGGGCGTGCCTTGAAACAACGGACACAGTGGTGAACTATTGACCTGGCCATACTAGCCGCCTTGACTGGCCAAAATCGTTGTTTAGTTAGTGCTACCAATGTCGTTGGTCCACAGTGCATATTTTCTTCATGTATCGTCTGCATCAAAAGCTTAACTACCGGATCATTATATGGAAGACACATTTGATGTTTGTTTTTGTTTGGTAAACTTGAAGCTTCCAGTCTTCCTCCTACTCTTAAGATGCCTTCGCCATCCAGAAATGGTTTCAGACAATGAATTGTGCTGTTTGTTTTAACAACGTTATCCTTCTGAAGACCCCTGATTTCTGATGCAAAATCGCCAGCTTGAATGGCCTTGATAATCATTTTTAGTGCACTGTCTAATTCGAGTGGAGAAAGTGCCCAAGAGCCGTTTTCCAAATCGAATGACATAGCCCAAGATTCGTTTTAGTTTTCTAAAGGAATTTTTGTGATTTATGGAGTAATTTATAGTTGCCGCTTCTGCTTGCGCAGTGATTAATGATGCGGGCGCTTTTCTTTTGCCTTCTTGTGTTGACTTTATTTTGTACTCGCACGCAGGTCGAATCCATTCTGTTTCTCTCCCGTGTAAAAACAGAGGCCCGTAAAACCACAAATCGCATTGCGTAAATCTGCGAGGATTGCAACCCCTTGATAGCGCGTCTGCTGGGTTTTGTTTTGATGGTACGTAGCGCCATTGCATCGCAGTTGATAAATCTTGGATTTTAGAAATTCTGTTGGCTACAAAAACCTCGTATGAGGACGAATCCGTGTTGATCCATGCCAGCACCACTTCCGAGTCAGACCAGAAGTGCGTGCAGTCGATGCCGTACTGTAGATCACGTTGTACTCGTGCTGCGAGCTGTGCCCCTAGGAGTGCAGCACATAATTCTAACCGGGCAATTGTTTGACGTTGGCGATTCAATGGAGCCACTCGCGATTTAGCACATAGTAGTCTCACAAGTATCCTTCCGTTGCTTGTTACTGACCTGAGGTATATAACAGCTCCATATGCCTTTTCAGAGGCGTCAGTGAAAACATGTAGCTGCCATGACTTGGGTATTTCATGATTATAGATGTGGCGAGGAAATTCCCAGTTGTTTAATTCATTGAAGCTCTGTCGAAAATCTGTCCATTCGTTGTGTTGCTGAGTGGACAATGGTTCATCCCATGATATTTTCACGTCCCATAATTGCTGTAAAAATATCTTGGCGATGATAACAACCGGTGCCATCATTCCTAGTGGATCAAATATGCGTGCCACATCTGAGCTAACGCTCCGCTTTGTGGTGAGTCTTCTACTGCTGCACGTGGAACCAATTTTTATATGAAAGGAGTCGGTTTTCGGTAACCAGGCCAGTCCTAATGTCTTGACATAATCATTCGATTTAGTATCGAAGTCAAGGTTGATTTCCTGGTGATCTGTTGGTATTTCATGAAGCCGTTGAGGATGATTTGCACACTTCCTAAGTTCAAATCCAGCCGAGCTTAAGATCGTTGTAATTTTATTCTGAATTAACATTGCTGATGATAGACTGTTGCTTCCAACTAGGCAATCGTCCACGTAGAAGTTATTTTGTAACGCTTCAGATCCTAGAGGGTGGTTAGACTGGTTCTCTTTTGCTAACTGCTGCAGACATCGGATTGCCAGATAAGGCGCTGCTCTCGTTCCATAGGTCACGGTGTTGAGTTGATAGTACTTCAATTTTGCCTCTGGCGCTGCTCTCCAAATTATTAACTGATACTTGCGGTCATCTGGGTGTACCAGTATCTGCTTATACATCTTCTGTATGTCGGCGGTGAAAACGTAACGTGGCAGTCGGAAGCGAAGTAATACGGTAAAAAGGTCATTTTGGATGACAGGACCTGTATGCATGATTTCATTTAATGAAACCCCTGATGACGTTTTGGCTGAGGCATCAAACACCACGCGAAGTTTCGTACTGCTACTTTCTGGTCTTATGACGCAATGATGTGGGATAACGTAGCACATGTTATCCCATTGGTGACTGTGAACTTCGGTCATATGACCTAGCCGCTCATATTCGTCCATGAATTCTGCATAAGCTCTTTTTAGTTCATAGTTTTTGGACAATCGCCTTTCGAGTGCTAAAAAACCGTTGAGGGCCATGTTCTTTGATTCTCCCAATGTTTCCGGATTGTCATAAAAGGGTATCTTAACCATGAACCGTCCTTCAGGGACCCTCACGGTGTTGTGAATAAAGTGTGACTCACAACGCTTCTCAGTTGCTATAAATTCTGGCGCGTTGCCTTCCTTCTCTTCTAAGCGCCAAAATTTCTCCAGTAGCTTGTTAGTTGTTTCCTCGTCTTCACTAAATACGCCGCAAGTAGCTGTATCCTGTTGTAATCCGTCAATCTTTCCAGTCACGACCCACCCAAATACTGTGTTTTATAATTTGGGCAGCTTGCTGCCAAGATCGATCTGCCCGACTGACATGATTTGATGGAAGAATTCTGCGCCCAATAATACATCTATCCTTCCGGGTTGATTGAATGTGGGATCGGCCAGTTGTATCTCTTGGAATCTGCCATGATGACACAGTAAGCAGCAATGATGGTTGATCGTTGACTATTGTTGGCAGTACTAATGCTTCAAGCCGTGATGCGAATTGTCCAGTATTTGACCGCATCCCTACATTGATTCTGTGCCTGCATTCTTTTCCTTGAGCGCCAATTCCCTCTAGAGCGATGGAAGTATGTTTTCTTTGAACTCCGAGCTGCTTCCCAAGCCTCTCTGTGACGAGATTTACTTGGGAGCCCGAGTCTATGATGGCTCTGCATTCTACTTCAAGGCCACTGTTCGACACAAGTCGAAGACGAACAGTGCTGAGTACTACATATTTTTTGTTAGGTGTATCCGCTGCTGTTGATAAACTAACTGGATTTGCTGGGGCGACTACAACGCTCTGTATTTTCGTGACGCTGGCTCCTAGTGTACCTTCCTTCCTGGATACTTCGTTCTTTTCATTGATGTGTAAGAGAGAGTTGTGCAACTTGTTGCACTTAGCGCATTTTCTTGAAGAACAGGCTTTGGCGAAATGTCCCTCCTTGAGGCAATTGAGGCATACTTTATTTTTCTTGATGAGTTGAATTCGATCGACTGGTTTCAGGTTCAGAAACTGCGCGCATTCGAAGACTGGATGGGTTCCCTTCTTGCATATTATACACTCATGTCGTAATTCATGTTTTGTTGATATTGCAGCAGTGTATAATCTTGGTTTAACATGCTTTTCCTTGTAGTTAACTGCTTCTAATGCTTGAAACTGGGATTCAAGGAACGCTAAGAATTCCTTGATATTTGGCAATTCTTTCGGGTTCTTCAAGGATCTTTCATACATCACATATGTATCTTTATCCATCTTTTTTAGTAGGAGGTGTAAAAGAAGTGGATCCCATGATGATGTCCTAATGCCCAAACCTTCGAGTGACATCAGGCATTCATGTGTGGTATCATGCAAGCTTTTGATCGAAGTCACTGATAATGCGTTAAATGGCGTTTCGAGAAGCCTGTTGATCACAGTGGAGCACAAAATCCGTTTGTTGTTGTACCTGTCCTTGATCATGTCCCATGCGACGTTGTAATTGCTTTCAGTAAGCTCTAAATGACTTATTAGCTTCTCTGCGTCTCCGATAAGGTTTGTTTTTAGGTACCACATCTTGTGTACCTTAGGAAGAGGTTGTTCGTGCACCAATTGCGCGAACATGTCGAAAAATGGACGCCATTTCATGTAGTCACCATCAAATTGTGGAATGGTGACTCTGGGTAACCTGAGCGGTTCGTTGTTCGAGATCGTTGCTGCTTGTAATGAAGGTTTCGGTGCCTCGTTCAAGATGAGTAATTGCCTACGCTTTTCTTGCACCCTGTTTTCGCATGCCAAGTATTCGTCGAAGTTGTAACCCACACTGGATGGGTCATCGCACATTTCCCATATGCCGTAGTTTATGTTTTCAATTTCTTGCCACAATTTCGCAATTTGTTGAAGATTCGCTTCCATTAGTTGATCCTGATCATCTGAATGCCTTTCAATGCCATCCAACAGTCGACTCATAGAACTGATGAGTGCACGCTGTCGTCGCATCATCCTGGTGACAACTGCTACTTCGTCTTCTGAACTCTGCTGCTGTGGCAATGGCGTCTTCTTGCTGCCTGATCTCTCGTTGTCAGCATTTGGATCAGCTTCAGAATCCCTATTGGTGTCATTCGTTGTCTTCCGCTGAAGGTCTTGTAGCTCAGCTTCAATTTGTTTCCGATACTGTGTCGCTATAGTCATCACCTCGACGTAGTAGTCCTTTGTAAAGTACTCATGGTTGGTTGGTACGTTAGTCAACTCCATTATTTCTTGGTGTGCGTTAGAAAATTTTGACATTGCTGCAGCTAGTTGGTTAATTCTTTCTTCATAATATGATGTCTTCACTTTTCTGTCCGCCGGATCCTTTTTGTAGTTCCGCACGATTGTGAGGATTGTATTGCCAGCTTCATCCTGAGCGGTGACCAATCCTTCGAACGTCGTCATATTAGTCTGTTGATGGGTCTGGATGATGCACGAAAATTTGACAACACTGTTCTTGTGGTGACACGAATCGAGTGTCCACCCGGGGGCGCCAAATGTTCAAATCCGCGTAGGGATTTGTTATTTGTTTGAAGTTAGTTCAGGCACATAAACCTGAACTAAAGGATTTGTTATTTGTTTGAAGTTAGTTCAGGCACATAAACCTGAACTAAAGGATTTTTGCACAAACAGCACTTGAAACTGATTGCACTTAGGTGGATTTGATTTTAGTTCAAGCACATGAACTTGAACTAAAGCGGAATCTAGACTAAAAATGAAACGGTTGATTTCGTTGACAAATTCAGACTACCCGTTTATTAATTATTTTGGCTCTTATATACTTAAATTAATTACAAACACCAATGTAACAAAATGCAGAATTGCAGTAGCCTTGGCATTGCATGAACTTGATTGAACCTTTTGGTAACCGTTCAACGACGGCGTTGAACTCGCGTTGGCCATTTTTGCTGACATAGCAATCTGCAATGCCACGGCTAGCTGCGCTGCACAAAATAAAGTTATTTTTCTTGGCCATGAACTCGTGCAATGACACTGTTTTCGGACTATACATTACGCAATGCGATTTCATGTGAAGGCATCAAGCAATAAATAATATGTATAATTGTTTTTATTGGAATTATACAGTGGTGACAAACATTAGTTCGTTAAAATCAGAAATTGAATCTTTAAAAAATCAGTTAAGGGCTGTGACCCAAACAAACGAGGTGGCGGAGTATGTAACCCAGCCAATCGATGAGAGAATTACGTGCAGTGAGTCACTGGACGTAATAAAATCGTTACCTGAATTTTCGGGTAAAGTTACCACTTATGTTAGCTGGCGTGAGGCCTTTAACAATTCAATGACACTCTATAACAGAGGGAGTAGGAAATACTTTGCCGCGTTAACGATTTTACGTAATAAAATTGTCGGAGAAGCTTACGACGCGCTTACAAATCATGGTACGGTACTAAATCTAGATGCAATAATTGCTAGATTAGACTTTTGTTACGCGGACAAACGACCATCACATATAATTAAGCAGGAGTTAAGCGTCTTAAGACAGGGAAATTTGTCTTTAATTGATTTCTATAATGAGGTCAACAAAAAATTGACCTTATTAATAAACAAAACCATAATGACACATGGGTCAGCTACCGCTTTGACCAAGGAGTTGAATGATAAAAATCGGCATAGCGCATTACGTGTTTTTATCACAGGCTTGAATGCTCCTTTTTCTAACATAATGTTTTCTTTAGCGCCAGAAGAGTTACCGAATGCCCTAGCGAAAGCACAGGGATTGGAATCAAACAATGTAAGGTCAAATTTTGCCTTACAATTTGAAAGAAATTGAAATGCGGTCATAATAATAAAAGTCAAGAAGCTAGATTTCGAAATACTCTGCGGTATCCGCAAAAAACCGAAAGAATGAGGAATAACACTGTAACTTCCGGTTTCAATCATTATAATTTCTACAAAGCCAATCATCCCCAAGGAGAAAGAACCTTTAATAACAAACCCGAACCAATGGACGTTGACAAATCAACACAAATAATCAACAGACCACAGCAGAATCGAAATCATAGGCAATTTTATAATTATAGAAATTCAAGTAACTTTAATCAACGGGATTGGCAGGGAAAAGACCTCGAGACAGTGCGCAAGTTAACTTGCACGAACAAACTAAACAACAAAGAATTAACAATATCGACGAAAGTGCTTTTTTAGACAAAGCCCTGAGTTGGCCTACATTTACAGGACAGTCAGAGGAAAGGACAGAGTATTACGAATATTGATCGACACAGGAGCAACAAGTTGCTACTTTAAACCAAAAACCTTACCCAATAGATTCCCTTTAGTGATTAGGAAGAGAGTGCGAACCATAAACGCTTACACCATTTTAACACATGATAGTGAAACCACAATATTTAATATAAAAAGGAGATTCTATGTGATAGACAACCTAGAGTCAGACCTCCTTATAGGGTCTAACTTACTCAGGAAGGCAAAGGTCATAATAAATTTTGAGAAAGAAGAATTAACTCACAACAGTGAAAAAGAGAAATGTTTTATTAATAAGATGATAATGCCCTTAGATATACAAAGCATTCTGAAAATTATTCAGAAGATAAAAAAATTATGAATTTAAGAAAACAATCGATAAACGAAATCAAAGAAAGCCACCGCAGTATTAATATGAATTTACCATTTAGAACTGATGTAAGAGCGGAAATACGCACAACTGTTGAAACTCCTATTTGGAGTAAACAATATCCATATCCGTTATCAGTGAATACATTTGTTAACAGAGAAATTAGGAAAATGTTAGAAGAAGGAATACTTCACGAAAATAGGAGCTCATACAATTCACCAATATGGGTAGTTCCAAAAAAAGGATGAAATGAAGATGGTACGCCAAAATTAAGAATGGTGATTGACTAAAAGAAAATAAATGAGAAAACGGTATCGGATCGATATCCCATACCAAACACAAATGTCATACTTGTACTGCGTGCCACACGTTTGGCCACCCCTGCATAATCAATGCATAATATTTCGTGCATTCTATTTTGTTTTATTAGCAAGCTTTTTTCGTCATCAGTCTTTGGGTCATCAACTTCAAAACGAAACCCGAGTCATCAAGTGCGTTGACCGCTCGCGACGTATTTGTGAGCGTTGCAAGAAATGCATGCGCTGCACTTTAAATTCGTGAACTAAAATAAAGCAAATAAATGTTAATCAAAAATAATAACGCAAAAACAAAACATGGCAATTTTTTCGACGACCACCAATCAAGAAATTTCGAAGTTGGAATATTTTCGAATTTAGTTGAAGAAAATTTAGTATATAAGAACTACAATATTTAAAATAAAGTTAGAGTTAACTGGTCAATCAAGAATCAGCTTGCGTAATTAATTCTTTACATAAATCGGTGACACTTGTTCGCCTGTAAAGAAAACAAATACCAAGGACATAAATTGGCGACACTAGCTCGCCTGTCCTCTAAATAATTCGGCGACACCTGATCGCCTCAGCAATCGGCGGAACCTAACCGCCTATATCCAAAAGGGTATGCACAAACACACACACACGCTAGAATAATACTACATAGATGAGCTTAGAGGACCAATTGTCTCCAAGCACTACACTATCAAACTTAGGAAAAGCAAAATTCTTTTCCACAATTGATTTGGAATCGAGATTCCATCAAATAATGATGTGTGAGAAAGACAGAAAAAACAGCTTTCTCGGTAAATAATGGAAAATATGAATATTTAAAAATATCCTTAGAAAAATCGAAGTAATATCAAAACGAAGTAGAGTTCTTGGTTTATAGAGTAGCTCAAAACATAATTAAAACAGATCCAAAGAAAATAGAAACAATAAAAGAATATCCTATTCCTGTCACTTTAAGACAATTAAGAAGCTTCTTAGGAATGACAGGATATTATCGGAAATTTATTAAAGATTACGCAACTATCACGAAACCATTAACAAAATATTTATCACGAGAAAACGGAAAGGTTTCTCAAAATATGTCAAAAAAAGTGAATATAAATTTAGAGGACGAGGCTATTACAGCATGTAATACATTAAAAAAATTATTGATAAACCAGGTTAAATTAGTACAACCAGATTTTAATAAAAAGTTTGTCTTAACAACTGACGCATCAAATATAGCAATCGGAGCAGTGTTAAGTCAAGATAAGAAAACAATAACATTTATATCGAAAACATTAAATTTAAGAGAACAAAACTACGCAACTAAGGAGAAAGATTATATTCTATTTTTTTGGGCGTTAAAATCTTTAAGAAACTATTTATACGGAGTATCAGAC
The DNA here is from genome assembly GCA_937620795.1 of Thecophora atra. Classification (NCBI taxonomy): domain Eukaryota; kingdom Metazoa; phylum Arthropoda; class Insecta; order Diptera; family Conopidae; genus Thecophora; species Thecophora atra. The sequence continues at coordinate 32,795,894 of OW569398.1, forward strand.
TTAGAAATACATACAGATCATCAACCTTTAACATTCGCAGTCTCTACAAGAAATCCTAATGCAAAAATTAAAAGGTGGCATGCCTTTATAGAAGAATTTGCTCCAAAATTAGTCTATAAGCCAGGGACTACTAATGTTGTTGCTGATGCACTATCAAGACAAGCGTTAAATAACTTAACCAGCAGTTCTTCCGGAACACAACACTCAGCGGAGAGTATTGACAACAACGAAATAAGAGAGACCACAAAACCGCTAAACCAATTTAAACAGCAAATACTCCTCGCAAGAAATAGATTCACAATCCATGAATCAATTAAAAATTTTAGGAAAACACGGCATATAATAGAATATGACACGGTTGAAAATTTGATGACTATAATTAAAGAATTCTTAGTACCAGACATAATAACTGCAATACATTGCACATTAGAGGACCTTTATGAAGAAAAAAACCCCTTTATTTCAGCAATTTAAAATTAAGTTTGTCTTTACTAAAAATTTCCCAATTGATATCACAAATACGGAAGATCAAATAGAAATTGTCAACCAAACTCACACAAGAGCACATAGAAATTATAGGGAAAATTTAAAACAAATTTATAATCAATATTATTGGTCAGAAATGAAAAAACATTTCCAAGAATATATTCGAAATTGTGACATATGTAACAAAAATAAATACGACAGGCACCCAAAAATTATACCAATTGGAGAGGCTCCAATTCCAAAGAAAGAGGGGAGACAGATACACTTAGATATATTCTTTGCTCAAAATTTGAAATTCATAACTTGCATAGACGCCTATTCTAAATTCTGACTGTTATTATTCTGACTGTTAAGAAAATAGAGGATAAGACTAATTTAGAAGAAAAAGTAATGGAAATCCTACAAAGTTTTCCAGAAGTAGAAAACTTAGTTGTTGATAATTAACCCGGCTTCACTACTATGCAAAAACTCTAATGAATAGACTGAATATTGAAGTATTTCACTGTGATCCAAAGCACAGTAAAACCAATGGACAAATCGAAAGGGTACATTCAACGTTGATAGAAATCACGCGATGTATTCAGCATTAAGTAACACCGAAACAGTATATAGAGCAGTTCAACAATATAACAAGACTATACATTCAGTGACAAATCAAAGACCAAGAGATATCATATTTAATGAAATAAGTCATGAAAACGTACACGAAAAATTAAGAGCAGCACAATCAAACGTGCTGTCGTATAATAACAAGGATAAAATATGCCGAACATTCAAAAATGGAGATATAATCTATGAAAAGATTGTAAGTGAAAGAAATAAATTAAAGCCTAAATTTAAAAAACAAAAAGTTAAGCAAGACTTAGGAACTAAAGTTAGAATATACACTAGAAATAGAATAGTACATAAGGATAATATTAAAACATAATTTTCCTTTTGCAGGAAATGGAACTTATAATTATGCTATTAATCATCCGACTTGTAAGGACGGATATTATCGTTTACACCAGGGATAATTATGTTTTAATAGAAAACGGCGACGCAGTACTTTACAAGGATTAGGGGGAAATATTCCATATAACCAACTTAACGTTTTACAACGAAATTATACAAAAAATTAAATACCGAAATAAAAATATAGCAATTGATACACTATACGAATACAATTACTCCGTCGATGGGTATGACGAAATTGATTTGATTGAAATATTGAAATATTGATTTGAAAAATATTGAAATATTGATTGAAATAAGATTTTGCAAAACAATGATTTAATTGTCGTCTACATTAAATATCCACTACTAATAAACACGTGTAAATTATATGAAGCGAGAGCTATATGCAAAAACGATGGTAAACTTGTAATAGAGAAAGAAATTGTTAAATGTGAAAATATTTATAAAACTGTAAAAAAATGCAAAATAGAACTAAGTAGTACATTTTGTGAAATTAAACCAGAGGAAAGTTGTCTTTCTAATTTATTAAACAATAAAGATACGGAGTGTAACGGTTATAGATAATAAATATTTTTTTAATCCGACAAGAGTAATATGGAATTATGTAAAAAATAAGAAATAGATGTATTTGAAATAAGTGAATATCTTGAAACGGAAATCGAAAGTTTAAAATTTGAACCTGAAAATATTAATGTAATAACATTAAGTAAAAGGTATGTTTTACACAAACCTTATTTTTGGATGCTGGCATTGGTATTTTTAATTCTAACATCAATTTATCTAACTTTAAAGTACTTACGAAAAGTTCTCAAAACATGTAAAGTTAAATCCAACGTAAATTCAAACAAACCCAATTTTGATGCAATAAATAGTAAAATGAATTTTCTGATGAAAGAACCATGAGAACTGTGGCGTTTCTCTTAAAGGATGAGGGGAGTTAAGGTACTCTGTTAACCAGAGGTTCCCATAAGCGTTTGCTTACAATCGATAAGCAACATGACTGGGAACGAAACGTATTCGCATCGTCTGGTAAACAAGTTGGTCATAAACAAATTCGTCATATTACAGACACTTCGAGTATTTATCGATGGGATTGAATACTCGAAATTCAAAAGAAGTTGAAAGTCCAGCTTCGAAATCCAAAACAAGTTAAAGTCCAGCTATTCGACTTTGCGTTAAGATACACAACAAAATCATCGTATGTTCAGTATTTAACCGTAGATTTAAGCGTATGAAACTTCATGTTAAGATTGAATATTAAAGGAAGCAGTCGAGCTTCAGTAGAGCTTAAATAAAAATATATTTTTTTAACCAAACTTAAAGAAGAAAAATTAATTTATATGTATTGAGGAAAAGATCTTAATGTATTTGTAATATGTGTTCGTTTTCTATTATTCCATTTTATTTAACATTTCATACTGATAATCTACGACGAATTATATTTTGGGTTACGATTACAACAATTACTGTTGCTACATCAAGTGAAAATATGCTGTCTTCTAGCCGGCTAGACGTATTCTACTGCGCTCTATTCTTGTTAACGATGATATCATCTTGTTTGGATTGAGTCGTGCCCATGGTTCTGTTTTGTTTACTTCCGCTTCATTTCATTTATTTGTTGAATGAAGTTGTTTTTTTCTTCTTTGGTTACTGCTATCGCTGCTAGACGGTACAACTTTCTTGACGACGTCTTACTTTCTTCCCGCCTCTTTTCCTTGGTGTCTTGACCCTTACTTCTTCTAAAAGTGGTGCTTGCTTGTGTTGTTGTCGTCGTTTACGGTATTCTTCGATTGTCAAAGGCCTCGGTCCTAATGCTTTGTCCTTCAGTGCCTCCTTAATCGAAATAAGTGATGGCATCTGTGATTAATGTTGACCAATAGGATCGGTTGACAGGATTTCCTCGCAATAGCGGCTGGTTTATAGGAAGAAAGCTTGACTCGGTAATTCAGTAGCAGGATTGTTGCGCAGTAGGATCGTTGAGTGGCAGGATCGCAATGGGATGTCGGCCGTCGGGCCGAGCACGGACGTTGTTGAGCTGCTCCACGTTGTAGCGCTAGGCAAGAATGCCGATATTAGGCTTGTAGACGATGAGCCACTGGCAAGGATGCCGATGTTAGTGGTTTTTGGAGCCAGGCAAGGATGCCGATAATAGGCTTGTAGATGATGGGCCACTGGCAAGGATGCCCATGTTAGTGGTTTTTGGAGCCAGGCAAGGATGCCGATATTAGGCTTGTAGATGATGGGCCACTGGCAAGGATACCGATGTTAGTCCTCTTGATTTCTATTAGGCAAGTCTGCCGATGTTTGAAAAGAAACTAGGTCTTTTGGTTGCTACTTTAAGACTCCCCTTCTTTACATTTTTATTTAGCTTTTATACTTTTTAATTGCTTATTCTACAGTTCAACTAGTTGCTAATAAGTTTTGAACGGAAAAAAATGCACACACTATGACACATGTGACTCTAGTGACTAAATTGCAGTATCCGACAGTTCGTTAAACTCTTGCCCTACTTTATATTATAGAAATCGGATCTTGTTACGAGGCATGTCACACTCCACCCCTACAAGAAAAGAAAAAATTTATTTTTTATTAATTTTTTTTTTTTTGATTTGGTGTTTATGCCGCACTCGTTGACTTTTTTTCATATTTTACTCACAATTTTTATAGTGGTTTCAATTGAATGAAGTTTGTGTTGCGTTTCTTTTCCTTTCAAAATGTGTTATTTTGATTTAGTTACGTTGGTGGTTGATTTTGCTTTTGTTTACAGTATGTTATCTGCTGATGAGTAGGTTATATTTTCCTTGTTGTGCTGAACTTATTCATCTATTGTTGTGTACTGAAACGACTTTCTCGCCTCGGTCCTACTAAGGCGGGGTTTCTTTTAAGGTCCTTGGACAGTCTATAGCCTGCGTATGCTCGCGGGTGTCCAGGGTCGTACTCAAGAAAATTTCTAAATGATGAACTCGTATTTGGTGTTGTTAAACTTTATTTATTTTACTTCAGCTCTTAGGATCTAGCTTATTATTTAACTTATGGTGCTAACAATATGATGGGTAGCTGCGATGGCACGTTGAATGAAAGATCTTGATGGGGAAAGAAAAAAAGAAAAGTGCGGTGCTGTGGCGACGTATATCGGTATGGCGAGAGGTTTTTTTCTTTGTAATACGTAACTGCGACGGCTTGTTGATTGGAACCCGTTACGCGAACCTCGTCCTGCGGGTTTCACGATTGCTTTGATGATGTGTACTAGTTTCAACGCGACGGTGTTGCTACTTATGACGCGACGGTATTCAATTTACTCCCTTTGTTTAGTATACTTACACTTGATGCTTGTGATTCACTAGTTCCTGCTGATACCACGATTCAAGAAATACTGACTTGCTGAGCGTTACCGTGCTCAATTTATTCTTCTCGCTCTATTTTTGTTCCATGTGTTCGTTCGTTGCCTTGCCGCTGCGCGGGTAGTGTGGTCTTTCTTTAACTCCACTGGTTACGATTATGTACTAGAAAACCGGTTTGTGTTTGTTATGTGATCTGTGCTTGAGTGCTCGCCGCTACCCGATTATCTGCAATGTGATACTGGGTGATTGTAATTTTAATAGTTTAATTTTTACATCGTAATTATGGGAATGCTATACGTGTTCTTAGAAAAAGTATGTACTTTATATAAATTGAAAAATATATAAGTCGTGTCTAAATAATATTAACATGTAAATAAATAGTTTGTGCGCCTCATTTCGATGCGCCGAAATGTGTCGTCACAGTACTCATACTTAGCTATAAATAGTTTTAACATTATTTAATAATAGTTTTAACATTACTTATACTTAGCTATAAATAGTTTTAACATCATTTAAGTTATTTATTTTGTTGCTTAAATGAGTGTTTTTCCTCTATCTTATTAGTTTAATTATAATATTAGCCACAACTTTTCTATTTAGCTATTTTAATACGCAACCTACTTATCTATTTACACATACGTATTTTAAATTATGATTTATCCTAACCCAGGTGTTTTTATGCCTACATGTGTCTATAATAATATTTGCTTTATCTCATTGGATTCGTTGCATTGCTACACTAATTTGTTAGTTTAATTTCTGTCATATTCCGACTCAGTAAAATGACTTAACGCGGTTCTTATGAACAGTCATTCGCTTATTTCCTATCTTAATGGTGCAATTTACTCCAGTGTCGTCCACAACTTCGTAGCGATCTGTATAAATTGGTTCTAGTTTTTTCCCACTTTCATTTTTTAACAATACTAAACTGCCTTCCTCAAAGGTCTTGTGATTTGTCTTGAACGTTCTGTCGTACCTATGTTTCCTGTCGTGCTTGCTTTTTAGCAGTATTTGTTTGGCGTCGTATTGCACTGTTTGTAGTTTGTTTTTTAGCTCTATTGCGTAGTCTTCATAATTGTAAAACGGATCTATTGTGCTCCCAGTGTTCGATGGTAGCTTGCATTGTTTCCCATACACTAACTCAAAAGGTGAAAAATTTGTTTCGGAGTGCACCGAGGTATTATAACTGAAAACATAGTATGGTAACCAGTCATCCCAGTCCCTGTGTTGATCTGTGGTGTACGTTCTTAGATATGCAGCCAGGGTTTTGTGGTTATTCTTTAACGATCCAATAGTTTCGTGATGATATGCCGTGGATGGTAGTTGGTCTATTTTTAGAAGCTTGCATATTTCCTTAAAATTTTGGTTGATGAATTCTGTCCCCTGATCGGATACAATTTGGTTGGGAATTCCATATTTTAATATAAAACCCTCAACAAACGCTTTGGCTGCTGCATTGGCTGATTTGTTGGTGATTGGTATTGCTTCTATGAATTTCGTCAGTTCGTCCTGTATGGTAAGAATGTACCGCGATTCTCTTTTAGTTGCGTCTAACGGGCCTCCTAGATCCATGTATATCTTTTCAAAACTTATTTCCGCAGTTGTCGTTATAGTCAGTGATTCTCTGTTTGGTTTGGTGTGCTTGTTTCGATGGCAACTTTGACAGTGTCTAACGTATGTTATAATGTCGTACTGCATAACTGTCCAATAATATTATCTCTTCAAATTTGTTTAACATTCTTACAACCCCAGCGTGCCCGCTTGTGGGTAGTATGTGATAATCATTTAATAGGATCCTTTTCATACTTGGTTCCGTTATTTCAAATGTATTTGTCATAATGTGCACTTTGAAATGTAATATTTCGCTCATCAGTTTTTTCAAACTATTCTTATTATATTGAGGATGGCCATCCATAATTTTTTTTAATTCCTTACGCGTAATATATACGTCTCGTATGGATAATGGTTCACAGATTCGTTGCACGCCCCTTGCCAACATTTTGCCAAATGCAGCTGTTCGGGCAGTAGTGCTATCTTTCCATTGTAATAATAAACAATTTTTCCTAGGTATGAATGCTAACACTTGGTTTGGGCCTACTATTATATCTTCAACGCTGAAGCTTGGGAATGCGTCATCACAGTTGAGATTCTTCACTATTCTCAATTCTACCATAGCAATCTTGTGTTCTCTACGCTTTAAAAGTTGTTTTATTTTTGATTCGGCTGCGCATAATTTTCTCTCCGCCTGCTGTCTTGCTCGTGCTCTAGTGTTGGCTCCTAATCATCTGAAATAATTTTTACGCGGCTTAACGCGTCGGCTGCGCAATTTTCTTTACCTGGTGCATATTCTACATAGAAATTGTATTCTTCTAATAGAAGTCGGAATTTTTTCAATCTACTGGAGGGTTCTTTTAGCGAGAACAAATACACCAATGGACGATGATCTGTCAATACCTTAAACCGACGGCCGTAAAGATATGGCCGAAATTGTTTTACTTCCCACACTATGGCAAGTAGCTCTTTTTCTATTGTTGAGTAATTTTTCTCGTCTGCATTCAGAGTCTTGCTTGCGTAAGCGACAGGGCTGTCATCGAAATTTGCCAACACGGCTCCTAACGCATATCCAGATGCATCCGTTCTTAAAATGAATTCTTCGTCGAAGTTTGGGAATTGTAAGACTTTTGGGCTTGCGATAATGTTTTTTATAGTTTCAAATGATTTCTTACAATCGTCACTGAAGTCGAACTTCACTTTTTTCTTGAGTAGAGCATTCAATGGAATTGCTATTGATGCGAAATTCGGTATAAATCTCCTGTAATAGTTTGCAAAAGCTACGAATCTACACACCTCGTCAGCGTTAGTAGGTACTGGATAGCTTGTAATGACTCGTGACTTCTCAGGATCCGGAATAATGCCTTTTTCGGAAATTATGTGTCCAAGATAGAGAACTTCTTTTCGGAGATGTACACTTACTAGGATGTATTTTAAGATTTGCCGTCTTGAGTCGCTGGAAAACATCTGATAGATTTCTGTTATGCTCTTGTAGATTTCTACCGAATACTATGAGATCGTCTAAATATACGAAACATTTCGAGTATGTTAGTCCGGACATTGCAATCGACATCATACGAGAGAACAGACTTGGAGAGATTTTTAGACCCATTGGTAACCGGGTCATCTGGTAGTGTCCTTTTTGTAATGTCCTGTGGAGAATGCTGTACACGGTCTGCTCCCTTTAGCTAACTCCATTTGATAGTAGCCTTGGCGCAAGTCAATACATGAGAAGTACTGAGCTCCTCCCAGCATGTCGAAAATATCTGCTATCTTTGGCAGTGGGAATTTATCATCCTCGATCGTGTCATTAACCTTCCGGTAATCGATTACTAGTCTATATTTTCGTTCACCTGTGACTGGATCGGGTTTTTTGGGAACAACTAGTATTGGTGAGTTCCACGCTGAGACGGATGGTTCCGCTATACCGTCATTAACCATTTGTTCGACCTGTTTTTGGATTTCGGCCTTTTGAGAATGTGGTATTCTATAAGGTTTTATATAAATTGGTGCTATTCCTTTTTTCAACGTTATATGTGCTTGCTCCACTGGCGTAACGGTGAGTTCATCACCTTCCAAATGGAATATATCATGATATTTCATACACAGTGAACGCAGTTCCTTTTCCTCTTCTTCGTTTAATTGTTCTAAATCCAAAGCATTCATTAATTCATTAACCCGTTCTTGTGAAATTTTTACTGTATTGAAATGAATCACGTCATAGTTACTTCGTGAATCCGAGTCAGGCTCCACCCATTTAATATTATCTTCGCTATTTCTTTTGTTAAGTATTCGTACCGGTATTTTCCCTTCCTTTGGAGTAGACATCGAGCTTGCTAAAAACACCCCCTCGCAAAGTTCCTTTAGATGAAAAATCCGGTGATCTGTGTGTTTTGACTGGAGCCAATATGTTGCCTCACATCACGGTGCTAGCGTTACTATGCTTAACTCGTTTTGATTATAAATTCGTATGGTTACGTCGGTCCTGTTCTTAGTTTTAAACTGTAACTTCAGTGTTTCCAAGTTTATATTCGCCTCATGTTCTCGTAAAAAGTCTGCCCCTAGTATACCGTCAGTTGCAATTGGGAAATTAATTGACACCACATGGAAATGATGTTCGAGAATGTTATTGGAGCAGTTTAACGCTACTTCGCATGTCCATATTGTTCTTAACGTCCCTGATTTGCCAATTACAGTAGTGCTACCCTGCTCGTTAATTGATTGTGCATCAGGAATAGATTCTAATTTTATTTTTTCTAACTTTTACGTATAACCCATTTGAACAATCCTCTGCTAGTATAGTTAGAGGTATGCTTCGGCCCATAGACTTTCCTCCAAATGGTCAGCTTCCCGTTCGGAGGTCGTCTCGTTTCCCACATTGATTACTAAAACTCTGTTCGAGGGTTTATTTCTATATTGATTGATATGCTGCCCTCTTGGATTAATGAAAATAATCCTATTATAGCTTCCACTTTGTAGCTGATCCGTGCGTTGGAGTTGATTTCGTCTGTTATAAAAATTCCTATCTTGTTGGCTATTATTGTAATTATTCCTATATCTGTTTCTAGCGGAATTTTGGAAATTACTCCTATTGTAGTTTTGGCCCCTATTGTAGTTTTGGAAATTACCCCGATTGCTATTTTGATAATTATTTCTATTGTAAGTTTGATTATAGGCTCTATTATTGCTTAGATAGTTATTCCTACTATTTCCGTAATTGCTCCTAGCATTCCTGTTGTACATATCCCTTGGGTCAGTATTGTACGTATTCCTTATAAAATTAATAGACTCCTGGCTATTGGGATCTAATTCTGAAAGGTGCTGCATAGCATCTTGCAACTTTGTGTGTCTACAACTGTCTAATACAAATTTGAATCTTTCATTTACTCCTTTTTTTAGGAACACCAAACCCCTCTGTTCATTGGCAGCTGTTAGAATCGGTCTTGTATGTTCACCCTGGACTTTTACCTCAAGATCTGTCAGTCGTTTAATTAAATTTTCCAGTTCATTCGTGAACTCTCTTGTTGGTCTACGTCCTTGCTTCAAGTTAGTCAACTTAGTTTGAATTTCTTGGACTTTGCGTTAAGATACACAACAAAATCATCGTATGTTAAGTATTTAAGCGTAGATTTAAGCGTATGAAACTTCATGTTAAGATTGAATGTTAAAGGAAGCAGTCGAGCTTCAGTAAAGCTTAAATAAAAATATATTTTTTTAACCAAACTTAAAGAAGAAGAATTAATTGGCGCCCAACGTGGGGCACAAAATTTAAAAAACCTTTCATAAAAGCAGTAGTGTAGAAACGCGGTACTTTTTAATGCAATTAAAAAAATATTGCAAACAATTAATTAAAGTAACTAATCGTATAGACACTATTAAATCTGCGAAAGTACATTTTGTGCACCTAAAACAAAAATCAGTGAAGTCGAATTAAGAATCACCGACAAAAAAGTGATCCACTTCACAAGGAAAATAAATAAGTATCCTGAAGTAAAGGAGAAAAGCAACAAAAAAGAGAATTAAGAATAACCCACAAAAAATTGATTCACTTCGCAAGAAAAACAAATAAATATCCTGAACTAAAAAAGAAAAGCAACAAAGAAGGAAATCCTAACAACAAAGACGAAGGAACTAATTTACGACGCAATAACTTAAGTTGGAAATAGCAGACACTAAGAATATCCTGAACAGGCCGTAACGTAAACAAAAATTTGTGCTCAAATAAGTAATAAGTAAAATAATTTTAAAAAAGTTGTAAAGTATTTATTAGCCATCGTGGATAATTTAATAGAGCAATTTTCAAGAATGGCTGCCAATGAAACAAATGTTGAGGATCTTATTTCTCGTTTAGTGGCGACAAAGATTAGTTCGTTAAAATCAGAAATTGAATCTTTAAAAAATCAGTTAAGGGCTGTGACCCAAACAAACGAGGTGGCGGAGTATGTAACCCAGCCAATCGATGAGAGAATTACGTGCAGTGAGTCACTGGACGTAATAAAATCGTTACCTGAATTTTCGGGTAAAGTTACCACTTATGTAAGCTGGCGTGAGGCCTTTAACAATTCAATGACACTCTATAACAGAGGGAGTAGGAAATACTTTGCCGCCTTAACGATTTTACGTAATAAAATTGTCGGAGAAGCTAACGACGCGCTTACAAATCATGGTACGGTACTGAATCTAGATGCAATAATTGCTAGATTAGACTTTTGTTACGCGGACAAACGACCATCACATATAATTGAGCAGGAGTTAAGCGTCTTAAGACAGGGAAATTTGTCTTTAATCGATTTCTATAATGAGGTCAACAAAAAATTTACCTTATTAATAAACAAAACCATAATGACACATGGGTCAGCTACCGCTTTGACCAAGGAGTTGAATGATAAAAATCGGCATAGCGCATTACGTGTTTTTATCACAGGCTTGAATGCTCCTTTGTCTAACGTAATGTTTTCTTTAGCGCCAGAAGAGTTACCCAATGCCCTAGCGAAAGCACAGGAATTGGAGTCAAACAGTGTAAGGTCAAATTTTGCCTTAAAATTTGAAAGAAATTTAAATGCGGGTCATAATAATAAAATTCAAGAAGCTAGATTTCAAAATACTCTGCGGTATCCGCAAAAAACCGAAAGAATGAGGAATAACACTGTAACTTCCGGTTTCAATCATTATAATTTCTACAAAGCCAATCATCCCCAAAGAGAAAGAACCTTTAATAACAAACCCGAACCAATGGACGTTGACAAATCAACACAAATAATCAACAGACCACAGCAGAATCGAAATCATAGGCAATTTTATAATTATAGAAATTATTTATATTTTACAGCTATTGGACTTTGCGTTAAGATACACAACAAAATCATCGTATGTTAAGTATTTAAGCGTAGATTTAAGCGTATGAAACTTCATGTTAAGATTGAATGTTAAAGGAAGCAGTCGAGCTTCAGTAAAGCTTAAATAAAAATATATTTTTTTAACCAAACTTAAAGAAGAAGAATTAATTGGCGCCCAACGTGGGGCACAAAATTTAAAAAACCTTTCATAAAAGCAGTAGTTCCTTTCCTTTCAATGGACGTTGACAAATCAACACAAATAATCAACAGACCACAGCAGAATCCAAATCATAGGCAATTTTATAATTATAGAAATTCAAGTAACTTTAATCAACCTTTTACGGGATTGGCAGGGAAAAGAGACAGTGCGCAAGTTAACTTGCACGAACAAAATAAACAACAAAGAATTAACAATTTCGACGAAAGTGTTTTTTTAGACAAAGCCCTGAGTTGCCCTACATTTACAGGACAGTCAGAGGAAAGGACAGAGTATTATGAATATTGATCGACACAGGAGCAACAAGTTGCTACTTTAAACCAAAAACCTTACCCAATAGATTCCCTTTAATGATTAGGAAGAGAGTGCGAACCATAAACGGTTACACCATTTTAACACATTATAGTGAAACCACAATATTTAATATAAAAAAAAATGAATTGTTCGTTTGTACGTTCATAACATGCGAACGTGAAGTCCGATTTGCTTGATTTTTTGGTATGTTTTCATTATTTGCCTGTAGAAGGTTTGTGTGAAATAATAATTTAAAAAAATTTCATTTAAAAAAAATTATTATTTTTGCATAACGGACAAGTCCAAAACAGTGTTACGTATGACAGAAAATATGGAAGCGTTTAAAAGTGATGAGCAGCAAACCGAAGCGAATCAAGAAAAAGACGAAATGTGTTTTATTATAAACACTATAAACACTTATAAACATTATTTGTTTTTTTTTTAGTTATAATTATGCCGCGACCGAGACGTGGCGCCAATATTGGTCGTCGTACTCATAATACAAGACGAGTTGCATCTGTTAGAGCAGGTGAATCTGAAGCGGAACGTGAAGTGAGACTTGAACAGCAAAGAGAGCGTCAATCGAGATCGCGTTCTGCTCAAACAATCGAAGAACGATTCGCGAGTAATTCTTCGGATCGAGCGAGAATGAGTCGCAATCGCGCTGTTAGAAGTCGTGCCAATGACAATATTAATCAGCGAGTAATGCGTGCTGCTTTCAATTATGATAGTGAAGTTGACTATTGTTCTCTTCCATGCCTTTCAATCGGAACTATGACTAATGTCTGCGAACAGTGCAATGCATTGAAATTTCCATCGGAAACTCCTGGAATGTGTTGTGCAAATGGACAAGTAAAATTGCCTGTTTTGAATCCTCCTCCTGAGCCTTTGAGGTCATTAGTTTCTGGTTTGACTCCAGAATCGAATCATTTTTTGTCTAAAATACAGCAGTACAATTCATGTTTCCAAATGACGTCTTTCGGCGCCACAAATATAATCAGAGATGGATTCATGACTTTTAAGGTAATTACTGAACACGACACTAACAATGAGTTCTATCGTGAGATTGAATCAAATGTTTCATGTATGCAGATTCAAGGTCAAATCTATCATCGAATTGGATCGTTATTACCATGTTTGGATTCCAATCATTCCTTTTTGCAAATTTATTTCATGGGAAATTCAGATGTTGAAATTGAACGGCGTTGTGTGGTGGCACAAAATCCAAATGATAGTAATGCAGTGAGAAGAGGAATAATTGAAAGATTGCAGCAGTTTTTTCACGATGAAAATTGTTTGATCAAATTATTTCAAACTGCCCTTGATCAAATGCCTTCGGATTCTCATAGAATTGTTATTCGGGCCGATAAAGCACCTGGTGGAATTCATGCTGGAAGGTTAAACGCACCAACAATTGATGAAGTTGCCGTATTAATTGTGGATGAAGGAGCGAGCAGTCGAGATATTGTACTTCATCGTCGAGATCAAAGTGTTGTGCATGTTTCGGAAACTCATCGTTGTTATGATGCGTTGCAGTACCCAATTTTGTTTTGGCAAGGCGAGGATGGTTACCATTTCAATATTAAGATGAAACATCGTTTAACTGGTTAGTTACAATAAAATGCATCACACATTTTGTGAATTATTGATACTTAATATTCGCATTTATTTCAGGCTTGGAAACAGCAAAAAAAGTTAGTGCGATGAACTATTATTCGTACAGATTAATGGTTCGGCTGAACGAAATTAATCATATATTGAATTGTAGAAGGCTTTGCAACCAATTTATAGTTGATGTTTACGCTAAAATTGAGTCTGAACGATTGAATTTTATTCGATTTAATCAGAAAAAGTTAAAATCCGAACAATATATTCATTTGCGCGATGCAATTCAGAATGATGGGAATATCAACGATATTGGCCAAATGACAATATTACCAGCAACATATACTGGAAGTCCACGACACATGCACGAGTACGCGCAAGACGCAATGACGTACGTTCGGCATTATCATCGACCCGATTTATTTATTACTTTCACCTGTAATCCTCAATGGAATGAAATAAAGCAATATATGTTTCATGGTCAAAGTGCTTCTGATCGCCACGATATTGTTGCGCGTGTGTTCAAGCAAAAATTGAAAACGCTTATGGATTTTATTGTCAAACAACAAGTGTTTGGAAAAGTTCAATGTTGGATGTATTCTGTGGAATGGCAGAAAAGAGGACTTCCGCATGCACATATTTTGGTTTGGTTAGTTGATAAAATTACGCCAAATGAAATTGATAGCGTAATATCAGCCGAAATTCCTAATCCAATCATTGATCCAGGACTGTTTGAATCAGTTACGAAGCACATGATTCATGGACCATGTGGGGCATTAAATGTCAACTCACCGTGCATGGCTGAAGGAAAATGCACAAAACGGTACCCAAGAGCATTAATAGCGGAAACAATTTCTGGTAATGATGGTTATCCGTTATATCGTAGACGTTCACCTGAAGATGATGGCGAAACAGTTATGGTGAAATGCAAAAATCAAGACATTAAAATTGACAATCGTTGGATCGTTCCATATTCGCCGCTATTATCCAAAACTTTTGGTGCTCATATAAATGTTGAGTATTGTAACTCAGTAAAATCCATCAAGTACATATGCAAATATGTTAACAAAGGAAGTGATTTGGCCTATTTTGGAATTGCTGGGGATAAAAGTGATGAAATCACTTCATATCAATTAGGCCGTTATATTAGTACAAATGAAGCAATATGGCGAATTTTTTCATTTGCAATACACGAAAGGTATCCAAATGTACTGCACTTGGCAGTTCATCTTCAGAATGGTCAACGTGTGTACTTCACACCTGAGAATGCGGCGCAACGAGCAGAACAGCCACCGAAAACAACGTTGACTTCATTTTTTGATATGTGCAGAAATGACGAATTTGCTAAAATGTTATTGTATTCTGAAGTGCCACGATATTTCACATGGAATGAATCTGCGAAAGTTTTTCAAAGACGGAAACAAGGGCAACCAGTACGAGGCCATCCAAATGTATTTTCTACAGAAGCATTGGGTCGTGTGTATACCGTTCATCCAAATCATTATGAATGTTTTTATTTGCGTTTATTATTGATTAACGTTCGTGGTCCTACGTCATTTGAAGATTTAAGAACAGTCGATGGTGAATTGTGTGCGACTTATCGGCAAGCATGCCAGCGTTTGAATCTACTTGAAGATGATATGCATTGGGAAGCTACACTTGCTGATTCCGTAATTTCATCATCTCCACATCAAATACGAACATTATTTGCAATTATAATATCTACATGCAGTCCATCAAATCCATTTGAAATATGGCATAAATTTCGTGATGACATGACGGAAGACATTTTACTTAGAGTGCGACGTTCAGTTTCAAATCCTGAATTAGAAATCACACCGGAAATGCATAACGAAGCTTTGATTTTGATTGAAGACATGTGTATAATGATTGCAAACAAAATATTAGTGCAGTTAGGAATGATAGCGCCTAATCGTGCAGTTCATGATGTTATTAATCAAGAAATGCATCGTGAACAACAATATGATCGTAATCAATTGAGAACATTTGTGCAGTTAAAAGTTCCACAATTGAATAGTCAACAGAAATATGCTTATGACAAAATCATGGAAGGTGTGAACAATGAAGGAGGTGGATTTTACTTTATTGATGCACCAGGAGGCACTGGAAAAACATTTTTGCTGTCATTGATTCTGGCAACCATACGATCGGATAATAAAATTGCTCTTGCAGTTGCTTCATCTGGAATTGCTGCTACCTTATTAGACGGTGGTCGAACTGCGCATTCTGCACTTAAATTGCCTTTGAATATAACAACGATTGAATCTCCTACGTGCAACATTTCCAAAACGTCGGCAATGGCAAAAGTTTTGCAGCAGTGTAAAATAATCGTATGGGACGAATGTACAATGGCTCACAAAAGATCATTAGAAGCATTAAATCGAACCATGCAAGATCTTCGAGGAAATGAAAGACTTTTTGGTGGCGCCTTTATATTGTTATCAGGTGATTTTAGGCAAACTTTACCTGTCATTCCACGATCTACTGCTGCTGATGAGCTAAACGCATGTTTGAAGTCTTCAGTTTTGTGGAAATATGTTAAAACATTGCGTCTTAATCAAAATGTACGTGTACAATTGCAAAATGATCCTTCTGCAGCTGAATTTTCAAAACAACTTTTGGAAATTGGGAATGGTAAAGTTGCAGTCGATAAATCAACCGGATTAATAACATTACCAAGCAATTTTTGTAATATCACTCAATCGAAAAAGGAACTGGTTCAACGTGTGTTTCCAAATATATTGCAGAAGTACAGGAATCATGATTGGTTGAGCGAACGCGCAATATTGGCAGGAAAAAATAAAGACGTGAACGATTTAAATGCAAGTATTTTGCAAGAAATAGATGGCCAATTTTTTGCATACAAATCAGTGGATACGATAATAAATGAAGATGAGGTAGTGAACTATCCTACTGAATTTTTGAATTCACTTGATTTGCCAGGCTTGCCACCACATTATTTGGCATTGAAAGAGGGAGCACCGATAATAATGCTCCGAAATATAAATCAACCACGGCTTTGTAATGGCACCAGACTTTCCGTGAAAAAACTGATGGCCAATTTAATTGAAGCAACTATTCTGAGTGGTAAATATAGAGGCGAAAACGTTCTAATCCCCCGAATTCCAATGATTCCATCAGATATGCCATTTGAATTTAAACGGCTTCAATTTCCTGTCCGTCTTGCCTTCGCTATAACCATTAATAAAGCTCAAGGTCAGACTTTGAATATTTGTGGCTTAGATTTGGAGCAACCTGTTTTCTCGCATGGACAATTGTATGTTGGTTGTTCACGTTGTGGTAAACCCTCTGCATTATTTATAAACACAAAAGATGGAAAAACTAAAAACGTTGTTTATCAAAGAGCATTAAGTTAATTTTTAAAGTATTTTCATTTTCGACCTTTTTATTTGAAAATAAATTATTGTAAGAAATTGATTGTGGATGAGTTTTACTGAAAATTGAAAAGAAATTTCGCAAGTTTCTTTTGTGTATTCGCCCTGTGAAGCGGGCGAAGGTTTCGCTATCTTTTATTATAATTATAAATTTTCATAAATATCTTCTTATTATGTACAGAAAATATCTTATATATAAGAATTAATGTGGATTAATTAATCTATATATACGTTTAGGCGCCAGACAGACAAACAAGAAACATTGTTTATCCACGTGCATTAGAATAATTTTAGCACTATTATCTAGACAATCTTTTATATTTTCTTTTTCTAAACAAGTTAGAAAACAACAAACTTTATCTTTTTTTAACATTTTTAGTGGGGCAGCAAAGCGCACCGGGGCAAAGCTAGTTTAATATAAAAACGAGATTCTATGTGATAGACAACCTAGAGTCAGACCTCCTTATAGGGTCTAACATAGTCAGGAAGGCAAAGGTCATAATAAATTTTGAGAAAGAAGAATTAACTCACAACAGTGAAAAAGAGAAATTTTTTATTAATAAGTGTGATGCCTTAACACAAGAAAACAACAATTTTAATGATGATAATGCCCTTAGATATACAAAGCATTCTGAAAATTATTCACAAGATAAAAAAATTATGAATTTAAGAAAACAATCGATAAACGAAATCAAAGAAAGCTACCGCAGTATTAATATGAATTTGCCATTTAGAACTGATGTAAGAGCGGAAATACGCACAACTGTTGAAACTCCTATTTGGAGTAAACAGTATCCATATCCGTTATCAGTGAATACATTTGTAAACAGAGAAATTAGGAAAATGTTAGAAGAAGGAATAATTCACGAAAGTAGGAGCTCATACAATTCACCAATATGGGTAGTTCCAAAAAAGGATTAAATGAAGATGGTACGCCAAAATTAAGAATGGTGATTGACTACAAGAAAATAAATGAGAAAACGGTATCGGATCGATATCCCATACCAAACACAAATGTCATACTATCAAACTTAGGAAAAGCAAAATTCTTTTCCACAATTGATTTGGAATCGAGATTCCATCAAATAATGATGTGTGAGAAAGACAGAAAAAACAGCTTTCTCGGTAAATAATGGAAAATATGAATATTTAAAAATATCCTTAGAAAAATCGAAGTAATATCAAAACGAAGTAGAGTTCTTGGTTTATAGAGTAGCTCAAAACATAATTAAAACAGATCCAAAGAAAATAGAAACAATAAAAGAATATCCTATTCCTGTCACTTTAAGACAATTAAGAAGCTTCTTAGGAATGACAGGATATTATCGGAAATTTATTAAAGATTACGCAACTATCACGAAACCATTAACAAAATATTTATCACGAGAAAACGGAAAGGTTTCTCAAAATATGTCAAAAAAAGTGAATATAAATTTAGAGTACGAGGCTATTACAGCATGTAATACATTAAAAAAATTATTGATAAACCAGGTTAAATTAGTACAACCAGATTTTAATTAAAAGTTTGTCTTAACAACTGACGCATCAAATATAGCAATCGGAGCAGTAATAAGTCAAGATAAGAAAACAATAACATTTATATCGAAAACATTAAATTTAACAGAACAAAACTACGCAACTAATGAGAAAGAATTATATTCTATTGTTTGGGCGTTAAAATCTTTAAGAAACTATTTATACGGAGTATCAGACTAAGAAATACATACAGATCATCAACCTTTAACATTCGCAGTCTCTACAAGAAATCCTAATGCAAAAATTAAAAGGTGGCATGCCTTTATAGAAGAATTTGCTCCAAAATTAGTCTATAAGCCAGGGACTACTAATGTTGTTGCTGATGCACTATCAAGACAAGCGTTAAATAACTTAACCAGCAGTTCTTCCGGAACACAACACTCAGCGGAGAGTAGTGACAACAACGAAATAAGACAGACCAAAAAACCGCTAAACCAATTTAAACAGCAAATACTCCTCGCAAGAAATAGATTCACAATCCATGAATCAATTAAAAATTTTAGGAAAACACGGCATATTATAGAATATGACACGGTTGAAAATTTGATGACTATACTTAAAGAATTCTTAGTACCAGACATAATAACTGCAATACATTGCATATCAGAGGACCTTTATGAAGTAAAAAACGCTTTACTTCAGCAATTTCAAATTAAGTTTGTCTTTACTAAAAATTTCCCAATTGATATCACAAATACGGAAGATCAAATAGAAATTGTCAACCAAACTCACACAAGAGCACATAGAAATTATAGGGAAAATTTAAAACAAATTTATAATTGGCCAGAAATGAAAAAACATTTCCAAGAATATATTCGAAATTGTGACTTATATAACAAAAAAAAATACGACAGGCATCCAAAAATTATACCAATTGGAGAGGCTCCAATTCCAAAGAAAGAGGGGAGATATATTCTTTGCTCAAAATTTGAAATTCATAACTTGCATAGGCGCCTATTCTAAATACAGAACTGTTAAGAAAATAGAGGATAAGAATAATTTAGAAGAAAAAGTAATGGAAATCCTACAAAGTTTTCCAGAAGTAGAAAATTTAGTTGTTGATAATTAACCCGGCTTCACTACTATGCAAAAACTCTAATGAATAGACTGAATATTGAAGTATTTCACTGTGATCCAAAGCACAGTAAAACCAATGGACAAATCGAAAGGGTACATTCAACGTTGATAGAAATCGCGCGATGTATTCAGCAAGAGTATAATTTAGTAAGTAACACCGAAACAGTATATAGAGCAGTTCAACAATATAACAAGACTATACATTTAGTGACAAACCAAAGACCAAGAGATATCATATTTAATGAAATAAGTCATGAAAACGTACACGAAAAATTAAGAGCAGCACAATCAAACATGCTGTCGTATAATAACAAGGATAAAATATGCCGAACATTCAAAAATGGAGATATAATCTATGAAAAGATTGTAACTGAAGAAATAAATTAAAGCCTAAATTTAAAAAACTAAAAGTTAAGCAAGACTTAGGAACTAAAGTTGGAATATACACTAGAAATAGAATAGTACATAAGGATAATATTAAAACATAATTTTCCTTTTGCAGGAAATGGAACTTATAATTATCCTATTAATCATCCGACTTGTAAGGACGGATATTATCGTTTACACCAGGGATAATTATGTTTTAATAGAAAACGGCGACGCAGTACTTTATAAGGATTATTATTATTATGGGGAAATATTCCATATAACCAACTTAACGTTTTACAACGAAATTATACAAAAAATTAAATACCGAAATAAAAATATAGCAATTGATACACTATACGAATACAATTACTCCGTCGATGAGCATGACGAAATTGATTTGATTGAAATATTGTTAGGACAATTAATAAAAAATAATAAGAGACAAAAACGGGGAATAAATGAGTTAGGAACGATTTGGAAATGGTTGGCTGGAACACCAGATCACTTTCGTTCTACTTTCTAGTAAACTGGAAGAAATAGTGGGAAACAATAATAAACAATTCATAGTTAATTCCGAAATTTTTAAAGTCATCAAAGAACTAACGAACACAATAAGTAATATACATGCTAGCTCACATGAAAGCATAATGATAAGACATAGGAATAGATTAATGGTAACTGAACTTCAAAATTTAATTCATACAATATCTTTGGCCAAAGCGGGAATTCTGAATCCAATTATTTTAAATTTGAAAGACATAAAAGAATTGGTAGGACATGAACCGGAACGAATTACTATAGCAGACTTAATAGATGCGTCGGAATTTAAGATTTTGCAAAACAATGATTTAATTGTCGTTAAATATCCACTACTAATAAACACGTGTAAATTATATGAAGCGAGAGCTATATGCAAAAACGATGGTAAACTTTTAATAGAGAAAGAAATTGCTAAATGTGAAAATATTTATAAAACTGTAAAAAAATGCAAAATAGAACTAAGTAGTACATTTTGTGAAATTAAACCAGAGGAAAGTTGTCTTTCTAATTTATTAAACAATAAAGATACGGAGTGTAAAAAAATAAGATAAAAAAACAAACCGATAGAAATTATTAAAGACGGTGCCATACTTATATCTGGCAACCACATAATCAATAAGAAATTAAATTTGACAGGAATCTATTTAATAAGTTTTGAAAATGAAACGGTTATAGATAATAAATATTTTTTTAATCCGACAAGAGTAATATAGAATTATGTAAAAAATAAGAAATATATGTATTTAAAATAAGTGAATATCTTGAAACGGAAAACGAATGTTTAAAATTTGAACCTGAAAATATTAATGTAATAACATTAAGTAAAAATTATATATTTTACACAAACCTTATTTTTGGATGCTGGCATTGGTATTTTTAATTCTAACATCAATTTATCTAACTTTGAAGTACTTACGAATAGTTCTAAAAACATGTAAAGTTAAATCCAACGTAAATTCAAACCAACCCAATTTTGATGCAATAAATAGTAAAATTAATTTTCTGATGAAAGAACCATGAGAACCGGGGCGTTTCTCTTAAAGGATGAGGGGAGTTAAGGTACTCTGTTAACCAGAGGTTCCCATAAGCGTTTGCTTACAATCGATAAGCAACATGACTGGGAACGAAACGTATTCGCATCGTCTGGTAAACAAGTTGGTCATAAACAAATTCGTCATATTACAGACACTTCGAGTAATCATCGATGGGATTGAATACTCGAAATTCAAAAGAAGTTGAAAGTCCAGCTTCGAAATCCAAAACAAGTTAAAGTCCAGCTATTCGACTTTGCGTTAAGATACACAACAAAATAATCGTATGTTAAGTATTTAAGCGTAGATTTAAGCGTATGAAACTTCATGTTAAGATTGAATGTTAAAGGAAGCAGTCGAGCGTCAGTAGAGCTTAAATAAAAATATATTTTTTTAACCAAACTTAAAGAAGGAAAATTAATTTTCTATTATTCCATTTTATTTAACATTTCATACTGATAATATACGACTAATTATATTTTTGGTTACGATTACAACAATTACTGTTGCTACCTCAAGTGTAAATAAGCTGTCTTCTAGCCGACTAGACGTATTCTGCTGCGCTCCATTCTTGTTAACGATGATATCATCTTGTTTGGATTGAGTCGTGCCCTTGGTTCAGTTTTGTTTACTTCCGCTTAATTTCATTTATTTGTTGAATGAAGTTGTTTTTTTCTTCTTTGGTTACTGCTATCGCTGCTAGACGGTACAAGCTTCTTGACGACGTCTTACTTTCTTCCCGCCCCTTTTCCTTGGTGTCTTGACCCTTACTTCTTCTAAAACTGGTGCTTGCTTGTGTTGTTGTCGTTTACGGTATTCTTCGATTTTCAAAGGCCTCGGTCCTAATGCTTTGTCCTTCAGTGCCTCCTCAATCGAAATAAGTGATGGCATCTGTGATTAATGTTGACCAATAGGATCGGTTGACAGGATTTCCTCGCAATAGCGGCTGGTTTATAGGAAGAAAGCTTGAGTCGGTAATTCAGCAGCAGGATTTGGCCACCAGTAACCGCACTATCGAGTGTATATCGACTTTGGTCAGCAGTGTCTAACACTATTTAGCACTATTGGCTTTGGCCACCAGCACGCGCACATCGAGTTGCTATCGACTTCGGTCACTAGTGTCCAACACTATTTGGCACTATCGGCTTTGGCCACCAGTAACCGCACTATCGAGTGTCTATCGACTTCGGTCACCAGTGTCCAACACTATTTGGCACTATCGGCTTTGGCCACCAGTAACCGCACTATCGATTAGCTATCGACTTCGGTCACTAGTGTCCAACACTATTTGGCACTATCGGCTTTGGCCACCAGTAACCGCACTATCGAGTTTCTATCGACTTCGGTCACCAGTGTCCAACACTATTTGGCACTATCGGCTTTGGCCACCAGCAACCTTACTATCGAGTTGCTATGGACTTTGGTCACCAGTGTCTAACACTATTTAGCACTATTGGCTTTGGCCACCAGCAACCGCACTATCGAGTTGCTATCGACTTCGGCCACTAGTGTCCAACACTATTTGGCACTATCGGCTTTGGCCACCAGTAACCGCACTATCGAGTGTCTATCGACTTCGGTCACCAGTGTCTAACACTATTTAACACTATTGGCTTTGGCCACCAGCAACCGCCCTATCGAGTTGCTATCGACTTCGGTCACTAGTGTCCAACAATATTTGTCCCTATCGGCTTTGGCCACCAGTAACCGCACTATAGAGTGTCTATCGACTTCGGTCACCAGTGTCTAACACTATTTAGCACTATTGGCTTTGGCCACCAGCAACCGCACTATCGAGTTGCTATCGACTTCGGTCACTAGTGTCCAACACTATTTGGCACTATCGGCACCACCAGTAACCGCACTATCGAGTGTCTATCGACTTCGGTCACCAGTGTCCAACACTATTTGGCACTATCGGCTTTGGCCACCAGTAACCGCACTATCGAGTGTCTATCGACTTCGGTCACCAGTGTCTAACACTATTTGGCACTATCGGCGTCGGCCATCAGTAACCGCACTATCGAGTTGCTATCGACTTTGGTCACCAGTGTCCAACACTATTTGGCACTATCGGCTTTGACCACCAGCAACCGCACTATCGAGTTGCTATCGACTTGCTATCGACTTCGGTCACTAGTGTCCAACACTATTTGGGACTATCGGCTTTGGCCACCAGCAACCGCACTATCGAGTGTCTGTCGACTTCGGTCACCAGTATCCAACACTATTTGGCACTATCGGCTTTGGCCACCAGCAACCGCACTATCGAGTGTATCGACTTCGGTCACCAGTGTCCAACACTATTTGGCACTATCGGCGTCGGCCATCAGTAACCGCACTATCGAGTTGCTATCGACTGCGGTCACCAGTGTCCAACACTATTTGGCACTATCGGCTTTGGCCACCAGCAAGCGCACTATCGAGTTGCTATCGACTTCGGTCACCAGTGTCTAACACTATTTGACACTATCGGCTTTGACCACCAGCAACCGCACTATCGAGTTGCTATCGACTTCGGTCACTAGTGTCCAACAATATTTGGCACTATCGGCTTTGGCCACCAGCAACCGCACTATCGAGTGTCTGTCGACTTCGGTCACCAGTGTCCAACACTATTTGGCACTATCGGCTTTGACCACCAGCAACCACACTATCGAGTTGCTATCGACTTCGGTCACTAGTGTCCAACACTATTTGGCACTATCGGCTTTGGCCACCAGTAACCGCACTATCGAGTGTCTATCGACTTCGGTCACCAGTGTCCAACACTATTTGGCACTATCGGCTTTGGCCACCAGTAACCGCACTATCGATTAGCTATCGACTTCGGTCACTAGTGTCCAACACTATTTGGCACTATCGGCTTTGGCCACCAGTAACCGCACTATCTAGTTTCTATCGACTTCGGTCACCAGTGTCCAACACTATTTGGCACTATCGGCTTTGGCCACCAGCAACCGTACTATCGAGTTGCTATGGACTTTGGTCACCAGTGTCTAACACTATTTAGCACTATTGGCTTTGGCCACCAGCAACCGCTCTATCGAGTTGCTATCGACTTCGGCCACTAGTGTCCAACACTATTTGGCACTATCGGCTTTGGCCACCAGTAACCGCACTATCGAGTGTCTATCGACTTCGGTCACCAGTGTCTAACACTATTTAACACTATTGGCTTTGGCCACCAGCAACCGCCCTATCGAGTTGCTATCGACTTCGGTCACTAGTGTCCAACAATATTTGTCACTATCGGCTTTGGCCACCAGTAACCGCACTATAGAGTGTCTATCGACTTCGGTCACCAGTGTCTAACACTATTTAGCACTATTGGCTTTGGCCACCAGCAACCGCACTATCGAGTTGCTATCGACTTCGGTCACTAGTGTCCAACACTATTTGGCACTATCGGCACCACTAGTAACCGCACTATCGAGTGTCTATCGACTTCGGTCACCAGTGTCCAACACTATTTGGCACTATCGGCTTTGGCCACCAGTAACCGCACTATCGAGTGTCTATCGACTTCGGTCACCAGTGTCTAACACTATTTGGCACTATCGGCGTCGGAAATCAGTAACCGCACTATCGAGTTGCTATCGACTTTGGTCACCAGTGTCCAACACTATTTGGCACTATCGGCTTTGACCACCAGCAACCGCACTATCGAGTTGCTATCGACTTCGGTCACTAGTGTCCAACACTATTTCGGACTATCGGCTTTGGCCACCAGCAACCGCACTATCGAGTGTCTGTCGACTTCGGTCACCAGTATCCAACACTATTTGGCACTATCGGCTTTGGCCACCAGCAACCGCACTATCGAGTGTATCGACTTCGGTCACCAGTGTCCAACACTATTTGGCACTATCGGCGTCGGCCATCAGTAACCGCACTATCGAGTTGCTATCGACTGCGGTCACCAGTGTCCAACACTATTTGGCACTATCGGCTTTGGCCACCAGCAAGCGCACTATCGAGTTGCTATCGACTTCGGTCACCAGTGTCTAACACTATTTGACACTATCGGCTTTGACCACCAGCAACCGCACTATCGAGTTGCTATCGACTTCGGTCACTAGTGTCCAACAATATTTGGCACTATCGGCTTTGGCCACCAGCAACCGCACTATCGAGTGTCTGTCGACTTCGGTCACCAGTGTCCAACACTATTTGGCACTATCGGCTTTGACCACCAGCAACCACACTATCGAGTTGCTATCGACTTCAGTCAGCAGTGCCCAACACTATTTGGCACTATCGGCGTCGGCCATCAGTAACCGCACTATCGAGTTGCTATCGACTTTGGTCACCAGTGTCCAACACTATTTGGCACTATCGGCTTTGGCCACCAGCAAGCGCACTATCGAATTGCTATCGACTTCGGTCACCAGTGTCTAACACTATTTGACACTATCGGCTTTGACCACCAGCAACCGCACTATCGAGTTGCTATCGACTTCGGTCAGCAGTGCCCAACACTATTTGGCACTATCGGCTTCGGTCACCAGTGTCCAACACTATTTGCCACTATCGGTGTCGGCCATCAGTAACCGCACTATCGAGTTGCTATCGACTTCGGTCACCAGTGTCCAACACTATTTGGCACTATCGGCTTTGACCACCAGCAACCGCACTATCGAGTGTCTGTCGACTTCGGTCACTAGTGTCCAACACTATTTGGCACTATCGGCTTTGACCACCAGCAACAGCACTATCGAGTTGCTATCGACTTCGGTCAGCAGTGCCCAACACTATTTGGCACTATCGGCGTCGGCCATCAGTAACCGCACTATCGAGTTGCTATCGACTTCGGTCACTAGTGTCCAACACTATTTGGCAGTATCGGCTTTGGCCACCAGCAACCGCACTATCGAGTGTCTGTCGACTTCGGTCACCAGTATCCAACACTATTTGGCACTATCGGCGTTGACCACCAGCAAGCGCACTATCGAGTTGCTATCGACTTCGGTCACCAGTGTCTAACACTATTTGACACTATCGGCTTTGACCACAACCAACTGCGCTATCGAGTTGCTATCGACTTCGGTCACTAGTGTCCAACAATATTTGGCACTATCGGCTTTGGCCACCAGCAACCGCACTATCGAGTGTCTGTCGACTTCGGTCACCAGTGTCCAACACTATTTGGCACTATCGGCTTTGACCACCAGCAACCGCACTATCGAGTTGCTATCGACTTCGGTCAGCAGTGCCCAACACTATTTGGCACTATCGGATTCGGTCACCAGAGTCCAACACTATTTGCCACTATCGGTGTCGGCCATCAGTAACCGCACTATCGAGTTGCTATCGACTTCGGTCACCAGTGTCCAACACTATTTGGCACTATCGGCTTTGACCACCAGCAACCGCACTATCGAGTTGCTATCGACTTCGGTCACTAGCGTCCAACACTATTTGGCACCATCGGCTTTGGCCACCAGCAACCGCAGTATCGAGTATCTATCGACTTCGGTTACCAGTGTCCAACACTATTTGGCACTATCGGCTTTGCCCACCAGCAACCGCACTATCGAGCGTCTATCGACTTCGGTCACCAGTGTCTAACACTATTTAGCACTATTGGCTTTGGCCACCAGCAACCGCACTATCGAGTTGCTATCGACTTCAGTCACTAGTGTCCAACACTATTTGGCACTATCGGCTTTGGCCACCAGTGTCTAACACTATTTGGCACTATCGGCTTTGGCCACCAGTAACCGCACTATCGAGTGTCTATCGACTTCGGTCACCAGTGTCCAACACTATTTGGCACTATTGGCTTTGGCCACCAGTAACCGCACTATCGAGTGTCTGTCGACTTCGGTCACCAGTGTCTAACACTATTTAGCACTATTGGCTTTGGCCACCAGCAACCGCACTATCGAGTTGCTATCGACTTCAGTCACTAGTGTCCAACACTATTTGGCACTGTCGGCTTTGGCCACCAGTGTCTAACACTATTTGGCACTATCGGCTTTGGCCACCAGTAACCGCACTATCGAGTGTATATCGACTTCGGTCACCAGTGTCCAACACTATTTGGCACTATTGGCTTTGGCCACCAGTAACCGCACTATCGAGTGTCTGTCGACTTCGGTCACCAGTGTCTAACACTATTTAGCACTATTGGCTTTGGCCACCAGCAACCGCACTATCGAGTTGCTATCGACTTCGGTCACTAGTGTCCAACACTATTTGGCACTATCGGCTTTGGCCACCAGTAACCGCACTATCGAGTGTCTATCGACTTCGGTCACCAGTGTCCAACACTATTTGGCACTATCGGCTTTGGCCACCAGCAACCGCACTATCGAGTGTCTATCGACTTCGGTCACCAGTGTCTAACACTATTTGGCACTATCGGCTTTGGCCACCAGTAACCGCACTATCGAGTGTCTATCGACTTCGGTCACCAGTGTCTAACACTATTTAGCACTATTGGCTTTGGCCACCAGCAACCGCACTATCGAGTTGCTATCGACTTCAGTCACTAGTGTCCAACACTATTTGGCACTGTCGGCTTTGGCCACCAGTGTCTAACACTATTTGGCACTATCGGCTTTGGCCACCAGTAACCGCACTATCGAGTGTATATCGACTTCGGTCACCAGTGTCCAACACTATTTGGCACTATTGGCTTTGGCCACCAGTAACCGCACTATCGAGTGTCTATCGACTTCGGTCACCAGTGTCCAACACTATTTGGCAATATCGGCTTTGGACACAAGCAACCGCACTATCGAGTTGCTATCGACTTCGGTCACTAGTGTCCAACACTATTTGGCACTATCGGCTTTGACCACCAGCAACCGCACTATCGAGTTGCCATCGACTTCGGTCACTAGTGTCCAACACTATTTGGCACTATCGGCTTTGGCCACCAGCAACCGCACTATCGAGTGTCTATCGACTTCGGTCACCAGTGTCCAACACTATTTGGCACTATCGGCTTTGGCCACCAGCAACCGCACTATCGAGTGTCTATCGACTTCGGTCACCAGTGTCCAACACTATTTGGCACTATCGGCTTTGGACACCAGCAACCGCACTATCGAGTGTCTATTGACTTCGGTCACTAGTGTCCAACACTATTTGGCACTATTGGCTTTGGCCACCAGTAACCGCACTATCGAGTGTCTATCGACTTCGGTCACCAGTGTCCAACACTATTTGGCAATATCGGCTTTGGACACAAGCAACCGCACTATCGAGTTGCTATCGACTTCGGTCACCAGTGTCCAACACTATTTGGCACTATCGGCTTTGACCACCAGCAACCGCACTATCGAGTTGCCATCGACTTCGGTCACTAGTGTCCAACACTATTTGGCACTATCGGCTTTGGCCACCAGCAACCGCACTATCGAGTGTCTATCGACTTCGGTCACCAGTGTCCAACACTATTTGGCACTATCGGCTTTGGACACCAGCAACCGCACTATCGAGTGTCTATTGACTTCGGTCACCAGTGTCTAACACTATTTGGCACTATCGGTTTTGACAACCAGCAACCGCACTATCGAGTTGCTATCGACTTCGGTCACCAGTGTCCAACACTATTTGGCACTCTCGGCTTTGGCCACCAGAAACAGCACTATCGAGTTGCTATCGACTTCGGTCACCAGTGTCCAACACTATTTGGCACTATCGGCTTTGACCACCAGCAACCGCACTATCGAGTTGCTATCGACTTCGGTCACTAGTGTCAACAATATTTGGCACTATCGGCTTTGGCCACCAGCAACCGCACTATCGAGTGTCTGTCGACTTCGGTCACCAGTGTCCAACACTATTTGGCACTATCGGCTTTGACCACCAGCAACCGCACTATCGAGTTGCTATCGACTTCGGTCAGCAGTGCCCAACACTATTTGGCACTATCGGCGTCGGCCATCAGTAACCCCACTATCGAGTTGCTATCGACTTTGGTCACCAGTGTCCAACACTATTTGGCACTATCGGCTTTGACCACCAGCAACCGCACTATCGAGTTGCTATCGACTTCGGTCAGCAGTGCCCAACACTATTTGGCACTATCGGCTTCGGTCACCAGTGTCCAACACTATTTGCCACTATCGGTGTCGGCCATCAGTAACCGCACTATCGAGTTGCTATCGACTTCGGTCACCAGTGTCCAACACTATTTGGCACTATCGGCTTTGACCACCAGCAACCGCACTATCGAGTGTCTGTCGACTTCGGTCAGCAGTGCCCAACACTATTTGGCACTATCGGCGTCGGCCATCAGTAACCGCACTATCGAGTTGCAATCGACTTCGGTCACTAGTGTCCAACACTATTTGGCAGTATCGGCTTTGGCCACCAGCAACCGCACTATCGAGTGTCTGTCGACTTCGGTCACCAGTGTCCAACACTATTTGGCAGTATCGGCTTTGGCCACCAGCAAGCGCACTATCGAGTTGCTATCGACTTCGGTCACCAGTGTCTAACACTATTTGACACTATCGGCTTTGACCACCAGCAACCGCACTATCGAGTTGCTATCGACTTCGGTCAGCAGTGCCCAACACTATTTGGCACTATCGGCTTCGGTCACCAGTGTCCAACACTATTTGCCACTATCGGTGTCGGCCATCAGTAACCGCACTATCGAGTTGCTATCGACTTCGGTCACCAGTGTCCAACACTATTTGGCACTATCGGCTTTGACCACCAGCAACCGCACTATCGAGTGTCTGTCGACTTCGGTCAGCAGTGCCCAACACTATTTGGCACTATCGGCGTCGGCCATCAGTAACCGCACTATCGAGTTGCAATCGACTTCGGTCACTAGTGTCCAACACTATTTGGCAGTATCGGCTTTGGCCACCAGCAACCGCACTATCGAGTGTCTGTCGACTTCGGTCACCAGTGTCCAACACTATTTGGCAGTATCGGCTTTGGCCACCAGCAAGCGCACTATCGAGTTGCTATCGACTTCGGTCACCAGTGTCTAACACTATTTGACACTATCGGCTTTGACCACCAGCAACCGCAATATCGAGTTGCTATCGACTTCGGTCACTAGTGTCCAACAATATTTGGCACTATCGGCTTTGGCCACCAGCAACCGCACTATCGACTGTCTGTCGACTTCGGTCACCAGTGTCCAACACTATTTGGCACTATCGGTTTTGACCACCAGCAACCGCACTATCGAGTTGCTATCGACTTCGGTCAGCAGTGCCCAACACTATTTGGCACTATCGGCTTCGGTCACCAGTGTCCAACACTATTTGCCACTATCGGTGTCGGCCATCAGTAACCGCACTATCAAGTTGCTATCGACTTCGGTCACCAGTGTCCAACACTATTTGGCACTATCGGCTTTGACCACCAGCAACCGCACTATCGAGTTGCTATCGACTTCGGTCACTAGTGTCCAACACTATTTGGCACTATCGGCTTTGGCCACCAGCAACCGCAGTATCGAGTGTCTATCGACTTCGGTCACCAGTGTCCAACACTATTTGGCACTATCGGCTTTGCCCACCAGCAACCGCACTATCGAGCGTCTATCGACTTCGGTCACCAGTGTCTAACACTATTTAGCACTATTGGCTTTGGCCACCAGCACCCGCACTATCGAGTTGCTATTGACTTCAGTCACTAGTGTCCAACACTATTTGGCACTATCGGCTTTGGCCACCAGTGTCTAACACTATTTGGCACTATCGGCTTTGGCCACCAGTAACCGCACTATCGAGTGTCTATCGACTTCGGTCACCAGTGTCCAACACTATTTGGCACTATTGGCTTTGGCCACCAGTAACCGCACTATCGAGTGTCTGTCGACTTCGGTCACCAGTGTCTAACACTATTTAGCACTATTGGCTTTGGCCACCAGCAACCGCACTATCGAGTTGCTATCGACTTCAGTCACTAGTGTCCAACACTATTTGGCACTATCGGCTTTGGCCACCAGTGTCTAACACTATTTGGCACTATCGGCTTTGGCCACCAGTAACCGCACTATCGAGTGTCTGTCGACTTCGGTCACCAGTGTCTAACACTATTTAGCACTATTGGCTTTGGCCACCAGCAACCGCACTATCGAGGTGCTATCGACTTCGGTCACTAGTGTCCAACACTATTTGGCACTATCGGCTTTGGCCACCAGTAACCGCACTATCGAGTGTCTATCGACTTCGGTCACCAGTGTCCAACACTATTTGGCACTATCGGCTTTGGCCACCAGCAACCGCACTATCGAGTGTCTATCGACTTCGATCACCAGTGCCCAACACTATTTGGCACTATCGGCTTTGGCCACCAACAACCGCACTATCGAGTGTCTATCGACTTCGGTCACCAGTGTCCAACACTATTTGGCACTATCGGCTTTGGACACCAGCAACCGCACTATCGAGTGTCTATCGACTTCGGTCACCAGTGTCTAACACTATTTAGCACTATTGGCTTTGGCCACCAGCAACCGCACTATCGAGTTGCTATCGACTTCGGTCACTAATGTCCAACACTATTTAGCACTATCGGCTTTGGCCACCAGTAACCGCACTATCGAGTGTCTATCGTCTTCGGTCAGCAGTGTCCAACACTATTTGGCACTATCGGCGTCGGCCATCAGTAACCGCACTATCGAGTTGCTATCGACTTCAGTCACCAGTGTCCAACACTATTTGGCACTCTCGGCTTTGGCCACCAGAAAAATCACTATCGAGTTGCTATCGACTTCGGTCACCAGTGTCCAACACTATTTGGCACTATCGGCTTTGACCACCAGCAACCGCACTATCGAGTTGCCATCGACTTCGGTCACTAGTGTCCAACACTATTTGGCACTATCGGTTTTGGCCACCAGCAACCGCACTATCGAGTGTCTATCGACTTCGGTCACCAGTGTCCAACACTATTTGGCACTATCGGCTTTGGCCACCAGAAACAGCACTATCGAGTTGCTATCGACTTCGGTCACCAGTGTCCAACACTATTTGGCACTATCGGCTTTGACCACCAGCAACCGCACTATCGAGTTGCCATCGACTTCGGTCACTAGTGTCCAACACTATTTGGCACTATCGGCTTTGGCCACCAGCAACCGCACTATCGAGTGTCTATCGACTTCGGTCACCAGTGTTCAACACTATTTGGCACTATCGGCTTTGGACACCAACAACCGCACTATCGAGTGTCTATCGACTTCGGTCACCAGTGTCTAACACTATTTAGCACTATTGGCTTTGGCCACCAGCAACCGCACTATCGAGTTGCTATCGACTTCGGTCACTAATGTCCAACACTATTTGGCACTATCGGCTTTGGCCACCAGTAACCGCACTATCGAGTGTCTATCGACTTCGGTCAGCAGTGTCCAACACTATTTGGCACTATCGGCGTCGGCCATCAGTAACCGCACTATCGAGTTGCTATCGACTTCGGTCACCAGTGTCCAACACTATTTGGCACTCTCGGCTTTGGCCACCAGAAACAGCACTATCGAGTTGCTATCGACTTCGGTCACCAGTGTCCAACACTATTTGGCACTATCGGATTTGACCACCAGCAACCGCACTATCGAGTTGCCATCGACTTCGGTCACTAGTGTCCAACACTATTTGGCACTATCGGCTTTGGCCACCAGCAACCGCACTATCGAGTGTCTGTCGACTTCGGTCACCAGTGTCCAACACTATTTGGCACTATCGGCTTTGGCCACCAGCAACCGCACTATCGAGTGTCTATCGACTTCGGTCACCAGTGTCCAACATTATTTGGCACTATCGGCGTCGGCCATCAGTAACCGCACTATCGAGTTGCTATCGACTTCGGTCACCAGTGTCCAACACTATTTGGCGCTATCGGCTTTGGCCACCAGCAACTGCACTATCGAGTTGCTATCGACTTCGGTCACCAGTGTCCAACACTATTTGGCACTATCGGCTTTGACCACCAACAACCGCACTATCGAGTTGCTATCGACTAGTGTCCAACACTATTTGGTACTATCGGCTTTGGCCACCAGCAACCGCACTATCGAGTTGCTATCGACTTCGGTCAGCAGTGCCCAACACTATTTGGCACTATCAGCTTTGACCACCAACAACCGCACTATCGAGTTGCTATCGACTTCGGTCACCAGTGTCCAACACTATTTGGCACTCTCGGCTTTGGCCACCAGAAACAGCACTATCGAGTTGCTATCGACTTCGGTCACCAGTGTCCAACACTATTTGGCACTATCGGCTTTGGCCACCAGCAACCGCACTATCGAGTGTCTGTCGACTTCGGTCACCAGTGTCCAACACTATTTGGCACTATCGGCTTTGGCCACTAGCAACCGCACTATCGAGTGTCTATCGACTTCGGTCACCAGTGTCCAACACTATTTGGCAATATCGGCGTCGGCCATCAGTAACCGCACTATCGAGTTGCTATCGACTTCGGTCACCAGTGTCCAACACTATTTGGCACTATCGGCTTTGACCACCAGCAACCGCACTATCGAGTTGCCATCGACTTCGGTCACTAGTATCCAACACTATTTGGCACTATCGGCTTTGGACACCAGCAACCGCACTATCGAGTGTCTATCGACTTCGGTCACCAGTGTCTAACACTATTTAGCACTATTGGCTTTGGCCACCAGCAACCGCACTATCGAGTTGCTATCGACTTCGGTCACTAATGTCCAACACTATTTGGCACTATCGGCTTTGGCCACCAGTAACCGCACTATCGTGTGTCTATCGTCTTCGGTCAGCAGTGTCCAACACTATTTGGCACTATCGGCGTCGGCCATCAGTAACCGCACTATCGAGTTGCTATCGACTTCGGTCACCAGTGTCCAACACTATTTGGCACTCTCGGCTTTGGCCACCAGAAACAGCACTATCGAGTTGCTATCGACTTCGGTCACCAGTGTCCAACACTATTTGGCACTATCGGCTTTGACCACCAGCAACCGCACTATCGAGTTGCCATCGACTTCGGTCACTAGTGTCCAACACTATTTGGCACTATCGGTTTTGGCCACCAGCAACCGCACTATCGAGTGTCTATCGACTTCGGTCACCAGTGTCCAACACTATTTGGCACTATCGGCTTTGGCCACCAGCACCCGCACTATCGAGTTGCTATTGACTTCAGTCACTAGTGTCCAACACTATTTGGCACTATCGGC
The DNA here is from genome assembly GCA_937620795.1 of Thecophora atra. Taxonomy (NCBI): domain Eukaryota; kingdom Metazoa; phylum Arthropoda; class Insecta; order Diptera; family Conopidae; genus Thecophora; species Thecophora atra. The sequence continues at coordinate 32,830,797 of OW569398.1, forward strand.
TTTGGCCACCAGTGTCTAACACTATTTGGCACTATCGGCTTTGGCCACCAGTAACCGCACTATCGAGTGTCTATCGACTTCGGTCACCAGTGTCCAACACTATTTGGCACTATTGGCTTTGGCCACCAGTAACCGCACTATCGAGTGTCTGTCGACTTCGGTCACCAGTGTCTAACACTATTTAGCACTATTGGCTTTGGCCACCAGCAACCGCACTATCGAGTTGCTATCGACTTCAGTCACTAGTGTCCAACACTATTTGGCACTATCGGCTTTGGCCACCAGTGTCTAACACTATTTGGCACTATCGGCTTTGGCCACCAGTAACTGCACTATCGAGTGTCTGTCGACTTCGGTCACCAGTGTCTAACACTATTTAGCACTATTGGCTTTGGCCACCAGCAACCGCACTATCGAGGTGCTATCGACTTCGGTCACTAGTGTCCAACACTATTTGGCACTATCGGCTTTGGCCACCAGTAACCGCACTATCGAGTGTCTATCGACTTCGGTCACCAGTGTCCAACACTATTTGGCACTATCGGCTTTGGCCACCAGCAACCGCACTATCGAGTGTCTATCGACTTCGATCACCAGTGCCCAACACTATTTGGCACTATCGGCTTTGGCCACCAACAACCGCACTATCGAGTGTCTATCGACTTCGGTCACCAGTGTCCAACACTATTTGGCACTATCGGCTTTGGACACCAGCAACCGCACTATCGAGTGTCTATCGACTTCGGTCACCAGTGTCTAACACTATTTAGCACTATTGGCTTTGGCCACCAGCAACCGCACTATCGAGTTGCTATCGACTTCGGTCACTAATGTCCAACACTATTTAGCACTATCGGCTTTGGCCACCAGTAACCGCACTATCGAGTGTCTATCGTCTTCGGTCAGCAGTGTCCAACACTATTTGGCACTATCGGCGTCGGCCATCAGTAACCGCACTATCGAGTTGCTATCGACTTCGGTCACCAGTGTCCAACACTATTTGGCACTCTCGGCTTTGGCCACCAGAAACAGCACTATCGAGTTGCTATCGACTTCGGTCACCAGTGTCCAACACTATTTGGCACTATCGGCTTTGACCACCAGCAACCGCACTATCGAGTTGCCATCGACTTCGGTCACTAGTGTCCAACACTATTTGGCACTATCGGTTTTGGCCACCAGCAACCGCACTATCGAGTGTCTATCGACTTCGGTCACCAGTGTCCAACAGTATTTGGCACTATCGGCTTTGGCCACCAGAAACAGCACTATCGAGTTGCTATCGACTTCGGTCACCAGTGTCCAACACTATTTGGCACTATCGGCTTTGACCACCAGCAACCGCACTATCGAGTTGCCATCGACTTCGGTCACTAGTGTCCAACACTATTTGGCACTATCGGCTTTGGCCACCAGCAACCGCACTATCGAGTGTCTATCGACTTCGGTCACCAGTGTTCAACACTATTTGGCACTATCGGCTTTGGACACCAACAACCGCACTATCGAGTGTCTATCGACTTCGGTCACCAGTGTCTAACACTATTTAGCACTATTGGCTTTGGCCACCAGCAACCGCACTATCGAGTTGCTATCGACTTCGGTCACTAATGTCCAACACTATTTGGCACTATCGGCTTTGGCCACCAGCAACCGCACTATCGAGTGTCTGTCGACTTCGGTCACCAGTGTCCAACACTATTTGGCACTATCGGCTTTGGCCACTAGCAACCGCACTATCGAGTGTCTATCGACTTCGGTCACCAGTGTCCAACACTATTTGGCAATATCGGCGTCGGCCATCAGTAACCGCACTATCGAGTTGCTATCGACTTCGGTCACCAGTGTCCAACACTATTTGGCACTATCGGCTTTGACCACCAGCAACCGCACTATCGAGTTGCCATCGACTTCGGTCACTAGTATCCAACACTATTTGGCACTATCGGCGTCGGCCATCAGTAACCGCACTATCGAGTTGCTATCGACTTCGGTCACCAGTGTCCAACACTATTTGGCACTATCGGCTTTGACCACCAACAACCGCACTATCGAGTTGCTATCGACTAGTGTCCAACACTATTTGGTACTATCGGCTTTGGCCACCAGCAACCGCACTATCGAGTTGCTATCGACTTCGGTCACCAGTGTCCAACACTATTTGGCAATATCGGCGTCGGCCATCAGTAACCGCACTATCGAGTTGCTATCGACTTCGGTCACCAGTGTCCAACACTATTTGGCACTATCGGCTTTGACCACCAACAACCGCACTATCGAGTTGCTATCGACTAGTGTCCAACACTATTTGGTACTATCGGCTTTGGCCACCAGCAACCGCACTATCGAGTTGCTATCGACTTCGGTCAGCAGTGTCCAACACTATTTGGCAATATCGGCTTTGACCACCAGCAACCGCACTATCGAGTTGCCATCGACTTCGGTCACTAGTATCCAACACTATTTGGCACTATCGGCTTTGGACACCAGCAACCGCACTATCGAGTGTCTATCGACTTCGGTCACCAGTGTCTAACACTATTTAGCACTATTGGCTTTGGCCACCAGCAACCGCACTATCGAGTTGCTATCGACTTCGGTCACTAATGTCCAACACTATTTGGCACTATCGGCTTTGGCCACCAGTAACCGCACTATCGAGTGTCTATCGTCTTCGGTCAGCAGTGTCCAACACTATTTGGCACTATCGGCGTCGGCCATCAGTAACCGCACTATCGAGTTGCTATCGACTTCGGTCACCAGTGTCCAACACTATTTGGCACTCTCGGCTTTGGCCACCAGAAACAGCACTATCGAGTTGCTATCGACTTCGGTCACCAGTGTCCAACACTATTTGGCACTATCGGCTTTGACCACCAACAACCGCACTATCGAGTTGCTATCGACTAGTGTCCAACACTATTTGGTACTATCGGCTTTGGCCACCAGCAACCGCACTATCGAGTTGCTATCGACTTCGGTCAGCAGTGCCCAACACTATTTGGCACTATCAGCTTTGACCACCAACAACCGCACTATCGAGTTGCTATCGACTTCGGTCACCAGTGTCCAACACTATTTGGCACTCTCGGCTTTGGCCACCAGAAACAGCACTATCGAGTTGCTATCGACTTCGGTCACCAGTGTCCAACACTATTTGGCACTATCGGCTTTGGCCACCAGCAACCGCACTATCGAGTGTCTGTCGACTTCGGTCACCAGTGTCCAACACTATTTGCCACTATCGGCTTTGGCCACTAGCAACCGCACTATCGAGTGTCTATCGACTTCGGTCACCAGTGTCCAACACTATTTGGCAATATCGGCGTCGGCCATCAGTAACCGCACTATCGAGTTGCTATCGACTTCGGTCACCAGTGTCCAACACTATTTGGCACTATCGGCTTTGACCACCAGCAACCGCACTATCGAGTTGCCATCGACTTCGGTCACTAGTATCCAACACTATTTGGCACTATCGGCTTTGGACACCAGCAACCGCACTATCGAGTGTCTATCGACTTCGGTCACCAGTGTCTAACACTATTTAGCACTATTGGCTTTGGCCACCAGCAACCGCACTATCGAGTTGCTATCGACTTCGGTCACTAATGTCCAACACTATTTGGCACTATCGGCTTTGGCCACCAGTAACCGCACTATCGAGTGTCTATCGTCTTCGGTCAGCAGTGTCCAACACTATTTGGCACTATCGGCGTCGGCCATCAGTAACCGCACTATCGAGTTGCTATCGACTTCGGTCACCAGTGTCCAACACTATTTGGCACTCTCGGCTTTGGCCACCAGAAACAGCACTATCGAGTTGCTATCGACTTCGGTCACCAGTGTCCAACACTATTTGGCACTATCGGCTTTGACCACCAGCAACCGCACTATCGAGTTGCCATCGACTTCGGTCACTAGTGTCCAACACTATTTGGCACTATCGGTTTTGGCCACCAGCAACCGCACTATCGAGTGTCTATCGACTTCGGTCACCAGTGTCCAACACTATTTGGCACTATCGGCTTTGGCCACCAGAAACAGCACTATCGAGTTGCTATCGACTTCGGTCACCAGTGTCCAACACTATTTGGCACTATCGGCTTTGACCACCAGCAACCGCACTATCGAGTTGCCATCGACTTCGGTCACTAGTGTCCAACACTATTTGGCACTATCGGCTTTGGCCACCAGAAACAGCACTATCGAGTTGCTATCGACTTCGGTCACCAGTGTCCAACACTATTTGGCACTATCGGCTTTGACCACCAGCAACCGCACTATCGAGTTGCCATCGACTTCGGTCACTAGTGTCCAACACTATTTGGCACTATCGGCTTTGGCCACTAGCAACCGCACTATCGAGTGTCTATCGACTTCGGTCACCAGTGTCCAACACTATTTGGCAATATCGGCGTCGGCCATCAGTAACCGCACTATCGAGTTGCCATCGACTTCGGTCACTAGTGTCCAACACTATTTGGCACTATCGGCTTTGGCCATCAGTAACCGCACTATCGAGTTGCTATCGACTTCGGTCACCAGTGTCCAACACTATTTGGCACTATCGGCTTTGACCACCAGCAACCGCACTATCGAGTTGCCATCGACTTCGGTCACTAGTGTCCAACACTATTTGGCACTATCGGCTTTGGCCACCAGAAACAGCACTATCGAGTTGCTATCGACTTCGGTCACCAGTGTCCAACACTATTTGGCACTATCGGCTTTGACCACCAGCAACCGCACTATCGAGTTGCCATCGACTTCGGTCACTAGTGTCCAACACTATTTGGCACTATCGGCTTTGGCCATCAGTAACCGCACTATCGAGTTGCTATCGACTTCGGTCACCAGTGTCCAACACTATTTGGCACTATCGGCTTTGACCACCAACAACCGCACTATCGAGTTGCTATCGACTAGTGTCCAACACTATTTGGTACTATCGGCTTTGGCCACCAGCAACCGCACTATCGAGTTGCTATCGACTTCGGTCACCAGTGTCCAACACTATTTGGCACTCTCGGCTTTGGCCACCAGAAACAGCACTATCGAGTTGCTATCGACTTCGGTCACCAGTGTCCAACACTATTTGGCACTATCGGCTTTGACCACCAGCAACCGCACTATCGAGTTGCCATCGACTTCGGTCACTAGTGTCCAACACTATTTGGCACTATCGGTTTTGGCCACCAGCAACCGCACTATCGAGTGTCTATCGACTTCGGTCACCAGTGTCCAACACTATTTGGCACTATCGGCTTTGGCCACCAGAAACAGCACTATCGAGTTGCTATCGACTTCGGTCACCAGTGTCCAACACTATTTGGCACTATCGGCTTTGACCACCAGCAACCGCACTATCGAGTTGCCATCGACTTCGGTCACTAGTGTCCAACACTATTTGGCACTATCGGCTTTGGCCACCAGCAACCGCACTATCGAGTGTCTATCGACTTCGGTCACCAGTGTTCAACACTATTTGGCACTATCGGCTTTGGACACCAACAACCGCACTATCGAGTGTCTATCGACTTCGGTCACCAGTGTCTAACACTATTTAGCACTATTGGCTTTGGCCACCAGCAACCGCACTATCGAGTTGCTATCGACTTCGGTCACTAATGTCCAACACTATTTGGCACTATCGGCTTTGGCCACCAGTAACCGCACTATCGAGTGTCTATCGACTTCGGTCAGCAGTGTCCAACACTATTTGGCACTATCGGCGTCGGCCATCAGTAACCGCACTATCGAGTTGCTATCGACTTCGGTCACCAGTGTCCAACACTATTTGGCACTCTCGGCTTTGGCCACCAGAAACAGCACTATCGAGTTGCTATCGACTTCGGTCACCAGTGTCCAACACTATTTGGCACTATCGGCTTTGACCACCAACAACCGCACTATCGAGTTGCTATCGACTAGTGTCCAACACTATTTGGTACTATCGGCTTTGGCCACCAGCAACCGCACTATCGAGTTGCTATCGACTTCGGTCAGCAGTGCCCAACACTATTTGGCACTATCAGCTTTGACCACCAACAACCGCACTATCGAGTTGCTATCGACTTCGGTCACCAGTGTCCAACACTATTTGGCACTCTCGGCTTTGGCCACCAGAAACAGCACTATCGAGTTGCTATCGACTTCGGTCACCAGTGTCCAACACTATTTGGCACTATCGGCTTTGGCCACCAGCAACCGCACTATCGAGTGTCTGTCGACTTCGGTCACCAGTGTCCAACACTATTTGGCACTATCGGCTTTGGCCACTAGCAACCGCACTATCGAGTGTCTATCGACTTCGGTCACCAGTGTCCAACACTATTTGGCAATATCGGCGTCGGCCATCAGTAACCGCACTATCGAGTTGCTATCGACTTCGGTCACCAGTGTCCAACACTATTTGGCACTATCGGCTTTGACCACCAGCAACCGCACTATCGAGTTGCCATCGACTTCGGTCACTAGTATCCAACACTATTTGGCACTATCGGCTTTGGACACCAGCAACCGCACTATCGAGTGTCTATCGACTTCGGTCACCAGTGTCTAACACTATTTAGCACTATTGGCTTTGGCCACCAGCAACCGCACTATCGAGTTGCTATCGACTTCGGTCACTAATGTCCAACACTATTTGGCACTATCGGCTTTGGCCACCAGTAACCGCACTATCGAGTGTCTATCGTCTTCGGTCAGCAGTGTCCAACACTATTTGGCACTATCGGCGTCGGCCATCAGTAACCGCACTATCGAGTTGCTATCGACTTCGGTCACCAGTGTCCAACACTATTTGGCACTCTCGGCTTTGGCCACCAGAAACAGCACTATCGAGTTGCTATCGACTTCGGTCACCAGTGTCCAACACTATTTGGCACTATCGGCTTTGACCACCAGCAACCGCACTATCGAGTTGCCATCGACTTCGGTCACTAGTGTCCAACACTATTTGGCACTATCGGTTTTGGCCACCAGCAACCGCACTATCGAGTGTCTATCGACTTCGGTCACCAGTGTCCAACACTATTTGGCACTATCGGCTTTGGCCACCAGCACCCGCACTATCGAGTTGCTATTGACTTCAGTCACTAGTGTCCAACACTATTTGGCACTATCGGCTTTGGCCACCAGTGTCTAACACTATTTGGCACTATCGGCTTTGGCCACCAGTAACCGCACTATCGAGTGTCTATCGACTTCGGTCACCAGTGTCCAACACTATTTGGCACTATTGGCTTTGGCCACCAGTAACCGCACTATCGAGTGTCTGTCGACTTCGGTCACCAGTGTCTAACACTATTTAGCACTATTGGCTTTGGCCACCAGCAACCGCACTATCGAGTTGCTATCGACTTCAGTCACTAGTGTCCAACACTATTTGGCACTATCGGCTTTGGCCACCAGTGTCTAACACTATTTGGCACTATCGGCTTTGGCCACCAGTAACTGCACTATCGAGTGTCTGTCGACTTCGGTCACCAGTGTCTAACACTATTTAGCACTATTGGCTTTGGCCACCAGCAACCGCACTATCGAGGTGCTATCGACTTCGGTCACTAGTGTCCAACACTATTTGGCACTATCGGCTTTGGCCACCAGTAACCGCACTATCGAGTGTCTATCGACTTCGGTCACCAGTGTCCAACATATTTGGCACTATCGGCTTTGGCCACCAGCAACCGCACTATCGAGTGTCTATCGACTTCGATCACCAGTGCCCAACACTATTTGGCACTATCGGCTTTGGCCACCAACAACCGCACTATCGAGTGTCTATCGACTTCGGTCACCAGTGTCCAACACTATTTGGCACTATCGGCTTTGGACACCAGCAACCGCACTATCGAGTGTCTATCGACTTCGGTCACCAGTGTCTAACACTATTTAGCACTATTGGCTTTGGCCACCAGCAACCGCACTATCGAGTTGCTATCGACTTCGGTCACTAATGTCCAACACTATTTAGCACTATCGGCTTTGGCCACCAGTAACCGCACTATTGTTGTGTTAGTGAGGTGAAGCGACGGAGATGCTGTTCAGGAACTCCGAGAATGAAAAAACGCCACGGATACTTTAAACTGACTTTTATTTTATATTCTGGTTTACTGAGCACCGGTCTATTTAATAACTTCTTAACAACTGACTTAAAATAAATCGTTAGTTCTTACATTAACTTCGGCGTCGCCTCTGACGGCGCTGAAGTGGGTCAGTTACTTGGATGTCGCAATCTCAAAACTTCTTAATTCGCGAAATTAATATTTTATTGATATTAATTTCGTAATCACATGTTCTACTTTTCTAAGTAGAACTCTTGTGTTCCGCTTTGCAATTTTCTTTAGTTTCGTTTATTTTTATTGTTCTTTTAAATAAAAGCTTAAAGCTCAAAACTTCTGCCTAAAAGTATTCTTACTCGTTTAACTTCGAATTGCTTACATTGTTCAATAATTCGAAGTTAACATAATAAGTCATTCGTTTCGTTTGTTTTAACAGCGGCCGTTGACCGAATGAAGCGAAGCAAAAGTGCTGGCTTGCATTTTAACGGTTCTTGGCTTGCTTCGACTATTCTGTTATTTGAGTCGATCGTGGCCTTGAACTAATTATGTTTAAATTGGCCTTGAATATTATTGTTCCGTTAAATTGGAACTTAGTCATCGTGATTGCGACACACAACATCCCTCACCCCTACGGGAAGAAAAATTTATTATCGTGAAGCGATGGTAAATTTTTCATGTACATGTGTATGTATATTAAATGGGAGAGCTTAGTTTAATGACTCTTGGTCTCTAGAACATTATGTGAATATTGTTGTAAAGTTTTAGCTGTTTACTTAATAATTAAGTTTTACATTTCATTGAATATTACTGCGATAATTATATTATTACATTGTTGTTGTTTTTACAAATTTGTTGTTGTCTACATTGTTCTTTAATGTTGGAGATTAGTTTTTTCGACTCGCATATAGAGTTGACAACACTCCACGAAGTATATTTAAGTTTGCAACTCTGTAAGTAGCCATGTATACAACATTGTTTTTATATATATCCACTTGGTTAACATCCGCTTCACAAAGTAGAAGCAATCTTCACATTGTTAAAATAATCTTAATCAATCACGTCATCTGTAATCAATAAACAATCATTATATATCAATATAACTTCGGCCTTCCATTATCTTTATTTCCAACAGGTTATGGGCCCAGTTACAGTATACAGAAGTTATATTGAAGATTATTGAAGAAACTGCGTCAGTCGCTGTAGAAATAACGTGATGAATTCATTGTTTAATGTCGAGAAATTAAACGAATCTAATTATGATTCGTGGAGTGTACTAGTAAAAAGCGTACTAGTTCATCAGGATCTATGGGCACACGCAAATGGAACAGCAGTGAAGCCGGAAAATGATGAAGCAGCAAAACTCTTAGAATGGCAATCAAAGGATGAAAAGGCCAAGGCGACGATAATACTCAGCATTTCACCAACGCAAATCGGACATGTTAGAAACTCCATGACGGCGAGGGATAGTTGGGATGCTCTACGAGAAATCCATAGACCGAAAGGACCGGTGAGAAAGGTTACTTTGTTTAAGCAGCTGTTGAACACACGCATGAGGGAAGGAGAGTGTGCGCAACAGTTCGTGTGCAAATTTAACTCGATTGCTGAGAAACTGGCAGAAATCGGAGTAAAACTACCGGAGGATCTACTAGTAATCATGCTACTTGCGAGCGTGCCAAAATCGTTCGAGAATCTCGTAGTTGCATTAGAGTCAAGAGATGATCTACCTACATTAAACTCAATAAAAATTAAATTGGTCGAGGAAAACGAGCGCCGGAAATCATATATTTTAGAATCGCATAATGCAGAACATAGCGTGCAAGCATTTCTGGCACAAGACAACAAGAATGAGAAGAAGCTTAGGTATAAAAGCACCGAAAACTCTCATAGTTCATCTAGCAACAACAATGAAAAGGGTAAGCGTCATAATTTTAAGTGCTACACATGTGGTAAGCGCGGTCATTTCGCTTCTCAATGCAAAGAAAAAGGGAAAGAAGAAAAACCCAATAGTCGTTACAATAATACCAACAACAAAAATGGTTTGTTCTCTGCAACTATTAACGCGAAACTAAATAAAGAAGCATGGTGTATTGATAGCGGAGCGACATCTCATCTATGTTGCGACCGTAAATTGTTTGAGGACTTTAGAGCACATGAAGAAATTATAACACTTGCTGGTGATAAGACAATGAAAGCAATAGGTATTGGAAAAGTGCTCCTCAGAACAGAAGAAGGCACCATCACATTAGTAAATGTATTGTTTGTTCCCGATTTACAGTTTAATTTTATTTCAGTTAATCGCGCAGTCTGCGTTAACTATATAGTGAAGTTCAGTAAAACTGTGGCAGTTCTGGAAAACAGTAGTGGCCAAATATTATTAAGAGCGCATAGAGTAAATGATTTATTTATATTTCAACAAAAGCAATGTAAACTGTTATTTGCAAGCAAAGATGAAAAACAAGCTTTTCAATGGCATAGAAGATATGGTCACCTAAACTTTGCAAGTTTAAAAAAGTTATCAAAAGAAAGACTTGTACGAGGTTTTGAAACAATGATTTCGGACGACATTAGCTGTCCGACATGCGCTATAGGAAAGTGTATACAAAAACCTTACACTAGTTCAGAAAATCGAGCAAAAGAAATACTCGAACTTGTTCATATGGATCTATGCGGGCCGATGAGAGTAGATTCCATTGGTGGTGCTAGATATATATTCACAATCATTGATGACCATTCACGTTTTATTTTTGTTTACTTTTTAAGGCAAAAGTCTGAAGCATTTGAAAGGTTTGTACAATTTCAAACAATGGCCGAACGTCAAACCAGCAAAAAATTAAAGGCTATAAGAAGTGACAATGGTAAGGAGTTTGTCAACCGTGTTTTCGATAGTCATACGATAAAATTTGGAATTCTAAGGCAGTTGACTGTGCCACATACCCCCCAACAGAATGGTGTGGCAGAAAGGTTGAATCGTACACTGTGCGATATGGCAAGATGCATGATGATAGATGCTGGCGTTAATGATAATCTGTGGGCGGAAGCGATTAATACTGCCGTATACCTAAGAAACAGAGCTCCAACTCGAGCCATCAACAATACAACGCCCTATGAAATATGGAATGGTCGAAAACCTGTAGTGTCACATTTGCGAACCTTCGGTTCATTAGCAATAGCGTTGGAAAAAGGACAACAAAATAAATTAAAACCGAAAGGAAAAAAATATATTATGGTCGGATATTCCGATACAGCGAAGGCTTATCGTCTTTTCGATACAGCAACAAAGCGGCTAATAGTCAGTCGAGACGTAAATTTCTTTGAACAAATTAGACAGGAGCCACATTCTGAACTTGACGCATCAACTTTTATAGGAATTGAACCAGAACCACAATTATACACTGAAAAATCATTGAATTCAAATTCAGAAGAATCGCAACCATCGATTTTTTCAGAAGCAGAGAGCGATAGCGAATTTGAATCAGCGGAAGAAGAAGCACTTCCAGCTACATCATCGGGTCAGATAGGACCAGGCAGGCCGAGATATATATACACGGGTAAGCGTGGTCGACCGAAGAAACAATACAACATCTTAAGCTTAGCCTACGCAGGCAATGTTAAGATACCTGACACTGTAGAAATGGCACTGTCAAACGAAAACCGAAACGAATGGTGGAACGCTATGCTGGCCGAATATAGAGCACTTGTCAAAAACGAAACATGGCACTTAGTGGAACTGCCACACGGTCAAAAAGCAATTAAAAATAAGTGGGTTTTTACCATCAAACAGGATAAAGAAGGTAACGTAGATCGCTATAAGGCCAGATTGGTAGCTAAAGGCTGCTCGCAAGTATATGGCATAAACTACAAAGAAACCTTTTCGCCGGTTGTGCGGTATGATACGATCCGTATGATACTTGCTATTGCAGCTGAACACAAATTATATCTACACCAAATGGACGTTTCCAATGCCTATCTTAACAGTGAAATAGATGAAGAAATTTATATGGAACAACCTGAGAAATTCGTCAGCGAAAAACATCCCAACCATGTGTTAAAATTAAGGAAGGCATTATACGGACTGAAACAGTCGGGCAGGCAGTGGAATATTACGCTTGATGGAATCCTCAAAGAGATTGGCTTTAAGCAGTGTAAAACTGAAGCTTGCGTATATGTTAAACATCAAAACAAGATTTTCCATCTAATCGCCGTGTATGTCGATGATTTGCTTATTGCAAGCTCTAGTGAAACGGCCCTGGAAACGATTAAGCAGCAAATATCACAGAGAATTACGGTAGTAGATAAAGGTGCCGCAAAAAATTTTTTGAGCATGGGCATCAAAAGGGATGGTGACACCGGTTCTATATACGTCAATCAGGAAAGACATATAGAAGGATTGTTACAAAATTACGGAATGGAGAGCTGTCGCCCCATAGCAACTCCTTTGGATTCGGGCCACCAAGTTATATGCGCGGCCGAAGAGTGCAAGGTCGTAGACCATGCAGCATATCAGTCACTCATAGGATCATTAATGTACATAGCTATATGTACACGCCCTGATATATTGCACTCCGTATGCAAACTCGCACAGCGAAACTGCAACCCACATATAGAGCACATGAAAGCAGCAAAACGGATACTGAGATTTCTATCAGCCACAAAAGAACGATGTTTGAAATATCAACACACAGGAGACCCTCTTCATTGTTACGTAGACGCCGACTGGGGTGGAGATGCAACCGATCGTAAGTCGTATACCGGATATAGTTTTTTACTTGCAGGTGCAGTTTTTTCATATGAATCGAAGAAACAACAGACCGTGGCGCTAAGCAGTACTGAGGCTGAGTACATGGCGATGTCATCTGCAGTAAGGGAAGCTATGTATCTAAAGAAATTACTAGAAGAAATCCAAATGCCCTGTCCCGAGGCCATAGTAATTAATGCGGACAATTTAAGCGCCATCAGTTTGGTAAAGAATCCCACATTTCACTCGAGGAGTAAACATATTGACATTAAATGTCACCACATAAGAGATATATATAAGTATGGTTTTATAAATCTAAAGTATTGTAATAGTGCAGATAATATCGCTGACTTGTTAACTAAGAATTTGCCCAAACAGAATCATGTTAAATTTTCTAACAAAATGGGTTTAGTGTAAAAATACGTAACATGTAAATAATATGCTTGTCGAGGGAAAGTGTTGGAGATTAGTTTTTTCGACTCGCATATAGAGTTGACAACACTCCACGAAGTATATTTAAGTTTGCAACTCTGTAAGTAGCCATGTATACAACATTGTTTTTATATATATCCACTTGGTTAACATCCGCTTCACAAAGTAGAAGCAATCTTCACATTGTTAAAATAATCTTAATCAATCACGTCATCTGTAATCAATAAACAATCATTATATATCAATATAACTTCGGCCTTCCATTATCTTTATTTCCAACATTTAATTTGATCTGTTTCTGCTTCTAATTTTGTGAACGAAATTTTAGATCTTACTTTTGAAAGTTTAAAAGTGTTAACAGTTGTGTATATTTCTTTCTTATTTTAACATTGTATGCGGCTGCTGCTTTCGTTGTCCTTGGAGATGGCCCAGATATTGCCTTATTGGAAGCTTCCTGATTTCTTGGCCGATTACCTGCATCGGGAGGGTCTTGATTGACGATGTTGATCATCGCTCGGATTGCCCGTGGGTAGTAGAATCTTTGTACGTTCTGCTGATGGTTGCAGGGTAGCTGTTATGCTGGAATTTCTGTGAATGCAGCTGGTATTGCTTCCTGGTGCCCTCTAGCGAAACACGCGCTTTATTGTTGTTACGAAACAAGTGTTTCCACGACAAAAGTCGCCAAACACCGCCTGTTTCTTGTAGAAATTGACCATTCATCGATTTCTGTTGATTGGACCAGGTGTTCCCACGATAGTAAATCGCCGAACCCTTTTGTCCCAAGTTGTCGCTATGTTTATTAGCTTGTCGCAACTGCTTTTTCGTGATTGCTGACAACATTCGGTCCTGATGAACTTCATCTTACATTGTCAATTTATGATCCCAATGATTGCTTCTATCGTATACTTGATCTGTAGGTTTCGCTGTAGCTGAATTTCTGCGCTGTATTCATTCTGTTGATACAGCTACCCTTCCCCCCTTTGAAGAACTTGCTGGCCTGGTGTTGTTGTAGCTGTTCGTTTGTTGTACTTGTTGCCCTCGTGTTATCAGCTGGACATGGAAATCTTCGTTTCAGCGCTGAATTGCTGGTCACTTGATAATTTACAATTCAATTTAACAATTCTTAGACTTAACTTTTTAACTGATACTTCCTATTTGTACAATAACCTTATATGGTTTTTGTTTAATAATTAAGATAGATGTGTTAGTGTACTTAAACTGTTTCATACAAATTACTGTTTTTAAACTCTTATTTTTATGTTATTAATTATTGAATGCATGTGAACGCATTATTTAATACCTTGCTTATACTTTAACAAATATTGACAAAATTTTTAGTTTTGTGTCTGCCTATTACTTCCCTTAAGTGCATTTATTAGATATTGTTAGCTTATTACGTATCTAGTCGGTAATTAGGTTTCAATTATGTGTGTTCTTTCTTATGTGTATGTACTTCTATGTCTCTATATACTTGTCATTTACTATAATATATATATATGTATTTGTATGTTCGTAATTTTTTTCTTTCTTCTTTCTATGAATATAATTTTTAATTATATGTATATATTCTAACATAATTTCTGAAATTATGTATGATTAATAGGTTCATATATATTATTACTGTTCCTTTCTTTTTCTTATATTGATTGTGCATTTATTAATTAAATAATTGCAAAACCAATTTTTTGGGTTTTGCGCTTTCGCTGATCAATTAATTAAGCTTTTATTGCATGTGCATTTATTATTATTTAAAATAATTGCAAGTGCAATTTTTATTCTTTTGTGTTCAATTTTCGATCGATTCTATGTAGGACAATGACTTTTTGTTCTATATTCATTTGTTTATTTAGTTTTCGTTTTCTTAACGCGTTTCGTTCCGTGTGCAACTATTTCGCAATAATTGCAAACGCAACAATTTTTTAACGGAGTTTATTGTTTATTTTCTTCGTGCGTTTTTTTTTTCTTTTAAAATTCTTAGTGATTTGGCGAAAATTGTCTTGTTGAAAACTGCTTACACGCGGAAACGCGTTTTTTTTTTTTCTTTGGGTCAGTGAATTTGGTAGGATAAGTTGGTTCTGATAGCTATAAATAAGCTGCAATTTAACAATCGTGCATCATTTTTCGTAGTGACGTTTATTTGTTCGCGGTCTTTTAAATTTACTTTCGATGGAGAACTGTTGCCGCACCTACTGCTTGTTCGCAGTTATCGACTCGATTCTTGGCCAGGTGGAAGAGTCCTGCTGGGATTTAGAGGGTACAGTCGCTGCCGCCCGCGCCCTCATGGACGAGTGTCGCCGCTACCCTTCGGACAACCGAGTCCAGTTTATTATCAATTTTGCAAAGCTGCTTATTCATCACCCAGATGTGCAGTGCGACGCTCTTCCGGCCTGGGTCGATGTGATATACATGGACGCTGCCTGCAACCAATAAAGCTGGTCCATATTTATTTTGTATTCAATAAAAAATGTCATATTTTTCAAATTAATTGAAATAAAATGTATAAATTGAAGAATTATAATTTGGGTTTTTGTTTACTTTTTCGCTTCGTTGAGGGTCTTTACGTTGTTGAGGCTTATCTTTTGTGAGTTTTATTGTCGCATGTGTTTTCTTCTTTCAAGTTTTATTAACTGATTTCTATTTACATCTTGTTCATTACCCTTACCATAGCCGTAACTACCATTATTTGCTTATTATGTTTTTATCTGTGGAGCAATTATAATTCATTACTTTTATATGCTATGCGTAACTCAATTCTTACGTTTAGCTGCTACGAGTGTTATAAAAATATTGTATAAAACATGAATATTTTCAAAATTTTCGGAATTCCCTAATTACTAATTAAATTCGTAATTAATGTGTAAACATAACCACTAAACCTTAAATCAATAATTTTCCTGATTATCCAAATAATTCTCTAACCTAGCTTAAATATTGTTATATAATTTAAGTAAATTGTTATGGTAGGGCTTCTCTTTCCCTTTAATTTTTATCATTGTTGTAATAGGACTCTTAATGCTTACTACTTTGTATGGCCCTATCCATATTGGAGAAAATTTATTTTTCTTACTCTGATTTTTAATTAAAACACTATCTCCTACTTTAAATTCTACTAAATTTAATTTTCTATCATATTGAACTTTGGATGTCTGTTTTGCCTTTTCCTGATTTTTCCTTACTATTTCGTGTGCCCTTTGTATTTGAAACTTTAGAATCTTGTTGGGATCCTCTGTATTATATACTGGACTACATTTTCTTCTTAAATTTGTCGGCATATCTATATCAAACCCGAATAATGTTCTAAAAGGTGTTTGTTTGGTCGTTATATGCGGTGTGTGGTTGTGAACGTGCATTGCTGCAGTTAACCACTGATCCCAATTCGAGCCATCTTCTTTTGCGAAACTACGCAAATATTCGGCTAAAGGCCGATGACTCCTTTCTAGCGAACCATTAGCTTGCGGATGGTACGGCGTAATGTGTAATTTTTTAATGCCTAATAGTTTGCATGTATCCGAGAATAATTTTGAAATGAAGTTGGTTCCGTTGTCAGTGATTAGAACTCTTGGAATGCCGTAACGCGTAATAATCTCATCGTAAAAAGCCCTAGCTACTGTGCTCGCTTCTGCGTCTGGGATGGCTACACATGCCATGAATTTAGAAAAATCGTCTTGGAAAGTCAAAATATACTTATTGCCCGAAACAGTTTCTGGCAGAATACCTACAATGTCCATATAAACTTTATCAAATGGCCGCATTGGTGTATCTGTTAATACCATGGGCATCTTGGTTAATTTTGAGCTTTTGTTCACCTGGCATTTTGGACAAGTTTTCACATAGTCCTTTATCTGCTTCTGCATCCCTGGCCACCTATATTCTTGTCGTATTCTAAGGTAAGTTTTTACAGCGCCTTGATGACCCCCAAGTGGTGTCTGATGGAAGTCTTTTATTATGGTATCTATTTCTTTTGGATCTGTTAACAAAACAATATCTTTTTGTCCACCTGTTCCTGGACTATCGGGTACTACAGACATTAAAGTTGCTTTTTTGTTATCTATACCGGAGCTATCTTGTTCTTTCGTTTTCGAGCGTGTTTGAACTGCTGTAACGGTATTGCTTGCCTTGGGTATCCTGCTTAATGCGTCCGCATTCAAGTTTGTTTTACCTGGCTTATAGACTATTTCGAAGTCGTATTCTGACAATTTATGCCTAAATCTTGCCAATCTTGAAGTCTGATCTTTTAAATTAGCTATTCCCTTTAATGGTTGGTGGTCTGTACAAATTTTGAAATGTCTTCCTAGTAGATAAGCTCTAAAATTTTTAGTTGCCCAAACAATTGCTAAAAACTCTTTTTCTATTGTAGAATACCGTTTTTCTGTATCACTTAATGTTCGGCTAGCGAAAGCTATTGGTTTATCTTCGCCGACTCTTCCTTGAGAGAGCACTGCGCCTAATGCTTCATTACTAGCATCCGTGCTTAATAAAAATTCTTTTGAAAAATCGGGGTATGCTAATAATGGTGGTGAAGTAATGGCTGCCTTTAAGATATCAAATGCTTTCTGACAGTTTTCAGTCCAAATAAACTTTACATTTTTACGCAATAATTTACTAATTGGCAACGCTATCTTTGCCGTGTCAGGTATGAATTTTCTATAATAATTTACTAACCCTAAGAAAGCCTGCACTTCCTTTACGTTTTTTGGAGGTGGAATGTTTTTGACGCATTCCACTTTGCTTGGGTCGGGGAGGGCTCCGTTTTCTGAACATTTATGGCCCAAATAAATTATTTCGCGTCGCAAAAACTGGCATTTACTAACATTAAGTTTTAAATTATGTGCTCTTAGAGCTTCAAAAACTTTCGCTAATCTGTACGCATGCTGATCTAAGTTGCTACCGTATATGACTATGTCATCTAAATAGACGAAACAGTCTATTCCTTGCAATCCTGTTAGCACGTGATTCATTAATCTCTGAAAAGTGGCGGGTGCCCCTGTTAGTCCGAAAGGCATTCTCTTAAATTCGAAATGTCCTAATGCTGAGCTGAAGGCTGTTTTTTCCCTATCATTGTCATTTACTAAGACTTGATGGTAGCCGCTAGCTAAATCTAGAGTTGAAAAATACCTGCTACTACCTAATTGGTCTAAAATTTCGTCAATCCTGGGTATTGGAAAGACTTGTTTAATCGTAGCGTCATTCAATTTCCTATAGTCGACGACCATACGCCATTTCTTTTCGCCATCTTTTCCACATTTCTTTGGAACTATTAGTAATGGAGAATTCCACGGCGATTTACTTGGAGTTATTATGTCGTCTTCTAGCAACTTACTAATTTGTTTATTAACTTCTTCCCTATGTGAATGGGGAAGTCGGTACTGTCTTTGATTAATTGGTACCTGATCTACCCTCGTGGGAATTATGTGCTCTATTGCTGTGGTGTACGTCAATTTGTCTCCATCTAATAGAAAGATGTCATTATATTCTTTACATAAGCTGCTTATGGACTCTCTTTCTTCTTTATTCAAAGAAGGATCCAAATCTAGTTCGTGCATTAAAACTTTTAATCTTTGTCTAATATTTGAATTAACCACACTATTAATGGTTGTATCAATTTTCGGTGTTTCATACTTATCAAAATCGCTGAATTCTGGAACGAAGTTGTCACCTAGAGTGAAATCTTCTTCCGTTGAATTTAATATCGGAACTTTAACTTTATTATTTGTTACACTTACTAACGCCTCTCCTAAAAACACACCTGGGGAGATTTGAGTTTTGTGGATCACCACTTCTCGCAGTTTGGTTTTTAGATTCATTGTTATAAAACATGTAGATCTGGCTTTTATCACTTCTCGAGTCGCGGGTGATAATTTATTTTCTGATTTTATTAACGACAACCTAGCTATTTCCTCTCCTTTTGGAGTAATTATTTTTAATTCTTTTTTTATGGAATCTAATATGGATTTATTCCATAGGTTGTCTCTGCCAAGTATCCCATCGCCTGGCAATCCTTGTTCAAGTGACACCGTATGTAACGTTAAATCAAGGCATGTCCAGTCTTTATGGGTAACATTAACAGTTCCCTTAGTGGTTGCACAACCCCCAAAAGCTCCATTTAAAACTCGCTTTTCAGAATGATCAATTAATATATCCCTTTTAATGGATTTTTCTTTTACTAAGCTGGTGTCTGCTCCTGTATCAACCAATAAGATAAGTTTTTCATTAGTTGCCTCTGCACAAGGAAACTCAATGAACACATCATCCTCTAGTTTATTGTTGTAGCGACACTCACTTTTACTGTCTTCATTACTTTTAAAAGTATTTGTTGTGCTAAATTCCTGTTTTTCTTTTTCTTGTATACCTTTTATTTCACATTCTTGAACATTTATATTCGATTTTACCATTCTTAAGTCTCCTAATCTTTTATCTGATACAGTTTTGTTTTTAATGTTTTTAGTATTCACTATTCCTATGCTTATCGTTCCGACATGTTTCTTTTTCGTTCCTCGTTCAATATTACCTTGACGAATTTCATCCAGACTCGTAGATGGGATAACTGTCTCCGTGGACGTATAACCTATCTTCCCGAATCTGTCTGGCCCAAAGTTACTATTTTTTCTGGGTTCCCAGGTTACTGGCCTTGCCTGGGCCCTCGGTAGTTTCCCTGAAACGATTCCCAGTTCTTCTTCGCTTGGCAATCTCGTACCCAGTGTCCTGGTCTATTACACCAACGGCATGCACTGTCCGTATTCGTTTTATCTTTCTTCGGACCTCTTGTTATTGGTTTTGGTTGAACTAGTCCTTTCTGGAATCCGCCTTCATTCCATTTTTGATTGGAATCCCACTTGCTTCCGCTGTTATTTGACCAATATCCTTGTTGACCTCTTTGTTGTTGGTCTTCCCTTTTAAAAGGATTTTCTTTGATTTGCGAAGCATTTTTACATTTGAAATTAGTTTCATGGCCATATTTGCAGCATTCCTGACAGTATGGCGTGTTCCTCCTTACTAGGCAATCCTCTCTTGTATGTCCCTTTCTTTTACAGAAACTACAAGTAATATTCCGCATTGATTGCTCATTGCCGTTCTGCATATTCTTATTCCAGTGGCCTTTCAATTCTGGTGAAACTTCATCCTTTTTATAGCGCGGACTAAGGAATTGATTCCTCTGATTGGAATAATTACTTAAGGGATTTTCGACCACGCCGACGAAGTGCCTACTTCGGATCGTCTCTGCCTGTCGTATGTCATCTGCAACATCCAATGCTTGCTCTACCAATTCTTCAAATGTTGACTTCTCTATACCTACCAAATACAGTCTTAAAGAACTGTCTTGTAAACCTAATTTAAACGTCCTCATTACTGCCCTGTCTACTTCTGTTCTTAACGCTATATCCGATTTCCCCTGGTAGACAGCAGTGATAATGTCCTCCGCCTGAGACTTTAAGGCTATTAATTTTTCCGCGAACTGACGGATATCCTCGTTTGGCAGCTGTCTCATAGCTTGTATTTCTGCTAAAACCATATCTAAGGACTTATGCTGTAAATAATGTCTCTTTATTGCATTATTCAACTCTTCCAGCCTCTCGAACTTTTTCGAGCGCAAAAGGCTGTATGCATTTCCGTGCAGGCGCTGTTTAACGCATGCTATGAAGTCTTGGATCTCCGTGTCCTTGATATTTCTGTGTGCTAGATCACATCCTTCAATAAATTTATATACTTCATTTCGGAGGTCAATAGATGGTGCACCCGAAAATAATGGGACTAATCTATTCACTATTTTTGCTATGTCTTCTATGCCCATTTTGCTTAAATTTTTATTATCGGTTTTCTTTGTATTCGATGTGATTGTCTTTGTTGCAGTATTTTCCCTCTCTTTGCGTGACTCCTCGTCGTGGTGTTCGTAACTTTGCAAGATCGCTATCTGCTTTCTTAACAAGCCGTTTTCTGTCTCAAGTTGTTTAATTTTCGTTGCTTCTGAATTTGTGGATCCCTCTTTACGATTGTATGGTGAATTTCCTGGGACAAACTCCTCTTGTGTACCGAGTATTCTCCTCAACTGCTCGTTTTCGAGTTCCAATTGTCGGAGACTGTCTTCTTGCACGTCCCTACTTGCTAAATACTGGTCGTATCTACCTTTTAAACAGTTGAATTCTTTCTTCCACGCGTTTATTTCTGTTGTAATTGCGGCGTTTTTATTTTCTAGGAAGCTAACTATTTCATCGACAATCAAATCCGCCTCTTCTATCTTGGAGATGTCTTTCACAGAATTTATTTGAGATCTAATTAGTTCAATTGTTTCCCTATTACTTACTGTTCGTGCAAGACTTCCCCAGGATTTTTCTACAAACCTGTCTAACTGACCAGATAATGCTTGATATTTCGATACTAACTGTTCATATTCCCCATCCATTAATGATGACTAATTTTTATTACAATGAATTACCTCAATCAAATTTTCAGTACAATTTGCCTATTTTTTAAAATTTTCAATTATTAAATTATTTGAAACTTAATATTTTATTCTCACGCTAATTAATATTTTTCCCGCGATCTACAACTTCACTAGTCTTGTTTTTCCTGTTTTATTTTTTTTTTTTTTTTGTTTACTATGACTCATGCCATAACAACAATTTCGTTTCACTTGATTTTTAATTTAATTTCCGTATAACTTAAATTTCAGTTTCTCAAGCTACTTGCACTTGAAAAATTCCAAACAATGCATTTTTTTTTATGTTTCAGCGCGAGCTATCATATTAACATCTGTCCGCACGTGTTAAACAACTCGTTAACAATTGCTTAACTGCTATTTTTTTTTTTCCCGTTCGTTTGTCTTTTATTTTTATATTGTGAGGCTTGTAATCTGACCCGGCCGTGCGGCGACAGCGTTGCTTCGTTTAGTCGCCGTTACTTGCTTGATTAAATTGCCGACTCAATTTTAAATCGTATGATTTTTGTGCTATTATTTTTGGGCCATTAAAAAAAAATCATTTTATTAAGACATTTATTTCATTAAAATGAAAATACAAAATAAACTTTATTTTTAATTTTTTTTTTATACATATACTTTTTCATTAATTATATGGCTTTCTTTTGTTTTTTGCTTCTAATTAGCAATTTTCCAACCATTCTTTTTAAGCTGCAACAGTTGTTTGATTAACACCTTTTTCTGCTTTCCCTCGCTAATGTTTATTATTCGCTGTAATTCTGCGCATTCCTTTTGAAATTTCCTTTTCTTTCCTCCTCGTTTGATTCTTTTTTCGCGCGATTTTTCCCCTGATGGCAAGTTTTGATTTTTACACTTCCTATATGCCTCCTGTCTTCTCCTGTATTCTTCTATGGTCAACCTTTTAGGACCTGCAGTTCCTGGTGTTGGCACGTATATAGGTACGTTTTCCGCTATTTGACCTGGGTCGTATTCTTCCACTGTCGTTTGTATACATATACGTTCTTGGTTGATCAAACCAAAAACGTCCTCGTCAAGGCCGTGTTCCATTCAAATCTCACTGTTCTGTAATTCAAAAGATCCACCTTAAAACACGTATGTGCCATTTATAATTTTATCAACTTTAATTTAATTTTCGACTCTTAACTAAAGGGCACTTGTATCCGTGAACTCGCGACAAATTTCACGCGAATGATCAAAAACCCTAATGTAATCGGCAATAAAACAAAGATTCTCAATTACTCAAATTTGTAATTTTTTCGAAAACTACCTTGCTACTTTCATTTATTTTCACCTAAATTTTCACACCTTTTAGAAGTTCAATAATTTTAATTCTTACAATTTCCGAGCGCTGCTCGCTTAACAATTTTTATTATTCACAATTACCGAACTCGAATAAACAAACACTTACTCATTAACTTATTGTTTTTCCATTACTATTCGCCCAGTTTTTACTTGCGTCCAAAACACTAATTTTCCCTCAAAGTCACTGTCCAAAAAAATTTGAGTATTATCTAAGCTCTCCAGCCGAATATTTCCATGCACCGTTAAGTGCACGACTTTTGTTAATTGTTAGTATTTGCTTAGCACAGAAAAGTGCCGATGTTACTACTTACAGTTTCCTTGATAATGAAGCGACGTTCAACTCTGTAAATTCCAACGTTGAAGTGTCCTTTTTGAGTGTTGCGAGCGATCCTCGGCTCGTAAAACCCGGCTGCGCCAAAAAATGTTGTGTTAGTGAGGTGAAGCGACGGAGATGCTGTTCAGGAACTCCGAGAATGAAAAAACGCCACGGATACTTTAAACTGACTTTTATTTTATATTCTGGTTTACTGAGCACCGGTCTATTTAATAACTTCTTAACAACTGACTTAAAATAAATCGTTAGTTCTTACATTAACTTCGGCGTCGCCTCTGACGGCGCTGAAGTGGGTCAGTTACTTGGATGTCGCAATCTCAAAACTTCTTAATTCGCGAAATTAATATTTTATTGATATTAATTTCGTAATCACATGTTCTACTTTTCTAAGTAGAACTCTTGTGTTCCGCTTTGCAATTTTCTTTAGTTTCGTTTATTTTTATTGTTCTTTTAAATAAAAGCTTAAAGCTCAAAACTTCTGCCTAAAAGTATTCTTACTCGTTTAACTTCGAATTGCTTACATTGTTCAATAATTCGAAGTTAACATAATAAGTCATTCGTTTCGTTTGTTTTAACAGCGGCCGTTGACCGAATGAAGCGAAGCAAAAGTGCTGGCTTGCATTTTAACGGTTCTTGGCTTGCTTCGACTATTCTGTTATTTGAGTCGATCGTGGCCTTGAACTAATTATGTTTAAATTGGCCTTGAATATTATTGTTCCGTTAAATTGGAACTTAGTCATCGTGATTGCGACACACAACACTATCGAGTGTCTATCGTCTTCGGTCAGCAGTGTCCAACACTATTTGGCACTATCGGCGTCGGCCATCAGTAACCGCACTATCGAGTTGCTATCGACTTCGGTCACCAGTGTCCAACACTATTTGGCACTCTCGGCTTTGGCCACCAGAAACAGCACTATCGAGTTGCTATCGACTTCGGTCACCAGTGTCCAACACTATTTGGCACTATCGGCTTTGACCACCAGCAACCGCACTATCGAGTTGCCATCGACTTCGGTCACTAGTGTCCAACACTATTTGGCACTATCGGTTTTGGCCACCAGCAACCGCACTATCGAGTGTCTATCGACTTCGGTCACCAGTGTCCAACACTATTTGGCACTATCGGCTTTGGCCACCAGAAACAGCACTATCGAGTTGCTATCGACTTCGGTCACCAGTGTCCAACACTATTTGGCACTATCGGCTTTGACCACCAGCAACCGCACTATCGAGTTGCCATCGACTTCGGTCACTAGTGTCCAACACTATTTGACACTATCGGCTTTGGCCACCAGCAACCGCACTATCGAGTGTCTATCGACTTCGGTCACCAGTGTTCAACACTATTTGGCACTATCGGCTTTGGACACCAACAACCGCACTATCGAGTGTCTATCGACTTCGGTCACCAGTGTCTAACACTATTTAGCACTATTGGCTTTGGCCACCAGCAACCGCACTATCGAGTTGCTATCGACTTCGGTCACTAATGTCCAACACTATTTGGCACTATCGGCTTTGGCCATCAGCAACCGCACTATCGAGTGTCTGTCGACTTCGGTCACCAGTGTCCAACACTATTTGGCACTATCGGCTTTGGCCACTAGCAACCGCACTATCGAGTGTCTATCGACTTCGGTCACCAGTGTCCAACACTATTTGGCAATATCGGCGTCGGCCATCAGTAACCGCACTATCGAGTTGCTATCGACTTCGGTCACCAGTGTCCAACACTATTTGGCACTATCGGCTTTGACCACCAGCAACCGCACTATCGAGTTGCCATCGACTTCGGTCACTAGTATCCAACACTATTTGGCAATATCGGCGTCGGCCATCAGTAACCGCACTATCGAGTTGCTATCGACTTCGGTCACCAGTGTCCAACACTATTTGGCACTATCGGCTTTGACCACCAACAACCGCACTATCGAGTTGCTATCGACTAGTGTCCAACACTATTTGGTACTATCGGCTTTGGCCACCAGCAACCGCACTATCGAGTTGCTATCGACTTCGGTCACCAGTGTCCAACACTATTTGGCACTATCGGCTTTGACCACCAACAACCGCACTATCGAGTTGCTATCGACTAGTGTCCAACACTATTTGGTACTATCGGCTTTGGCCACCAGCAACCGCACTATCGAGTTGCTATCGACTTCGGTCAGCAGTGTCCAACACTATTTGGCAATATCGGCTTTGACCACCAGCAACCGCACTATCGAGTTGCCATCGACTTCGGTCACTAGTATCCAACACTATTTGGCACTATCGGCTTTGGACACCAGCAACCGCACTATCGAGTTGCCATCGACTTCGGTCACTAGTATCCAACACTATTTGGCACTATCGGCTTTGACCACCAACAACCGCACTATCGAGTTGCTATCGACTAGTGTCCAACACTATTTGGCGCTATCGGCTTTGGCCACCAGCAACTGCACTATCGAGTTGCTATCGACTTCGGTCACCAGTGTCCAACACTATTTGGCACTATCGGCTTTGACCACCAACAACCGCACTATCGAGTTGCTATCGACTAGTGTCCAACACTATTTGGTACTATCGGCTTTGGCCACCAGCAACCGCACTATCGAGTTGCTATCGACTTCGGTCAGCAGTGCCCAACACTATTTGGCACTATCAGCTTTGACCACCAACAACCGCACTATCGAGTTGCTATCGACTTCGGTCACCAGTGTCCAACACTATTTGGCACTCTCGGCTTTGGCCACCAGAAACAGCACTATCGAGTTGCTATCGACTTCGGTCACCAGTGTCCAACACTATTTGCCACTATCGGCTTTGGCCACCAGCAACCGCACTATCGAGTGTCTGTCGACTTCGGTCACCAGTGTCCAACACTATTTGGCACTATCGGCTTTGGCCACTAGCAACCGCACTATCGAGTGTCTATCGACTTCGGTCACCAGTGTCCAACACTATTTGGCAATATCGGCGTCGGCCATCAGTAACCGCACTATCGAGTTGCTATCGACTTCGGTCACCAGTGTCCAACACTATTTGGCACTATCGGCTTTGACCACCAGCAACCGCACTATCGAGTTGCCATCGACTTCGGTCACTAGTATCCAACACTATTTGGCACTATCGGCTTTGGACACCAGCAACCGCACTATCGAGTGTCTATCGACTTCGGTCACCAGTGTCTAACACTATTTAGCACTATTGGCTTTGGCCACCAGCAACCGCACTATCGAGTTGCTATCGACTTCGGTCACTAATGTCCAACACTATTTGGCACTATCGGCTTTGGCCACCAGTAACCGCACTATCGAGTGTCTATCGTCTTCGGTCAGCAGTGTCCAACACTATTTGGCACTATCGGCGTCGGCCATCAGTAACCGCACTATCGAGTTGCTATCGACTTCGGTCACCAGTGTCCAACACTATTTGGCACTCTCGGCTTTGGCCACCAGAAACAGCACTATCGAGTTGCTATCGACTTCGGTCACCAGTGTCCAACACTATTTGGCACTATCGGCTTTGACCACCAGCAACCGCACTATCGAGTTGCCATCGACTTCGGTCACTAGTGTCCAACACTATTTGGCACTATCGGTTTTGGCCACCAGCAACCGCACTATCGAGTGTCTATCGACTTCGGTCACCAGTGTCCAACACTATTTGGCACTATCGGCTTTGGCCACCAGAAACAGCACTATCGAGTTGCTATCGACTTCGGTCACCAGTGTCCAACACTATTTGGCACTATCGGCTTTGACCACCAGCAACCGCACTATCGAGTTGCCATCGACTTCGGTCACTAGTGTCCAACACTATTTGGCACTATCGGCTTTGGCCACCAGCAACCGCACTATCGAGTGTCTATCGACTTCGGTCACCAGTGTTCAACACTATTTGGCACTATCGGCTTTGGACACCAACAACCGCACTATCGAGTGTCTATCGACTTCGGTCACCAGTGTCTAACACTATTTAGCACTATTGGCTTTGGCCACCAGCAACCGCACTATCGAGTTGCTATCGACTTCGGTCACTAATGTCCAACACTATTTGGCACTATCGGCTTTGGCCACCAGTAACCGCACTATCGAGTGTCTATCGACTTCGGTCAGCAGTGTCCAACACTATTTGGCACTATCGGCGTCGGCCATCAGTAACCGCACTATCGAGTTGCTATCGACTTCGGTCACCAGTGTCCAACACTATTTGGCACTCTCGGCTTTGGCCACCAGAAACAGCACTATCGAGTTGCTATCGACTTCGGTCACCAGTGTCCAACACTATTTGGCACTATCGGCTTTGACCACCAGCAACCGCACTATCGAGTTGCCATCGACTTCGGTCACTAGTGTCCAACACTATTTGGCACTATCGGCTTTGGCCACCAGTAACCGCACTATCGAGTGTCTGTCGACTTCGGTCACCAGTGTCCAACACTATTTGGCACTATCGCCTTTGGCCACCAGCAACCGCACTATCGAGTGTCTATCGACTTCGGTCACCAGTGTCCAACACTATTTGGCACTATCGGCGTCGGCCATCAGTAACCGCACTATCGAGTTGCTATCGACTTCGGTCACCAGTATCCAACACTATTTGGCGCTATCGGCTTTGGCCACCAGCAACTGCACTATCGAGTTGCTATCGACTTCGGTCACCAGTGTCCAACACTATTTGGCACTATCGGCTTTGACCACCAACAACCGCACTATCGAGTTGCTATCGACTAGTGTCCAACACTATTTGGTACTATCGGCTTTGGCCACCAGCAACCGCACTATCGAGTTGCTATCGACTTCGGTCAGCAGTGCCCAACACTATTTGGCACTATCAGCTTTGACCACCAACAACCGCACTATCGAGTTGCTATCGACTTCGGTCACCAGTGTCCAACACTATTTGGCACTCTCGGCTTTGGCCACCAGAAACAGCACTATCGAGTTGCTATCGACTTCGGTCACCAGTGTCCAACACTATTTGGCACTATCGGCTTTGGCCACCAGCAACCGCACTATCGAGTGTGTCGACTTCGGTCACTAGTGTCCAACACTATTTGGCACTATCGGCTTTGGCCACCAGTAACCGCACTATCGAGTGTCTATCGACTTCGGTCACTAGTGTCCAACACTATTTGGCACTATCGGCTTTGGCCACCAGCAACCGCACTATCGAGTGTCTGTCGACTTCGGTCACCAGTGTCCAACACTATTTGGCACTATCGGCTTTGGCCACCAACAACCGCACTATCGAGTGTCTATCGACTTCGGTCACCAGTGTCCAACACTATTTGGCACTATCGGCGTCGGCCATCAGTAACCGCACTATCGAGTTGCTATCGACTTCGGTCACCAGTGTCCAACACCATTTGGCGCTATCGGCTTTGGCCACCAGCAACTGCACTATCGAGTTGCTATCGACTTCGGTCACCAGTGTCCAACACTATTTGGCACTATCGGCTTTGACCACCAACAACCGCACTATCGAGTTGCTATCGACTAGTGTCCAACACTATTTGGTACTATCGGCTTTGGCCACCAGCAACCGCACTATCGAGTTGCTATCGACTTCGGTCAGCAGTGCCCAACACTATTTGGCACTATCAGCTTTGACCACCAACAACCGCACTATCGAGTTGCTATCGACTTCGGTCACCAGTGTCCAACACTATTTGGCACTCTCGGCTTTGGCCACCAGAAACAGCACTATCGAGTTGCTATCGACTTCGGTCACCAGTGTCCAACACTATTTGGCACTATCGGCTTTGGCCACCAGCAACCGCACTATCGAGTGTCTGTCGACTTCGGTCACTAGTGTCCAACACTATTTGGCACTATCGGCTTTGGCCACCAGTAACCGCACTATCGAGTGTCTATCGACTTCGGTCACTAGTGTCCAACACTATTTGGCACTATCGGCTTTGGCCACCAGCAACCGCACTATCGAGTGTCTGTCGACTTCGGTCACCAGTGTCCAACACTATTTGGCACTATCGGCTTTGGCCACCAACAACCGCACTATCGAGTGTCTATCGACTTCGGTCACCAGTGTCCAACACTATTTGGCACTATCGGCGTCGGCCATCAGTAACCGCACTATCGAGTTGCTATCGACTTCGGTCACCAGTGTCCAACACCATTTGGCGCTATCGGCTTTGGCCACCAGCAACCGCACTATCGAGTGTCTATCGACTTCGGTCACCAGTGTCTAACACTATTTAGCACTATTGGCTTTGGCCACCAGCAACCGCACTATCGAGTTGCTATCGACTTCGGTCACTAATGTCCAACACTATTTGGCACTATCGGCTTTGGCCACCAGTAACCGCACTATCGAGTGTCTATCGTCTTCGGTCAGCAGTGTCCAACACTATTTGGCACTATCGGCGTCGGCCATCAGTAACCGCACTATCGAGTTGCTATCGACTTCGGTCACCAGTGTCCAACACTATTTGGCACTCTCGGCTTTGGCCACCAGAAACAGCACTATCGAGTTGCTATCGACTTCGGTCACCAGTGTCCAACACTATTTGGCACTATCGGCTTTGGCCACCAGCAACCGCACTATCGAGTGTCTATCGACTTCGGTCACCAGTGTTCAACACTATTTGGCACTATCGGCTTTGGACACCAACAACCGCACTATCGAGTGTCTATCGACTTCGGTCACCAGTGTCTAACACTATTTAGCACTATTGGCTTTGGCCACCAGCAACCGCACTATCGAGTTGCTATCGACTTCGGTCACTAATGTCCAACACTATTTGGCACTATCGGCTTTGGCCACCAGTAACCGCACTATCGAGTGTCTATCGACTTCGGTCAGCAGTGTCCAACACTATTTGGCACTATCGGCGTCGGCCATCAGTAACCGCACTATCGAGTTGCTATCGACTTCGGTCACCAGTGTCCAACACTATTTGGCACTCTCGGCTTTGGCCACCAGAAACAGCACTATCGAGTTGCTATCGACTTCGGTCACCAGTGTCCAACACTATTTGGCACTATCGGCTTTGACCACCAGCAACCGCACTATCGAGTTGCCATCGACTTCGGTCACTAGTGTCCAACACTATTTGGCACTATCGGCTTTGGCCACCAGCAACCGCACTATCGAGTGTCTGTCGACTTCGGTCACCAGTGTCCAACACTATTTGGCACTATCGCCTTTGGCCACCAGCAACCGCACTATCGAGTGTCTATCGACTTCGGTCACCAGTGTCCAACACTATTTGGCACTATCGGCGTCGGCCATCAGTAACCGCACTATCGAGTTGCTATCGACTTCGGTCACCAGTATCCAACACTATTTGGCGCTATCGGCTTTGGCCACCAGCAACTGCACTATCGAGTTGCTATCGACTTCGGTCACCAGTGTCCAACACTATTTGGCACTATCGGCTTTGACCACCAACAACCGCACTATCGAGTTGCTATCGACTAGTGTCCAACACTATTTGGTACTATCGGCTTTGGCCACCAGCAACCGCACTATCGAGTTGCTATCGACTTCGGTCAGCAGTGCCCAACACTATTTGGCACTATCAGCTTTGACCACCAACAACCGCACTATCGAGTTGCTATCGACTTCGGTCACCAGTGTCCAACACTATTTGGCACTCTCGGCTTTGGCCACCAGAAACAGCACTATCGAGTTGCTATCGACTTCGGTCACCAGTGTCCAACACTATTTGGCACTATCGGCTTTGGCCACCAGCAACCGCACTATCGAGTGTGTCGACTTCGGTCACTAGTGTCCAACACTATTTGGCACTATCGGCTTTGGCCACCAGTAACCGCACTATCGAGTGTCTATCGACTTCGGTCACTAGTGTCCAACACTATTTGGCACTATCGGCTTTGGCCACCAGCAACCGCACTATCGAGTGTCTGTCGACTTCGGTCACCAGTGTCCAACACTATTTGGCACTATCGGCTTTGGCCACCAACAACCGCACTATCGAGTGTCTATCGACTTCGGTCACCAGTGTCCAACACTATGTGGCACTATCGGCGTCGGGCATCAGTAACCGCACTATCGAGTTGCTATCGACTTCGGTCACCAGTGTCCAACACCATTTGGCGCTATCGGCTTTGGCCACCAGCAACTGCACTATCGAGTTGCTATCGACTTCGGTCACCAGTGTCCAACACTATTTGGCACTATCGGCTTTCACCACCAACAACCGCACTATCGAGTTGCTATCGACTTCGGTCAGCAGTGCCCAACACTATTTGGCACTATCAGCTTTGACCACCAACAACCGCACTATCGAGTTGCTATCGACTTCGGTCACCAGTGTCCAACACTATTTGGCACTCTCGGCTTTGGCCACCAGAAACAGCACTATCGAGTTGCTATCGACTTCGGTCACCAGTGTCCAACACTATTTGGCACTATCGGCTTTGGCCACCAGCAACCGCACTATCGAGTGTCTGTCGACTTCGGTCACTAGTGTCCAACACTATTTGGCACTATCGGCTTTGGCCACCAGTAACCGCACTATCGAGTGTCTATCGACTTCGGTCACTAGTGTCCAACACTATTTGGCACTATCGGCTTTGGCCACCAGCAACCGCACTATCGAGTGTCTGTCGACTTCGGTCACCAGTGTCCAACACTATTTGGCACTATCGGCTTTGGCCACCAACAACCGCACTATCGAGTGTCTATCGACTTCGGTCACCAGTGTCCAACACTATTTGGCACTATCGGCGTCGGCCATCAGTAACCGCACTATCGAGTTGCTATCGACTTCGGTCACCAGTGTCCAACACCATTTGGCGCTATCGGCTTTGGCCACCAGCAACCGCACTATCGAGTGTCTATCGACTTCGGTCACCAGTGTCTAACACTATTTAGCACTATTTTCTTTGGCCACCAGCAACCGCACTATCGAGTTGCTATCGACTTCGGTCACTAATGTCCAACACTATTTGGCACTATCGGCTTTGGCCACCAGTAACCGCACTATCGAGTGTCTATCGTCTTCGGTCAGCAGTGTCCAACACTATTTGGCACTATCGGCGTCGGCCATCAGTAACCGCACTATCGAGTTGCTATCGACTTCGGTCACCAGTGTCCAACACTATTTGGCACTCTCGGCTTTGGCCACCAGAAACAGCACTATCGAGTTGCTATCGACTTCGGTCACCAGTGTCCAACACTATTTGGCACTATCGGCTTTGACCACCAGCAACCGCACTATCGAGTTGCCATCGACTTCGGTCACTAGTGTCCAACACTATTTGGCACTATCGATTTTGGCCACCAGCAACCGCACTATCGAGTGTCTATCGACTTCGGTCACCAGTGTCCAACACTATTTGGCACTATCGGCTTTGGCCACCAGAAACAGCACTATCGAGTTGCTATCGACTTCGGTCACCAGTGTCCAACACTATTTGGCACTATCGGCTTTGACCACCAGCAACCGCACTATCGAGTTGCCATCGACTTCGGTCACTAGTGTCCAACACTATTTGGCACTATCGGCTTTGGCCACCAGCAACCGCACTATCGAGTGTCTATCGACTTCGGTCACCAGTGTTCAACACTATTTGGCACTATCGGCTTTGGACACCAACAACCGCACTATCGAGTGTCTATCGACTTCGGTCACCAGTGTCTAACACTATTTAGCACTATTGGCTTTGGCCACCAGCAACCGCACTATCGAGTTGCTATCGACTTCGGTCACTAATGTCCAACTCTATTTGGCACTATCGGCTTTGGCCACCAGTAACCGCACTATCGAGTGTCTATCGACTTCGGTCAGCAGTGTCCAACACTATTTGGCACTATCGGCGTCGGCCATCAGTAACCGCACTATAGAGTTGCTATCGACTTCAGTCACCAGTGTCCAACACTATTTGGCACTGTCGGCTTTGGCCACCAGAAACAGCACTATCGAGTTGCTATCGACTTCGGTCACCAGTGTCCAACACTATTTGGCACTATCGGCTTTGACCACCAGCAACCGAACTATCGAGTTGCCATCGACTTCGGTCACTAGTGTCCAACACTATTTGGCACTATCGGCTTTGGCCACCAGTAACCGCACTATCGAGTGTCTATCGACTTCGGTCACCAGTGTCCAACACTATTTGGCACTATCGGATTTGACCACCAGCAACCGCACTATCGAGTTGCCATCGACTTCGGTCACTAGTGTCCAACACTATTTGGCACTATTGGCTTTGGCCACCAGCAACCGCACTATCGAGTGTCTGTCGACTTCGGTCACCAGTGTCCAACACTATTTGGCACTATCGGCTTTGGCCACCAGCAACCGCACTATCGAGTGTCTATCGACTTCGGTCACCAGTGTCCAACATTATTTGGCACTATCGGCGTCGGCCATCAGTAACCGCACTATCGAGTTGCTATCGACTTCGGTCACCAGTGTCCAACACTATTTGGGGCTATCGGCTTTGGCCACCAGCAACTGCACTATCGAGTTGCTATCGACTTCGGTCACCAGTGTCCAACACTATTTGGCACTATCGGCTTTGACCACCAACAACCGCACTATCGAGTTGCTATCGACTAGTGTCCAACACTATTTGGTACTATCGGCTTTGGCCACCAGCAACCGCACTATCGAGTTGCTATCGACTTCGGTCAGCAGTGCCCAACACTATTTGGCACTATCAGCTTTGACCACCAGCAACCGCACTATCGAGTTGCTATCGACTTCGGTCACCAGTGTCCAACACTATTTGGCACTCTCGGCTTTGGCCACCAGCAACCGCACTATCGAGTGTCTGTCGACTTCGGTCACCAGTGTCCAACACTATTTGGCACTATCGGCTTTGGCCACTAGCAACCGCACTATCGAGTGTCTATCGACTTCGGTCACCAGTGTCCAACACTATTTGGCAATATCGGCGTCGGCCATCAGTAACCGCACTATCGAGTTGCTATCGACTTCGGTCACCAGTGTCCAACACTATTTGGCACTATCGGCTTTGACCACCAGCAACCGCACTATCGAGTTGCCATCGACTTCGGTCACTAGTATCCAACACTATTTGGCACTATCGGCTTTGGACACCAGCAACCGCACTATCGAGTGTCTATCGACTTCGGTCACCAGTGTCTAACACTATTTAGCACTATTGGCTTTGGCCACCAGCAACCGCACTATCGAGTTGCTATCGACTTCGGTCACTAATGTCCAACACTATTTGGCACTATCGGCTTTGGCCACCAGTAACCGCACTATCGAGTGTCTATCATCTTCGGTCAGCAGTGTCCAACACTATTTGGCACTATCGGCGTCGGCCATCAGTAACCGCACTATCGAGTTGCTATCGACTTCGGTCACCAGTGTCCAACACTATTTGGCACTCTCGGCTTTGGCCACCAGAAACAGCACTATCGAGTTGCTATCGACTTCGGTCACCAGTGTCCAACACTATTTGGCACTATCGGCTTTGACCACCAGCAACCGCACTATCGAGTTGCCATCGACTTCGGTCACTAGTGTCCAACACTATTTGGCACTATCGGCTTTGGCCACCAGTAACCGCACTATCGAGTGTCTATCGTCTTCGGTCAGCAGTGTCCAACACTATTTGGCACTATCGGCGTCGGCCATCAGTAACCGCACTATCGAGTTGCTATCGACTTCGGTCACCAGTGTCCAACACTATTTGGCACTCTCGGCTTTGGCCACCAGAAACAGCACTATCGAGTTGCTATCGACTTCGGTCACCAGTGTCCAACACTATTTGGCACTCTCGGCTTTGGCCACCAGAAACAGCACTATCGAGTTGCTATCGACTTCGGTCACCAGTGTCCAACACTATTTGGCACTATCGGCTTTGACCACCAGCAACCGCACTATCGAGTTGCTATCGACTTCGGTCACCAGTGTCCAACACTATTTGGCACTATCGGCTTTGACCACCAACAACCGCACTATCGAGTTGCTATCGACTAGTGTCCAACACTATTTGGTACTATCGGCTTTGGCCACCAGCAACCGCACTATCGAGTTGCTATCGACTTCGGTCACCAGTGTCCAACACTATTTGGCACTATCGGCTTTGACCACCAGCAACCGCACTATCGAGTTGCCATCGACTTCGGTCACTAGTGTCCAACACTATTTGGCACTCTCGGCTTTGGCCACCAGAAACAGCACTATCGAGTTGCTATCGACTTCGGTCACCAGTGTCCAACACTATTTGGCACTATCGGCTTTGACCACCAGCAACCGCACTATCGAGTTGCCATCGACTTCGGTCACTAGTGTCCAACACTATTTGGCACTATCGGCTTTGGCCACCAGAAACAGCACTATCGAGTGTCTGTCGACTTCGGTCAGCAGTGTCCAACACTATTTGGCACTATCGGCGTCGGCCATCAGTAACCGCACTATCGAGTTGCTATCGACTTCGGTCACCAGTGTCCAACACTATTTGGCACTCTCGGCTTTGGCCACCAGAAACAGCACTATCGAGTTGCTATCGACTTCGGTCACCAGTGTCCAACACTATTTGGCACTCTCGGCTTTGGCCACCAGAAACAGCACTATCGAGTTGCTATCGACTTCGGTCACCAGTGTCCAACACTATTTGGCACTATCGGCTTTGACCACCAGCAACCGCACTATCGAGTTGCCATCGACTTCGGTCACTAGTGTCCAACACTATTTGGCACTATCGGCTTTGGCCACCAGTAACCGCACTATCGAGTGTCTATCGTCTTCGGTCAGCAGTGTCCAACACTATTTGGCACTATCGGCGTCGGCCATCAGTAACCGCACTATCGAGTTGCTATCGACTTCGGTCACCAGTGTCCAACACTATTTGGCACTCTCGGCTTTGGCCACCAGAAACAGCACTATCGAGTTGCTATCGACTTCGGTCACCAGTGTCCAACACTATTTGGCACTCTCGGCTTTGGCCACCAGAAACAGCACTATCGAGTTGCTATCGACTTCGGTCACCAGTGTCCAACACTATTTGGCACTATCGGCTTTGACCACCAGCAACCGCACTATCGAGTTGCTATCGACTTCGGTCACCAGTGTCCAACACTATTTGGCACTATCGGCTTTGACCACCAACAACCGCACTATCGAGTTGCTATCGACTAGTGTCCAACACTATTTGGTACTATCGGCTTTGGCCACCAGCAACCGCACTATCGAGTTGCTATCGACTTCGGTCACCAGTGTCCAACACTATTTGGCACTATCGGCTTTGACCACCAGCAACCGCACTATCGAGTTGCCATCGACTTCGGTCACTAGTGTCCAACACTATTTGGCACTCTCGGCTTTGGCCACCAGAAACAGCACTATCGAGTTGCTATCGACTTCGGTCACCAGTGTCCAACACTATTTGGCACTATCGGCTTTGACCACCAGCAACCGCACTATCGAGTTGCCATCGACTTCGGTCACTAGTGTCCAACACTATTTGGCACTATCGGCTTTGGCCACCAGAAACAGCACTATCGAGTGTCTGTCGACTTCGGTCAGCAGTGTCCAACACTATTTGGCACTATCGGCGTCGGCCATCAGTAACCGCACTATCGAGTTGCTATCGACTTCGGTCACCAGTGTCCAACACTATTTGGCACTCTCGGCTTTGGCCACCAGAAACAGCACTATCGAGTTGCTATCGACTTCGGTCACCAGTGTCCAACACTATTTGGCACTCTCGGCTTTGGCCACCAGAAACAGCACTATCGAGTTGCTATCGACTTCGGTCACCAGTGTCCAACACTATTTGGCACTATCGGCTTTGACCACCAGCAACCGCACTATCGAGTTGCCATCGACTTCGGTCACTAGTGTCCAACACTATTTGGCACTATCGGCTTTGGCCACCAGTAACCGCACTATCGAGTGTCTATCGTCTTCGGTCAGCAGTGTCCAACACTATTTGGCACTATCGGCGTCGGCCATCAGTAACCGCACTATCGAGTTGCTATCGACTTCGGTCACCAGTGTCCAACACTATTTGGCACTATCGGCTTTGGCCACCAGAAACAGCACTATCGAGTTGCTATCGACTTCGGTCACCAGTGTCCAACACTATTTGGCACTATCGGCTTTGACCACCAGCAACCGCACTATCGAGTTGCCATCGACTTCGGTCACTAGTGTCCAACACTATTTGGCACTATCGGCTTTGGCCACCAGCAACCGCACTATCGAGTGTCTATCGACTTCGGTCACCAGTGTTCAACACTATTTGGCACTATCGGCTTTGGACACCAACAACCGCACTATCGAGTGTCTATCGACTTCGGTCACCAGTGTCTAACACTATTTAGCACTATTGGCTTTGGCCACCAGCAACCGCACTATCGAGTTGCTATCGACTTCGGTCACTAATGTCCAACACTATTTGGCACTATCGGCTTTGGCCACCAGTAACCGCACTATCGAGTGTCTATCGGCTTCGGTCAGCAGTGTACAACACTATTTGGCACTATCAGCGTCGGCCATCAGTAACCGCACTATCGAGTTGCTATCGACTTCGGTCACCAGTGTCCAACACTATTTGGCACTCTCGGCTTTGGCCACCAGAAACAGCACTATCGAGTTGCTATCGACTTCGGTCACCAGTGTCCAACACTATTTGGCACTATCGGCTTTGACCACCAGCAACCGCACTATCGAGTTGCCATCGACTTCGGTCA
This sequence comes from Thecophora atra, assembly GCA_937620795.1. Lineage (NCBI taxonomy): Eukaryota > Metazoa > Arthropoda > Insecta > Diptera > Conopidae > Thecophora > Thecophora atra. The sequence goes on from OW569398.1 coordinate 32,868,755, forward strand.
CTAGTGTCCAACACTATTTGGCACTATCGGCTTTGGCCACCAGCAACCCAACTATCGAGTGTCTGTCGACTTCGGTCACCAGTGTCCAACACTATTTGGCACTATCGGCTTTGGCCACCAGCAACCGCACTATCGAGTGTCTATCGACTTCGGTCACCAGTGTCCAACACTATTTGGCACTATCGGCGTCGGCCATCAGTAACCGCACTATCGAGTTGCTATCGACTTCGGTCACCAGTATCCAACACTATTTGGCGCTATCGGCTTTGGCCACCAGCAACTGCACTATCGAGTTGCTATCGACTTCGGTCACCAGTGTCCAACACTATTTGGCACTATCGGCTTTGACCACCAACAACCGCACTATCGAGTTGCTATCGACTAGTGTCCAACACTATTTGGTACTATCGGCTTTGGCCACCAGCAACCGCACTATCGAGTTGCTATCGACTTCGGTCAGCAGTGCCCAACACTATTTGGCACTATCAGCTTTGACCACCAACAACCGCACTATCGAGTTGCTATCGACTTCGGTCACCAGTGTCCAACACTATTTGGCACTCTCGGCTTTGGCCACCAGAAACAGCACTATCGAGTTGCTATCGACTTCGGTCACCAGTGTCCAACACTATTTGGCACTATCGGCTTTGACCACCAGAAACAGCACTATCGAGTTGCTATCGACTTCGGTCACCAGTGTCCAACACTATTTGGCACTATCGGCTTTGACCACCAGCAACCGCACTATCGAGTTGCCATCGACTTCGGTCACTAGTGTCCAACACTATTTGGCACTATCGGCTTTGGCCACCAGCAACCCAACTATCGAGTGTCTGTCGACTTCGGTCACCAGTGTCCAACACTATTTGGCACTATCGGCTTTGGCCACCAGCAACCGCACTATCGAGTGTCTATCGACTTCGGTCACCAGTGTCCAACACTATTTGGCACTATCGGCGTCGGCCATCAGTAACCGCACTATCGAGTTGCTATCGACTTCGGTCACCAGTATCCAACACTATTTGGCGCTATCGGCTTTGGCCACCAGCAACTGCACTATCGAGTTGCTATCGACTTCGGTCACCAGTGTCCAACACTATTTGGCACTATCGGCTTTGACCACCAACAACCGCACTATCGAGTTGCTATCGACTAGTGTCCAACACTATTTGGTACTATCGGCTTTGGCCACCAGCAACCGCACTATCGAGTTGCTATCGACTTCGGTCAGCAGTGCCCAACACTATTTGGCACTATCAGCTTTGACCACCAACAACCGCACTATCGAGTTGCTATCGACTAGTGTCCAACACTATTTGGTACTATCGGCTTTGGCCACCAGCAACCGCACTATCGAGTTGCTATCGACTTCGGTCAGCAGTGCCCAACACTATTTGGCACTATCAGCTTTGACCACCAACAACCGCACTATCGAGTTGCTATCGACTTCGGTCACCAGTGTCCAACACTATTTGGCACTCTCGGCTTTGGCCACCAGAAACAGCACTATCGAGTTGCTATCGACTTCGGTCACCAGTGTCCAACACTATTTGGCACTATCGGCTTTGACCACCAGCAACCGCACTATCGAGTTGCCATCGACTTCGGTCACTAGTGTCCAACACTATTTGGCACTATCGGCTTTGGCCACCAGCAACCCAACTATCGAGTGTCTGTCGACTTCGGTCACCAGTGTCCAACACTATTTGGCACTATCGGCTTTGGCCACCAGCAACCGCACTATCGAGTGTCTATCGACTTCGGTCACCAGTGTCCAACACTATTTGGCACTATCGGCGTCGGCCATCAGTAACCGCACTATCGAGTTGCTATCGACTTCGGTCACCAGTATCCAACACTATTTGGCGCTATCGGCTTTGGCCACCAGCAACTGCACTATCGAGTTGCTATCGACTTCGGTCACCAGTGTCCAACACTATTTGGCACTATCGGCTTTGACCACCAACAACCGCACTATCGAGTTGCTATCGACTAGTGTCCAACACTATTTGGTACTATCGGCTTTGGCCACCAGCAACCGCACTATCGAGTTGCTATCGACTTCGGTCAGCAGTGCCCAACACTATTTGGCACTATCAGCTTTGACCACCAACAACCGCACTATCGAGTTGCTATCGACTTCGGTCACCAGTGTCCAACACTATTTGGCACTCTCGGCTTTGGCCACCAGAAACAGCACTATCGAGTTGCTATCGACTTCGGTCACCAGTGTCCAACACTATTTGGCACTATCGGCTTTGGCCACCAGCAACCGCACTATCGAGTGTCTGTCGACTTCGGTCACTAGTGTCCAACACTATTTGGCACTATCGGCTTTGGCCACCAGCAACCGCACTATCGAGTGTCTGTCGACTTCGGTCACCAGTGTCCAACACTATTTGGCACTATCGGCTTTGGCCACCAACAACCGCACTATCGAGTGTCTATCGACTTCGGTCACCAGTGTCCAACACTATTTGGCACTATCGGCGTCGGCCATCAGTAACCGCACTATCGAGTTGCTATCGACTTCGGTCACCAGTGTCCAACACCATTTGGCGCTATCGGCTTTGGCCACCAGCAACTGCACTATCGAGTTGCTATCGACTTCGGTCACCAGTGTCCAACACTATTTGGCACTATCGGCTTTGACCACCAACAACCGCACTATCGAGTTGCTATCGACTAGTGTCCAACACTATTTGGTACTATCGGCTTTGGCCACCAGCAACCGCACTATCGAGTTGCTATCGACTTCGGTCAGCAGTGCCCAACACTATTTGGCACTATCAGCTTTGACCACCAACAACCGCACTATCGAGTTGCTATCGACTTCGGTCACCAGTGTCCAACACTATTTGGCACTCTCGGCTTTGGCCACCAGAAACAGCACTATCGAGTTGCTATCGACTTCGGTCACCAGTGTCCAACACTATTTGGCACTATCGGCTTTGGCCACCAGCAACCGCACTATCGAGTGTCTGTCGACTTCGGTCACCAGTGTCCAACACTATTTGGCACTATCGGCTTTGGCCACTAGCAACCGCACTATCGAGTGTCTATCGACTTCGGTCACCAGTGTCCAACACTATTTGGCAATATCGGCGTCGGCCATCAGTAACCGCACTATCGAGTTGCTATCGACTTCGGTCACCAGTGTCCAACACTATTTGGCACTATCGGCTTTGACCACCAGCAACCGCACTATCGAGTTGCCATCGACTTCGGTCACTAGTATCCAACACTATTTGGCACTATCGGCTTTGGCCACCAGCAACCGCACTATCGAGTGTCTGTCGACTTCGGTCACCAGTGTCCAACACTATTTGGCACTATCGGCTTTGACCACCAACAACCGCACTATTGAGTTGCTATCGACTTCGGTCACTAGTGTCCAACACTATTTGGCACTATCGGCTTTGGCCACCACCAACCGCACTATCGAGTTGCTATCGACTTCGGTCACCAGTGTCCAACACTATTTGGTACTATCGGCTTTGACCACCAGCCAGCGCACTATCGAGTTGCTATCGACTTCGGTCACCAGTGTCCAACATTATTTGGCACTATCGGCTTTGGCCACCAGCAACAGCACTATCGAGTTGCTATCGACTTCGGTCACCAGTGTCTAACACTATTTGGCACTATCGGCTTTGACCACCAGCAACTGCACTATCGAGTTACTATCGACTTCGGTCACTATTGTCCAACAATATTTGGCACTATCGGCTTTGGCCACCAGCAACCGCACCATCGAGTGTCTGTCGACTTCGGTCACCAGTGTGCAAAACTATTTGGCACTATCGGCTTTGACCACCAGCAACCGCACTATCGAGTTGCTATCGACTTCGGTCAGCAGTGCCCAACACTATTTGGCACTATCGGATTTGGCCACCAGCAACCGCACTATCGAGTGTCCATCGACTTCGGTCACCAGTGTCTAACACTATTTGACACTATCAACTTTGGCCACCAGCAACCGCAATATAGAGTTGCTATCGACTTCGGTCACCAGTGTCCAACACTATTTGGCACTATCGGTGTCGGCCATTAGTAACCGCACTATCGAGTTGCTATCGACTTCGGTCACCAGTGTCCAACTTTATTTGGCACCATCAGTTTTGGCCATCAGTAACCGCACTATCGAGTGTCCATCGACTTCGGTCACCAGTGTCCAAAACTATTTGCCACTATCGGTGTCGGCCACCAGCAACCGCACTATCGAGTGTCAATCGACTTCGGTCACCAGTGTCCAACACTATTTGGCACTATCGGCTTTGGCCACCAGCAACCGCAATATCGAGTTGCTATCGACTTCGGTCACCAGTGTCCAACACTATTTGCCACTATCGGTGTCGGCCATCAGTAACCGCACTATCGAGTTGCTATTACTATTTGGCACTATCGGCTTTGACCACCAGCAACCGCACTATCGAGTGTCTATCAACTTTGGTCACCAGTGTCCAACACTATTTGGCACTATCGGCTTTGGCCACCAGCAACCGCACTATCGAGTGTCTATCGACTTTGGTCACCAGTGTCCAACACTATTTGGCACCATCAGCTTTGGCCATCAGTTACCGCGCTATCTAGTGTCTATCGACTTCGGTCACCAGTGTCCAACACTATTTGGCACTATCGGCTTTGGCCAACAGCAACAGCACTATCGAGTTGCTATCGACTTCGGTCACCAGTGTAAAACACTATTTGGCACTATCGGCTTTGACCACCAGCAACCGCACTATCGAGTTGCTATCGACTTCGGTCACCAGTGTCCAACACTATTTGGCACTATCGGTGTCGGCCACCAGCAACCGCACTATCGAGTGTCAATCGACTTCGGTCACCAGTGTCCAACACTATTTGGCACTATCGGCTTTGGCCACCAGCAACCGCAATATCGAGTTGCTATCGACTTCGGTCACCAGTGTCCAACACTATTTGGCACTATCGGTGTCGGCCATTAGTAACCGCACTATCGAGTTGCTATCGACTTCGGTCACTAGTGTCCAACACTATTTGGCACTATCGGCTTTGGCCACCAGCAACCGCACTATCGAGTGTCTATCGACTTTGGTCACCAGTGTCCAACACTATTTGGCACCATCGGCTTTGACCACCAGCAACCGCACTATCGAGTTGCCATCGACTTCGGTCACTAGTGTCCAACACTATTTGGCACTATCGGTTTTGGCCACCAGCAACCGCACTATCGAGTGTCTATCGACTTCGGTCACCAGTGTCCAACACTATTTGGCACTATCGGCTTTGGCCACCAGAAACAGCACTATCGAGTTGCTATCGACTTCGGTCACCAGTGTCCAACACTATTTGGCACTATCGGCTTTGACCACCAGCAACCGCACTATCGAGTTGCCATCGACTTCGGTCACTAGTGTCCAACACTATTTGGCACTATCGGTTTTTCCCACCAGCAACCGCACTATCGAGTGTCTATCGTCTTCGGTCAGCAGTGTCCAACACTATTTGGCACTATCGGCGTCGGCCATCAGTAACCGCACTATCGAGTGTCAATCGACTTCGGTCACCAGTGTCCAACACTATTTGGCACTATCGGCTTTGGCCACCAGCAACCGCAATATCGAGTTGCTATCGACTTCGGTCACCAGTGTCCAACACTATTTGGCACTATCGGTGTCGGCCATTAGTAACCGCACTATCGAGTTGCTATCGACTTCGGTCACTAGTGTCCAACACTATTTGGCACTATCGGCTTTGGCCACCAGCAACCGCACTATCGAGTGTCAATCGACTTCGGTCACCAGTGTCCAACACTATTTGGCACTATCGGCTTTGGCCACCAGCAACCGCAATATCGAGTTGCTATCGACTTCGGTCACCAGTGTCCAACACTATTTGCCACTATCGGTGTCGGCCATCAGTAACCGCACTATCGAGTTGCTATTACTATTTGGCACTATCGGCTTTGACCACCAGCAACCGCACTATCGAGTGTCTATCAACTTTGGTCACCAGTGTCCAACACTATTTGGCACTATCGGCTTTGGCCACCAGCAACCGCACTATCGAGTGTCTATCGACTTTGGTCACCAGTGTCCAACACTATTTGGCACCATCAGCTTTGGCCATCAGTTACCGCGCTATCTAGTGTCTATCGACTTCGGTCACCAGTGTCCAACACTATTTGGCACTATCGGCTTTGGCCAACAGCAACAGCACTATCGAGTTGCTATCGACTTCGGTCACCAGTGTAAAACACTATTTGGCACTATCGGCTTTGACCACCAGCAACCGCACTATCGAGTTGCTATCGACTTCGGTCACCAGTGTCCAACACTATTTGGCACTATCGGTGTCGGCCACCAGCAACCGCACTATCGAGTGTCAATCGACTTCGGTCACCAGTGTCCAACACTATTTGGCACTATCGGCTTTGGCCACCAGCAACCGCAATATCGAGTTGCTATCGACTTCGGTCACCAGTGTCCAACACTATTTGGCACTATCGGTGTCGGCCATTAGTAACCGCACTATCGAGTTGCTATCGACTTCGGTCACTAGTGTCCAACACTATTTGGCACTATCGGCTTTGGCCACCAGCAACCGCACTATCGAGTGTCTATCGACTTTGGTCACCAGTGTCCAACACTATTTGGCACCATCGGCTTTGACCACCAGCAACCGCACTATCGAGTTGCCATCGACTTCGGTCACTAGTGTCCAACACTATTTGGCACTATCGGTTTTGGCCACCAGCAACCGCACTATCGAGTGTCTATCGACTTCGGTCACCAGTGTCCAACACTATTTGGCACTATCGGCTTTGGCCACCAGAAACAGCACTATCGAGTTGCTATCGACTTCGGTCACCAGTGTCCAACACTATTTGGCACTATCGGCTTTGACCACCAGCAACCGCACTATCGAGTTGCCATCGACTTCGGTCACTAGTGTCCAACACTATTTGGCACTATCGGTTTTTCCCACCAGCAACCGCACTATCGAGTGTCTATCGTCTTCGGTCAGCAGTGTCCAACACTATTTGGCACTATCGGCGTCGGCCATCAGTAACCGCACTATCGAGTTGCTATCGACTTCGGTCACCAGTGTCCAACACTATTTGGCACTCTCGGCTTTGGCCACCAGAAACAGCACTATCGAGTTGCTATCGACTTCGGTCACCAGTGTCCAACACTATTTGGCACTATCGGCTTTGACCACCAGCAACCGCACTATCGAGTGTCTGTCGACTTCGGTCACCAGTGTCCAACACTATTTGGCACTATCGGCTTTGGCCACCAGCAACCGCACTATCGAGTGTCTATCGACTTCGGTCACCAGTGTCCAACACTATTTGGCACTATCGGCGTCGGCCATCAGTAACCGCACTATCGAGTTGCTATCGACTTCGGTCACCAGTATCCAACACTATTTGGCGCTATCGGCTTTGGCCACCAGCAACTGCACTATCGAGTTGCTATCGACTTCGGTCACCAGTGTCCAACACTATTTGGCACTATCGGCTTTGACCACCAACAACCGCACTATCGAGTTGCTATCGACTAGTGTCCAACACTATTTGGTACTATCGGCTTTGGCCACTAGCAACCGCACTATCGAGTTGCTATCGACTTCGGTCAGCAGTGCCCAACACTATTTGGCACTATCAGCTTTGACCACCAACAACCGCACTATCGAGTTGCTATCGACTTCGGTCACCAGTGTCCAACACTATTTGGCACTCTCGGCTTTGGCCACCAGAAACAGCACTATCGAGTTGCTATCGACTTCGGTCACCAGTGTCCAACACTATTTGGCACTATCGGCTTTGGCCACCAGCAACCGCACTATCGAGTGTCTGTCGACTTCGGTCACTAGTGTCCAACACTATTTGGCACTATCGGCTTTGGCCACCAGTAACCGCACTATCGAGTGTCTATCGACTTCGGTCACTAGTGTCCAACACTATTTGGCACTATCGGCTTTGGCCACCAGCAACCGCACTATCGAGTGTCTGTCGACTTCGGTCACCAGTGTCCAACACTATTTGGCACTATCGGCTTTGGCCACCAACAACCGCACTATCGAGTGTCTATCGACTTCGGTCACCAGTGTCCAACACTATTTGGCACTATCGGCGTCGGCCATCAGTAACCGCACTATCGAGTTGCTATCGACTTCGGTCACCAGTGTCCAACACCATTTGGCGCTATCGGCTTTGGCCACCAGCAACTGCACTATCGAGTTGCTATCGACTTCGGTCACCAGTGTCCAACACTATTTGGCACTATCGGCTTTGACCACCAACAACCGCACTATCGAGTTGCTATCGACTAGTGTCCAACACTATTTGGTACTATCGGCTTTGGCCACCAGCAACCGCACTATCGAGTTGCTATCGACTTCGGTCAGCAGTGCCCAACACTATTTGGCACTATCAGCTTTGACCACCAACAACCGCACTATCGAGTTGCTATCGACTTCGGTCACCAGTGTCCAACACTATTTGGCACTCTCGGCTTTGGCCACCAGAAACAGCACTATCGAGTTGCTATCGACTTCGGTCACCAGTGTCCAACACTATTTGGCACTATCGGCTTTGGCCACCAGCAACCGCACTATCGAGCGTCTGTCGACTTCGGTCACCAGTGTCCAACACTATTTGGCACTATCGGCTTTGGCCATTAGCAACCGCACTATCGAGTGTCTATCGACTTCGGTCACCAGTGTCCAACACTATTTGGCACTATCGGCTTTGGCCACCAGCAACAGCACTATCAAATTGCTATCGACTTCGGTCACCAGTGTCTAACACTATTTGGCACTATCGGCTTTGACCACCAGCAACTGCACTATCGAGTTACTATCGACTTCGGTCACTAGTGTCCAACAATATTTGGCACTATCGGCTTTGGCCACCAGCAACCGCACCATCGAGTGTCTGTCGACTTCGGTCACCAGTGTGCAACACTATTTGGCACTATCGGCTTTGACCACCAGCAACCGCACTATCGAGTTGCTATCGACTTCGGTCAGCAGTGCCCAACACTATTTGGCACTATCGGATTTGGCCACCAGCAACCGCACTATCGAGTGTCCATCGACTTCGGTCACCAGTGTCTAACACTATTTGACACTATCAACTTTGGCCACCAGCAACTGCAATATAGAGTTGCTATCGACTTCGGTCACCAGTGTCCAACACTATTTGGCACTATCGGTGTCGGCCATTAGTAACCGCACTATCGAGTTGCTATCGACTTCGGTCACCAGTGTCCAACACTATTTGGCACCATCAGTTTTGGCCATCAGTAACCGCACTATCGAGTGTCTATCGACTTCGGTCACCAGTGTCCAAAACTATTTGCCACTATCGGTGTCGGCCACCAGCAACCGCACTATCGAGTGTCAATCGACTTCGGTCACCAGTGTCCAACACTATTTGGCACTATCGGTTTTGGCCACCAGCAACTGCAATATCGAGTTGCTATCGACTTCGGTCACCAGTGTCCAACACTATTTGCCACTATCGGTGTCGGCCATCAGTAACCGCACTATCGAGTTGCTATTACTATTTGGCACTATCGGCTTTGACCACCAGCAACCGCACTATCGAGTGTCTATCGACTTTGGTCACCAGTGTCCAACACTATTTGGCACTATCGGCTTTGGCCACCAGCAACCGCACTATCGAGTGTCTATCGACTTTGGTCACCAGTGTCCAACACTATTTGGCACCATCAGCTTTGGCCATCAGTTACCGCGCTATCTAGTGTCTATCGACTTCGGTCACCAGTGTCCAACACTATTTGGCACTATCGGCTTTGGCCAACAGCAACAGCACTATCGAGTTGCTATCGACTTCGGTCACCAGTGTAAAACACTATTTGGCACTATCGGCTTTGACCACCAGCAACCGCACTATCGAGTTGCTATCGACTTCGGTCACCAGTGTCCAACACTATTTGGCACTATCGGTGTCGGCCACCAGCAACCGCACTATCGAGTGTCAATCGACTTCGGTCACCAGTGTCCAACACTATTTGGCACTATCGGCTTTGGCCACCAGCAACCGCAATATCGAGTTGCTATCGACTTCGGTCACCAGTGTCCAACACTATTTGGCACTATCGGTGTCGGCCATTAGTAACCGCACTATCGAGTTGCTATCGACTTCGGTCACTAGTGTCCAACACTATTTGGCACTATCGGCTTTGGCCACAAGCAACCGCACTATCGAGTGTCTATCGACTTTGGTCACCAGTGTCCAACACTATTTGGCACCATCAGCTTTGGCCATCAGTTACCGCGCTATCTAGTGTCTATCGACTTCGGTCACCAGTGTCCAACACTATTTGGCACTATCGGCTTTGGCCAACAGCAACAGCACTATCGAGTTGCTATCGACTTCGGTCACCAGTGTAAAACACTATTTGGCACTATCGGCTTTGACCACCAGCAACCGCACTATCGAGTTGCTATCGACTTCGGTCACTAGTGTCCAACACTATTTGGCACTATCGGATTTGGCCACCAGCAACCGCACTATAGAGTGTCTGTCGACTTCGGTCACCAGTGTCCAACACTATTTGGCACTATCGGGTTTGACCACCAGCAACCGCACCATCGAGTTACCATCGACTTCGGTCACCAGTGCCCAACACTATTTGGCACTATCGGTTTTGGCCAACAGCAACAGCACTATCGAGTTGCTATCGACTTATGTCACCAGTGTAAAACACTATTTGGCACTATCGGCTTTGACCACCAGCAACCGCACTATCGAGTTGCTATCGACTTCGGTCACTAGTGTCCAACACTATTTGGCACTATCGGATTTGGCCACCAGCAACCGCACTATAGAGTGTCTGTCGACTTCGGTCACCAGTGTCCAACACTATTTGGCACTATCGGCTTTGACCACCAGCAACCGCACTATCGAGTTACCATCGACTTCGGTCACCGGTGCCCAACACTATTTGGCACTATCGGTTTTGGCCAACAGCAACAGCACTATCGAGTTGCTATCGACTTCGGTCACCAGTGCCCAACACTATTTGGCACTATCGGCTTTGACCACCAGCAACCGCACTATCCAGTTACTATCGACTTCGGTCACTAGTGTCCAACACTATTTGGCACTATCGGATTTGGCCACCAGCAACCCCACTATAGAGTGTCTGTCGACTTCGGTCACCAGTGCCCAACACTATTTGGCACTATCGGCTTTGACCACCAGCAACCGCACTATCGAGTTGCTATCGACTTCGGTCACTAGTGTCCAACACTATTTGGCACTATCGGCGTCGGCCATCAGTAACAGCACTATCGAGTTGCTATCGACTTCGGTCACCAGTGTCCAACACTATTTGGCACTATCGGCGTCGGCCATCAGTAACCGCACTATCGAGTTGCTATCGACTTCGGTCACCAGTGTCCAACACTATTTGGCACTATCGGTTTTGGCCAACAGCAACAGCACTATCGAGTTGCTATCGACTTCGGTCACCAGTGTAAAACACTATTTGGCACTATCGGCTTTGACCACCAGCAACCGCACTATCGAGTTGCTATCGACTTCGGTCACTAGTGTCCAACACTATTTGGCACTATCGGATTTGGCCACCAGCAACCCCACTATAGAGTGTCTGTCGACTTCGGTCACCAGTGTCCAACACTATTTGGCACTATCGGCTTTGACCACCAGCAACCGCACTATCGAGTTACTATCGACTTCGGTCACCAGTGCCCAACACTATTTGGCACTATAGGTTTTGGCCAACAGCAACAGCACTATCGAGTTGCTATCGACTTCGGTCACCAGTGTCCAACACTATTTGGCACTATCGGCTTTGACCACCAGCCAGCGCACTATCGAGTTGCTATCGACTTCGGTCACCAGTGTCCAACATTATTTGGCACTATCGGCTTTGGCCACCAGCAACAGCACTATCGAGTTGCTATCGACTTCGGTCACCAGTGTCTAACACTATTTGGCACTATCGGCTTTGACCACCAGCAACTGCACTATCGAGTTACTATCGACTTCGGTCACTAGTGTCCAACAATATTTGGCACTATCGGCTTTGGCCACCAGCAACCGCACCATCGAGTGTCTGTCGACTTCGGTCACCAGTGTGCAACACTATTTGGCACTATCGGCTTTGACCACCAGCAACCGCACTATCGAGTTGCTATCGACTTCGGTCAGCAGTGCCCAACACTATTTGGCACTATCGGATTTGGCCACCAGCAACCGCACTATCGAGTGTCCATCGACTTCGGTCACCAGTGTCTAACACTATTTGACACTATCAACTTTGGCCACCAGCAACCGCAATATAGAGTTGCTATCGACTTCGGTCACCAGTGTCCAACACTATTTGGCACTATCGGTGTCGGCCATTAGTAACCGCACTATCGAGTTGCTATCGACTTCGGTCACCAGTGTCCAACACTATTTGGCACCATCAGTTTTGGCCATCAGTAACCGCACTATCGAGTGTCTATCGACTTCGGTCACCAGTGTCCAAAACTATTTGCCACTATCGGTGTCGGCCACCAGCAACCGCACTATCGAGTGTCAATCGACTTCGGTCACCAGTGTCCAACACTATTTGGCACTATCGGCTTTGGCCACCAGCAACCGCAATATCGAGTTGCTATCGACTTCGGTCACCAGTGTCCAACACTATTTGCCACTATCGGTGTCGGCCATCAGTAACCGCACTATCGAGTTGCTATTACTATTTGGCACTATCGGCTTTGACCACCAGCAACCGCACTATCGAGTGTCTATCGACTTTGGTCACCAGTGTCCAACACTATTTGGCACTATCGGCTTTGGCCACCAGCAACCGCACTATCGAGTGTCTATCGACTTTGGTCACCAGTGTCCAACACTATTTGGCACCATCAGCTTTGGCCATCAGTTACCGCGCTATCTAGTGTCTATCGACTTCGGTCACCAGTGTCCAACACTATTTGGCACTATCGGCTTTGGCCAACAGCAACAGCACTATCGAGTTGCTATCGACTTCGGTCACCAGTGTAAAACACTATTTGGCACTATCGGCTTTGACCACCAGCAACCGCACTATCGAGTTGCTATCGACTTCGGTCACCAGTGTCCAACACTATTTGGCACTATCGGTGTCGGCCACCAGCAACCGCACTATCGAGTGTCAATCGACTTCGGTCACCAGTGTCCAACACTATTTGGCACTATCGGCTTTGGCCACCAGCAACCGCAATATCGAGTTGCTATCGACTTCGGTCACCAGTGTCCAACACTATTTGGCACTATCGGTGTCGGCCATTAGTAACCGCACTATCGAGTTGCTATCGACTTCGGTCACTAGTGTCCAACACTATTTGGCACTATCGGCTTTGGCCACAAGCAACCGCACTATCGAGTGTCTATCGACTTTGGTCACCAGTGTCCAACACTATTTGGCACCATCAGCTTTGGCCATCAGTTACCGCGCTATCTAGTGTCTATCGACTTCGGTAACCAGTGTCCAACACTATTTGGCACTATCGGCTTTGGCCAACAGCAACAGCACTATCGAGTTGCTATCGACTTCGGTCACCAGTGTAAAACACTATTTGGCACTATCGGCTTTGACCACCAGCAACCGCACTATCGAGTTGCTATCGACTTCGGTCACTAGTGTCCAACACTATTTGGCACTATCGGATTTGGCCACCAGCAACCGCACTATAGAGTGTCTGTCGACTTCGGTCACCAGTGTCCAACACTATTTGGCAGTATCGGGTTTGACCACCAGCAACCGCACCATCGAGTTACCATCGACTTCGGTCACCAGTGCCCAACACTATTTGGCACTATCGGTTTTGGCCAACAGCAACAGCACTATCGAGTTGCTATCGACTTATGTCACCAGTGTAAAACACTATTTGGCACTATCGGCTTTGACCACCAGCAACCGCACTATCGAGTTGCTATCGACTTCGGTCACTAGTGTCCAACACTATTTGGCACTATCGGATTTGGCCACCAGCAACCGCACTATAGAGTGTCTGTCGACTTCGGTCACCAGTGTCCAACACTATTTGGCACTATCGGCTTTGACCACCAGCAACCGCACTATCGAGTTACCATCGACTTCGGTCACCGGTGCCCAACACTATTTGGCACTATCGGTTTTGGCCAACAGCAACAGCACTATCGAGTTGCTATCGACTTCGGTCACCAGTGCCCAACACTATTTGGCACTATCGGCTTTGACCACCAGCAACCGCACTATCGAGTTACTATCGACTTCGGTCACTAGTGTCCAACACTATTTGGCACTATCGGATTTGGCCACCAGCAACCCCACTATAGAGTGTCTGTCGACTTCGGTCACCAGTGCCCAACACTATTTGGCACTATCGGCTTTGACCACCAGCAACCGCACTATCGAGTTGCTATCGACTTCGGTCACTAGTGTCCAACACTATTTGGCACTATCGGCGTCGGCCATCAGTAACAGCACTATCGAGTTGCTATCGACTTCGGTCACCAGTGTCCAACACTATTTGGCACTATCGGCGTCGGCCATCAGTAACCGCACTATCGAGTTGCTATCGACTTCGGTCACCAGTGTCCAACACTATTTGGCACTATCGGTTTTGGCCAACAGCAACAGCACTATCGAGTTGCTATCGACTTCGGTCACCAGTGTAAAACACTATTTGGCACTATCGGCTTTGACCACCAGCAACCGCACTATCGAGTTGCTATCGACTTCGGTCACTAGTGTCCAACACTATTTGGCACTATCGGATTTGGCCACCAGCAACCCCACTATAGAGTGTCTGTCGACTTCGGTCACCAGTGTCCAACACTATTTGGCACTATCGGCTTTGACCACCAGCAACCGCACTATCGAGTTACTATCGACTTCGGTCACCAGTGCCCAACACTATTTGGCACTATAGGTTTTGGCCAACAGCAACAGCACTATCGAGTTGCTATCGACTTCGGTCACCAGTGTAAAACACTATTTGGCACTATCGGCTTTGACCACCAGCAAACGCACTATCGAGTTGCTATCGACTTCGGTCACCAGTGTAAAACACTATTTGGCACTATCGGCTTTGACCACCAGCAACCGCACTATCGAGTTACTATCGACTTCGGTCACTAGTGTCCAACACTATTTGGCACTATCGGATTTGGCCACCAGCAACCGCACTATAGAGTGTCTGTCGACTTCGGTCACCAGTGTCCAACACTATTTGGCACCATCAGCGTTGGCCATCAGTTACCGCGCTATCGAGTGTCTATCGACTTCGGTCACCAGTGTCCAAAACTATTTGGCACTATCGGATTTGGCCACCAGCAACCGCACTATAGAGTGTCTGTCGACTTCGGTCACCAGTGCCCAACACTATTTGGCACTATCGGCTTTGACCACCAGCAACCGCACTATCGAGTTACTATCGACTTCGGTCACCAGTGCCCAACACTATTTGGCACTATCGGTTTTGGCCAACAGCAACAGCACTATCGAGTTGCTATCGACTTCGGTCACCAGTGTAAAACACTATTTGGCACTATCGGCTTTGACCACCAGCAAACGCACTATCGAGTTGCTATCGACTTCGGTCACCAGTGTAAAACACTATTTGGCACTATCGGCTTTGACCACCAGCAACCGCACTATCGAGTTACTATCGACTTCGGTCACTAGTGTCCAACACTATTTGGCACTATCGGATTTGGCCACCAGCAACCGCACTATAGAGTGTCTGTCGACTTCGGTCACCAGTGCCCAACACTATTTGGCACTATCGGCTTTGACCACCAGCAACCGCACTATCGAGTTACTATCGACTTCGGTCACCAGTGTCCAACACTATTTGGCACTATCGGCGTCGGCCATCAGTAACCGCACTATCGAGTTGCTATCGACTTCGGTCACCAGTGTCTAACACTATTTGGCACTATCGGCTTTGGCCAACAGCAACAGCACTATCGAGTTGCTATCGACTTCGGTCAACAGTGTAAAACACTATTTGGCACTATCGGCTTTGGCCACCAGCAACCGCACTATCGAGTGTCTATCGACTTCGGTCACCAGTGTCCAACACTATTTGGCACTATCGGCTTTGGCCAGCAGCAACTGCACTATCGACTTGCTATCGACTTCAGTTACCAGTGTCCAAGACTATTGGGCACTATCGGTGTCGGCCATCAGTAACCGCACTATCGAGTTGCTATCGACTTCGGTCACCAGTGTCCAACACTATTTGGCACCATCAGTTTTGGCCATCAGTAACCGCACTATCGAGTGTCTATCGACTTCGGTCACCAGTGTCCAAAACTATTTGGCACTATCGGCTTTGGCCACCAACAACCGCACTATCGAGTGTCAATCGACTTCGGTCACCAGTGTCCAACACTATTTGGCACTATTGGCTTTGGCCACCAGCAACCGCAATATCGAGTTGCTATCGACTTCGGTCACCAGTGTCCAACACTATTTGCCACTATCGGTGTCGGCCATCAGTAACCGCACTATCGAGTTGCTATCGGCTTCCGTCACCAGTGTCCAACACTATTTGGCACTATCGGCTTTGACCACCAGCAACCGCACTATCGAGTTGCTATCGACTTCGGTCACTAGTGTCCAACACTATTTGGCACTATCGGCTTTGGCCACCAGCAACCGCACTATCGAGTATCTGTCGACTTCGGTCACCAGTGTCCAACACTATTTGGCACTATCGGCTTTGGCCACCAGCAACCGCACTATCGAGTGTCTATCGACTTTGGTCACCAGTGTCCAACACTATTTGGCACCATCAGCGTTGGCCATCAGTTACCGCGCTATCGAGTGTCTATCGACTTCGGTCACCAGTGTCCAACACTATTTGGCACTATCGGCGTCGGCCATCAGTAACCGCACTATCGAGTTGCTATCGACTTCGGTCACCAGTGTCTAACACTATTTGGCACTATCGGTTTTGGCCAACAGCAACAGCACTATCGAGTTGCTATCGACTTCGGTCACCAGTGTAAAACACTATTTGGCACTATCGGCTTTGACCACCAGCAAACGCACTATCGAGTTGCTATCGACTTTGGTCACCAGTGTCCAACACTATTTGGCACCATCAGCTTTGGCCATCAGTTACCGCGCTTTCGAGTGTCTATCGACTTCGGTCACCAGTGTCCAACACTATTTGGCACTATCGGCGTCGGCCATCAGTAACCGCACTATCGAGTTGCTATCGACTTCGGTCACCAGTGTAAAACACTATTTGGCACTATCGGCTTTGACCACCAGCAACCGCACTATCGAGTTGCTATGTCTTCGGTCAGCAGTGCCCAACACTATTTGGCACTATCGGCTTCGGTCACCAGTGTCTAACACTATTTGACACTATCAACTTTGGCCACCAGCAACCGCAATATAGAGTTGCTATCGACTTCGGTCACCAGTGTCCAACACTATTTGGCACTATCGGTGTCGGCCATCAGTAACCGCACTATCGAGTTGCTATCGAATTCGGTCACTAGTGTCCAACACTATTTGGCACTCTCGGCTTTGGCCACCAGAAACAGCACTATCGAGTTGCTATCGACTTCGGTCACCAGTGTCCAACACTATTTGGCACTATCGGCTTTGGCCACCAGCAACCGCACTATCGAGTGTCTATCGACTTTGGTCACCAGTGTCCAACACTATTTGACACCATCAGCGTTGGCCATCAGTTACCGCGCTATCGAGTGTCTATCGACTTCGGTCACCAGTGTCCAACACTATTTGGCACTATTGGCTTTGGCCACCAGTAACCGCACTATCGAGTGTCTGTCGACTTCGGTCAGCAGTGCCCAACACTATTTGGCACTATCAGCTTTGACCACCAACAACCGCACTATCGAGTTGCTATCGACTTCGGTCACCAGTGTCCAACACTATTTGGCACTCTCGGCTTTGGCCACCAGAAACAGCACTATCGAGTTGCTATCGACTTCGGTCACCAGTGTCCAACACTATTTGGCACTATCGGCTTTGGCCACCAGCAACCGCAGTATCGAGTGTCTATCGACTTCGGTCACTAGTGTCCAACACTATTTGGCAATATCGGCTTTGACCACCAACAACCGCACTATCGAGTTGCTATCGACTTCGGTCACTAGTGTCCAACACTATTTGGTACTATCGGCTTTGGCCACCAGCAACCGCTCTATCGAGTTGCTATCGACTTCGGTCAGCAGTGCCCAACACTATTTGGCACTATCAGCTTTGACCACCAACAACCGCACTATCGAGTTGCTATCGACTTCGGTCACCAGTGTCCAACACTATTTGGCACTCTCGGCTTTGGCCACCAGAAACAGCACTATCGAGTTGCTATCGACTTCGGTCACCAGTGTCCAACACTATTTGGCACTATCGGCTTTGGCCACCAGCAACCGCAGTATCGAGTGTCTATCGACTTCGGTCACCAGTGTCCAACACTATTTGACACTATCAGCTTTGGCCACCAGCAACCGCACTATCGAGTGTCTATCGACTTCGGTCACCAGTGTCTAACACTATTTGACACTATCAACTTTGGCCACCAGCAACCGCAATATAGAGTTGCTATCGACTTCGGTCACCAGTGTCCAACACTATTTGGCACTATCGGTGTCGGCCATCAGTAACCGCACTATCGAGTTGCTATCGACTTCGGTCACCAGTGTCCAACACTATTTGGCACCATCAGTTTTGGCCATCAGTAACCGCACTATCGAGTGTCTATCGACTTCGGTCACCAGTGTCCAAAACTATTTGCCACTATCGGTGTCGGCCACCAGCAACCGCACTATCGAGTGTCAATCGACTTCGGTCACCAGTGTCCAACACTATTTGGCACTATCGGCTTTGGCCACCAGCAACCGCAATATCGTGTTGCTATCGACTTCGGTCACCAGTGTCCAACACTATTTGCCACTATCGGTGTCGGCCATCAGTAACCGCACTATCGAGTTGCTATCACTATTTGGCACTATCGGCTTTGACCACCAGCAACCGCACTATCGAGTTGCTATCGACTTCGGTCACTAGTGTCCAACACTATTTGGCACTATCGGCTTTGGCCACCAGCAACCGCACTATCGAGTTACTATCGACTTCGGTCACCAGTGCCCAACACTATTTGGCACTATAGGTTTTGGCCAACAGCAACAGCACTATCGAGTTGCTATCGACTTCGGTCACCAGTGTAAAACACTATTTGGCACTATCGGCTTTGACCAGCAGCAAACGCACTATCGAGTTGCTATCGACTTCGGTCACCAGTGTAAAACACTATTTGGCACTATCGGCTTTGACCACCAGCAACCGCACTATTGAGTTACTATCGACTTCGGTCACCAGTGCCCAACACTATTTGGCACTATAGGTTTTGGCCAACAGCAACAGCACTATCGAGTTGCTATCGACTTCGGTCACCAGTGTAAAACACTATTTGGCACTATCGGCTTTGACCACCAGCAAACGCACTATCGAGTTGCTATCGACTTCGGTCACCAGTGTAAAACACTATTTGGCACTATCGGCTTTGACCACCAGCAACCGCACTATCGAGTTACTATCGACTTCGGTCACCAGTGCCCAACACTATTTGGCACTATCGGCGTCGGCCATCAGTAACGGCACTATCGAGTTGCTATCGACTTCGGTCACCAGTGTCTAACACTATTTGGCACTATCGGTTTTGGCCAACAGCAACAGCACTATCGAGTTGCTATCGACTTCGGTCACCAGTGTAAAACACTATTTGACACTATCGGCTTTGACCACCAGCAACCGCACTATCGAGTTGCTATCGACTTCGGTCACTAGTGTCCAACACTATTTGGCACTATCGGATTTGGCCACCAGCAACCGCACTATAGAGTGTCTGTCGACTTCGGTCACCAGTGCCCAACACTATTTGGCACTATCGGCTTTGACCACCAGCAACCGCACTATCGAGTTACTATCGACTTCGGTCACCAGTGCCCAACACTATTTGGCACTATCGGCTTTGGCCACCAGCAACCGCACTATCGAGTGTCTATCGACTTCGGTCACCAGTGTCCAACACTATTTGGCACTATCGGCTTTGGCCAGCAGCAACTGCACTATCGACTTGCTATCGACTTCAGTTACCAGTGTCCAAGACTATTGGGCACTATCGGTGTCGGCCATCAGTAACCGCACTATCGAGTTGCTATCGACTTCGGTCACCAGTGTCCAACACTATTTTTCACCATCAGTTTTGGCCATCAGTAACCGCACTATCGAGTGTCCAATACTATTTGCCACGATCGGTAAAACACTATTTGACACTATCGGCTTTGACCACCAGCAACCGCACAATCGAGTTGCTATCGAATTCGGTCACTAGTGTCCAACATTTGGCACTATCGGCTTTGGCCACCAGCAACCGCAGTATCGAGTTGCTATCGACTTTAGTCACTAGTGTCCAACACTATTTGGCACTATCGGCTTTGGCCACCAGTGTCTAACACTATTTGGCACTATCGGCTTTGGCCACCAGCAACTGCACTATCGAGTTGCTATCGACTTCGGTCACCAGTGTCCAACACTATTTGGCAATATCGGCTTTGACCACCAACAACCGCACTATCGAGTTGCTATCGACTTCGGTCACTAGTGTCCAACACTATTTGGTACTATCGGCTTTGGCCACCAGCAACCGCTCTATCGAGTTGCTATCGACTTCGGTCAGCAGTGCCCAATACTATTTGGCACTATCAGCTTTGACCACCAACAACCGCACTATCGAGTTGCTATCGACTTCGGTCACCAGTGTCCAACACTATTTGGCACTCTCGGCTTTGGCCACCAGAAACAGCACTATCGAGTTGCTATCGACTGCGGTCACCAGTGTCCAACACTATTTGGCACTATCGGCTTTGGCCACCAGCAACCGCAGTATCGAGTGTCTATCGACTTCGGTCACCAGTGTCCAACACTATTTGACACTATCGGCTTTGGCCTCCAGCAACCGCACTATCGAGTGTCTGTCGACTTTGGTCACCAGTGTCCAACACTATTTGGCACTATCGGCTTTGGCCACCAGCAACCGCACTATCGAGTGTCTATCGACTTCGGTCACCAGTGTCCAACACTATTTGGCACTGTCGGCGTCGGCCATCAGTAACCGCACTATCGAGTTGCTATCGACTTCGGTCACCAGTGTCCAACACTATTTGGCACTATCGGCTTTGACCGCCAGCAACCGCACTATCGAGTTGCCATCGACTTCGGTCACTAGTGTCCAACACTATTTGGCACTATCGGCTTTGGCCACCAGCAAGCGCACTATCGAGTTGCTATCGACTTCGGTCACTAGTGTCCAACACTATTTGGCACTATCGGGTTTGGCCACCAGCAACCGCACTATCGAGTTGCTATCGACTTCGGTCACCAGTGTCCAAAACTATTTGCCACTATCGGTGTCGGCCATCAGTAACCGCACTATCGAGTTGCTATCACTATTTGGCACTATCGGCTTTGACCACCAGCAACCGCACTATCGAGTTGCTATCGACTTCGGTCACTAGTGTCCAACCCTATTTGGCACTATCGGCTTTGGCCACCAGCAACCGCACTATCGAGTGTCTATCGACTTTGGTCACCAGTGTCCAACACTATTTGGCACCATCAGCTTTGGCCATCAGTTACCGCGCTATCTAGTGTCTATCGACTTCGGTCACCAGTGTCCAACACTATTTGGCACTATCGGCTTTGGCCAACAGCAACAGCACTATCGAGTTGCTATCGACTTCGGTCACCAGTGCAAAACACTATTTGGCACTATCGGCTATGACCACCAGCAACCGCACTATCGAGTTGCTATCGACTTCGGTCACCAGTGCCCAACACTATTTGGCACTATCGGATTTGGCCACTAGCAACCGCACTATAGAGTGTCTGTCGACTTCGGTCACCAGTGTCCAACACTATTTGGCACTATCGGCTTTGACCACCAGCAACCGCACTATCGAGTTACCATCGACTTCGGTCACCAGTGCCCAACACTATTTGGTACTATCGGTTTTGGCCAACAGCAACAGCACTATCGAGTTGCTATCGACTTCGGTCACCAGTGTAAAACACTATTTGGCACTATCGGCTTTGACCACCAGCAACCGCACTATCGAGTTGCTATCGACTTCGGTCACTAGTGTCCAACACTTTTTGGCACTATCGGCGTCGGCCACCAGCAACCGCACTATCGAGTTGCTATCGACTTCGGTCACTAGTGTCCAACACTTTTTGGCACTATCGGCGTCGGCCATCAGTAACCGCACTATCGAGTTGCTATCGACTTCGGTCACCAGTGTCTAACACTATTTGGCACTATCGGTTTTGGCCAACAGCAACAGCACTATCGAGTTGCTATCGACTTCGGTCACCAGTGTAAAACACTATTTGGCACTATCGGCTTTGACCACCAGCAACCGCACTATCGAGTTGCTATCGACTTCGGTCACTAGTGTCCAACACTATTTGGCACTATCGGCTTTGACCACCAGCAACCGCACTATCGAGTTGCTATCGACTTCGGTCACTAGTGTCCAACACTTTTTGGCACTATCGGCGTCGGCCATCAGTAACAGCACTATCGAGTTGCTATCGACTTCGGTTACTAGTGTCCAACACTATTTGGCACTATCGGATTTGGCCACCAGCAACCGCACTATAGAGTGTCTGTCGACTTCGGTCACCAGTGTCCAACACTATTTGGCACTATCGGCTTTGACCACCAGCAACCGCACTATCGAGTTACTATCGACTTCGGTCACCAGTGCCCAACACTATTTGGCACTATCGGCTTTGACCACCAGCAACCGCACTATCGAGTTGCTATCGACTTCGGTCACTAGTGTCCAACACTTTTTGGCACTATCGGCGTCGGCCATCAGTAACAGCACTATCGAGTTGCTATCGACTTCGGTCACCAGTGTCCAACACTATTTGGCACTATCGGCGTCGGCCATCAGTAACCGCACTATCGAGTTGCTATCGACTTCGGTCACCAGTGTCTAACACTATTTGGCACTATCGGTTTTGGCCAACAGCAACAGCACTATCGAGTTGCTATCGACTTCGGTCACCAGTGTAAAACACTATTTGGCACTATCGGCTTTGACCACCAGCAACCGCACTATCGAGTTGCTATCGACTTCGGTCAATAGTGTCCAACACTATTTGGCACTATCGGATTTGGCCACCTGCAACCGCACTATAGAGTGTCTGTCGACTTCGGTCACCAGTGTCCAACACTATTTGGCACTATCGGCTTTGACCACCAGCAACCGCACTATCGAGTTACTATCGACTTCGGTCACCAGTGCCCAACACTATTTGGCACTATAGGTTTTGGCCAACAGCAACAGCACTATCGAGTTGCTATCGACTTCGGTCACCAGTGTAAAACACTATTTGGCACTATCGGCTTTGACCACCAGCAACCGCACTATCGAGTTGCTATCGACTTCGGTCACCAGTGTAAAACACTATTTGGCACTATCGGCTTTGACCACCAGCAACAGCACTATCGAGTTACTATCGACTTCGGTCACCAGTGCCCAACACTATTTGGCACTATCGACGTCGGCCATCAGTAACCTCACTATCGAGTTGCTATCGACTTCGGTCACCAGTGTCTAACACTATTTGGCACTATCGGTTTTGGCCAACAGCAACAGCACTATCGAGTTGCTATCGACTTCGGTCACCAGTGTAAAACACTATTTGACACTATCGGCTTTGACTACCAGCAACCGCACTATCGAGTTGCTATCGACTTCGGTCACTAGTGTCCAACACTATTTGGCACTATCGGATTTGACCACCAGCAACCGCACTATCGAGTTACCATCGACTTCGGTCACCAGTGCCCAACACTATTTGGTACTATCGGTTTTGGCCAACAGCAGCAGCACTATCGAGTTGCTATCGACTTCGGTCACCAGTGTAAAACACTATTTGGCACTATCGGCTTTGACCACCAGCAACCGCACTATCGAGTTGCTATCGACTTCGGTCACTAGTGTCCAACACTTTTTGGCACTATCGGCGTCGGCCATCAGTAACAGCACTATCGAGTTGCTATCGACTTCGGTCACTAGTGTCCAACACTATTTGGCACTATCGGATTTGGCCACCAGCAACCGCACTATAGAGTGTCTGTCGACTTCGGTCACCAGTGTCCAACACTATTTGGCACTATCGGCTTTGACCACCAGCAACCGCACTATCGAGTTACTATCGACTTCGGTCACCAGTGCCCAACACTATTTGGCACTATCGGCTTGGACCACCAGCAACCGCACTATCGAGTTGCTATCGACTTCGGTCACTAGTGTCCAACACTTTTTGGCACTATCGGCGTCGGCCATCAGTAACAGCACTATCGAGTTGCTATCGACTTCGGTCACCAGTGTCCAACACTATTTGGCACTATCGGCGTCGGCCATCAGTAACCGCACTATCGAGTTGCTATCGACTTCGGTCACCAGTGTCTAACACTATTTGACACTATCGGTTTTGGCCAACAGCAACAGCACTATCGAGTTGCTATCGACTTCGGTCACCAGTGTAAAACACTATTTGGCACTATCGGCTTTGACCACCAGCAACCGCACTATCGAGTTGCTATCGACTTCGGTCACTAGTGTCCAACACTATTTGGCACTATCGGCTTTGACCACCAGCAACCGCACTATCGAGTTGCTATCGACTTCGGTCACTAGTGTCCAACACTTTTTGGCACTATCGGCGTCGGCCATCAGTAACAGCACTATCGAGTTGCTATCGACTTCGGTCACTAGTGTCCAACACTATTTGGCACTATCGGATTTGGCCACCAGCAACCGCACTATAGAGTGTCTGTCGACTTCGGTCACCAGTGTCCAACACTATTTGGCACTATCGGCTTTGACCACCAGCAACCGCACTATCGAGTTACTATCGACTTCGGTCACCAGTGCCCAACACTATTTGGCACTATCGGCTTTGACCACCAGCAACCGCACTATCGAGTTGCTATCGACTTCGGTCACTAGTGTCCAACACTTTTTGGCACTATCGGCGTCGGCCATCAGTAACAGCACTATCGAGTTGCTATCGACTTCGGTCACCAGTGTCCAACACTATTTGGCACTATCGGCGTCGGCCATCAGTAACCGCACTATCGAGTTGCTATCGACTTCGGTCACCAGTGTCTAACACTATTTGGCACTATCGGTTTTGGCCAACAGCAACAGCACTATCGAGTTGCTATCGACTTCGGTCACCAGTGTAAAACACTATTTGGCATTATCGGCTTTGACCACCAGCAACCGCACTATCGAGTTGCTATCGACTTCGGTCAATAGTGTCCAACACTATTTGGCACTATCGGATTTGGCCACCAGCAACCGCACTATAGAGTGTCTGTCGACTTCGGTCACCAGTGTCCAACACTATTTGGCACTATAGGTTTTGGCCAACAGCAACAGCACTATCGAGTTGCTATCGACTTCGGTCACCAGTGTAAAACACTATTTGGCACTATCGGCTTTGACCACCAGCAACCGCACTATCGAGTTGCTATCGACTTCGGTCAATAGTATTCAACACTATTTGGCACTATCGGCTTTGACCACCAGCAACCGCACTATCGAGTTACTATCGACTTCGGTCACCAGTGCCCAACACTATTTGGCACTATAGGTTTTGGCCAACAGCAACAGCACTATCGAGTTGCTATCGACTTCGGTCACCAGTGTAAAACACTATTTGGCACTATCGGCTTTGACCACCAGCAACCGCACTATCGAGTTGCTATCGACTTCGGTCACCAGTGTAAAACACTATTTGGCACTATCGGCTTTGAGCACCAGCAACAGCACTATCGAGTTACTATCGACTTCGGTCACCAGTGCCCAACACTATTTGGCACTATCGACGTCGGCCATCAGTAACCTCACTATCGAGTTGCTATCGACTTCGGTCACCAGTGTCTTACACTATTTGGCACCATCGGTTTTGGCCAACAGCAACAGCACTATCGAGTTGCTATCGACTTCGGTCACCAGTGTAAAACACTATTTGGCACTATCGGCTTTGACCACCAACAACCGCACTATCGAGTTGCTATCGACTTCGGTCACTAGTGTCCAACACTTTTTGGCACTATCGGCGTCGGCCATCAGTAACAGCACTATCGAGTTGCTATCGACTTCGGTTACTAGTGTCCAACACTATTTGGCACTATCGGATTTGGCCACCAGCAACCGCACTATAGAGTGTCTGTCGACTTCGGTCACCAGTGTCCAACACTATTTGGCACTATCGGCTTTGACCACCAGCAACCGCACTATCGAGTTACTATCGACTTCGGTCACCAGTGCCCAACACTATTTGGCACTATCGGCTTTGACCACCAGCAACCGCACTATCGAGTTGCTATCGACTTCGGTCACTAGTGTCCAACACTTTTTGGCACTATCGGCGTCGGCCATCAGTAACAGCACTATCGAGTTGCTATCGACTTCGGTTACTAGTGTCCAACACTATTTGGCACTATCGGATTTGGCCACCAGCAACCGCACTATAGAGTGTCTGTCGACTTCGGTCACCAGTGTCCAACACTATTTGGCACTATCGGCTTTGACCACCAGCAACCGCACTATCGAGTTGCTATCGACTTCGGTCACTAGTGTCCAACACTTTTTGGCACTATCGGCGTCGGCCATCAGTAACAGCACTATCGAGTTGCTATCGACTTCGGTTACTAGTGTCCAACACTATTTGGCACTATCGGATTTGGCCACCAGCAACCGCACTATAGAGTGTCTGTCGACTTCGGTCACCAGTGTCCAACACTATTTGGCACTATCGGCTTTGACCACCAGCAACCGCACTATCGAGTTACTATCGACTTCGGTCACCAGTGCCCAACACTATTTGGCACTATCGGCTTTGACCACCAGCAACCGCACTATCGAGTTGCTATCGACTTCGGTCACTAGTGTCCAACACTTTTTGGCACTATCGGCGTCGGCCATCAGTAACAGCACTATCGAGTTGCTATCGACTTCGGTTACTAGTGTCCAACACTATTTGGCACTATCGGATTTGGCCACCAGCAACCGCACTATAGAGTGTCTGTCGACTTCGGTCACCAGTGTCCAACACTATTTGGCACTATCGGCTTTGACCACCAGCAACCGCACTATCGAGTTGCTATCGACTTCGGTCACTAGTGCCCAACACTATTTGGCACTATCGACGTCGGCCATCAGTAACCTCACTATCGAGTTGCTATCGACTTCGGTCACCAGTGTCTTACACTATTTGGCACTATCGGTTTTGGCCAACAGCAACAGCACTATCGAGTTGCTATCGACTTCGGTCACCAGTGTAAAACACTATTTGGCACTATCGGCTTTGACCACCAACAACCGCACTATCGAGTTGCTATCGACTTCGGTCACTAGTGTCCAACACTTTTTGGCACTATCGGCGTCGGCCATCAGTAACAGCACTATCGAGTTGCTATCGACTTCGGTTACTAGTGTCCAACACTATTTGGCACTATCGGATTTGGCCACCAGCAACCGCACTATAGAGTGTCTGTCGACTTCGGTCACCAGTGTCCAACACTATTTGGCACTATCGGCTTTGACCACCAGCAACCGCACTATCGAGTTGCTATCGACTTCGGTCACTAGTGTCCAACACTTTTTGGCACTATCGGCGTCGGCCATCAGTAACAGCACTATCGAGTTGCTATCGACTTCGGTCACCAGTGTCCAACACTATTTGGCACTATCGGCGTCGGCCATCAGTAACCGCACTATCGAGTTGCTATCGACTTCGGTCACCAGTGTCTAACACTATTTGGCACTATCGGTTTTGGCCAACAGCAACAGCACTATCGAGTTGCTATCGACTTCGGTCACCAGTGTAAAACACTATTTGGCACTATCGGCTTTGACCACCAGCAACCGCACTATCGAGTTGCTATCGACTTCGGTCAATAGTGTCCAACACTATTTGGCACTATCGGATTTGGCCACCAGCAACCGCACTATAGAGTGTCTGTCGACTTCGGTCACCAGTGTCCAACACTATTTGGCACTATAGGTTTTGGCCAACAGCAACAGCACTATCGAGTTGCTATCGACTTCGGTCACCAGTGTAAAACACTATTTGGCACTATCGGCTTTGACCACCAGCAACCGCACTATCGAGTTGCTATCGACTTCGGTCAATAGTATTCAACACTATTTGGCACTATCGGCTTTGACCACCAGCAACCGCACTATCGAGTTACTATCGACTTCGGTCACCAGTGCCCAACACTATTTGGCACTATAGGTTTTGGCCAACAGCAACAGCACTATCGAGTTGCTATCGACTTCGGTCACCAGTGTAAAACACTATTTGGCACTATCGGCTTTGACCACCAGCAACCGCACTATCGAGTTGCTATCGACTTCGGTCACCAGTGTAAAACACTATTTGGCACTATCGGCTTTGAGCACCAGCAACAGCACTATCGAGTTACTATCGACTTCGGTCACCAGTGCCCAACACTATTTGGCACTATCGACGTCGGCCATCAGTAACCTCACTATCGAGTTGCTATCGACTTCGGTCACCAGTGTCTTACACTATTTGGCACTATCGGTTTTGGCCAACAGCAACAGCACTATCGAGTTGCTATCGACTTCGGTCACCAGTGTAAAACACTATTTGGCACTATCGGCTTTGACCACCAACAACCGCACTATCGAGTTGCTATCGACTTCGGTCACTAGTGTCCAACACTTTTTGGCACTATCGGCGTCGGCCATCAGTAACAGCACTATCGAGTTGCTATCGACTTCGGTCACCAGTGTCCAACACTATTTGGCACTATCGGCGTCGGCCATCAGTAACCGCACTATCGAGTTGCTATCGACTTCGGTCACCAGTGTCTAACACTATTTGGCACTATCGGTTTTGGCCAACAGCAACAGCACTATCGAGTTGCTATCGACTTCGGTCACCAGTGTAAAACACTATTTGGCACTATCGGCTTTGACCACCAGCAACCGCACTATCGAGTTGCTATCGACTTCGGTCAATAGTGTCCAACACTATTTGGCACTATCGGATTTGGCCACCAGCAACCGCACTATAGAGTGTCTGTCGACTTCGGTCACCAGTGTCCAACACTATTTGGCACTATCGGCTTTGACCACCAGCAACCGCACTATCGAGTTACTATCGACTTCGGTCACCAGTGCCCAACACTATTTGGCACTATAGGTTTTGGCCAACAGCAACAGCACTATCGAGTTGCTATCGACTTCGGTCACCAGTGTAAAACACTATTTGGCACTATCGGCTTTGACCACCAGCAACCGCACTATCGAGTTGCTATCGACTTCGGTCACCAGTGTAAAACACTATTTGGCACTATCGGCTTTGACCACCAGCAACAGCACTATCGAGTTACTATCGACTTCGGTCACCAGTGTAAAACACTATTTGGCACTATCGGCGTCGGCCATCAGTAACGGCACTATCGAGTTGCTATCGACTTCGGTCACCAGTGTCTAACACTATTTGGCACTATCGGTTTTGGCCAACAGCAACAGCACTATCGAGTTGCTATCGACTTCGGTCACCAGTGTAAAACACTATTTGACACTATCGGCTTTGACCACCAGCAACCGCACTATCGAGTTGCTATCGACTTCGGTCACCAGTGTAAAACACTATTTGGCACTATCGGCTTTGACCACCAGCAACCGCACTATCGAGTTACTATCGACTTCGGTCACCAGTGCCCAACACTATTTGGCACTATCGGCGTCGGCCATCAGTAACGGCACTATCGAGTTGCTATCGACTTCGGTCACCAGTGTCTAACACTATTTGGCACTATCGGTTTTGGCCAACAGCAACAGCACTATCGAGTTGCTATCGACTTCGGTCACCAGTGTAAAACACTATTTGACTTAGTGGCACACTATTGGCACTATCGGCTTTGGCCACCAGCAACCGCACTATCGAGTGTCTATCGACTTCGGTCACCAGTGTCCAACACTATTTGGCACTATCGGCTTTGGCCAGCAGCAACTGCACTATCGACTTGCTATCGACTTCAGTTACCAGTGTCCAACACTATTTGGCACTATCGGTGTCGGCCATCAGTAACCGCACTATCGAGTTGCTATCGACTTCGGTCACCAGTGTCCAACACTATTTTTCACCATCAGTTTTGGCCATCAGTAACCGCACTATCGAGTGTCTATCGACTTCGGTCACCAGTGTCCAAAACTATTTGGCACTATCGGCTTTGACCACCAGCAACCGCACCATCGAGTTGCTATCGACTTCGGTCAGCAGTGCCCAACACTATTTGACACTATCGGCTTCGGTCACCAGTGTCCAACACTATTTGCCACGATCAGTGTCGGCCATCAGTAACCGCACTATCGAGTTGCTATCGACTTCGGTCACCAGTGTCTTACACTATTTGGCACTATCGGTTTTGGCCAACAGCAACAGCACTATCGAGTTGCTATCGACTTCGGTCACCAGTGTAAAACACTATTTGGCACTATCGGCTTTGACCACCAACAACCGCACTATCGAGTTGCTATCGACTTCGGTCACTAGTGCCCAACACTTTTTGGCACTATCGGCGTCGGCCATCAGTAACAGCACTATCGAGTTGCTATCGACTTCGGTTACTAGTGTCCAACACTATTTGGCACTATCGGATTTGGCCACCAGCAACCGCACTATAGAGTGTCTGTCGACTTCGGTCACCAGTGTCCAACACTATTTGGCACTATCGGCTTTGACCACCAGCAACCGCACTATCGAGTTGCTATCGACTT
The DNA here is from genome assembly GCA_937620795.1 of Thecophora atra. Classification (NCBI taxonomy): domain Eukaryota; kingdom Metazoa; phylum Arthropoda; class Insecta; order Diptera; family Conopidae; genus Thecophora; species Thecophora atra. The sequence goes on from OW569398.1 coordinate 32,899,647, forward strand.
CGGTCACTAGTGTCCAACACTTTTTGGCACTATCGGCGTCGGCCATCAGTAACAGCACTATCGAGTTGCTATCGACTTCGGTCACCAGTGTCCAACACTATTTGGCACTATCGGCGTCGGCCATCAGTAACCGCACTATCGAGTTGCTATCGACTTCGGTCACCAGTGTCTAACACTATTTGGCACTATCGGTTTTGGCCAACAGCAACAGCACTATCGAGTTGCTATCGACTTCGGTCACCAGTGTAAAACACTATTTGGCACTATCGGCTTTGACCACCAGCAACCGCACTATCGAGTTGCTATCGACTTCGGTCACCAGTGTAAAACACTATTTGGCACTATCGGCTTTGACCACCAGCAACCGCACTATCGAGTTGCTATCGACTTCGGTCAATAGTATTCAACACTATTTGGCACTATCGGCTTTGACCACCAGCAACCGCACTATCGAGTTACTATCGACTTCGGTCACCAGTGCCCAACACTATTTGGCACTATAGGTTTTGGCCAACAGCAACAGCACTATCGAGTTGCTATCGACTTCGGTCACCAGTGTAAAACACTATTTGGCACTATCGGCTTTGACCACCAGCAACCGCACTATCGAGTTGCTATCGACTTCGGTCACCAGTGTCTTACACTATTTGGCACTATCGGTTTTGGCCAACAGCAACAGCACTATCGAGTTGCTATCGACTTCGGTCACCAGTGTAAAACACTATTTGGCACTATCGGCTTTGACCACCAACAACCGCACTATCGAGTTGCTATCGACTTCGGTCACTAGTGTCCAACACTTTTTGGCACTATCGGCGTCGGCCATCAGTAACAGCACTATCGAGTTGCTATCGACTTCGGTTACTAGTGTCCAACACTATTTGGCACTATCGGATTTGGCCACCAGCAACCGCACTATAGAGTGTCTGTCGACTTCGGTCACCAGTGTCCAACACTATTTGGCACTATCGGCTTTGACCACCAGCAACCGCACTATCGAGTTGCTATCGACTTCGGTCACTAGTGTCCAACACTTTTTGGCACTATCGGCGTCGGCCATCAGTAACAGCACTATCGAGTTACTATCGACTTCGGTCACCAGTGCCCAACACTATTTGGCACTATAGGTTTTGGCCAACAGCAACAGCACTATCGAGTTGCTATCGACTTCGGTCACCAGTGTAAAACACTATTTGGCACTATCGGCTTTGACCACCAGCAACCGCACTATCGAGTTGCTATCGACTTCGGTCACCAGTGTCTTACACTATTTGGCACTATCGGTTTTGGCCAACAGCAACAGCACTATCGAGTTGCTATCGACTTCGGTCACCAGTGTAAAACACTATTTGGCACTATCGGCTTTGACCACCAACAACCGCACTATCGAGTTGCTATCGACTTCGGTCACTAGTGTCCAACACTTTTTGGCACTATCGGCGTCGGCCATCAGTAACAGCACTATCGAGTTGCTATCGACTTCGGTTACTAGTGTCCAACACTATTTGGCACTATCGGATTTGGCCACCAGCAACCGCACTATAGAGTGTCTGTCGACTTCGGTCACCAGTGTCCAACACTATTTGGCACTATCGGCTTTGACCACCAGCAACCGCACTATCGAGTTGCTATCGACTTCGGTCACTAGTGTCCAACACTATTTGGCACTATCGGCTTTGACCACCAGCAACCGCACTATCGAGTTACTATCGACTTCGGTCACCAGTGCCCAACACTATTTGGCACTATCGGCTTTGACCACCAGCAACCGCACTATCGAGTTGCTATCGACTTCGGTCACTAGTGTCCAACACTTTTTGGCACTATCGGCGTCGGCCATCAGTAACAGCACTATCGAGTTGCTATCGACTTCGGTTACTAGTGTCCAACACTATTTGGCACTATCGGATTTGGCCACCAGCAACCGCACTATAGAGTGTCTGTCGACTTCGGTCACCAGTGTCCAACACTATTTGGCACTATCGGCTTTGACCACCAGCAACCGCACTATCGAGTTGCTATCGACTTCGGTCACTAGTGTCCAACACTTTTTGGCACTATCGGCGTCGGCCATCAGTAACAGCACTATCGAGTTGCTATCGACTTCGGTTACTAGTGTCCAACACTATTTGGCACTATCGGATTTGGCCACCAGCAACCGCACTATAGAGTGTCTGTCGACTTCGGTCACCAGTGTCCAACACTATTTGGCACTATCGGCTTTGACCACCAGCAACCGCACTATCGAGTTACTATCGACTTCGGTCACCAGTGCCCAACACTATTTGGCACTATCGGCTTTGACCACCAGCAACCGCACTATCGAGTTGCTATCGACTTCGGTCACTAGTGTCCAACACTTTTTGGCACTATCGGCGTCGGCCATCAGTAACAGCACTATCGAGTTGCTATCGACTTCGGTTACTAGTGTCCAACACTATTTGGCACTATCGGATTTGGCCACCAGCAACCGCACTATAGAGTGTCTGTCGACTTCGGTCACCAGTGTCCAACACTATTTGGCACTATCGGCTTTGACCACCAGCAACCGCACTATCGAGTTGCTATCGACTTCGGTCACTAGTGCCCAACACTATTTGGCACTATCGACGTCGGCCATCAGTAACCTCACTATCGAGTTGCTATCGACTTCGGTCACCAGTGTCTTACACTATTTGGCACTATCGGCTTTGACCACCAACAACCGCACTATCGAGTTGCTATCGACTTCGGTCACTAGTGTCCAACACTTTTTGGCACTATCGGCGTCGGCCATCAGTAACAGCACTATCGAGTTGCTATCGACTTCGGTTACTAGTGTCCAACACTATTTGGCACTATCGGATTTGGCCACCAGCAACCGCACTATAGAGTGTCTGTCGACTTCGGTCACCAGTGTCCAACACTATTTGGCACTATCGGCTTTGACCACCAGCAACCGCACTATCGAGTTGCTATCGACTTCGGTCACTAGTGTCCAACACTTTTTGGCACTATCGGCGTCGGCCATCAGTAACAGCACTATCGAGTTGCTATCGACTTCGGTCACCAGTGTCCAACACTATTTGGCACTATCGGCGTCGGCCATCAGTAACCGCACTATCGAGTTGCTATCGACTTCGGTCACCAGTGTCTAACACTATTTGGCACTATCGGTTTTGGCCAACAGCAACAGCACTATCGAGTTGCTATCGACTTCGGTCACCAGTGTAAAACACTATTTGGCACTATCGGCTTTGACCACCAGCAACCGCACTATCGAGTTGCTATCGACTTCGGTCAATAGTGTCCAACACTATTTGGCACTATCGGATTTGGCCACCAGCAACCGCACTATAGAGTGTCTGTCGACTTCGGTCACCAGTGTCCAACACTATTTGGCACTATAGGTTTTGGCCAACAGCAACAGCACTATCGAGTTGCTATCGACTTCGGTCACCAGTGTAAAACACTATTTGGCACTATCGGCTTTGACCACCAGCAACCGCACTATCGAGTTGCTATCGACTTCGGTCAATAGTATTCAACACTATTTGGCACTATCGGCTTTGACCACCAGCAACCGCACTATCGAGTTACTATCGACTTCGGTCACCAGTGCCCAACACTATTTGGCACTATAGGTTTTGGCCAACAGCAACAGCACTATCGAGTTGCTATCGACTTCGGTCACCAGTGTAAAACACTATTTGGCACTATCGGCTTTGACCACCAGCAACCGCACTATCGAGTTGCTATCGACTTCGGTCACCAGTGTAAAACACTATTTGGCACTATCGGCTTTGAGCACCAGCAACAGCACTATCGAGTTACTATCGACTTCGGTCACCAGTGCCCAACACTATTTGGCACTATCGACGTCGGCCATCAGTAACCTCACTATCGAGTTGCTATCGACTTCGGTCACCAGTGTCTTACACTATTTGGCACTATCGGTTTTGGCCAACAGCAACAGCACTATCGAGTTGCTATCGACTTCGGTCACCAGTGTAAAACACTATTTGGCACTATCGGCTTTGACCACCAACAACCGCACTATCGAGTTGCTATCGACTTCGGTCACTAGTGTCCAACACTTTTTGGCACTATCGGCGTCGGCCATCAGTAACAGCACTATCGAGTTGCTATCGACTTCGGTCACCAGTGTCCAACACTATTTGGCACTATCGGCGTCGGCCATCAGTAACCGCACTATCGAGTTGCTATCGACTTCGGTCACCAGTGTCTAACACTATTTGGCACTATCGGTTTTGGCCAACAGCAACAGCACTATCGAGTTGCTATCGACTTCGGTCACCAGTGTAAAACACTATTTGGCACTATCGGCTTTGACCACCAGCAACCGCACTATCGAGTTGCTATCGACTTCGGTCAATAGTGTCCAACACTATTTGGCACTATCGGATTTGGCCACCAGCAACCGCACTATAGAGTGTCTGTCGACTTCGGTCACCAGTGTCCAACACTATTTGGCACTATCGGCTTTGACCACCAGCAACCGCACTATCGAGTTACTATCGACTTCGGTCACCAGTGCCCAACACTATTTGGCACTATAGGTTTTGGCCAACAGCAACAGCACTATCGAGTTGCTATCGACTTCGGTCACCAGTGTAAAACACTATTTGGCACTATCGGCTTTGACCACCAGCAACCGCACTATCGAGTTGCTATCGACTTCGGTCACCAGTGTAAAACACTATTTGGCACTATCGGCTTTGACCACCAGCAACAGCACTATCGAGTTACTATCGACTTCGGTCACCAGTGTAAAACACTATTTGGCACTATCGGCGTCGGCCATCAGTAACGGCACTATCGAGTTGCTATCGACTTCGGTCACCAGTGTCTAACACTATTTGGCACTATCGGTTTTGGCCAACAGCAACAGCACTATCGAGTTGCTATCGACTTCGGTCACCAGTGTAAAACACTATTTGACACTATCGGCTTTGACCACCAGCAACCGCACTATCGAGTTGCTATCGACTTCGGTCACCAGTGTAAAACACTATTTGGCACTATCGGCTTTGACCACCAGCAACCGCACTATCGAGTTACTATCGACTTCGGTCACCAGTGCCCAACACTATTTGGCACTATCGGCGTCGGCCATCAGTAACGGCACTATCGAGTTGCTATCGACTTCGGTCACCAGTGTCTAACACTATTTGGCACTATCGGTTTTGGCCAACAGCAACAGCACTATCGAGTTGCTATCGACTTCGGTCACCAGTGTAAAACACTATTTGACTTAGTGGCACACTATTGGCACTATCGGCTTTGGCCACCAGCAACCGCACTATCGAGTGTCTATCGACTTCGGTCACCAGTGTCCAACACTATTTGGCACTATCGGCTTTGGCCAGCAGCAACTGCACTATCGACTTGCTATCGACTTCAGTTACCAGTGTCCAAGACTATTGGGCACTATCGGTGTCGGCCATCAGTAACCGCACTATCGAGTTGCTATCGACTTCGGTCACCAGTGTCCAACACTATTTTTCACCATCAGTTTTGGCCATCAGTAACCGCACTATCGAGTGTCTATCGACTTCGGTCACCAGTGTCCAAAACTATTTGGCACTATCGGCTTTGACCACCAGCAACCGCACCATCGAGTTGCTATCGACTTCGGTCAGCAGTGCCCAACACTATTTGACACTATCGGCTTCGGTCACCAGTGTCCAACACTATTTGCCACGATCAGTGTCGGCCATCAGTAACCGCACTATCGAGTTGCTATCGACTTCGGTCACCAGTGTCCAACACTATTTGGCACTATCGGCTTTGACCACCAGCAACCGCACTATCGAGTTGCTATCGAATTCGGTCACTAGTGTCCAACACTATTTGGCACTATCGGCTTTGGCCACCAGCAACCGCAGTATCGAGTTGCTATCGACTTCAGTCACTAGTGTCCAACACTATTTGGCACTATCGGCTTTGGCCACCAGTGTCTAACACTATTTGGCACTATCGGCTTTGGCCACCAGCAACTGCACTATCGAGTTGCTATCGACTTCGGTCACCAGTGTCCAACACTATTTGGCAATATCGGCTTTGACCACCAACAACCGCACTATCGAGTTGCTATCGACTTCGGTCACTAGTGTCCAACACTATTTGGTACTATCGGCTTTGGCCACCAGCAACCGCTCTATCGAGTTGCTATCGACTTCGGTCAGCAGTGCCCAATACTATTTGGCACTATCAGCTTTGACCACCAACAACCGCACTATCGAGTTGCTATCGACTTCGGTCACCAGTGTCCAACACTATTTGGCACTCTCGGCTTTGGCCACCAGAAACAGCACTATCGAGTTGCTATCGACTGCGGTCACCAGTGTCCAACACTATTTGGCACTATCGGCTTTGGCCACCAGCAACCGCAGTATCGAGTGTCTATCGACTTCGGTCACCAGTGTCCAACACTATTTGACACTATCGGCTTTGGCCACCAGCAACCGCACTATCGAGTGTCTGTCGACTTTGGTCACCAGTGTCCAACACTATTTGGCACTATCGGCTTTGGCCACCAGCAACCGCACTATCGAGTGTCTATCGACTTCGGTCACCAGTGTCCAACACTATTTGGCACTATCGGCGTCGGCCATCAGTAACCGCACTATCGAGTTGCTATCGACTTCGGTCACCAGTGTCCAACACTATTTGGCACTATCGGCTTTGACCGCCAGCAACCGCACTATCGAGTTGCCATCGACTTCGGTCACTAGTGTCCAACACTATTTGGCACTATCGGCTTTGGCCACCAGCAAGCGCACTATCGAGTTGCTATCGACTTCGGTCACTAGTGTCCAACACTATTTGGCACTATCGGGTTTGGCCACCAGCAACCGCACTATCGAGTTGCTATCGACTTCGGTCACCAGTGTCCAAAACTATTTGCCACTATCGGTGTCGGCCATCAGTAACCGCACTATCGAGTTGCTATCACTATTTGGCACTATCGGCTTTGACCACCAGCAACCGCACTATCGAGTTGCTATCGACTTCGGTCACTAGTGTCCAACACTATTTGGCACTATCGGCTTTGGCCACCAGCAACCGCACTATCGAGTGTCTATCGACTTTGGTCACCAGTGTCCAACACTATTTGGCACCATCAGCTTTGGCCATCAGTTACCGCGCTATCTAGTGTCTATCGACTTCGGTCACCAGTGTCCAACACTATTTGGCACTATCGGCTTTGGCCAACAGCAACAGCACTATCGAGTTGCTATCGACTTCGGTCACCAGTGCAAAACACTATTTGGCACTATCGGCTATGACCACCAGCAACCGCACTATCGAGTTGCTATCGACTTCGGTCACCAGTGCCCAACACTATTTGGCACTATCGGATTTGGCCACTAGCAACCGCACTATAGAGTGTCTGTCGACTTCGGTCACCAGTGTCCAACACTATTTGGCACTATCGGCTTTGACCACCAGCAACCGCACTATCGAGTTACCATCGACTTCGGTCACCAGTGCCCAACACTATTTGGTACTATCGGTTTTGGCCAACAGCAACAGCACTATCGAGTTGCTATCGACTTCGGTCACCAGTGTAAAACACTATTTGGCACTATCGGCTTTGACCACCAGCAACCGCACTATCGAGTTGCTATCGACTTCGGTCACTAGTGTCCAACACTTTTTGGCACTATCGGCGTCGGCCACCAGCAACCGCACTATCGAGTTGCTATCGACTTCGGTCACTAGTGTCCAACACTTTTTGGCACTATCGGCGTCGGCCATCAGTAACCGCACTATCGAGTTGCTATCGACTTCGGTCACCAGTGTCTAACACTATTTGGCACTATCGGTTTTGGCCAACAGCAACAGCACTATCGAGTTGCTATCGACTTCGGTCACCAGTGTAAAACACTATTTGGCACTATCGGCTTTGACCACCAGCAACCGCACTATCGAGTTGCTATCGACTTCGGTCACTAGTGTCCAACACTATTTGGCACTATCGGCTTTGACCACCAGCAACCGCACTATCGAGTTGCTATCGACTTCGGTCACTAGTGTCCAACACTTTTTGGCACTAGCGGCGTCGGCCATCAGTAACAGCACTATCGAGTTGCTATCGACTTCGGTTACTAGTGTCCAACACTATTTGGCACTATCGGATTTGGCCACCAGCAACCGCACTATAGAGTGTCTTTCGACTTCGGTCACCAGTGTCCAACACTATTTGGCACTATCGGCTTTGACCACCAGCAACCGCACTATCCAGTTACTATCGACTTCGGTCACCAGTGCCCAACACTATTTGGCACTATCGGCTTTGACCACCAGCAACCGCACTATCGAGTTGCTATCGACTTCGGTCACTAGTGTCCAACACTTTTTGGCACTATCGGCGTCGGCCATCAGTAACAGCACTATCGAGTTGCTATCGACTTCGGTCACCAGTGTCCAACACTATTTGGCACTATCGGCGTCGGCCATCAGTAACCGCACTATCGAGTTGCTATCGACTTCGGTCACCAGTGTCTAACACTATTTGGCACTATCGGTTTTGGCCAACAGCAACAGCACTATCGAGTTGCTATCGACTTCGGTCACCAGTGTAAAACACTATTTGGCACTATCGGCTTTGACCACCAGCAACCGCACTATCGAGTTGCTATCGACTTCGGTCAATAGTGTCCAACACTATTTGGCACTATCGGATTTGGCCACCAGCAACCGCACTATAGAGTGTCTGTCGACTTCGGTCACCAGTGTCCAACACTATTTGGCACTATCGGCTTTGACCACCAGCAACCGCACTATCGAGTTACTATCGACTTCTGTCACCAGTGCCCAACACTATTTGGCACTATAGGTTTTGGCCAACAGCAACAGCACTATCGAGTTGCTATCGACTTCGGTCACCAGTGTAAAACACTATTTGGCACTATCGGCTTTGACCACCAGCAACCGCACTATCGAGTTGCTATCGACTTCGGTCACCAGTGTAAAACACTATTTGGCACTATCGGCTTTGACCACCAGCAACAGCACTATCGAGTTACTATCGACTTCGGTCACCAGTGCCCAACACTATTTGGCACTATCGACGTCGGCCATCAGTAACCTCACTATCGAGTTGCTATCGACTTCGGTCACCAGTGTCTAACACTATTTGGCACTATCGGTTTTGGCCAACAGCAACAGCACTATCGAGTTGCTATCGACTTCGGTCACCAGTGTAAAACACTATTTGACACTATCGGCTTTGACTACCAGCAACCGCACTATCGAGTTGCTATCGACTTCGGTCACTAGTGTCCAACACTATTTGGCACTATCGGATTTGACCACCAGCAACCGCACTATCGAGTTACCATCGACTTCGGTCACCAGTGCCCAACACTATTTGGTACTATCGGTTTTGGCCAACAGCAGCAGCACTATCGAGTTGCTATCGACTTCGGTCACCAGTGTAAAACACTATTTGGCACTATCGGCTTTGACCACCAGCAACCGCACTATCGAGTTGCTATCGACTTCGGTCACTAGTGTCCAACACTTTTTGGCACTATCGGCGTCGGCCATCAGCAACCGCACTATAGAGTGTCTGTCGACTTCGGTCACCAGTGTCCAACACTATTTGGCACTATCGGCTTTGACCACCAGCAACCGCACTATCGAGTTACTATCGACTTCGGTCACCAGTGCCCAACACTATTTGGCACTATCGGCTTGGACCACCAGCAACCGCACTATCGAGTTGCTATCGACTTCGGTCACTAGTGTCCAACACTTTTTGGCACTATCGGCGTCGGCCATCAGTAACAGCACTATCGAGTTGCTATCGACTTCGGTCACCAGTGTCCAACACTATTTGGCACTATCGGCGTCGGCCATCAGTAACCGCACTATCGAGTTGCTATCGACTTCGGTCACCAGTGTCTAACACTATTTGACACTATCGGTTTTGGCCAACAGCAACAGCACTATCGAGTTGCTATCGACTTCGGTCACCAGTGTAAAACACTATTTGGCACTATTGGCTTTGACCACCAGCAACCGCACTATCGAGTTGCTATCGACTTCGGTCACTAGTGTCCAACACTATTTGGCACTATCGGCTTTGACCACCAGTAACCGCACTATCGAGTTGCTATCGACTTCGGTCACTAGTGTCCAACACTTTTTGGCACTATCGGCGTCGGCCATCAGTAACAGCACTATCGAGTTGCTATCGACTTCGGTCACTAGTGTCCAACACTATTTGGCACTATCGGATTTGGCCAACAGCAACCGCACTATAGAGTGTCTGTCGACTTCGGTCACCAGTGTCCAACACTATTTGGCACTATCGGCTTTGACCACCAGCAACCGCACTATCGAGTTACTATCGACTTCGGTCACCAGTGCCCAACACTATTTGGCACTATCGGCTTTGACCACCAGCAACCGCACTATCGAGTTGCTATCGACTTCGGTCACTAGTGTCCAACACTTTTTGGCACTATCGGCGTCGGCCATCAGTAACAGCACTATCGAGTTGCTATCGACTTCGGTCACCAGTGTCCAACACTATTTGGCACTATCGGCGTCGGCCATCAGTAACCGCACTATCGAGTTGCTATCGACTTCGGTCACCAGTGTCTAACACTATTTGGCACTATCGGTTTTGGCCAACAGCAACAGCACTATCGAGTTGCTATCGACTTCGGTCACCAGTGTAAAACACTATTTGGCACTATCGGCTTTGACCACCAGCAACCGCACTATCGAGTTGCTATCGACTTCGGTCAATAGTGTCAACACTATTTGGCACTATCGGATTTGGCCACCAGCAACCGCACTATAGAGTGTCTGTCGACTTCGGTCACCAGTGTCCAACACTATTTGGCACTATCGGCTTTGACCACCAGCAACCGCACTATCGAGTTACTATCGACTTCGGTCACCAGTGCCCAACACTATTTGGCACTATAGGTTTTGGCCAACAGCAACAGCACTATCGAGTTGCTATCGACTTCGGTCACCAGTGTAAAACACTATTTGGCACTATCGGCTTTGACCACCAGCAACCGCACTATCGAGTTGCTATCGACTTCGGTCACCAGTGTAAAACACTATTTGGCACTATCGGCTTTGAGCACCAGCAACAGCACTATCGAGTTACTATCGACTTCGGTCACCAGTGCCCAACACTATTTGGCACTATCGACGTCGGCCATCAGTAACTTCACTATAGAGTTGCTATCGACTTCGGTCACCAGTGTCTTACACTATTTGGCACTATCGGTTTTGGCCAACAGCAACAGCACTATCGAGTTGCTATCGACTTCGGTCACCAGTGTAAAACACTATTTGGCACTATCGGCTTTGACCACCAGCAACCGCACTATCGAGTTGCTATCGACTTCGGTCACTAGTGTCCAACACTTTTTGGCACTATCGGCGTCGGCCATCAGTAACAGCACTATCGAGTTGCTATCGACTTCGGTTACTAGTGTCCAACACTATTTGGCACTATCGGATTTGGCCACCAGCAACCGCACTATAGAGTGTCTGTCGACTTCGGTCACCAGTGTCCAACACTATTTGGCACTATCGGCTTTGACCACCAGCAACCGCACTATCGAGTTACTATCGACTTCGGTCACCAGTGCCCAACACTATTTGGCACTATCGGCTTTGACCACCAGCAACCGCTCTATCGAGTTGCTATCGACTTCGGTCACTAGTGTCCAACACTTTTTGGCACTATCGGCTTTGAGCACCAGCAACAGCACTATCGAGTTACTATCGACTTCGGTCACCAGTGCCCAACACTATTTGGCACTATCGGCGTCGGCCATCAGTAACCTCACTATCGAGTTGCTATCGACTTCGGTCACCAGTGTCCAACACTTTTTGGCACTATCGGCGTCGGCCATCAGTAACAGCACTATCGAGTTGCTATCGACTTCGGTCACCAGTGTCCAACACTATTTGGCACTATCGGCGTCGGCCATCAGTAACCGCACTATCGAGTTGCTATCGACTTCGGTCACCAGTGTCTAACACTATTTGGCACTATCGGTTTTGGCCAACAGCAACAGCACTATCGAGTTGCTATCGACTTCGGTCGCCAGTGTAAAACACTATTTGGCACTATCGGCTTTGACCACCAGCAACCGCACTATCGAGTTACTATCGACTTCGGTCACCAGTGCCCAACACTATTTGGCACTATAGGTTTTGGCCAACAGCAACAGCACTATCGAGTTGCTATCGACTTCGGTCACCAGTGTAAAACACTATTTGGCACTATCGGCTTTGACCACCAGCAACCGCACTATCGAGTTGCTATCGACTTCGGTCACTAGTGTCCAACACTTTTTGGCACTATCGGCTTTGACCACCAGCAACAGCACTATCGAGTTACTATCGACTTCGGTCACCAGTGCCCAACACTATTTGGCACTATCGGCGTCGGCCATCAGTAACCTCACTATCGAGTTGCTATCGACTTCGGTCACCAGTGTCTAACACTATTTGGCACTATCGGTTTTGGCCAACAGCAACAGCACTATCGAGTTGCTATCGACTTCGGTCACCAGTGTAAAACACTATTTGACACTATCGGCTTTGACCACCAGCAACCGCACTATCGAGTTGCTATCGACTTCGGTCACTAGTGTCCAACACTATTTGGCATTATCGGATTTGACCACCAGCAACCGCACTATCGAGTTACCATCGACTTCGGTCACCAGTGCCCAACACTATTTGGTACTATCGGTTTTGGCCAACAGCAGCAGCACTATCGAGTTGCTATCGACTTCGGTCACCAGTGTAAAACACTATTTGGCACTATCGGCTTTGACCACCAGCAACCGCACTATCGAGTTACTATCGACTTCGGTCACCAGTGCCCAACACTATTTGGCACTATCGGCGTCGGCCATCAGTAACCTCACTATCGAGTTGCTATCGACTTCGGTCACCAGTGTCCAACACTTTTTGGCACTATCGGCGTCGGCCATCAGTAACAGCACTATCGAGTTGCTATCGACTTCGGTCACCAGTGTCTAACACTATTTGGCACTATCGGTTTTGGCCAACAGCAACAGCACTATCGAGTTGCTATCGACTTCGGTCACCAGTGTAAAACACTATTTGGCACTATCGGCTTTGACCACCAGCAACCGCACTATCGAGTTACCATCGACTTCGGTCACTAGTGTCCAACACTTTTTGGCACTATCGGCGTCGGCCATCAGTAACAGCACTATCGAGTTGCTATCGACTTCGGTCACCAGTGTCCAACACTATTTGGCACTATCGGCGTCGGCCATCAGTAACCGCACTATCGAGTTGCTATCGACTTCGGTCACCAGTGTCTAACACTATTTGGCACTATCGGTTTTGGCCAACAGCAACAGCACTATCGAGTTGCTATCGACTTCGGTCACCAGTGTCCAACACTATTTGGCACTATCGGCGTCGGCCATCAGTAACCGCACTATCGAGTTGCTATCGACTTCGGTCACCAGTGTCTAACACTATTTGGCACTATCGGTTTTGGCCAACAGCAACAGCACTATCGAGTTGCTATCGACTTCGGTCACCAGTGTAAAACACTATTTGGCACTATCGGCTTTGACCACCAGCAACCGCACTATCGATTTGCTATCGACTTCGGTCAATAGTGTCCAACACTATTTGGCACTATCGGATTTGGCCACCAGCAACCGCACTATAGAGTGTCTGTCGACTTCGGTCACCAGTGTCCAACACTATTTGGCACTATCGGCTTTGACCACCAGCAACCGCACTATCGAGTTACTATCGACTTCGGTCACCAGTGCCCAACACTATTTGGCACTATAGGTTTTGGCCAACAGCAACAGCACTATCGAGTTGCTATCGACTTCGGCCACCAGTGTAAAACACTATTTGGCACTATCGGCTTTGACCACCAGCAACCGCACTATCGAGTTGCTATCGACTTCGGTCACCAGTGTAAAACACTATTTGGCACTATCGGCTTTGACCACCAGCAACAGCACTATCGAGTTACTATCGACTTCGGTCACCAGTGCCCAACACTATTTGGCACTATCGGCGTCGGCCATCAGTAACCTCACTATCGAGTTGCTATCGACTTCGGTCACCAGTGTCCAACACTTTTTGGCACTATCGGCGTCGGCCATCAGTAACAGCACTATCGAGTTGCTATCGACTTCGGTCACCAGTGTCCAACACTATTTGGCACTATCGGCGTCGGCCATCAGTAACCGCACTATCGAGTTGCTATCGACTTCGGTCACCAGTGTCTAACACTATTTGGCACTATCGGTTTTGGCCAACAGCAACAGCACTATCGAGTTGCTATCGACTTCGGTCGCCAGTGTAAAACACTATTTGGCACTATCGGCTTTGACCACCAGCAACCGCACTATCGAGTTGCTATCGACTTCGGTCAATAGTGTCCAACACTATTTGGCACTATCGGATTTGGCCACCAGCAACCGCACTATAGAGTGTCTGTCGACTTCGGTCACCAGTGTCCAACACTATTTGGCACTATCGGCTTTGACCACCAGCAACCGCACTATCGAGTTACTATCGACTTCGGTCACCAGTGCCCAACACTATTTGGCACTATAGGTTTTGGCCAACAGCAACAGCACTATCGAGTTGCTATCGACTTCGGTCACCAGTGTAAAACACTATTTGGCACTATCGGCTTTGACCACCAGCAACCGCACTATCGAGTTGCTATCGACTTCGGTCACCAGTGTAAAACACTATTTGGCACTATCGGCTTTGAGCACCAGCAACAGCACTATCGAGTTACTATCGACTTCGGTCACCAGTGCCCAACACTATTTGGCACTATCGACGTCGGCCATCAGTAACTTCACTATAGAGTTGCTATCGACTTCGGTCACCAGTGTCTTACACTATTTGGCACTATCGGTTTTGGCCAACAGCAACAGCACTATCGAGTTGCTATCGACTTCGGTCACCAGTGTAAAACACTATTTGGCACTATCGGCTTTGACCACCAGCAACCGCACTATCGAGTTGCTATCGACTTCGGTCACTAGTGTCCAACACTTTTTGGCACTATCGGCGTCGGCCATCAGTAACAGCACTATCGAGTTGCTATCGACTTCGGTTACTAGTGTCCAACACTATTTGGCACTATCGGATTTGGCCACCAGCAACCGCACTATAGAGTGTCTGTCGACTTCGGTCACCAGTGTCCAACACTATTTGGCACTATCGGCTTTGACCACCAGCAACCGCACTATCGAGTTACTATCGACTTCGGTCACCAGTGCCCAACACTATTTGGCACTATCGGCTTTGACCACCAGCAACCGCACTATCGAGTTGCTATCGACTTCGGTCACTAGTGTCCAACACTTTTTGGCACTATCGGCGTCGGCCATCAGTAACAGCACTATCGAGTTGCTATCGACTTCGGTCACCAGTGTCCAACACTATTTGGCACTATCGGCGTCGGCCATTAGTAACCGCACTATCGAGTTGCTATCGACTTCGGTCACCAGTGTCTAACACTATTTGGCACTATCGGTTTTGGCCAACAGCAACAGCACTATCGAGTTGCTATCGACTTCGGTCACCAGTGTAAAACACTATTTGGCACTATCGGCTTTGACCACCAGCAACCGCACTATCGAGTTGCTATCGACTTCGGTCAATAGTGTCCAACACTATTTGGCACTATCGGATTTGGCCACCAGCAACCGCACTATAGAGTGTCTGTCGACTTCGGTCACCAGTGTCCAACACTATTTGGCACTATCGGCTTTGACCACCAGCAACCGCACTATCGAGTTACTATCGACTTCGGTCACCAGTGCCCAACACTATTTGGCACTATAGGTTTTGGCCAACAGCAACAGCACTATCGAGTTGCTATCGACTTCGGCCACCAGTGTAAAACACTATTTGGCACTATCGGCTTTGACCACCAGCAACCGCACTATCGAGTTGCTATCGACTTCGGTCAATAGTGTCCAACACTATTTGGCACTATCGGATTTGGCCACCAGCAACCGCACTATAGAGTGTCTGTCGACTTCGGTCACCAGTGTCCAACACTATTTGGCACTATCGGCTTTGACCACCAGCAACCGCACTATCGAGTTACTATCGACTTCGGTCACCAGTGCCCAACACTATTTGGCACTATAGGTTTTGGCCAACAGCAACAGCACTATCGAGTTGCTATCGACTTCGGTCACCAGTATAAAACACTATTTGGCACTATCGGCTTTGACCACCAGCAACCGCACTATCGAGTTGCTATCGACTTCGGTCACCAGTGTAAAACACTATTTGGCACTATCGGCTTTGAGCACCAGCAACAGCACTATCGAGTTACTATCGACTTCGGTCACCAGTGCCCAACACTATTTGGCACTATCGACGTCGGCCATCAGTAACCTCACTATCGAGTTGCTATCGACTTCGGTCACCAGTGTCTTACACTATTTGGCACTATCGGTTTTGGCCAACAGCAACAGCACTATCGAGTTGCTATCGACTTCGGTCACCAGTGTAAAACACTATTTGGCACTATCGGCTTTGACCACCAGCAACCGCACTATCGAGTTGCTATCGACTTCGGTCACTAGTGTCCAACACTTTTTGGCACTATCGGCGTCGGCCATCAGTAACAGCACTATCGAGTTGCTATCGACTTCGGTTACTAGTGTCCAACACTATTTGGCACTATCGGATTTGGCCACCAGCAACCGCACTATAGAGTGTCTGTCGACTTCGGTCACCAGTGTCCAACACTATTTGGCACTATCGGCTTTGACCACCAGCAACCGCACTATCGAGTTACTATCGACTTCGGTCACCAGTGCCCAACACTATTTGGCACTATCGGCTTTGACCACCAGCAACCGCACTATCGAGTTGCTATCGACTTCGGTCACTAGTGTCCAACACTTTTTGGCACTATCGGCGTCGGCCATCAGTAACAGCACTATCGAGTTGCTATCGACTTCGGTCACCAGTGTCCAACACTATTTGGCACTATCGGCGTCGGCCATCAGTAACCGCACTATCGAGTTGCTATCGACTTCGGTCACCAGTGTCTAACACTATTTGGCACTATCGGTTTTGGCCAACAGCAACAGCACTATCGAGTTGCTATCGACTTCGGTCACCAGTGTAAAACACTATTTGGCACTATCGGCTTTGACCACCAGCAACCGCACTACCGAGTTGCTATCGACTTCGGTCAATAGTGTCCAACACTATTTGGCACTATCGGATTTGGCCACCAGCAACCGCACTATAGAGTGTCTGTCGACTTCGGTCACCAGTGTCCAACACTATTTGGCACTATCGGCTTTGACCACCAGCAACCGCACTATCGAGTTACTATCGACTTCGGTCACCAGTGCCCAACACTATTTGGCACTATAGGTTTTGGCCAACAGCAACAGCACTATCGAGTTGCTATCGACTTCGGTCACCAGTGTAAAACACTATTTGGCACTATCGGCTTTGACCACCAGCAACCGCACTATCGAGTTGCTATCGACTTCGGTCACCAGTGTAAAACACTATTTGGCACTATCGGCTTTGACCACCAGCAACAGCACTATCGAGTTACTATCGACTTCGGTCACCAGTGCCCAACACTATTTGGCACTATCGGCGTCGGCCATCAGTAACCTCACTATCGAGTTGCTATCGACTTCGGTCACCAGTGTCTAACACTATTTGGCACTATCGGTTTTGGCCAACAGCAACAGCACTATCGAGTTGCTATCGACTTCGGTCACCAGTGTAAAACACTATTTGACACTATCGGCTTTGACCACCAGCAACCGCACTATCGAGTTGCTATCGACTTCGGTCACTAGTGTCCAACACTATTTGGCACTATCGGATTTGACCACCAGCAACCGCACTATCGAGTTACCATCGACTTCGGTCACCAGTGCCCAACACTATTTGGTACTATCGGTTTTGGCCAACAGCAGCAGCACTATCGAGTTGCTATCGACTTCGGTCACCAGTGTAAAACACTATTTGGCACTATCGGCTTTGACCACCAGCAACCGCACTATCGAGTTGCTATCGACTTCGGTCACTAGTGTCCAACACTTTTTGGCACTATCGGCGTCGGCCATCAGTAACAGCACTATCGAGTTGCTATCGACTTCGGTCACTAGTGTCCAACACTATTTGGCACTATCGGATTTGGCCACCAGCAACCGCACTATAGAGTGTCTGTCGACTTCGGTCACCAGTGTCCAACACTATTTGGCACTATCGGCTTTGACCACCAGCAACCGCACTATCGAGTTACTATCGACTTCGGTCACCAGTGCCCAACACTATTTGGCACTATCGGCTTGGACCACCAGCAACCGCACTATCGAGTTGCTATCGACTTCGGTCACTAGTGTCCAACACTTTTTGGCACTATCGGCGTCGGCCATCAGTAACAGCACTATCGAGTTGCTATCGACTTCGGTCACCAGTGTCCAACACTATTTGGCACTATCGGCGTCGGCCATCAGTAACCGCACTATCGAGTTGCTATCGACTTCGGTCACCAGTGTCTAACACTATTTGACACTATCGGTTTTGGCCAACAGCAACAGCACTATCGAGTTGCTATCGACTTCGGTCACCAGTGTAAAACACTATTTGGCACTATCGGCTTTGACCACCAGCAACAGCACTATCGAGTTACTATCGACTTCGGTCACCAGTGCCCAACACTATTTGGCACTATCGACGTCGGCCATCAGTAACCTCACTATCGAGTTGCTATCGACTTCGGTCAATAGTGTCCAACACTATTTGGCACTATCGGATTTGGCCACCAGCAACCGCACTATAGAGTGTCTGTCGACTTCGGTCACCAGTGTCCAACACTATTTGGCACTATCGGCTTTGAACACCAGCAACCGCACTATCGAGTTACTATCGACTTCGGTCACCAGTGCCCAACACTATTTGGCACTATAGGTTTTGGCCAACAGCAACAGCACTATCGAGTTGCTATCGACTTCGGTCACCAGTGTAAAACACTATTTGGCACTATCGGCTTTGACCAACAGCAACCGCACTATCGAGTTGCTATCGACTTCGGTCACCAGTGTAAAACACTATTTGGCACTATCGGCTTTGACCACCAGCAACAGCACTATCGAGTTACTATCGACTTCGGTCACCAGTGCCCAACACTATTTGGCACTATCGACGTCGGCCATCAGTAACCTCACTATCGAGTTGCTATCGACTTCGGTCACCAGTGTCTAACACTATTTGGCACTATCGGTTTTGGCCAACAGCAACAGCACTATCGAGTTGCTATCGACTTCGGTCACCAGTGTAAAACACTATTTGACACTATCGGCTTTGACTACCAGCAACCGCACTATCGAGTTGCTATCGACTTCGGTCACTAGTGTCCAACACTATTTGGCACTAT
This sequence comes from Thecophora atra, assembly GCA_937620795.1. Taxonomy (NCBI): domain Eukaryota; kingdom Metazoa; phylum Arthropoda; class Insecta; order Diptera; family Conopidae; genus Thecophora; species Thecophora atra. The sequence goes on from OW569398.1 coordinate 32,919,097, forward strand.
CGGATTTGACCACCAGCAACCGCACTATCGAGTTACCATCGACTTCGGTCACCAGTGCCCAACACTATTTGGTACTATCGGTTTTGGCCAACAGCAGCAGCACTATCGAGTTGCTATCGACTTCGGTCACCAGTGTAAAACACTATTTGGCACTATCGGCTTTGACCACCAGCAACCGCACTATCGAGTTGCTATCGACTTCGGTCACTAGTGTCCAACACTTTTTGGCACTATCGGCGTCGGCCATCAGTAACAGCACTATCGAGTTGCTATCGACTTCGGTCACTAGTGTCCAACACTATTTGGCACTATCGGATTTGGCCACCAGCAACCGCACTATAGAGTGTCTGTCGACTTCGGTCACCAGTGTCCAACACTATTTGGCACTATCGGCTTTGACCACCAGCAACCGCACTATCGAGTTACTATCGACTTCGGTCACCAGTGCCCAACACTATTTGGCACTATCGGCTTGGACCACCAGCAACCGCACTATCGAGTTGCTATCGACTTCGGTCACTAGTGTCCAACACTTTTTGGCACTATCGGCGTCGGCCATCAGTAACAGCACTATCGAGTTGCTATCGACTTCGGTCACCAGTGTCCAACACTATTTGGCACTATCGGCGTCGGCCATCAGTAACCGCACTATCGAGTTGCTATCGACTTCGGTCACCAGTGTCTAACACTATTTGACACTATCGGTTTTGGCCAACAGCAACAGCACTATCGAGTTGCTATCGACTTCGGTCACCAGTGTAAAACACTATTTGGCACTATCGGCTTTGACCACCAGCAACCGCACTATCGAGTTGCTATCGACTTCGGTCACTAGTGTCCAACACTATTTGGCACTATCGGCTTTGACCACCAGCAACCGCACTATCGAGTTGCTATCGACTTCGGTCACTAGTGTCCAACACTTTTTGGCACTATCGGCGTCGGCCATCAGTAACAGCACTATCGAGTTGCTATCGACTTCGGTCACTAGTGTCCAACACTATTTGGCACTATCGGATTTGGCCACCAGCAACCGCACTATAGAGTGTCTGTCGACTTCGGTCACCAGTGTCCAACACTATTTGGCACTATCGGCTTTGACCACCAGCAACCGCACTATCGAGTTACTATCGACTTCGGTCACCAGTGCCCAACACTATTTGGCACTATCGGCTTTGACCACCAGCAACCGCACTATCGAGTTGCTATCGACTTCGGTCACTAGTGTCCAACACTTTTTGGCACTATCGGCGTCGGCCATCAGTAACAGCACTATCGAGTTGCTATCGACTTCGGTCACCAGTGTCCAACACTATTTGGCACTATCGGCGTCGGCCATCAGTAACCGCACTATCGAGTTGCTATCGACTTCGGTCACCAGTGTCTAACACTATTTGGCACTATCGGTTTTGGCCAACAGCAACAGCACTATCGAGTTGCTATCGACTTCGGTCACCAGTGTAAAACACTATTTGGCACTATCGGCTTTGACCACCAGCAACCGCACTATCGAGTTGCTATCGACTGCGGTCACCAGTGTCCAACACTATTTGGCACTATCGGATTTGGCCACCAGCAACCGCACTATAGAGTGTCTGTCGACTTCGGTCACCAGTGTCCAACACTATTTGGCACTATCGGCTTTGACCACCAGCAACCGCACTATCGAGTTACTATCGACTTCGGTCACCAGTGCCCAACACTATTTGGCACTATAGGTTTTGGCCAACAGCAACAGCACTATCGAGTTGCTATCGACTTCGGTCACCAGTGTAAAACACTATTTGGCACTATCGGCTTTGACCACCAGCAACCGCACTATCGAGTTGCTATCGACTTCGGTCACCAGTGTAAAACACTATTTGGCACTATCGGCTTTGAGCACCAGCAACAGCACTATCGAGTTACTATCGACTTCGGTCACCAGTGCCCAACACTATTTGGCACTATCGACGTCGGCCATCAGTAACCTCACTATCGAGTTGCTATCGACTTCGGTCACCAGTGTAAAACACTATTTGGCACTATCGGCTTTGACCACCAGCAACCGCACTATCGAGTTGCTATCGACTTCGGTCACTAGTGTCCAACACTTTTTGGCACTATCGGCGTCGGCCATCAGTAACAGCACTATCGAGTTGCTATCGACTTCGGTTACTAGTGTCCAACACTATTTGGCACTATCGGATTTGGCCACCAGCAACCGCACTATAGAGTGTCTGTCGACTTCGGTCACCAGTGTCCAACACTATTTGGCACTATCGGCTTTGACCACCAGCAACCGCACTATCGAGTTACTATCGACTTCGGTCACCAGTGCCCAACACTATTTGGCACTATCGGCTTTGACCACCAGCAACCGCACTATCGAGTTGCTATCGACTTCGGTCACTAGTGTCCAACACTTTTTGGCACTATCGGCGTCGGCCATCAGTAACAGCACTATCGAGTTGCTATCGACTTCGGTCACCAGTGTCCAACACTATTTGGCACTATCGGCGTCGGCCATCAGTAACCGCACTATCGAGTTGCTATCGACTTCGGTCACCAGTGTCTAACACTATTTGGCACTATCGGTTTTGGCCAACAGCAACAGCACTATCGAGTTGCTATCGACTTCGGTCACCAGTGTAAAACACTATTTGGCACTATCGGCTTTGACCACCAGCAACCGCACTATCGAGTTGCTATCGACTTCGGTCAATAGTGTCCAACACTATTTGGCACTATCGGATTTGGCCACCAGCAACCGCACTATAGAGTGTCTGTCGACTTCGGTCACCAGTGTCCAACACTATTTGGCACTATCGGCTTTGACCACCAGCAACCGCACTATCGAGTTACTATCGACTTCGGTCACCAGTGCCCAACACTATTTGGCACTATAGGTTTTGGCCAACAGCAACAGCACTATCGAGTTGCTATCGACTTCGGTCACCAGTGTAAAACACTATTTGGCACTATCGGCTTTGACCACCAGCAACCGCACTATCGAGTTGCTATCGACTTCGGTCACCAGTGTAAAACACTATTTGGCACTATCGGCTTTGACCACCAGCAACAGCACTATCGAGTTACTATCGACTTCGGTCACCAGTGCCCAACACTATTTGGCACTATCGGCGTCGGCCATCAGTAACCTCACTATCGAGTTGCTATCGACTTCGGTCACCAGTGTCTAACACTATTTGGCACTATCGGTTTTGGCCAACAGCAACAGCACTATCGAGTTGCTATCGACTTCGGTCACCAGTGTAAAACACTATTTGACACTATCGGCTTTGACCACCAGCAACCGCACTATCGAGTTGCTATCGACTTCGGTCACTAGTGTCCAACACTATTTGGCACTATCGGATTTGACCACCAGCAACCGCACTATCGAGTTACCATCGACTTCGGTCACCAGTGCCCAACACTATTTGGTACTATCGGTTTTGGCCAACAGCAGCAGCACTATCGAGTTGCTATCGACTTCGGTCACCAGTGTAAAACACTATTTGGCACTATCGGCTTTGACCACCAGCAACCGCACTATCGAGTTGCTATCGACTTCGGTCACTAGTGTCCAACACTTTTTGGCACTATCGGCGTCGGCCATCAGTAACAGCACTATCGAGTTGCTATCGACTTCGGTCACTAGTGTCCAACACTATTTGGCACTATCGGCGTCGGCCATCAGTAACAGCACTATCGAGTTGCTATCGACTTCGCTCACCAGTGTCCAACACTATTTGGCACTATCGGCGTCGGCCATCAGTAACCGCACTATCGAGTTGCTATCGACTTCGGTCACCAGTGTCTAACACTATTTGGCACTATCGGTTTTGGCCAACAGCAACAGCACTATCGAGTTGCTATCGACTTCGGTCACCAGTGTAAAACACTATTTGGCACTATCGGCTTTGACCACCAGCAACCGCACTATCGAGTTGCTATCGACTTCGGTCAATAGTGTCCAACACTATTTGGCACTATCGGATTTGGCCACCAGCAACCGCACTATAGAGTGTCTGTCGACTTCGGTCACCAGTGTCCAACACTATTTGGCACTATCGGCTTTGACCACCAGCAACCGCACTATCGAGTTACTATCGACTTCGGTCACCAGTGCCCAACACTATTTGGCACTATAGGTTTTGGCCAACAGCAACAGCACTATCGAGTTGCTATCGACTCCGGTCACCAGTGTAAAACACTATTTGGCACTATCGGCTTTGACCACCAGCAACCGCACTATCGAGTTGCTATCGACTTCGGTCACCAGTGTAAAACACTATTTGACACTATCGGCTTTGACCACCAGCAACCGCACTATCGAGTTGCTATCGACTTCGGTCACTAGTGTCCAACACTATTTGGCACTATCGGATTTGGCCACCAGCAACCGCACTATAGAGTGTCTGTCGACTTCGGTCACCAGTGTCCAACACTATTTGGCACTATCGGCTTTGAGCACCAGCAACAGCACTATCGAGTTACTATCGACTTCGGTCACCAGTGCCCAACACTATTTGGCACTATCGACGTCGGCCATCAGTAACCTCACTATCGAGTTGCTATCGACTTCGGTCACCAGTGTCTAACACTATTTGGCACTATCGGTTTTGGCCAACAGCAACAGCACTATCGAGTTGCTATCGACTTCGGTCACCAGTGTAAAACACTATTTGACACTATCGGCTTTGACCACCAGCAACCGCACTATCGAGTTGCTATCGACTTCGGTCACTAGTGTCCAACACTATTTGGCACTATCGGATTTGGCCACCAGCAACCGCACTATAGAGTGTCTGTCGACTTCGGTCACCAGTGTCCAACACTATTTGGCACTATCGGCTTTGACCACCAGCAACCGCACTATCGAGTTACTATCGACTTCGGTCACCAGTGCCCAACACTCTTTGGCACTATCGGCCTTGGCCACCAGCAACCGCACTATCGAGTTGCTATCGACTTCGGTCACTAGTGTCCAACACTATTTGGCACTATCGGCTTTGGCCACCAGCAACCGCACTATCGAGTGTCTGTCGACTTCGGTCACCATTGTCCAACACTATTTGGCACTATCGGCTTTGGCCATCAGTTACCGCGCTATCGAGTGTCTATCGACTTCGGTCACCAGTGTCCAACACTATTTGGCACTATCGGCGTCGGCCATCAGTAACCGCACTATCGAGTTGCTATCGACTTCGGTCACCAGTGTCTAACACTATTTGGCACTATCGGTTTTGGCCAACAGCAACAGCACTATCGAGTTGCTATCGACTTCGGTCAACAGTGTAAAACACTATTTGACACTATCGGCTTTGACCACCAGCAACCGCACTATCGAGTTGCTATCGACTTCGGTCACCAGTGTCCAACACTATTTGGCACTATCGGCTTTGACCACCAGCAACCGCACTATCGAGTTGCTATCGACTTCGGTCACCAGTGTCCAACACTATTTGGCACTATCGGCTTTGACCACCAGCAACCGCACTATCGAGTTACTATCGACTTCGGTCACCAGTGCCCAACACTCTTTGGCACTATCGGCTTTGGCCACCAGCAACCGCACTATCGAGTTGCTATCGACTTCGGTCACTAGTGTCCAACACTATTTGGCACTATCGGCTTTGGCCACCAGCAACCGCACTATCGAGTGTCTGTCGACTTCGGTCACCAGTGTCCAACACTATTTGGCACCATCAGCTTTGGCCATCAGTTACCGCGCTATCGAGTGTCTATCGACTTCGGTCACCAGTGTCCAACACTATTTGGCACTATCGGCGTCGGCCATCAGTAACCGCACTATCGAGTTGCTATCGACTTCGGTCACCAGTGTCCAACACTATTTGGCACTATCGGCTTTGACCACCAGCAACCGCACTATCGAGTTGCTATCGACTTCGGTCACCAGTGTCCAACACTATTTGGCACTATCGGCTTTGACCACCAGCAACCGCACTATCGAGTTACTATCGACTTCGGTCACCAGTGCCCAACACTCTTTGGCACTATCGGCTTTGGCCACCAGCAACCGCACTATCGAGTTGCTATCGACTTCGGTCACTAGTGTCCAACACTATTTGGCACTATCGGCTTTGGCCACCAGCAACCGCACTATCGAGTGTCTATCGACTTTGGTCACCAGTGTCCAACACTATTTGGCACTATCGGTTTTGGCCAACAGCAACAGCACTATCGAGTTGCTATCGACTTCGGTCAACAGTGTAAAACACTATTTGACACTATCGGCGTCGGCCATCAGTAACCGCACTATCGAGTTGCTATCGACTTCGGTCACCAGTGTACAACACTATTTGGCACTATCGGCTTTGACCACCAGCAACCGCACTATCGAGTTACTATCGACTTCGGTCACCAGTGCCCAACACTATTTGGCACTATCGGTGTCGGCCATCAGTAACCGCACTATCGAGTTGCTATCGACTTCGGTCACCAGTGCCCAACACTATTTGGCACTATCGGCTTTGACCACCAGCAAAAGCACTATCGAGTTGCTATCGACTTCGGTCACCAGTGTCTAACACTATTTGGCACTATCGGTTTTGGCCAACAGCAACAGCACTATCGAGTTGCTATCGACTTCGGTCACCAGTGTAAAACACTATTTGACACTATCGGCTTTGACCACCAGCAACCGCACTATCGAGTTACTATCGACTTCGGTCACCAGTGCCCAACACTATTTGGCACTATCGGCTTTGACCACCAGCAAAAGCACTATCGAGTTGCTATCGACTTCGGTCACCAGTGTCTAACACTATTTGACACTATCGGCTTTGACTACCAGCAACCGCACTATCGAGTTGCTATCGACTTCGGTCACCAGTGTCTAACACTATTTGGCACTATCGGCTTTGGCCACCAGCAACCGCACTATCGAGTTGCTATCGACTTCGGTCACCAGTGTCTAACACTATTTGGCACTATCGGTTTTGGCCAACAGCAACAGCACTATTGAGTTGCTATCGACTTCGGTCACCAGTGTAAAACACTATTTGACACTATCGGCTTTGACCACCAGCAACCGCACTATCGAGTTGCTATCGACTTCGGTCACTAGTGTCCAACACTATTTGGCACTATCGAATTTGGCCACCAGCAACCGCACTATAGAGTGTCTGTCGACTTCGGTCACCAGTGTCCAACTCTATTTGGCACTATCTGCTTTGGCCACCAGCAACCGCACTATCGAGTGTCTGTCGACTTCGGTCACCAGTGTCCAACACTATTTGGCACTATCGGCTTTGGCCTCCAGCAACCGCACTATCGAGTTACTATCGACTTCGGTCACCAGTGCCCAACACTATTTGGCACTATCGGTTTTGGCCAACAGCAACAGCACTATCGAGTTGCTATCGACTTCGGTCACCAGTGTAAAACACTATTTCGCACTATCGGCTTTGACCACCAGCAACCGCACTATCGAGTTACTATCGACTTCGGTCACCAGTGCCCAACACTATTTGGCACTATCGGCTTTGGCCACCAGCAACCGCACTATCGAGTTACTATCGACTTCGGTCACCAGTGCCCAACACTATTTGGCACTATCGAATTTGGCCACCAGCAACCGCACTATAGAGTGTCTGTCGACTTCGGTCACCAGTGCCCAACACTATTTGGCACTATCGGCTTTGACCACCAGCAAAAGCACTATCGAGTTGCTATCGACTTCGGTCACCAGTGCCCAACACTATTTGGCACTATCGGATTTGGCCACCAGCAACCGCACTATCGAGTTACCATCGACTTCGGTCACCAGTGCCCAACACTATTTGGCACTATCGGTTTTGGCCAACAGCAACAGCACTATCGAGTTGCTATCGACTTCGGTCACCAGTGTAAAACACTATTTGGCACTATCGGCTTTGACCACCAGCAACCGCACTATCGAGTTACTATCGACTTCGGTCACCAGTGCCCAACACTATTTGGCACTATCGGCTTTGACCACCAGCAACCGCACTATCGAGTTGCTATCGACTTCGGTCACTAGTGTCCAACACTTTTTGGCACTATCGGCGTCGGCCATCAGTAACAGCACTATCGAGTTGCTATCGACTTCGGTCACCAGTGTCCAACACTATTTGGCACTATCGGCTTTGACCACCAGCAACCGCACTATCGAGTTACTATCGACTTCGGTCACCAGTGTCCAACACTATTTGGCACTATCGGCTTTGACCACCAGCAACCGCACTATCGAGTTGCTATCGACTTCGGTCACTAGTGTCCAACACTTTTTGGCACTATCGGCGTCGGCCATCAGTAACAGCACTATCGAGTTGCTATCGACTTCGGTCACCAGTGTCCAACACTATTTGGCACTATCGGCGTCGGCCATCAGTAACCGCACTATCGAGTTGCTATCGACTTCGGTCACCAGTGTCTAACACTATTTGGCACTATCGGTTTTGGCCAACAGCAACAGCACTATCGAGTTGCTATCGACTTCGGTCACCAGTGTAAAACACTATTTGGCACTATCGGCTTTGACCACCAGCAACCGCACTATCGAGTTGCTATCGACTTCGGTCAATAGTGTCCAACACTATTTGGCACTATCGGATTTGGCCACCAGCAACCGCACTATAGAGTGTCTGTCGACTTCGGTCACCAGTGTCCAACACTATTTGGCACTATCGGCTTTGACCACCAGCAACCGCACTATCGAGTTACTATCGACTTCGGTCACCAGTGCCCAACACTATTTGGCACTATAGGTTTTGGCCAACAGCAACAGCACTATCGAGTTGCTATCGACTTCGGTCACCAGTGTAAAACACTATTTGGCACTATCGGCTTTGACCACCAGCAACCGCACTATCGAGTTGCTATCGACTTCGGTCACCAGTGTAAAACACTATTTGGCACTATCGGCTTTGACCACCAGCAACAGCACTATCGAGTTACTATCGACTTCGGTCACCAGTGCCCAACACTATTTGGCGCTATCGGCGTCGGCCATCAGTAACCTCACTATCGAGTTGCTATCGACTTCGGTCACCAGTGTCTAACACTATTTGGCACTATCGGTTTTGGCCAACAGCAACAGCACTATCGAGTTGCTATCGACTTCGGTCACCAGTGTAAAACACTATTTGACACTATCGGCTTTGACCACCAGCAACCGCACTATCGAGTTGCTATCGACTTCGGTCACTAGTGTCCAACACTATTTGGCACTATCGGATTTGACCACCAGCAACCGCACTATCGAGTTACCATCGACTTCGGTCACCAGTGCCCAACACTATTTGGTACTATCGGTTTTGGCCAACAGCAGCAGCACTATCGAGTTACTATCGACTTCGGTCACCAGTGTAAAACACTATTTGGCACTATCGGCTTTGACCACCAGCAACCGCACTATCGAGTTGCTATCGACTTCGGTCACTAGTGTCCAACACTTTTTGGCACTATCGGCGTCGGCCATCAGTAACAGCACTATCGAGTTGCTATCGACTTCGGTCACTAGTGTCCAACACTATTTGGCACTATCGGATTTGGCCACCAGCAACCGCACTATAGAGTGTCTGTCGACTTCGGTCACCAGTGTCCAACACTATTTGGCACTATCGGCTTTGACCACCAGCAACCGCACTATCGAGTTACTATCGACTTCGGTCACCAGTGCCCAACACTATTTGGCACTATCGGCTTGGACCACCAGCAACCGCACTATCGAGTTGCTATCGACTTCGGTCACTAGTGTCCAACACTTTTTGGCACTATCGGCGTCGGCCATCAGTAACAGCACTATCGAGTTGCTATCGACTTCGGTCACCAGTGTCCAACACTATTTGGCACTATCGGCGTCGGCCATCAGTAACCGCACTATCGAGTTGCTATCGACTTCGGTCACCAGTGTCTAACACTATTTGACACTATCGGTTTTGGCCAACAGCAACAGCACTATCGAGTTGCTATCGACTTCGGTCACCAGTGTAAAACACTATTTGGCACTATCGGCTTTGACCACCAGCAACCGCACTATCGAGTTGCTATCGACTTCGGTCACTAGTGTCCAACACTATTTGGCACTATCGGCTTTGACCACCAGCAACCGCACTATCGAGTTGCTATCGACTTCGGTCACTAGTGTCCAACACTTTTTGGCACTATCGGCGTCGGCCATCAGTAACAGCACTATCGAGTTGCTATCGACTTCGGTCACTAGTGTCCAACACTATTTGGCACTATCGGATTTGGCCACCAGCAACCGCACTATAGAGTGTCTGTCGACTTCGGTCACCAGTGTCCAACACTATTTGGCACTATCGGCTTTGACCACCAGCAACCGCACTATCGAGTTACTATCGACTTCGTTCACCAGTGCCCAACACTATTTGGCACTATCGGCTTTGACCACCAGCAACCGCACTATCGAGTTGCTATCGACTTCGGTCACTAGTGTCCAACACTTTTTGGCACTATCGGCGTCGGCCATCAGTAACAGCACTATCGAGTTGCTATCGACTTCGGTCACCAGTGTCCAACACTATTTGGCACTATCGGCGTCGGCCATCAGTAACCGCACTATCGAGTTGCTATCGACTTCGGTCACCAGTGTCTAACACTATTTGGCACTATCGGTTTTGGCCAACAGCAACAGCACTATCGAGTTGCTATCGACTTCGGTCACCAGTGTAAAACACTATTTGGCACTATCGGCTTTGACCACCAGCAACCGCACTATCGAGTTGCTATCGACTTCGGTCAATAGTGTCCAACACTATTTGGCACTATCGGATTTGGCCACCAGCAACCGCACTATAGAGTGTCTGTCGACTTCGGTCACCAGTGTCCAACACTATTTGGCACTATCGGCTTTGACCACCAGCAACCGCACTATCGAGTTACTATCGACTTCGGTCACCAGTGCCCAACACTATTTGGCACTATAGGTTTTGGCCAACAGCAACAGCACTATCGAGTTGCTATCGACTCCGGTCACCAGTGTAAAACACTATTTGGCACTATCGGCTTTGACCACCAGCAACCGCACTATCGAGTTGCTATCGACTTCGGTCACCAGTGTAAAACACTATTTGACACTATCGGCTTTGACCACCAGCAACCGCACTATCGACTTGCTATCGACTTCGGTCACTAGTGTCCAACACTATTTGGCACTATCGGATTTGGCCACCAGCAACCGCACTATAGAGTGTCTGTCGACTTCGGTCACCAGTGTCCAACACTATTTGGCACTATCGGCTTTGAGCACCAGCAACAGCACTATCGAGTTACTATCGACTTCGGTCACCAGTGCCCAACACTATTTGGCACTATCGACGTCGGCCATCAGTAACCTCACTATCGAGTTGCTATCGACTTCGGTCACCAGTGTCTAACACTATTTGGCACTATCGGTTTTGGCCAACAGCAACAGCACTATCGAGTTGCTATCGACTTCGGTCACCAGTGTAAAACACTATTTGACACTATCGGCTTTGACCACCAGCAACCGCACTATCGAGTTGCTATCGACTTCGGTCACTAGTGTCCAACACTATTTGGCACTATCGGATTTGGCCACCAGCAACCGCACTATAGAGTGTCTGTCGACTTCGGTCACCAGTGTCCAACACTATTTGGCACTATCGGCTTTGACCACCAGCAACCGCACTATCGAGTTACTATCGACTTCGGTCACCAGTGCCCAACACTCTTTGGCACTATCGGCCTTGGCCACCAGCAACCGCACTATCGAGTTGCTATCGACTTCGGTCACTAGTGTCCAACACTATTTGGCACTATCGGCTTTGGCCACCAGCAACCGCACTATCGAGTGTCTGTCGACTTCGGTCACCATTGTCCAACACTATTTGGCACTATCGGCTTTGGCCATCAGTTACCGCGCTATCGAGTGTCTATCGACTTCGGTCACCAGTGTCCAACACTATTTGGCACTATCGGCGTCGGCCATCAGTAACCGCACTATCGAGTTGCTATCGACTTCGGTCACCAGTGTCTAACACTATTTGGCACTATCGGTTTTGGCCAACAGCAACAGCACTATCGAGTTGCTATCGACTTCGGTCAACAGTGTAAAACACTATTTGACACTATCGGCTTTGACCACCAGCAACCGCACTATCGAGTTGCTATCGACTTCGGTCACCAGTGTCCAACACTATTTGGCACTATCGGCTTTGACCACCAGCAACCGCACTATCGAGTTGCTATCGACTTCGGTCACCAGTGTCCAACACTATTTGGCACTATCGGCTTTGACCACCAGCAACCGCACTATCGAGTTACTATCGACTTCGGTCACCAGTGCCCAACACTCTTTGGCACTATCGGCTTTGGCCACCAGCAACCGCACTATCGAGTTGCTATCGACTTCGGTCACTAGTGTCCAACACTATTTGGCACTATCGGCTTTGGCTACCAGCAACCGCACTATCGAGTGTCTGTCGACTTCGGTCACCAGTGTCCAACACTATTTGGCACCATCAGCTTTGGCCATCAGTTACCGCGCTATCGAGTGTCTATCGACTTCGGTCACCAGTGTCCAACACTATTTGGCACTATCGGCGTCGGCCATCAGTAACCGCACTATCGAGTTGCTATCGACTTCGGTCACCAGTGTCCAACACTATTTGGCACTATCGGCTTTGACCACCAGCAACCGCACTATCGAGTTGCTATCGACTTCGGTCACCAGTGTCCAACACTATTTGGCACTATCGGCTTTGACCACCAGCAACCGCACTATCGAGTTACTATCGACTTCGGTCACCAGTGCCCAACACTCTTTGGCACTATCGGCTTTGGCCACCAGCAACCGCACTATCGAGTTGCTATCGACTTCGGTCACTAGTGTCCAACATTATTTGGCACTATCGGCTTTGGCCACCAGCAACCGCACTATCGAGTGTCTATCGACTTTGGTCACCAGTGTCCAACACTATTTGGCACTATCGGTTTTGGCCAACAGCAACAGCACTATCGAGTTGCTATCGACTTCGGTCAACAGTGTAAAACACTATTTGACACTATCGGCGTCGGCCATCAGTAACCGCACTATCGAGTTGCTATCGACTTCGGTCACCAGTGTACAACACTATTTGGCACTATCGGCTTTGACCACCAGCAACCGCACTATCGAGTTACTATCGACTTCGGTCACCAGTGCCCAACACTATTTGGCACTATCGGTGTCGGCCATCAGTAACCGCACTATCGAGTTGCTATCGACTTCGGTCACCAGTGCCCAACACTATTTGGCACTATCGGCTTTGACCACCAGCAAAAGCACTATCGAGTTGCTATCGACTTCGGTCACCAGTGTCTAACACTATTTGGCACTATCGGTTTTGGCCAACAGCAACAGCACTATCGAGTTGCTATCGACTTCGGTCACCAGTGTAAAACACTATTTGACACTATCGGCTTTGACCACCAGCAACCGCACTATCGAGTTACTATCGACTTCGGTCACCAGTGCCCAACACTATTTGGCACTATCGGCTTTGACCACCAGCAAAAGCACTATCGAGTTGCTATCGACTTCGGTCACCAGTGTCTAACACTATTTGACACTATCGGCTTTGACTACCAGCAACCGCACTATCGAGTTGCTATCGACTTCGGTCACCAGTGTCTAACACTATTTGGCACTATCGGCTTTGGCCACCAGCAACCGCACTATCGAGTTGCTATCGACTTCGGTCACCAGTGTCTAACACTATTTGGCACTATCGGTTTTGGCCAACAGCAACAGCACTATCGAGTTGCTATCGACTTCGGTCACCAGTGTAAAACACTATTTGACACTATCGGCTTTGACCACCAGCAACCGCACTATCGAGTTGCTATCGACTTCGGTCACTAGTGTCCAACACTATTTGGCACTATCGAATTTGGCCACCAGCAACCGCACTATAGAGTGTCTGTCGACTTCGGTCACCAGTGTCCAACTCTATTTGGCACTATCGGCTTTGGCCACCAGCAACCGCACTATCGAGTGTCTGTCGACTTCGGTCACCAGTGTCCAACACTATTTGGCACTATCGGCTTTGGCCTCCAGCAACCGCACTATCGAGTTACTATCGACTTCGGTCACCAGTGCCCAACACTATTTGGCACTATCGGTTTTGGCCAACAGCAACAGCACTATCGAGTTGCTATCGACTTCGGTCACCAGTGTAAAACACTATTTCGCACTATCGGCTTTGACCACCAGCAACCGCACTATCGAGTTACTATCGACTTCGGTCACCAGTGCCCAACACTATTTGGCACTATCGGCTTTGGCCACCAGCAACCGCACTATCGAGTTACTATCGACTTCGGTCACCAGTGCCCAACACTATTTGGCACTATCGAATTTGGCCACCAGCAACCGCACTATAGAGTTGCTATCGACTTCGGTCACTAGTGTCCAACACTTTTTGGCACTATCGGCGTCGGCCATCAGTAACAGCACTATCGAGTTGCTATCGACTTCGGTCACCAGTGTCCAACACTATTTGGCACTATCGGCGTCGGCCATCAGTAACCGCACTATCGAGTTGCTATCGACTTCGGTCACCAGTGTCTAACACTATTTGGCACTATCGGTTTTGGCCAACAGCAACAGCACTATCGAGTTGCTATCGACTTCGGTCACCAGTGTAAAACACTATTTGGCACTATCGGCTTTGACCACCAGCAACCGCACTATCGAGTTGCTATCGACTTCGGTCAATAGTGTCCAACACTATTTGGCACTATCGGATTTGGCCACCAGCAACCGCACTATAGAGTGTCTGTCGACTTCGGTCACCAGTGTCCAACACTATTTGGCACTATCGGCTTTGACCACCAGCAACCGCACTATCGAGTTACTATCGACTTCGGTCACCAGTGCCCAACACTATTTGGCACTATAGGTTTTGGCCAACAGCAACAGCACTATCGAGTTGCTATCGACTCCGGTCACCAGTGTAAAACACTATTTGGCACTATCGGCTTTGACCACCAGCAACCGCACTATCGAGTTGCTATCGACTTCGGTCACCAGTGTAAAACACTATTTGACACTATCGGCTTTGACCACCAGCAACCGCACTATCGAGTTGCTATCGACTTCGGTCACTAGTGTCCAACACTATTTGGCACTATCGGATTTGGCCACCAGCAACCGCACTATAGAGTGTCTGTCGACTTCGGTCACCAGTGTCCAACACTATTTGGCACTATCGGCTTTGAGCACCAGCAACAGCACTATCGAGTTACTATCGACTTCGGTCACCAGTGCCCAACACTATTTGGCACTATCGACGTCGGCCATCAGTAACCTCACTATCGAGTTGCTATCGACTTCGGTCACCAGTGTCTAACACTATTTGGCACTATCGGTTTTGGCCAACAGCAACAGCACTATCGAGTTGCTATCGACTTCGGTCACCAGTGTAAAACACTATTTGACACTATCGGCTTTGACCACCAGCAACCGCACTATCGAGTTGCTATCGACTTCGGTCACTAGTGTCCAACACTATTTGGCACTATCGGATTTGGCCACCAGCAACCGCACTATAGAGTGTCTGTCGACTTCGGTCACCAGTGTCCAACACTATTTGGCACTATCGGCTTTGACCACCAGCAACCGCACTATCGAGTTACTATCGACTTCGGTCACCAGTGCCCAACACTCTTTGGCACTATCGGCCTTGGCCACCAGCAACCGCACTATCGAGTTGCTATCGACTTCGGTCACTAGTGTCCAACACTATTTGGCACTATCGGCTTTGGCCACCAGCAACCGCACTATCGAGTGTCTGTCGACTTCGGTCACCATTGTCCAACACTATTTGGCACTATCGGCTTTGGCCATCAGTTACCGCGCTATCGAGTGTCTATCGACTTCGGTCACCAGTGTCCAACACTATTTGGCACTATCGGCGTCGGCCATCAGTAACCGCACTATCGAGTTGCTATCGACTTCGGTCACCAGTGTCTAACACTATTTGGCACTATCGGTTTTGGCCAACAGCAACAGCACTATCGAGTTGCTATCGACTTCGGTCAACAGTGTAAAACACTATTTGACACTATCGGCTTTGACCACCAGCAACCGCACTATCGAGTTGCTATCGACTTCGGTCACCAGTGTCCAACACTATTTGGCACTATCGGCTTTGACCACCAGCAACCGCACTATCGAGTTGCTATCGACTTCGGTCACCAGTGTCCAACACTATTTGGCACTATCGGCTTTGACCACCAGCAACCGCACTATCGAGTTACTATCGACTTCGGTCACCAGTGCCCAACACTCTTTGGCACTATCGGCTTTGGCCACCAGCAACCGCACTATCGAGTTGCTATCGACTTCGGTCACTAGTGTCCAACACTATTTGGCACTATCGGCTTTGGCCACCAGCAACCGCACTATCGAGTGTCTGTCGACTTCGGTCACCAGTGTCCAACACTATTTGGCACCATCAGCTTTGGCCATCAGTTACCGCGCTATCGAGTGTCTATCGACTTCGGTCACCAGTGTCCAACACTATTTGGCACTATCGGCGTCGGCCATCAGTAACCGCACTATCGAGTTGCTATCGACTTCGGTCACCAGTGTCCAACACTATTTGGCACTATCGGCTTTGACCACCAGCAACCGCACTATCGAGTTGCTATCGACTTCGGTCACCAGTGTCCAACACTATTTGGCACTATCGGCTTTGACCACCAGCAACCGCACTATCGAGTTACTATCGACTTCGGTCACCAGTGCCCAACACTCTTTGGCACTATCGGCTTTGGCCACCAGCAACCGCACTATCGAGTTGCTATCGACTTCGGTCACTAGTGTCCAACACTATTTGGCACTATCGGCTTTGGCCACCAGCAACCGCACTATCGAGTGTCTATCGACTTTGGTCACCAGTGTCCAACACTATTTGGCACTATCGGTTTTGGCCAACAGCAACAGCACTATCGAGTTGCTATCGACTTCGGTCAACAGTGTAAAACACTATTTGACACTATCGGCGTCGGCCATCAGTAACCGCACTATCGAGTTGCTATCGACTTCGGTCACCAGTGTACAACACTATTTGGCACTATCGGCTTTGACCACCAGCAACCGCACTATCGAGTTACTATCGACTTCGGTCACCAGTGCCCAACACTATTT
Organism: Thecophora atra; assembly: GCA_937620795.1. Taxonomy (NCBI): domain Eukaryota; kingdom Metazoa; phylum Arthropoda; class Insecta; order Diptera; family Conopidae; genus Thecophora; species Thecophora atra. Next base: position 32,936,249 of record OW569398.1, read on the forward strand.
GGCACTATCGGTGTCGGCCATCAGTAACCGCACTATCGAGTTGCTATCGACTTCGGTCACCAGTGCCCAACACTATTTGGCACTATCGGCTTTGACCACCAGCAAAAGCATTATCGAGTTGCTATCGACTTCGGTCACCAGTGTCTAACACTATTTGGCACTATCGGTTTTGGCCAACAGCAACAGCACTATCGAGTTGCTATCGACTTCGGTCACCAGTGTAAAACACTATTTGACACTATCGGCTTTGACCACCAGCAACCGCACTATCGAGTTACTATCGACTTCGGTCACCAGTGCCCAACACTATTTGGCACTATCGGCTTTGACCACCAGCAAAAGCACTATCGAGTTGCTATCGACTTCGGTCACCAGTGTCTAACACTATTTGACACTATCGGCTTTGACTACCAGCAACCGCACTATCGAGTTGCTATCGACTTCGGTCACCAGTGTCTAACACTATTTGGCACTATCGGCTTTGGCCACCAGCAACCGCACTATCGAGTTGCTATCGACTTCGGTCACCAGTGTCTAACACTATTTGGCACTATCGGTTTTGGCCAACAGCAACAGCACTATCGAGTTGCTATCGACTTCGGTCACCAGTGTAAAACACTATTTGACACTATCGGCTTTGACCACCAGCAACCGCACTATCGAGTTGCTATCGACTTCGGTCACTAGTGTCCAACACTATTTGGCACTATCGAATTTGGCCACCAGCAACCGCACTATAGAGTGTCTGTCGACTTCGGTCACCAGTGTCCAACTCTATTTGGCACTATCGGCTTTGGCCACCAGCAACCGCAATATCGAGTGTCTGTCGACTTCGGTCACCAGTGTCCAACACTATTTGGCACTATCGGCTTTGGCCTCCAGCAACCGCACTGTCGAGTTACTATCGACTTCGGTCACCAGTGCCCAACACTATTTGGCACTATCGGTTTTGGCCAACAGCAACAGCACTATCGAGTTGCTATCGACTTCGGTCACCAGTGTAAAACACTATTTCGCACTATCGGCTTTGACCACCAGCAACCGCACTATCGAGTTACTATCGACTTCGGTCACCAGTGCCCAACACTATTTGGCACTATCGGCTTTGGCCACCAGCAACCGCACTATCGAGTTACTATCGACTTCGGTCACCAGTGCCCAACACTATTTGGCACTATCGAATTTGGCCACCAGCAACCGCACTATAGAGTGTCTGTCGACTTCGGTCACCAGTGCCCAACACTATTTGGCACTATCGGCTTTGACCACCAGCAAAAGCACTATCGAGTTGCTATCGACTTCGGTCACCAGTGCCCAACACTATTTGGCACTATCGGATTTGGCCACCAGCAACCGCACTATCGAGTTACCATCGACTTCGGTCACCAGTGCCCAACACTATTTGGCACTATCGGTTTTGGCCAACAGCAACAGCACTATCGAGTTGCTATCGACTTCGGTCACCAGTGTAAAACACTATTTGGCACTATCGGCTTTGACCACCAGCAACCGCACTATCGAGTTGCTATCGACTTCGGTCACTAGTGTCCAACACTTTTTGGCACTATCGGCGTCGGCCATCAGTAACAGCACTATCGAGTTGCTATCGACTTCGGTCACTAGTGTCCAACACTATTTGGCACTATCAGATTTGGCCACCAGCAACCGCACTATAGAGTGTCTGTCGACTTCGGTCACCAGTGTCCAACACTATTTGGCACTATCGGCGTCGGCCATCAGTAACCGCACTATCGAGTTGCTATCGACTTCGGTCACCAGTGCCCAACACTATTTGGCACTATCGACGTCGGCCATCAGTAACCTCACTATCGAGTTGCTATCGACTTCGGTCACCAGTGTCTAACACTATTTGGCACTATCGGTTTTGGCCAACAGCAACAGCACTATCGAGTTGCTATCGACTTCGGTCACCAGTGTAAAACACTATTTGACACTATCGGCTTTGACCACCAGCAACCGCACTATCGAGTTGCTATCGACTTCGGTCACTAGTGTCCAACACTATTTGGCACTATCGGATTTGGCCACCAGCAACCGCACTATAGAGTGTCTGTCGACTTCGGTCACCAGTGTCCAACACTATTTGGCACTATCGGCTTTGACCACCAGCAACCGCACTATCGAGTTACTATCGACTTCGGTCACCAGTGCCCAACACTCTTTGGCACTATCGGCCTTGGCCACCAGCAACCGCACTATCGAGTTGCTATCGACTTCGGTCACTAGTGTCCAACACTATTTGGCACTATCGGCTTTGGCCACCAGCAACCGCACTATCGAGTGTCTGTCGACTTCGGTCACCATTGTCCAACACTATTTGGCACTATCGGCTTTGGCCATCAGTTACCGCGCTATCGAGTGTCTATCGACTTCGGTCACCAGTGTCCAACACTATTTGGCACTATCGGCGTCGGCCATCAGTAACCGCACTATCGAGTTGCTATCGACTTCGGTCACCAGTGTCTAACACTATTTGGCACTATCGGTTTTGGCCAACAGCAACAGCACTATCGAGTTGCTATCGACTTCGGTCAACAGTGTAAAACACTATTTGACACTATCGGCTTTGACCACCAGCAACCGCACTATCGAGTTGCTATCGACTTCGGTCACCAGTGTCCAACACTATTTGGCACTATCGGCTTTGACCACCAGCAACCGCACTATCGAGTTGCTATCGACTTCGGTCACCAGTGTCCAACACTATTTGGCACTATCGGCTTTGACCACCAGCAACCGCACTATCGAGTTACTATCGACTTCGGTCACCAGTGCCCAACACTCTTTGGCACTATCGGCTTTGGCCACCAGCAACCGCACTATCGAGTTGCTATCGACTTCGGTCACTAGTGTCCAACACTATTTGGCACTATCGGCTTTGGCCACCAGCAACCGCACTATCGAGTGTCTGTCGACTTCGGTCACCAGTGTCCAACACTATTTGGCACCATCAGCTTTGGCCATCAGTTACCGCGCTATCGAGTGTCTATCGACTTCGGTCACCAGTGTCCAACACTATTTGGCACTATCGGCGTCGGCCATCAGTAACCGCACTATCGAGTTGCTATCGACTTCGGTCACCAGTGTCCAACACTATTTGGCACTATCGGCTTTGACCACCAGCAACCGCACTATCGAGTTGCTATCGACTTCGGTCACCAGTGTCCAACACTATTTGGCACTATCGGCTTTGACCACCAGCAACCGCACTATCGAGTTACTATCGACTTCGGTCACCAGTGCCCAACACTCTTTGGCACTATCGGCTTTGGCCACCAGCAACCGCACTATCGAGTTGCTATCGACTTCGGTCACTAGTGTCCAACACTATTTGGCACTATCGGCTTTGGCCACCAGCAACCGCACTATCGAGTGTCTATCGACTTTGGTCACCAGTGTCCAACACTATTTGGCACTATCGGTTTTGGCCAACAGCAACAGCACTATCGAGTTGCTATCGACTTCGGTCAACAGTGTAAAACACTATTTGACACTATCGGCGTCGGCCATCAGTAACCGCACTATCGAGTTGCTATCGACTTCGGTCACCAGTGTACAACACTATTTGGCACTATCGGCTTTGACCACCAGCAACCGCACTATCGAGTTACTATCGACTTCGGTCACCAGTGCCCAACACTATTTGGCACTATCGGTGTCGGCCATCAGTAACCGCACTATCGAGTTGCTATCGACTTCGGTCACCAGTGCCCAACACTATTTGGCACTATCGGCTTTGACCACCAGCAAAAGCATTATCGAGTTGCTATCGACTTCGGTCACCAGTGTCTAACACTATTTGGCACTATCGGTTTTGGCCAACAGCAACAGCACTATCGAGTTGCTATCGACTTCGGTCACCAGTGTAAAACACTATTTGACACTATCGGCTTTGACCACCAGCAACCGCACTATCGAGTTACTATCGACTTCGGTCACCAGTGCCCAACACTATTTGGCACTATCGGCTTTGACCACCAGCAAAAGCACTATCGAGTTGCTATCGACTTCGGTCACCAGTGTCTAACACTATTTGACACTATCGGCTTTGACTACCAGCAACCGCACTATCGAGTTGCTATCGACTTCGGTCACCAGTGTCTAACACTATTTGGCACTATCGGCTTTGGCCACCAGCAACCGCACTATCGAGTTGCTATCGACTTCGGTCACCAGTGTCTAACACTATTTGGCACTATCGGTTTTGGCCAACAGCAACAGCACTATCGAGTTGCTATCGACTTCGGTCACCAGTGTAAAACACTATTTGACACTATCGGCTTTGACCACCAGCAACCGCACTATCGAGTTGCTATCGACTTCGGTCACTAGTGTCCAACACTATTTGGCACTATCGAATTTGGCCACCAGCAACCGCACTATAGAGTGTCTGTCGACTTCGGTCACCAGTGTCCAACTCTATTTGGCACTATCGGCTTTGGCCACCAGCAACCGCAATATCGAGTGTCTGTCGACTTCGGTCACCAGTGTCCAACACTATTTGGCACTATCGGCTTTGGCCTCCAGCAACCGCACTGTCGAGTTACTATCGACTTCGGTCACCAGTGCCCAACACTATTTGGCACTATCGGTTTTGGCCAACAGCAACAGCACTATCGAGTTGCTATCGACTTCGGTCACCAGTGTAAAACACTATTTCGCACTATCGGCTTTGACCACCAGCAACCGCACTATCGAGTTACTATCGACTTCGGTCACCAGTGCCCAACACTATTTGGCACTATCGGCTTTGGCCACCAGCAACCGCACTATCGAGTTACTATCGACTTCGGTCACCAGTGCCCAACACTATTTGGCACTATCGAATTTGGCCACCAGCAACCGCACTATAGAGTGTCTGTCGACTTCGGTCACCAGTGCCCAACACTATTTGGCACTATCGGCTTTGACCACCAGCAAAAGCACTATCGAGTTGCTATCGACTTCGGTCACCAGTGCCCAACACTATTTGGCACTATCGGATTTGGCCACCAGCAACCGCACTATCGAGTTACCATCGACTTCGGTCACCAGTGCCCAACACTATTTGGCACTATCGGTTTTGGCCAACAGCAACAGCACTATCGAGTTGCTATCGACTTCGGTCACCAGTGTAAAACACTATTTGGCACTATCGGCTTTGACCACCAGCAACCGCACTATCGAGTTGCTATCGACTTCGGTCACTAGTGTCCAACACTTTTTGGCACTATCGGCGTCGGCCATCAGTAACAGCACTATCGAGTTGCTATCGACTTCGGTCACTAGTGTCCAACACTATTTGGCACTATCAGATTTGGCCACCAGCAACCGCACTATAGAGTGTCTGTCGACTTCGGTCACCAGTGTCCAACACTATTTGGCACTATCGGCTTTGACCACCAGCAACCGCACTATCGAGTTACTATCGACTTCGGTCACCAGTGCCCAACACTATTTGGCACTATCGGCTTTGACCACCAGCAACCGCACTATCGAGTTGCTATCGACTTCGGTCACTAGTGTCCAACACTTTTTGGCACTATCGGCGTCGGCCATCAGTAACAGCACTATCGAGTTGCTATCGACTTCGGTCACCAGTGTCCAACACTATTTGGCACTATCGGCGTCGGCCATCAGTAACCGCACTATCGAGTTGCTATCGACTTCGGTCACCAGTGTCTAACACTAATTCGCACTATCGGTTTTGGCCAACAGCAACAGCACTATCGAGTTGCTATCGACTTCGATCACCAGTGTAAAACACTATTTGGCACTATCGGCTTTGACCACCAGCAACCGCACTATCGAGTTGCTATCGACTTCGGTCAATAGTGTCCAACACTATTTGGCACTATCGGATTTGGCCACCAGCAACCGCACTATAGAGTGTCTGTCGACTTCGGTCACCAGTGTCCAACACTATTTGGCACTATCGGCTTTGACCACCAGCAACCGCACTATCGAGTTACTATCGACTTCGGTCACCAGTGCCCAACACTATTTGGCACTATAGGTTTTGGCCAACAGCAAAAGCACTATCGAGTTGCTATCGACTTCGGTCACTAGTGTCCAACACTATTTGGCACTATCGGCTTTGACCACCAGCAACCGCACTATCGAGTTACTATCGACTTCGGTCACCAGTGCCCAACACTATTTGGCACTATCGGCTTTGACCACCAGCAAAAGCACTATCGAGTTGCTATCGACTTCGGTCACTAGTGTCCAACACTATTTGGCACTATCGGCTTTGGCCACCAGCAACCGAACTATCGAGTGTCTGTCGACTTCGGTCACCAGTGTCTAACACTATTTGGCACCATCAGCTTTGGCCATCAGTTACCGCGCTATCGAGTGTCTATCGACTTCGGTCGCCAGTGTCCAACACTATTTGGCACTATCGGCGTCGGCCATCAGTAACCGCACTATCGAGTTGCTATCGACTTCGGTCACCAGTGTCTAACACTATTTGGCACTATTGGTTTTGGCCAACAGCAACAGCACTATCGAGTTGCTATCGACTTCGGTCACCAGTGTAAAACACTATTTGGCACTATCGGCTTTGACCACCAGCAACCGCACTATCGAGTTGCTATCGACTTTGGTCACCAGTGTCCAACACTATTTGGCACCATCAGCTTTGGCCATCAGTTACCGCGCTTTCGAGTGTCTATCGACTTCGGTCACCAGTGTCCAACACTATTTGGCACTATCGGCGTCGGCCATCAGTAACCGCACTATCGAGTTGCTATCGATTTCGGTCACCAGTGTCCAACACTATTTGGCACTATCGGCTTTGACCACCAGCAACCGCATTATCGAGTTGCTATCGACTTTGGTCAGCAGTGCCCAACACTATTTGGCACTATCGGCTTCGGTCACCAGTGTCCAACACTATTTGCCACGATCGGTGTCGGCCATCAGTAACCGCACTATCGAGTTGCTATCGACTTCGGTCACCAGTGTCCAACACTATTTGGCACTATCGGCTTTGACCACCAGCAACCGCACTATGGAGCTGCTATCGAATTCGGTCACTAGTGTCCAACACTATTTGGCACTTTCGGCTTTGGCCACCAGCAACCGCAGTATCGAGTGTCTATCGACTTCGGTCACCAGTGTCCAACACTATTTGGCACTATCGGCTTTGGCCACCAGCAACCGCACTATCGAGTGTCTATCGACTTCGGTCACCACTGTCTAACACTATTTAGCACTATTTGCTTTGGCTACCAGCAACCGCACTATCGAGTTGCTATCGACTTCAGTCACGAGTGTCTAGCACTATTTGGCACTATCGGCTTTGGCCACCAGTGTCTAACACTATTTGGCACTAACGGCTTTGGCCACCAGTAACCGCACTATTGAGTGTCTATCGACTTCGGTCAACAGTGTCCAACACTATTTGGCACTATCGGCTTTGGACACCAGCAACCGCACTATCGAGTGTCTATCGACTTCGGTCACCAGTGTCTAACACTATTTAGCACTATTGGCTTTGGCCACCAGCAACCGCACTATCGAGTTGCTATCGACTTCGGTCACTAGTGTCCAACACTATTTGGCACTATCGGCTTTGGCCACCAGTAACCGCACTATCGAGTGTCTATCGACTTCGGCCACCAGTGTCCAACACTATTTGGCACTATTGGCTTTGGCCACCAGTAACCGCACTATCGAGTGTCTGTCGGCTTCGGTCACCAGTGTCTAACACTATTTAGCACTATTGGCTTTGGCCACCAGCAACCGCACTATCGAGTTGCTATCGACTTCGGTCACTAGTGTCCAACACTATTTGGCACTATCGGCTTTGGCCACCAGTAACCGCACTATCGAGTGTCTATCGACTTCGGTCACCAGTGTCCAACACTATTTGGCACTATCGGCTTTGGCCACCAGCAACCGCACTATCGAGTGTCTATCGACTTCGATCACCAGTGCCCAACACTATTTGGCACTATCGGCTTTGGCCACCAGCAACCGCACTATCGAGTGTCTATCGACTTCGGTCACCAGTGTCCAACACTATTTGGCACTATCGGCGTCGGCCATCAGTAACCGCACTATCGAGTTGCTATCGACTTCGGTCACCAGTGTCCAACACTATTTGGCACTATCGGCTTTGGCCAGCAGCAACCGCACTATCAAGTTGCTATCGACTTCGGTCACTAGTGTCTAACACTATTTGGCAGTATCGGCTTTGGCCACCTGCAATCGCACTATCGAGTTGCTATCGACTTCAGTCACTAGTGTCCAACACTATTTGGCACTATCGGCTTTGGCCACCAGCAACCGCACTATCGAGTGTCTATCGACTTCGGTCACCAGTGTCTAACACTATTTGGCATTATCGGCGTCGGCCATCAGTAACCGCACTATCGAGTTGCTATCGACTTTGGTCACCAGTGTCCAACACTTTTTGGCACTATCGGCTTTGGCCACCAGAAACATCACTATCGAGTGTCTATCGACTTCGGTCACCAGTGTCCAACACTATTTGGCACTATCGGCTTTGACCACCAGCAACCGCACTATCAAGTTGCTATCGACTTCGGTCACTAGTGTCCAGCACTATTTGGCACTATCGGATTTGGCCACCAGCAACCGCACTATAGAGTGTCTGTCGACTTCGGTCACCAGTGTCCAACACTATTTGGCACTATCGGCTTTGACCACCAGCAACCGCACTATCGAGTTACTATCGACTTCGGTCACCAGTGCCCAACACTATTTGGCACTATAGGTTTTGGCCAACAGCAACAGCACTATCGAGTTGCTATCGACTTCGGTCACCAGTGTAAAACACTATTTGGCACTATCGGCTTTGACCACCAGCAACCGCACTATCGAGTTGCTATCGACTTCGGTCACCAGTGTAAAACACTATTTGGCACTATCGGCTTTGACCACCAGCAACAGCACTATCGAGTTACTATCGACTTCGGTCACCAGTGCCCAACACTATTTGGCACTATCGGCGTCGGCCATCAGTAACCTCACTATCGAGTTGCTATCGACTTCGGTCACCAGTGTCTAACACTATTTGGCACTATCGGTTTTGGCCAACAGCAACAGCACTATCGAGTTGCTATCGACTTCGGTCACCAGTGTAAAACACTATTTGACACTATCGGCTTTGACCACCAGCAACCGCACTATCGAGTTGCTATCGACTTCGGTCACTAGTGTCCAACACTATTTGGCACTATCGGATTTGACCACCAGCAACCGCACTATCGAGTTACCATCGACTTCGGTCACCAGTGCCCAACACTATTTGGTACTATCGGTTTTGGCCAACAGCAGCAGCACTATCGAGTTGCTATCGACTTCGGTCACCAGTGTAAAACACTATTTGGCACTATCGGCTTTGACCACCAGCAACCGCACTATCGAGTTGCTATCGACTTCGGTCACTAGTGTCCAACACTTTTTGGCACTATCGGCGTCGGCCATCAGTAACAGCACTATCGAGTTGCTATCGACTTCGGTCACTAGTGTCCAACACTATTTGGCACTATCGGATTTGGCCACCAGCAACCGCACTATAGAGTGTCTGTCGACTTCGGTCACCAGTGTCCAACACTATTTGGCACTATCGGCTTTGACCACCAGCAACCGCACTATCGAGTTACTATCGACTTCGGTCACCAGTGCCCAACACTATTTGGCACTATCGGCTTGGACCACCAGCAACCGCACTATCGAGTTGCTATCGACTTCGGTCACTAGTGTCCAACACTTTTTGGCACTATCGGCGTCGGCCATCAGTAACAGCACTATCGAGTTGCTATCGACTTCGGTCACCAGTGTCCAACACTATTTGGCACTATCGGCTTTGACCACCAGCAACCGCACTATCGAGTTGCTATCGACTTCGGTCACCAGTGTCCAACACTATTTGGCACTATCGGCTTTGACCACCAGCAACCGCACTATCGAGTTACTATCGACTTCGGTCACCAGTGCCCAACACTCTTTGGCACTATCGGCTTTGGCCACCAGCAACCGCACTATCGAGTTGCTATCGACTTCGGTCACTAGTGTCCAACACTATTTGGCACTATCGGCTTTGGCCACCAGCAACCGCACTATCGAGTGTCTATCGACTTTGGTCACCAGTGTCCAACACTATTTGGCACTATCGGTTTTGGCCAACAGCAACAGCACTATCGAGTTGCTATCGACTTCGGTCAACAGTGTAAAACACTATTTGACACTATCGGCGTCGGCCATCAGTAACCGCACTATCGAGTTGCTATCGACTTCGGTCACCAGTGTACAACACTATTTGGCACTATCGGCTTTGACCACCAGCAACCGCACTATCGAGTTACTATCGACTTCGGTCACCAGTGCCCAACACTATTTGGCACTATCGGTGTCGGCCATCAGTAACCGCACTATCGAGTTGCTATCGACTTCGGTCACCAGTGCCCAACACTATTTGGCACTATCGGCTTTGACCACCAGCAAAAGCACTATCGAGTTGCTATCGACTTCGGTCACCAGTGTCTAACACTATTTGGCACTATCGGTTTTGGCCAACAGCAACAGCACTATCGAGTTGCTATCGACTTCGGTCACCAGTGTAAAACACTATTTGACACTATCGGCTTTGACCACCAGCAACCGCACTATCGAGTTACTATCGACTTCGGTCACCAGTGCCCAACACTATTTGGCACTATCGGCTTTGACCACCAGCAAAAGCACTATCGAGTTGCTATCGACTTCGGTCACCAGTGTCTAACACTATTTGACACTATCGGCTTTGACTACCAGCAACCGCACTATCGAGTTGCTATCGACTTCGGTCACCAGTGTCTAACACTATTTGGCACTATCGGCTTTGGCCACCAGCAACCGCACTATCGAGTTGCTATCGACTTCGGTCACCAGTGTCTAACACTATTTGGCACTATCGGTTTTGGCCAACAGCAACAGCACTATCGAGTTGCTATCGACTTCGGTCACCAGTGTAAAACACTATTTGACACTATCGGCTTTGACCACCAGCAACCGCACTATCGAGTTGCTATCGACTTCGGTCACTAGTGTCCAACACTATTTGGCACTATCGAATTTGGCCACCAGCAACCGCACTATAGAGTGTCTGTCGACTTCGGTCACCAGTGTCCAACTCTATTTGGCACTATCGGCTTTGGCCACCAGCAACCGCACTATCGAGTGTCTGTCGACTTCGGTCACCAGTGTCCAACACTATTTGGCACTATCGGCTTTGGCCTCCAGCAACCGCACTATCGAGTTACTATCGACTTCGATCACCAGTGCCCAACACTATTTGGCACTATCGGTTTTGGCCAACAGCAACAGCACTATCGAGTTGCTATCGACTTCGGTCACCAGTGTAAAACACTATTTCGCACTATCGGCTTTGACCACCAGCAACCGCACTATCGAGTTACTATCGACTTCGGTCACCAGTGCCCAACACTATTTGGCACTATCGGCTTTGGCCACCAGCAACCGCACTATCGAGTTACTATCGACTTCGGTCACCAGTGCCCAACACTATTTGGCACTATCGAATTTGGCCACCAGCAACCGCACTATAGAGTGTCTGTCGACTTCGGTCACCAGTGCCCAACACTATTTGGCACTATCGGCTTTGACCACCAGCAAAAGCACTATCGAGTTGCTATCGACTTCGGTCACCAGTGCCCAACACTATTTGGCACTATCGGATTTGGCCAACAGCAACCGCACTATAGAGTGTCTGTCGACTTCGGTCACCAGTGCCCAACACTATTTGGCACTATCGGTTTTGGCCAACAGCAACAGCACTATCGAGTTGCTATCGACTTCGGTCACCAGTGTAAAACACTATTTGGCACTATCGGCTTTGACCACCAGCAACCGCACTATCGAGTTGCTATCGACTTCGGTCACTAGTGTCCAACACTTTTTGGCACTATCGGCGTCGGCCATCAGTAACAGCACTATCGAGTTGCTATCGACTTCGGTCACTAGTGTCCAACACTATTTGGCACTATCGGATTTGGCCACCAGCAACCGCACTATAGAGTGTCTGTCGACTTCGGTCACCAGTGTCCAACACTATTTGGCACTATCGGCTTTGACCACCAGCAACCGCACTATCGAGTTACTATCGACTTCGGTCACCAGTGCCCAACACTATTTGGCACTATCGGCTTTGACCACCAGCAACCGCACTATCGAGTTGCTATCGACTTCGGTCACTAGTGTCCAACACTTTTTGGCACTATCGGCGTCGGCCATCAGTAACAGCACTATCGAGTTGCTATCGACTTCGGTCACCAGTGTCCAACACTATTTGGCACTATCGGCGTCGGCCATCAGTAACCGCACTATCGAGTTGCTATCGACTTCGGTCACCAGTGTCTAACACTAATTCGCACTATCGGTTTTGGCCAACAGCAACAGCACTATCGAGTTGCTATCGACTTCGATCACCAGTGTAAAACACTATTTGGCACTATCGGCTTTGACCACCAGCAACCGCACTATCGAGTTGCTATCGACTTCGGTCAATAGTGTCCAACACTATTTGGCACTATCGGATTTGGCCACCAGCAACCGCACTATAGAGTGTCTGTCGACTTCGGTCACCAGTGTCCAACACTATTTGGCACTATCGGCTTTGACCACCAGCAACCGCACTATCGAGTTACTATCGACTTCGGTCACCAGTGCCCAACACTATTTGGCACTATAGGTTTTGGCCAACAGCAAAAGCACTATCGAGTTGCTATCGACTTCGGTCACTAGTGTCCAACACTATTTGGCACTATCGGCTTTGACCACCAGCAACCGCACTATCGAGTTACTATCGACTTCGGTCACCAGTGCCCAACACTATTTGGCACTATCGGCTTTGACCACCAGCAAAAGCACTATCGAGTTGCTATCGACTTCGGTCACTAGTGTCCAACACTATTTGGCACTATCGGCTTTGGCCACCAGCAACCGAACTATCGAGTGTCTGTCGACTTCGGTCACCAGTGTCCAACACTATTTGGCACCATCAGCTTTGGCCATCAGTTACCGCGCTATCGAGTGTCTATCGACTTCGGTCGCCAGTGTCCAACACTATTTGGCACTATCGGCGTCGGCCATCAGTAACCGCACTATCGAGTTGCTATCGACTTCGGTCACCAGTGTCTAACACTATTTGGCACTATTGGTTTTGGCCAACAGCAACAGCACTATCGAGTTGCTATCGACTTCGGTCACCAGTGTAAAACACTATTTGGCACTATCGGCTTTGACCACCAGCAACCGCACTATCGAGTTGCTATCGACTTTGGTCACCAGTGTCCAACACTATTTGGCACCATCAGCTTTGGCCATCAGTTACCGCGCTTTCGAGTGTCTATCGACTTCGGTCACCAGTGTCCAACACTATTTGGCACTATCGGCGTCGGCCATCAGTAACCGCACTATCGAGTTGCTATCGATTTCGGTCACCAGTGTCCAACACTATTTGGCACTATCGGCTTTGACCACCAGCAACCGCATTATCGAGTTGCTATCGACTTTGGTCAGCAGTGCCCAACACTATTTGGCACTATCGGCTTCGGTCACCAGTGTCCAACACTATTTGCCACGATCGGTGTCGGCCATCAGTAACCGCACTATCGAGTTGCTATCGACTTCGGTCACCAGTGTCCAACACTATTTGGCACTATCGGCTTTGACCACCAGCAACCGCACTATGGAGCTGCTATCGAATTCGGTCACTAGTGTCCAACACTATTTGGCACTTTCGGCTTTGGCCACCAGCAACCGCAGTATCGAGTGTCTATCGACTTCGGTCACCAGTGTCCAACACTATTTGGCACTATCGGCTTTGGCCACCAGCAACCGCACTATCGAGTGTCTATCGACTTCGGTCACCACTGTCTAACACTATTTAGCACTATTTGCTTTGGCTACCAGCAACCGCACTATCGAGTTGCTATCGACTTCAGTCACGAGTGTCTAGCACTATTTGGCACTATCGGCTTTGGCCACCAGTGTCTAACACTATTTGGCACTAACGGCTTTGGCCACCAGTAACCGCACTATTGAGTGTCTATCGACTTCGGTCAACAGTGTCCAACACTATTTGGCACTATCGGCTTTGGACACCAGCAACCGCACTATCGAGTGTCTATCGACTTCGGTCACCAGTGTCTAACACTATTTAGCACTATTGGCTTTGGCCACCAGCAACCGCACTATCGAGTTGCTATCGACTTCGGTCACTAGTGTCCAACACTATTTGGCACTATCGGCTTTGGCCACCAGTAACCGCACTATCGAGTGTCTATCGACTTCGGCCACCAGTGTCCAACACTATTTGGCACTATTGGCTTTGGCCACCAGTAACCGCACTATCGAGTGTCTGTCGGCTTCGGTCACCAGTGTCTAACACTATTTAGCACTATTGGCTTTGGCCACCAGCAACCGCACTATCGAGTTGCTATCGACTTCGGTCACTAGTGTCCAACACTATTTGGCACTATCGGCTTTGGCCACCAGTAACCGCACTATCGAGTGTCTATCGACTTCGGTCACCAGTGTCCAACACTATTTGGCACTATCGGCTTTGGCCACCAGCAACCGCACTATCGAGTGTCTATCGACTTCGATCACCAGTGCCCAACACTATTTGGCACTATCGGCTTTGGCCACCAGCAACCGCACTATCGAGTGTCTATCGACTTCGGTCACCAGTGTCCAACACTATTTGGCACTATCGGCGTCGGCCATCAGTAACCGCACTATCGAGTTGCTATCGACTTCGGTCACCAGTGTCCAACACTATTTGGCACTATCGGCTTTGGCCAGCAGCAACCGCACTATCAAGTTGCTATCGACTTCGGTCACTAGTGTCTAACACTATTTGGCAGTATCGGCTTTGGCCACCTGCAATCGCACTATCGAGTTGCTATCGACTTCGGTCACTAGTGTCCAACACTATTTGGCACTATCGGCTTTGGCCACCAGCAACCGCACTATCGAGTGTCTATCGACTTCGGTCACCAGTGTCTAACACTATTTGGCATTATCGGCGTCGGCCATCAGTAACCGCACTATCGAGTTGCTATCGACTTTGGTCACCAGTGTCCAACACTTTTTGGCACTATCGGCTTTGGCCACCAGAAACATCACTATCGAGTGTCTATCGACTTCGGTCACCAGTGTCCAACACTATTTGGCACTATCGGCTTTGACCACCAGCAACCGCACTATCAAGTTGCTATCGACTTCGGTCACTAGTGTCCAGCACTATTTGGCACTATCGGATTTGGCCACCAGCAACCGCACTATAGAGTGTCTGTCGACTTCGGTCACCAGTGTCCAACACTATTTGGCACTATCGGCTTTGACCACCAGCAACCGCACTATCGAGTTACTATCGACTTCGGTCACCAGTGCCCAACACTATTTGGCACTATAGGTTTTGGCCAACAGCAACAGCACTATCGAGTTGCTATCGACTTCGGTCACCAGTGTAAAACACTATTTGGCACTATCGGCTTTGACCACCAGCAACCGCACTATCGAGTTGCTATCGACTTCGGTCACCAGTGTAAAACACTATTTGGCACTATCGGCTTTGACCACCAGCAACAGCACTATCGAGTTACTATCGACTTCGGTCACCAGTGCCCAACACTATTTGGCACTATCGGCGTCGGCCATCAGTAACCTCACTATCGAGTTGCTATCGACTTCGGTCACCAGTGTCTAACACTATTTGGCACTATCGGTTTTGGCCAACAGCAACAGCACTATCGAGTTGCTATCGACTTCGGTCACCAGTGTAAAACACTATTTGACACTATCGGCTTTGACCACCAGCAACCGCACTATCGAGTTGCTATCGACTTCGGTCACTAGTGTCCAACACTATTTGGCACTATCGGATTTGACCACCAGCAACCGCACTATCGAGTTACCATCGACTTCGGTCACCAGTGCCCAACACTATTTGGTACTATCGGTTTTGGCCAACAGCAGCAGCACTATCGAGTTGCTATCGACTTCGGTCACCAGTGTAAAACACTATTTGGCACTATCGGCTTTGACCACCAGCAACCGCACTATCGAGTTGCTATCGACTTCGGTCACTAGTGTCCAACACTTTTTGGCACTATCGGCGTCGGCCATCAGTAACAGCACTATCGAGTTGCTATCGACTTCGGTCACTAGTGTCCAACACTATTTGGCACTATCGGATTTGGCCACCAGCAACCGCACTATAGAGTGTCTGTCGACTTCGGTCACCAGTGTCCAACACTATTTGGCACTATCGGCTTTGACCACCAGCAACCGCACTATCGAGTTACTATCGACTTCGGTCACCAGTGCCCAACACTATTTGGCACTATCGGCTTGGACCACCAGCAACCGCACTATCGAGTTGCTATCGACTTCGGTCACTAGTGTCCAACACTTTTTGGCACTATCGGCGTCGGCCATCAGTAACAGCACTATCGAGTTGCTATCGACTTCGGTCACCAGTGTCCAACACTATTTGGCACTATCGGCGTCGGCCATCAGTAACCGCACTATCGAGTTGCTATCGACTTCGGTCACCAGTGTCTAACACTATTTGACACTATCGGTTTTGGCCAACAGCAACAGCACTATCGAGTTGCTATCGACTTCGGTCACCAGTGTAAAACACTATTTGGCACTATCGGCTTTGACCACCAGCAACCGTACTATCGAGTTGCTATCGACTTCGGTCACTAGTGTCCAACACTATTTGGCACTATCGGCTTTGACCACCAGCAACCGCACTATCGAGTTGCTATCGACTTCGGTCACTAGTGTCCAACACTTTTTGGCACTATCGGCGTCGGCCATCAGTAACAGCACTATCGAGTTGCTATCGACTTCGGTCACTAGTGTCCAACACTATTTGGCACTATCGGATTTGGCCACCAGCAACCGCACTATAGAGTGTCTGTCGACTTCGGTCACCAGTGTCCAACACTATTTGGCACTATCGGCTTTGACCACCAGCAACCGCACTATCGAGTTACTATCGACTTCGTTCACCAGTGCCCAACACTATTTGGCACTATCGGCTTTGACCACCAGCAACCGCACTATCGAGTTGCTATCGACTTCGGTCACTAGTGTCCAACACTTTTTGGCACTATCGGCGTCGGCCATCAGTAACAGCACTATCGAGTTGCTATCGACTTCGGTCACCAGTGTCCAACACTATTTGGCACTATCGGCGTCGGCCATCAGTAACCGCACTATCGAGTTGCTATCGACTTCGGTCACCAGTGTCTAACACTATTTGGCACTATCGGTTTTGGCCAACAGCAACAGCACTATCGAGTTGCTATCGACTTCGGTCACCAGTGTAAAACACTATTTGGCACTATCGGCTTTGACCACCAGCAACCGCACTATCGAGTTGCTATCGACTTCGGTCAATAGTGTCCAACACTATTTGGCACTATCGGATTTGGCCACCAGCAACCGCACTATAGAGTGTCTGTCGACTTCGGTCACCAGTGTCCAACACTATTTGGCACTATCGGCTTTGACCACCAGCAACCGCACTATCGAGTTACTATCGACTTCGGTCACCAGTGCCCAACACTATTTGGCACTATAGGTTTTGGCCAACAGCAACAGCACTATCGAGTTGCTATCGACTCCGGTCACCAGTGTAAAACACTATTTGGCACTATCGGCTTTGACCACCAGCAACCGCACTATCGAGTTGCTATCGACTTCGGTCACCAGTGTAAAACACTATTTGGCACTATCGGCTTTGAGCACCAGCAACAGCACTATCGAGTTACTATCGACTTCGGTCACCAGTGCCCAACACTATTTGGCACTATCGACGTCGGCCATCAGTAACCTCACTATCGAGTTGCTATCGACTTCGGTCACCAGTGTCTAACACTATTTGGCACTATCGGTTTTGGCCAACAGCAACAGCACTATCGAGTTGCTATCGACTTCGGTCACCAGTGTAAAACACTATTTGACACTATCGGCTTTGACCACCAGCAACCGCACTATCGAGTTGCTATCGACTTCGGTCACTAGTGTCCAACACTATTTGGCACTATCGGATTTGGCCACCAGCAACCGCACTATAGAGTGTCTGTCGACTTCGGTCACCAGTGTCCAACACTATTTGGCACTATCGGCTTTGACCACCAGCAACCGCACTATCGAGTTACTATCGACTTCGGTCACCAGTGCCCAACACTCTTTGGCACTATCGGCCTTGGCCACCAGCAACCGCACTATCGAGTTGCTATCGACTTCGGTCACTAGTGTCCAACACTATTTGGCACTATCGGCTTTGGCCACCAGCAACCGCACTATCGAGTGTCTGTCGACTTCGGTCACCATTGTCCAACACTATTTGGCACTATCGGCTTTGGCCATCAGTTACCGCGCTATCGAGTGTCTATCGACTTCGGTCACCAGTGTCCAACACTATTTGGCACTATCGGCGTCGGCCATCAGTAACCGCACTATCGAGTTGCTATCGACTTCGGTCACCAGTGTCTAACACTATTTGGCACTATCGGTTTTGGCCAACAGCAACAGCACTATCGAGTTGCTATCGACTTCGGTCAACAGTGTAAAACACTATTTGACACTATCGGCTTTGACCACCAGCAACCGCACTATCGAGTTGCTATCGACTTCGGTCACCAGTGTCCAACACTATTTGGCACTATCGGCTTTGACCACCAGCAACCGCACTATCGAGTTGCTATCGACTTCGGTCACCAGTGTCCAACACTATTTGGCACTATCGGCTTTGACCACCAGCAACCGCACTATCGAGTTACTATCGACTTCGGTCACCAGTGCCCAACACTCTTTGGCACTATCGGCTTTGGCCACCAGCAACCGCACTATCGAGTTGCTATCGACTTCGGTCACTAGTGTCCAACACTATTTGGCACTATCGGCTTTGGCCACCAGCAACCGCACTATCGAGTGTCTGTCGACTTCGGTCACCAGTGTCCAACACTATTTGGCACCATCAGCTTTGGCCATCAGTTACCGCGCTATCGAGTGTCTATCGACTTCGGTCACCAGTGTCCAACACTATTTGGCACTATCGGCGTCGGCCATCAGTAACCGCACTATCGAGTTGCTATCGACTTCGGTCACCAGTGTCCAACACTATTTGGCACTATCGGCTTTGACCACCAGCAACCGCACTATCGAGTTGCTATCGACTTCGGTCACCAGTGTCCAACACTATTTGGCACTATCGGCTTTGACCACCAGCAACCGCACTATCGAGTTACTATCGACTTCGGTCACCAGTGCCCAACACTCTTTGGCACTATCGGCTTTGGCCACCAGCAACCGCACTATCGAGTTGCTATCGACTTCGGTCACTAGTGTCCAACACTATTTGGCACTATCGGCTTTGGCCACCAGCAACCGCACTATCGAGTGTCTATCGACTTTGGTCACCAGTGTCCAACACTATTTGGCACTATCGGTTTTGGCCAACAGCAACAGCACTATCGAGTTGCTATCGACTTCGGTCAACAGTGTAAAACACTATTTGACACTATCGGCGTCGGCCATCAGTAACCGCACTATCGAGTTGCTATCGACTTCGGTCACCAGTGTACAACACTATTTGGCACTATCGGCTTTGACCACCAGCAACCGCACTATCGAGTTACTATCGACTTCGGTCACCAGTGCCCAACACTATTTGGCACTATCGGTGTCGGCCATCAGTAACCGCACTATCGAGTTGCTATCGACTTCGGTCACCAGTGCCCAACACTATTTGGCACTATCGGCGTCGGCCATCAGTAACCGCACTATCGAGTTGCTATCGACTTCGGTCACCAGTGTCTAACACTATTTGGCGCTATCGGTTTTGGCCAACAGCAACAGCACTATCGAGTTGCTATCGACTTCGGTCAACAGTGTAAAACACTATTTGACACTATCGGCTTTGACCACCAGCAACCGCACTATCGAGTTGCTATCGACTTCGGTCACCAGTGTCCAACACTATTTGGCACTATCGGCTTTGACCACCAGCAACCGCACTATCGAGTTGCTATCGACTTCGGTCACCAGTGTCCAACACTATTTGGCACTATCGGCTTTGACCACCAGCAACCGCACTATCGAGTTACTATCGACTTCGGTCACCAGTGCCCAACACTATTTGGCACTATCGGCTTTGACCACCAGCAACCGCACTATCGAGTTACTATCGACTTCGGTCACCAGTGCCCAACACTATTTGGCACTATCGGTGTCGGCCATCAGTAACCGCACTATCGAGTTGCTATCGACTTCGGTCACCAGTGCCCAACACTATTTGGCACTATCGGCTTTGACCACCAGCAAAAGCACTATCGAGTTGCTATCGACTTCGGTCACCAGTGTCTAACACTATTTGGCACTATCGGTTTTGGCCAACAGCAACAGCACTATCGAGTTGCTATCGACTTCGGTCACCAGTGTAAAACACTATTTGACACTATCGGCTTTGACCACCAGCAACCGCACTATCGAGTTACTATCGACTTCGGTCACCAGTGCCCAACACTATTTGGCACTATCGGCTTTGACCACCAGCAAAAGCACTATCGAGTTGCTATCGACTTCGGTCACCAGTGTCTAACACTATTTGACACTATCGGCTTTGACTACCAGCAACCGCACTATCGAGTTGCTATCGACTTCGGTCACCAGTGTCTAACACTATTTGGCACTATCGGCTTTGGCCACCAGCAACCGCACTATCGAGTTGCTATCGACTTCGGTCACCAGTGTCTAACACTATTTGGCACTATCGGTTTTGGCCAACAGCAACAGCACTATCGAGTTGCTATCGACTTCGGTCACCAGTGTAAAACACTATTTCGCACTATCGGCTTTGACCACCAGCAACCGCACTATCGAGTTACTATCGACTTCGGTCACCAGTGCCCAACACTATTTGGCACTATCGGCTTTGGCCACCAGCAACCGCACTATCGAGTTACTATCGACTTCGGTCACCAGTGCCCAACACTATTTGGCACTATCGAATTTGGCCACCAGCAACCGCACTATAGAGTGTCTGTCGACTTCGGTCACCAGTGCCCAACACTATTTGGCACTATCGGCTTTGACCACCAGCAAAAGCACTATCGAGTTGCTATCGACTTCGGTCACCAGTGCCCAACACTATTTGGCACTATCGGATTTGGCCACCAGCAACCGCACTATAGAGTGTCTGTCGACTTCGGTCACCAGTGTCCAACACTATTTGGCACTATCGGCTTTGACCGCCAGCAACCGCACTATCGAGTTACCATCGACTTCGGTCACCAGTGCCCAACACTATTTGGCACTATCGGTTTTGGCCAACAGCAACAGCACTATCGAGTTGCTATCGACTTCGGTCACCAGTGTAAAACACTATTTGGCACTATCGGCTTTGACCACCAGCAACCGCACTATCGAGTTGCTATCGACTTCGGTCACTAGTGTCCAACACTTTTTGGCACTATCGGCGTCGGCCATCAGTAACAGCACTATCGAGTTGCTATCGACTTCGGTCACTAGTGTCCAACACTATTTGGCACTATCGGATTTGGCCACCAGCAACCGCACTATAGAGTGTCTGTCGACTTCGGTCACCAGTGTCCAACACTATTTGGCACTATCGGCTTTGACCACCAGCAACCGCACTATCGAGTTACTATCGACTTCGGTCACCAGTGCCCAACACTATTTGGCACTATCGGCTTTGACCACCAGCAACCGCACTATCGAGTTGCTATCGACTTCGGTCACTAGTGTCCAACACTTTTTGGCACTATCGGCGTCGGCCATCAGTAACAGCACTATCGAGTTGCTATCGACTTCGGTCACCAGTGTCCAACACTATTTGGCACTATCGGCGTCGGCCATCAGTAACCGCACTATCGAGTTGCTATCGACTTCGGTCACCAGTGTCTAACACTAATTCGCACTATCGGTTTTGGCCAACAGCAACAGCACTATCGAGTTGCTATCGACTTCGATCACCAGTGTAAAACACTATTTGGCACTATCGGCTTTGACCACCAGCAACCGCACTATCGAGTTGCTATCGACTTCGGTCAATAGTGTCCAACACTATTTGGCACTATCGGATTTGGCCACCAGCAACCGCACTATAGAGTGTCTGTCGACTTCGGTCACCAGTGTCCAACACTATTTGGCACTATCGGCTTTGACCACCAGCAACCGCACTATCGAGTTACTATCGACTTCGGTCACCAGTGCCCAACACTATTTGGCACTATAGGTTTTGGCCAACAGCAAAAGCACTATCGAGTTGCTATCGACTTCGGTCACTAGTGTCCAACACTATTTGGCACTATCGGCTTTGACCACCAGCAACCGCACTATCGAGTTACTATCGACTTCGGTCACCAGTGCCCAACACTATTTGGCACTATCGGCTTTGACCACCAGCAAAAGCACTATCGAGTTGCTATCGACTTCGGTCACTAGTGTCCAACACTATTTGGCACTATCGGCTTTGGCCACCAGCAACCGCACTATCGAGTGTCTGTCGACTTCGGTCACCAGTGTCCAACACTATTTGGCACCATCAGCTTTGGCCATCAGTTACCGCGCTATCGAGTGTCTATCGACTTCGGTCGCCAGTGTCCAACACTATTTGGCACTATCGGCGTCGGCCATCAGTAACCGCACTATCGAGTTGCTATCGACTTCGGTCACCAGTGTCTAACACTATTTGGCACTATCGGTTTTGGCCAACAGCAACAGCACTATCGAGTTGCTATCGACTTCGGTCACCAGTGTAAAACACTATTTGGCACTATCGGCTTTGACCACCAGCAACCGCACTATCGAGTTGCTATCGACTTTGGTCACCAGTGTCCAACACTATTTGGCACCATCAGCTTTGGCCATCAGTTACCGCGCTTTCGAGTGTCTATCGACTTCGGTCACCAGTGTCCAACACTATTTGGCACTATCGGCGTCGGCCATCAGTAACCGCACTATCGAGTTGCTATCGATTTCGGTCACCAGTGTCCAACACTATTTGGCACTATCGGCTTTGACCACCAGCAACCGCATTATCGAGTTGCTATCGACTTTGGTCAGCAGTGCCCAACACTATTTGGCACTATCGGCTTCGGTCACCAGTGTCCAACACTA
This sequence comes from Thecophora atra, assembly GCA_937620795.1. Taxonomy (NCBI): domain Eukaryota; kingdom Metazoa; phylum Arthropoda; class Insecta; order Diptera; family Conopidae; genus Thecophora; species Thecophora atra. The sequence continues at coordinate 32,959,451 of OW569398.1, forward strand.
TTTGCCACGATCGGTGTCGGCCATCAGTAACCGCACTATCGAGTTGCTATCGACTTCGGTCACCAGTGTCCAACACTATTTGGCACTATCGGCTTTGACCACCAGCAACCGCACTATGGAGCTGCTATCGAATTCGGTCACTAGTGTCCAACACTATTTGGCACTTTCGGCTTTGGCCACCAGCAACCGCAGTATCGAGTGTCTATCGACTTCGGTCACCAGTGTCCAACACTATTTGGCACTATCGGCTTTGGCCACCAGCAACCGCACTATCGAGTGTCTATCGACTTCGGTCACCACTGTCTAACACTATTTAGCACTATTTGCTTTGGCTACCAGCAACCGCACTATCGAGTTGCTATCGACTTCAGTCACGAGTGTCTAGCACTATTTGGCACTATCGGCTTTGGCCACCAGTGTCTAACACTATTTGGCACTAACGGCTTTGGCCACCAGTAACCGCACTATTGAGTGTCTATCGACTTCGGTCAACAGTGTCCAACACTATTTGGCACTATCGGCTTTGGACACCAGCAACCGCACTATCGAGTGTCTATCGACTTCGGTCACCAGTGTCTAACACTATTTAGCACTATTGGCTTTGGCCACCAGCAACCGCACTATCGAGTTGCTATCGACTTCGGTCACTAGTGTCCAACACTATTTGGCACTATCGGCTTTGGCCACCAGTAACCGCACTATCGAGTGTCTATCGACTTCGGCCACCAGTGTCCAACACTATTTGGCACTATTGGCTTTGGCCACCAGTAACCGCACTATCGAGTGTCTGTCGGCTTCGGTCACCAGTGTCTAACACTATTTAGCACTATTGGCTTTGGCCACCAGCAACCGCACTATCGAGTTGCTATCGACTTCGGTCACTAGTGTCCAACACTATTTGGCACTATCGGCTTTGGCCACCAGTAACCGCACTATCGAGTGTCTATCGACTTCGGTCACCAGTGTAAAACACTATTTGGCACTATCGGCTTTGGCCACCAGCAACCGCACTATCGAGTGTCTATCGACTTCGATCACCAGTGCCCAACACTATTTGGCACTATCGGCTTTGGCCACCAGCAACCGCACTATCGAGTGTCTATCGACTTCGGTCACCAGTGTCCAACACTATTTGGCACTATCGGCGTCGGCCATCAGTAACCGCACTATCGAGTTGCTATCGACTTCGGTCACCAGTGTCCAACACTATTTGGCACTATCGGCTTTGGCCAGCAGCAACCGCACTATCAAGTTGCTATCGACTTCGGTCACTAGTGTCTAACACTATTTGGCAGTATCGGCTTTGGCCACCTGCAATCGCACTATCGAGTTGCTATCGACTTCGGTCACTAGTGTCCAACACTATTTGGCACTATCGGCTTTGGCCACCAGTAACCGCACTATCGAGTGTCTGTCGACTTCGGCCACCAGTGTCCAACACTATTTGGCACTATTGGCTTTGGCCACCAGTAACCGCACTATCGAGTGTCTGTCGGCTTCGGTCACCAGTGTCTAACACTATTTAGCACTATTGGCTTTGGCCACCAGCAACCGCACTATCGAGTGTCTATCGACTTCGGCCACCAGTGTCCAACACTATTTGGCACTATCGGCTTTGACCACCAGCAACCGCATTATCGAGTTGCTATCGACTTTGGTCAGCAGTGTCCAACACTATTTGGCACTATCGGCTTTGGCCATCAGTTACCGCGCTTTCGAGTGTCTATCGACTTCGGTCACCAGTGTCCAACACTATTTGGCACTATCGGCGTCGGCCATCAGTAACCGCACTATCGAGTTGCTATCGATTTCGGTCACCAGTGTCCAACACTATTTGGCACTATCGGCTTTGACCACCAGCAACCGCATTATCGAGTTGCTATCGACTTTGGTCAGCAGTGTCCAACACTATTTGGCACTATCGGCTTTGGCCACCAGCAACCGCACTATCGAGTGTCTGTCGACTTCGGTCACTAGTGTCCAACACTTTTTGGCACTATCGGCGTCGGCCATCAGTAACAGCACTATCGAGTTGCTATCGACTTCGGTCACCAGTGTCCAACACTATTTGGCACTATCGGCTTTGGCCACCAGTAACCGCACTATCGAGTGTCTATCGACTTCGGCCACCAGTGTCCAACACTATTTGGCACTATTGGCTTTGGCCACCAGTAACCGCACTATCGAGTGTCTGTCGGCTTCGGTCACCAGTGTCTAACACTATTTAGCACTATTGGCTTTGGCCACCAGCAACCGCACTATCGAGTTGCTATCGACTTCGGTCACTAGTGTCCAACACTATTTGGCACTATCGGCTTTGGCCACCAGTAACCGCACTATCGAGTGTCTATCGACTTCGGTCACCAGTGTCCAGCACTATTTGGCACTATCGGCTTTGGCCACCAGCAACCGCACTATCGAGTGTCTATCGACTTCGATCACCAGTGCCCAACACTATTTGGCACTATCGGCTTTGGCCACCAGCAACCGCACTATCGAGTGTCTATCGACTTCGGTCACCAGTGTCCAACACTATTTGGCACTATCGGCGTCGGCCATCAGTAACCGCACTATCGAGTTGCTATCGACTTCGGTCACCAGTGTCCAACACTATTTGGCACTATCGGCTTTGGCCAGCAGCAACCGCACTATCGAGTTGCTATCGACTTCGGTCACTAGTGTCCAACACTATTTGGCACTATCGGATTTGGCCACCAGTAACCGCACTATCGAGTGTCTGTCGGCTTCGGTCACCAGTGTCTAACACTATTTAGCACTATTGGCTTTGGCCACCAGCAACCGCACTATCGAGTGTCTATCGACTTCGGCCACCAGTGTCCAACACTATTTGGCACTATCGGCTTTGACCACCAGCAACCGCATTATCGAGTTGCTATCGACTTCGGTCACCAGTGTCCAACACTATTTGGCACCATCAGCTTTGGCCATCAGTTACCGCGCTTTCGAGTGTCTATCGACTTCGGTCACCAGTGTCCAACACTATTTGGCACTATCGGCGTCGGCCATCAGTAACCGCACTATCGAGTTGCTATCGATTTCGGTCACCAGTGTCCAACACTATTTGGCACTATCGGCTTTGACCACCAGCAACCGCATTATCGAGTTGCTATCGACTTTGGTCAGCAGTGTCCAACACTATTTGGCACTATCGGCTTTGGCCACCAGCAACCGCACTATCGAGTGTCTGTCGACTTCGGTCACTAGTGTCCAACACTTTTTGGCACTATCGGCGTCGGCCATCAGTAACAGCACTATCGAGTTGCTATCGACTTCGGTCACCAGTGTCCAACACTATTTGGCACTATCGGCTTTGGCCACCAGTAACCGCACTATCGAGTGTCTATCGACTTCGGCCACCAGTGTCCAACACTATTTGGCACTATGGGCTTTGGCCACCAGTAACCGCACTATCGAGTGTCTGTCGGCTTCGGTCACCAGTGTCTAACACTATTTAGCACTATTGGCTTTGGCCACCAGCAACCGCACTATCGAGTTGCTATCGACTTCGGTCACTAGTGTCCAACACTATTTGGCACTATCGGCTTTGGCCACCAGTAACCGCACTATCGAGTGTCTATCGACTTCGGTCACCAGTGTCCAACACTATTTGGCACTATCGGCTTTGGCCACCAGCAACCGCACTATCGAGTGTCTATCGACTTCGATCACCAGTGCCCAACACTATTTGGCACTATCGGCTTTGGCCACCAGCAACCGCACTATCGAGTGTCTATCGACTTCGGTCACCAGTGTCCAACACTATTTGGCACTATCGGCGTCGGCCATCAGTAACCGCACTATCGAGTTGCTATCGACTTCGGTCACCAGTGTCCAACACTATTTGGCACTATCGGCTTTGGCCAGCAGCAACCGCACTATCAAGTTGCTATCGACTTCGGTCACTAGTGTCTAACACTATTTGGCAGTATCGGCTTTGGCCACCTGCAATCGCACTATCGAGTTGCTATCGACTTCGGTCACTAGTGTCCAACACTATTTGGCACTATCGGCTTTGGCCACCAGCAACCGCACTATCGAGTGTCTATCGACTTCGGTCACCAGTGTCTAACACTATTTGGCATTATCGGCGTCGGCCATCAGTAACCGCACTATCGAGTTGCTATCGACTTTGGTCACCAGTGTCCAACACTTTTTGGCACTATCGGCTTTGGCCACCAGAAACATCACTATCGAGTGTCTATCGACTTCGGTCACCAGTGTCCAACACTATTTGGCACTATCGGCTTTGACCACCAGCAACCGCACTATCAAGTTGCTATCGACTTCGGTCACTAGTGTCCAGCACTATCGGCTTTGGCCACCAGCAACCGCTCTATCGAGTGTCTGTCGACTTCGGTCACTAGTGTCCAACACTTTTTGGCACTATCGGCGTCGGCCATCAGTAACAGCACTATCGAGTTGCTATCGACTTCGGTCACCAGTGTCTAACACTATTTGACACTATCGGTTTTGGCCAACAGCAACAGCACTATCGAGTTGCTATCGACTTCGGTCACCAGTGTAAAACACTATTTGGCACTATCGGCTTTGACCACCAGCAACCGCAATATCGAGTTGCTATCGACTTCGGTCACTAGTGTCCAACACTATTTGGCACTATCGGCTTTGACCACCAGCAACCGCACTATCGAGTTGCTATCGACTTCGGTCACTAGTGTCCAACACTATTTGGCACTATCGGCTTTGGCCACCAGTAACCGCACTATCGAGTTACTATCGACTTCGGTCACCAGTGCCCAACACTATTTGGCACTATCGGCTTGGACCACCAGCAACCGCACTATCGAGTTGCTATCGACTTCGGTCACTAGTGTCCAACACTTTTTGGCACTATCGGCGTCGGCCATCAGTAACAGCACTATCGAGTTGCTATCGACTTCGGTCACCAGTGTCCAACACTATTTGGCACTATCGGCGTCGGCCATCAGTAACCGCACTATCGAGTTGCTATCGACTTCGGTCACCAGTGTCTAACACTATTTGACACTATCGGTTTTGGCCAACAGCAACAGCACTATCGAGTTGCTATCGACTTCGGTCACCAGTGTAAAACACTATTTGGCACTATCGGCTTTGACCACCAGCAACCGCACTATCGAGTTACTATCGACTTCGTTCACCAGTGCCCAACACTATTTGGCACTATCGGCTTTGACCACCAGCAACCGCACTATCGAGTTGCTATCGACTTCGGTCACTAGTGTCCAACACTTTTTGGCACTATCGGCGTCGGCCATCAGTAACAGCACTATCGAGTTGCTATCGACTTCGGTCACTAGTGTCCAACACTATTTGGCACTATCGGATTTGGCCACCAGCAACCGCACTATAGAGTGTCTGTCGACTTCGGTCACCAGTGTCCAACACTATTTGGCACTATCGGCTTTGACCACCAGCAACCGCACTATCGAGTTACTATCGACTTCGTTCACCAGTGCCCAACACTATTTGGCACTATCGGCTTTGACCACCAGCAACCGCACTATCGAGTTGCTATCGACTTCGGTCACTAGTGTCCAACACTTTTTGGCACTATCGGCGTCGGCCATCAGTAACAGCACTATCGAGTTGCTATCGACTTCGGTCACCAGTGTCCAACACTATTTGGCACTATCGGCGTCGGCCATCAGTAACCGCACTATCGAGTTGCTATCGACTTCGGTCACCAGTGTCTAACACTATTTGGCACTATCGGTTTTGGCCAACAGCAACAGCACTATCGAGTTGCTATCGACTTCGGTCACCAGTGTAAAACACTATTTGGCACTATCGGCTTTGACCACCAGCAACCGCACTATCGAGTTGCTATCGACTTCGGTCAATAGTGTCCAACACTATTTGGCACTATCGGATTTGGCCACCAGCAACCGCACTATAGAGTGTCTGTCGACTTCGGTCACCAGTGTCCAACACTATTTGGCACTATCGGCTTTGACCACCAGCAACCGCACTATCGAGTTACTATCGACTTCGGTCACCAGTGCCCAACACTATTTGGCACTATAGGTTTTGGCCAACAGCAACAGCAATATCGAGTTGCTATCGACTCCGGTCACCAGTGTAAAACACTATTTGGCACTATCGGCTTTGACCACCAGCAACCGCACTATCGAGTTGCTATCGACTTCGGTCACCAGTGTAAAACACTATTTGGCACTATCGGCTTTGAGCACCAGTAACAGCACTATCGAGTTACTATCGACTTCGGTCACCAGTGCCCAACACTATTTGGCACTATCGACGTCGGCCATCAGTAACCTCACTATCGAGTTGCTATCGACTTCGGTCACCAGTGTCTAACACTATTTGGCACTATCGGTTTTGGCCAACAGCAACAGCACTATCGAGTTGCTATCGACTTCGGTCACCAGTGTAAAACACTATTTGACACTATCGGCTTTGACCACCAGCAACCGCACTATCGAGTTGCTATCGACTTCGGTCACTAGTGTCCAACACTATTTGGCACTATCGGATTTGGCCACCAGCAACCGCACTATAGAGTGTCTGTCGACTTCGGTCACCAGTGTCCAACACTATTTGGCACTATCGGCTTTGACCACCAGCAACCGCACTATCGAGTTACTATCGACTTCGGTCACCAGTGCCCAACACTCTTTGGCACTATCGGCCTTGGCCACCAGCAACCGCACTATCGAGTTGCTATCGACTTCGGTCAACAGTGTAAAACACTATTTGACACTATCGGCTTTGACCACCAGCAACCGCACTATCGAGTTGCTATCGACTTCGGTCACCATTGTCCAACACTATTTGGCACTATCGGCTTTGGCCATCAGTTACCGCGCTATCGAGTGTCTATCGACTTCGGTCACCAGTGTCCAACACTATTTGGCACTATCGGCGTCGGCCATCAGTAACCGCACTATCGAGTTACTATCGACTTCGGTCACCAGTGCCCAACACTCTTTGGCACTATCGGCTTTGGCCACCAGCAACCGCACTATCGAGTTGCTATCGACTTCGGTCACTAGTGTCCAACACTATTTGGCACTATCGGCTTTGGCCACCAGCAACCGCACTATCGAGTGTCTGTCGACTTCGGTCACCAGTGTCCAACACTATTTGGCACCATCAGCTTTAGCCATCAGTTACCGCGCTATCGAGTGTCTATCGACTTCGGTCACCAGTGTCCAACACCATTTGGCACTATCGGCGTCGGCCATCAGTAACCGCACTATCGAGTTGCTATCGACTTTGGTCACCAGTGTCCAACACTATTTGGCACTATCGGCTTTGACCACCAGCAACCGCACTATCGAGTTGCTATCGACTTCGGTCACCAGTGTCCAACACTATTTGGCACTATCGGCTTTGACCACCAGCAACCGCACTATCGAGTTACTATCGACTTCGGTCACCAGTGCCCAACACTCTTTGGCACTATCGGCTTTGGCCACCAGCAACCGCACTATCGAGTTGCTATCGACTTCGGTCACTAGTGTCCAACACTATTTGGCACTATCGGCTTTGGCCACCAGCAACCGCACTATCGAGTGTCTATCGACTTTGGTCACCAGTGTCCAACACTATTTGGCACTATCGGTTCTGGCCAACAGCAACAGCACTATCGAGTTGCTATCGACTTCGGTCAACAGTGTAAAACACTATTTGACACTATCGGCGTCGGCCATCAGTAACCGCACTATCGAGTTGCTATCGACTTCGGTCACCAGTGTACAACACTATTTGGCACTATCGGCTTTGACCACCAGCAACCGCACTATCGAGTTACTATCGACTTCGGTCACCAGTGCCCAACACTATTTGGCACTATCGGTGTCGGCCATCAGTAACCGCACTATCGAGTTGCTATCGACTTCGGTCACCAGTGCCCAACACTATTTGGCACTATCGGCTTTGACCACCAGCAAAAGCACTATCGAGTTGCTATCGACTTCGGTCACCAGTGTCTAACACTATTTGGCACTATCGGTTTTGGCCAACAGCAACAGCACTATCGAGTTGCTATCGACTTCGGTCACCAGTGTAAAACACTATTTGACACTATCGGCTTTGACCACCAGCAACCGCACTATCGAGTTACTATCGACTTCGGTCACCAGTGCCCAACACTATTTGGCACTATCGGCTTTGACCACCAGCAAAAGCACTATCGAGTTGCTATCGACTTCGGTCACCAGTGTCTAACACTATTTGACACTATCGGCTTTGACTACCAGCAACCGCACTATCGAGTTGCTATCGACTTCGGTCACCAGTGTCTAACACTATTTGGCACTATCGGCTTTGGCCACCAGCAACCGCACTATCGAGTTGCTATCGACTTCGGTCACCAGTGTCTAACACTATTTGGCACTATCGGTTTTGGCCAACAGCAACAGCACTATCGAGTTGCTATCGACTTCGGTCACCAGTGTAAAACACTATTTGACACTATCGGCTTTGACCACCAGCAACCGCACTATCGAGTTGCTATCGACTTCGGTCACTAGTGTCCAACACTATTTGGCACTATCGAATTTGGCCACCAGCAACCGCACTATAGAGTGTCTGTCGACTTCGGTCACCAGTGTCCAACTCTATTTGGCACTATCGGCTTTGGCCACCAGCAACCGCACTATCGAGTGTCTGCCGACTTCGGTCACCAGTGTCCAACACTATTTGGCACTATCGGCTTTGGCCTCCAGCAACCGCACTATCGAGTTACTATCGACTTCGGTCACCAGTGCCCAACACTATTTGGCACTATCGGTTTTGGCCAACAGCAACAGCACTATCGAGTTGCTATCGACTTCGGTCACCAGTGTAAAACACTATTTGGCACTATCGGCTTTGGCCACCAGCAACCGCACTATCGAGTGTCTATCGACTTTGGTCACCAGTGTCCAACACTATTTGGCACTATCGGTTCTGGCCAACAGCAACAGCACTATCGAGTTGCTATCGACTTCGGTCAACAGTGTAATACACTATTTGACACTATCGGCGTCGGCCATCAGTAACCGCACTATCGAGTTGCTATCGACTTCGGTCACCAGTGTACAACACTATTTGGCACTATCGGCTTTGACCACCAGCAACCGCACTATCGAGTTACTATCGACTTCGGTCACCAGTGTCCAACACTATTTGGCACTATCGGTGTCGGCCATCAGTAACCGCACTATCGAGTTGCTATCGACTTCGGTCACCAGTGCCCAACACTATTTGGCACTATCGGCTTTGACCACCAGCAAAAGCACTATCGAGTTGCTATCGACTTCGGTCACCAGTGTCTAACACTATTTGGCACTATCGGTTTTGGCCAACAGCAACAGCACTATCGAGTTGCTATCGACTTCGGTCACCAGTGTAAAACACTATTTGACACTATCGGCTTTGACCACCAGCAACCGCACTATCGAGTTACTATCGACTTCGGTCACCAGTGCCCAACACTATTTGGCACTATCGGCTTTGACCACCAGCAAAAGCACTATCGAGTTGCTATCGACTTCGGTCACCAGTGTCTAACACTATTTGACACTATCGGCTTTGACTACCAGCAACCGCACTATCGAGTTGCTATCGACTTCGGTCACCAGTGTCTAAAACTATTTGGCACTATCGGCTTTGGCCACCAGCAACCGCACTATCGAGTTGCTATCGACTTCGGTCACCAGTGTCTAACACTATTTGGCACTATCGGTTTTGGCCAACAGCAACCGCACTATCGAGTTGCTATCGACTTCGGTCACTAGTGTCCAACACTATTTGGCACTATCGAATTTGGCCACCAGCAACCGCACTATAGAGTGTCTGTCGACTTCGGTCACCAGTGTCCAACTCTATTTGGCACTATCGGCTTTGGCCACCAGCAACCGCACTATCGAGTGTCTGTCGACTTCGGTCACCAGTGTCCAACACTATTTGGCACTATCGGCTTTGGCCTCCAGCAACCGCACTATCGAGTTACTATCGACTTCGGTCACCAGTGCCCAACACTATTTGGCACTATCGGTTTTGGCCAACAGCAACAGCACTATCGAGTTGCTATCGACTTCGGTCACCAGTGTAAAACACTATTTCGCACTATCGGCTTTGACCACCAGCAACCGCACTATCGAGTTACTATCGACTTCGGTCACCAGTGCCCAACACTATTTGGCACTATCGGCTTTGACCACCAGCAAAAGCACTATCGAGTTGCTATCGACTTCGGTCACTAGTGTCCAACACTATTTGGCACTATCGGCTTTGGCCACCAGCAACCGCACTATCGAGTGTCTGTCGACTTCGGTCACCAGTGTCCAACACTATTTGGCACTATCGGCTTTGGCCACCAGCAACCGCACTATCGAGTTACTATCGACTTCGGTCACCAGTGCCCAACACTATTTGGCACTATCGAATTTGGCCACCAACAACCGCACTATAGAGTGTCTGTCGACTTCGGTCACCAGTGCCCAACACTATTTGGCACTATCGGCTTTGACCACCAGCAAAAGCACTATCGAGTTGCTATCGACTTCGGTCACCAGTGCCCAACACTATTTGGCACTATCGGATTTGGCCACCAGCAACCGCACTATAGAGTGTCTGTCGACTTCGGTCACCAGTGTCCAACACTATTTGGTACTATCGGCTTTGACCGCCAGCAACCGCACTATCGAGTTACCATCGACTTCGGTCACCAGTGCCCAACACTATTTGGCACTATCGGTTTTGGCCAACAGCAACAGCACTATCGAGTTGCTATCGACTTCGGTCACCAGTGTAAAACACTATTTGGCACTATCGGCTTTGACCACCAGCAACCGCACTATCGAGTTGCTATCGACTTCGGTCACTAGTGTCCAACACTTTTTGGCACTATCGGCGTCGGCCATCAGTAACAGCACTATCGAGTTGCTATCGACTTCGGTCACTAGTGTCCAACACTATTTGGCACTATCGGATTTGGCCACCAGCAACCGCACTATAGAGTGTCTGTCGACTTCGGTCACCAGTGTCCAACACTATTTGGCACTATCGGCTTTGACCACCAGCAACCGCACTATCGAGTTACTATCGACTTCGGTCACCAGTGCCCAACACTATTTGGCACTATCGGCTTTGACCACCAGCAACCGCACTATCGAGTTGCTATCGACTTCGGTCACTAGTGTCCAACACTTTTTGACACTATCGGCGTCGGCCATCAGTAACAGCACTATCGAGTTGCTATCGACTTCGGTCACCAGTGTCCAACACTATTTGGCACTATCGGCGTCGGCCATCAGTAACCGCACTATCGAGTTGCTATCGACTTCGGTCACCAGTGTCTAACACTATTTCGCACTATCGGTTTTGGCCAACAGCAACAGCACTATCGAGTTGCTATCGACTTCGATCACCAGTGTAAAACACTATTTGGCACTATCGGCTTTGACCACCAGCAACCGCACTATCGAGTTGCTATCGACTTCGGTCAATAGTGTCCAACACTATTTGACACTATCGGATTTGGCCACCAGCAACCGCACTATAGAGTGTCTGTCGACTTCGGTCACCAGTGTCCAACACTATTTGGCACTATCGGCTTTGACCACCAGCAACCGCACTATCGAGTTACTATCGACTTCGGTCACCAGTGCCCAACACTATTTGGCACTATAGGTTTTGGCCAACAGCAAAAGCACTATCGAGTTGCTATCGACTTCGGTCACTAGTGTCCAACACTATTTGGCACTATCGGCTTTGACCACCAGCAACCGCACTATCGAGTTACTATCGACTTCGGTCACCAGTGCCCAACACTATTTGGCACTATCGGCTTTGACCACCAGCAAAAGCACTATCGAGTTGCTATCGACTTCGGTCACTAGTGTCCAACACTATTTGGCACTATCGGCTTTGGCCACAAGCAACCGCACTATCGAGTGTCTGTCGACTTCGGTCACCAGTGTCCAACACTATTTGGCACCATCAGCTTTGGCCATCAGTTACCGCGCTATCGAGTGTCTATCGACTTCGGTCGCCAGTGTCCAACACTATTTGGCACTATCGGCGTCGGCCATCAGTAACCGCACTATCGAGTTGCTATCGACTTCGGTCACCAGTGTCTAACACTATTTGGCACTATCGGTTTTGGCCAACAGCAACAGCACTATCGAGTTGCTATCGACTTCGGTCACCAGTGTAAAACACTATTTGGCACTATCGGCTTTGACCACCAGCAACCGCACTATCGAGTTGCTATCGACTTTGGTCACCAGTGTCCAACACTATTTGGCACCATCAGCTTTGGCCATCAGTTACCGCGCTTTCGAGTGTCTATCGACTTCGGTCACCAGTGTCCAACACTATTTGGCACTATCGGCGTCGGCCATCAGTAACCGCACTATCGAGTTGCTATCGATTTCGGTCACCAGTGTCCAACACTATTTGGCACTATCGGCTTTGACCACCAGCAACCGCATTATCGAGTTGCTATCGACTTTGGTCAGCAGTGCCCAACACTATTTGGCACTATCGGCTTCGGTCACCAGTGTCCAACACTATTTGCCACGATCGGTGTCGGCCATCAGTAACCGCACTATCGAGTTGCTATCGACTTCGGTCACCAGTGTCCAACACTATTTGGCACTATCGGCTTTGACCACCAGCAACCGCACTATCGAGCTGCTATCGAATTCGGTCACTAGTGTCCAACACTATTTGGCACTTTCGGCTTTGGCCACCAGCAACCGCAGTATCGAGTGTCTATCGACTTCGGTCACCAGTGTCCAACACTATTTGGCACTATCGGCTTTGGCCACCAGCAACCGCACTATCGAGTGTCTATCGACTTCGGTCACCACTGTCTAACACTATTTAGCACTATTTGCTTTGGCTACCAGCAACCGCACTATCGAGTTGCTATCGACTTCAGTCACGAGTGTCTAGCACTATTTGGCACTATCGGCTTTGGCCACCAGTGTCTAACACTATTTGGCACTAACGGCTTTGGCCACCAGTAACCGCACTATTGAGTGTCTATCGACTTCGGTCAACAGTGTCCAACACTATTTGGCACTATCGGCTTTGGACACCAGCAACCGCACTATCGAGTGTCTATCGACTTCGGTCACCAGTGTCTAACACTATTTAGCACTATTGGCTTTGGCCACCAGCAACCGCACTATCGAGTTGCTATCGACTTCGGTCACTAGTGTCCAACACTATTTGGCACTATCGGCTTTGGCCACCAGTAACCGCACTATCGAGTGTCTATCGACTTCGGCCACCAGTGTCCAACACTATTTGGCACTATTGGCTTTGGCCACCAGTAACCGCACTATCGAGTGTCTGTCGGCTTCGGTCACCAGTGTCTAACACTATTTAGCACTATTGGCTTTGGCCACCAGCAACCGCACTATCGAGTTGCTATCGACTTCGGTCACTAGTGTCCAACACTATTTGGCACTATCGGCTTTGGCCACCAGTAACCGCACTATCGAGTGTCTATCGACTTCGGTCACCAGTGTCCAACACTATTTGGCACTATCGGCTTTGGCCACCAGCAACCGCACTATCGAGTGTCTATCGACTTCGGTCACCAGTATCCAACACTATTTGGCACTATCGGCTTTGGCCACCAGCAACCGCACTATCGAGTGTCTATCGACTTCGGTCACCAGTGTCCAACACTATTTGGCACTATTGGCGTCGGCCATCAGTAACCGCACTATCGAGTTGCTATCGACTTCGGTCACTAGTGTCCAACACTATTTGGCACTATCGGCTTTGGCCACCAGTAACCGCACTATCGAGTGTCTATCGACTTCGGTCACCAGTGTCCAACACTATTTGGCACTATCGGCTTTGGCCACCAGCAACCGCACTATCGAGTGTCTATCGACTTCGGTCACCAGTATCCAACACTATTTGGCACTATTGGCTTTGGCCACCAGTAACCGCACTATCGAGTGTCTGTCGGCTTCGGTCACCAGTGTCTAACACTATTTAGCACTATTGGCTTTGGCCACCAGCAACCGCACTATCGAGTTGCTATCGACTTCGGTCACTAGTGTCCAACACTATTTGGCACTATCGGCTTTGGCCACCAGTAACCGCACTATCGAGTGTCTATCGACTTCGGTCACCAGTGTCCAACACTATTTGGCACTATCGGCTTTGGCCACCAGCAACCGCACTATCGAGTGTCTATCGACTTCGGTCACCAGTATCCAACACTATTTGGCACTATCGGCTTTGGCCACCAGCAACCGCACTATCGAGTGTCTATCGACTTCGGTCACCAGTGTCCAACACTATTTGGCACTATCGGCGTCGGCCATCAGTAACCGCACTATCGAGTTGCTATCGACTTCGGTCACCAGTGTCCAACACTATTTGGCACTATCGGCTTTGGCCAGCAGCAACCGCACTATCAAGTTGCTATCGACTTCAGTCACGAGTGTCTAGCACTATTTGGCACTATCGGCTTTGGCCACCAGTGTCTAACACTATTTGGCACTAACGGCTTTGGCCACCAGTAACCGCACTATTGAGTGTCTATCGACTTCGGTCAACAGTGTCCAACACTATTTGGCACTATCGGCTTTGGACACCAGCAACCGCACTATCGAGTGTCTATCGACTTCGGTCACCAGTGTCCAACACTATTTGGCACTATCGGCTTTGACCACCAGCAACCGCACTATCGAGTTGCTATCGACTTCGGTCACTAGTGTCCAACACTATTTGGCACTATCGGCTTTGGCCACCAGTAACCGCAGTATCGAGTGTCTATCGACTTCGGTCACCAGTGTCCAACACTATTTGGCACTATCGGCTTTGGCCACCAGCAACCGCACTATCGAGTGTCTATCGACTTCGGTCACCACTGTCTAACACTATTTAGCACTATTTGCTTTGGCTACCAGCAACCGACTTTGGTCACCAGTGTCCAACACTTTTTGGCACTATCGGCTTTGGCCACCAGAAACATCACTATCGAGTGTCTATCGACTTCGGTCACCAGTGTCCAACACTATTTGGCACTATCGGCTTTGACCACCAGCAACCGCACTATCAAGTTGCTATCGACTTCGGTCACTAGTGTCCAGCACTATTTGGCACTATCGGCTTTGGCCACCAGCAACCGCACTATCGAGTGTCTATCGACTTCGGTCACCAGTGTCAAACACTATTTGGCACTATCGGCGTCGGCCATCAGTAACCGCACTATCGAGTTGCTATCGACTTCGGTCACCAGTGTCCAACATTATTTGGCACTATCGGCTATGGCCACCAGCACTATCGAGTTGCTATCGACTTCGGTCACCAGTGTCTAACACTATTTGACACTATCGGCTTTGACCACCAGCAACCGCACTATCGAGTTGCTATCGACTTCGGTCACTAGTGTCCAACAATATTTGGCACTATCGGCTTTGGCCGCACTATCGAGTTGCTATCGACTTCGGTCACCAGTGTCCAACACTATTTGGCACTATCGGCTTTGACCACCAGCAACCGCACTATCGAGTTGCTATCGACTTCGGTCAGCAGTGCCCAACACTATTTGGCACTATCGGCTTCGGTCACCAGTGTCCAACACTATTTGCCACTATCGGTGTCGGCCATCAGTAACCGCACTATCGAGTTGCTATCGACTTCCGTCACCAGTGTCCAACACTATTTGGCACTATCGGCTTTGACCACCAGCAACCGCACTATCGAGTTGCTATCAACTTCGGTCACTAATGTCCAACACTATTTGGCACTATCGGCTTTGGCCACCAGCAACCGCAGTATCGAGTGTCTATCGACTTCGGTCACCAGTGTCCAACACTATTTGGCACTATCGGCTTTGGCCACCAGCAACCGCACTATCGAGTTGCTATCGACTTCGGTCACTAGTGTCTAACACTATTTGGCAGTATCGGCTTTGGCCACCAGCAACCGCACTATCGAGTGTCTGTCGACTTCGGTCACCAGTATCCAACACTATTTGGCACTATCGGCTTTGACCACCAGCAAGCGCACTATCGAGTTGCTATCGACTTCGGTCACCAGTGTCCAACATTATTTGACACTATCGGCTTTGGCCACCAGCACTATCGAGTTGCTATCGACTTCGGTCACTAGTGTCTAACACTATTTGACACTATCGGCTTTGACTACCAGCAACCGCACTATCGAGTTGCTATCGACTTCGGTCACTAGTGTCCAAAAATATTTGGCACTATCGGCGTCGGCCATCAGGAACCGCACTATCGAGTTGCTATCGACTTTGGTCACCAGTGTCCAACACTTTTTGGCACTCTCGGCTTTGGCCACCAGAAACATCACTATCGAGTGTCTATCGACTTCGGTCACTAGTGTCCAACACTATTTGGCACTATCGGCTTTGGACACCAGCAACCGCACTATCGAGTGTCTATCGACTTCGGTCACCAGTGTCTAACACTATTTAGCACTATTGGCTTTGGCCACCAGCAACCGCACTATCGAGTTGCTATCGACTTCGGTCACTAGTGTCCAACACTATTTGGCACTATCGGCTTTGACCACCAGCAACCGCACTATCGAGTTGCTATCGACTTCGGTCAGCAGTGCCCAACACTATTTGGCACTATCGGCTTCGGTCACCAGTGTCCAACACTATTTGCCACTATCGGTGTCGGCCATCAGTAACCGCACTATCGAGTTGCTATCGACTTCCGTCACCAGTGTCCAACACTATTTGGCACTATCGGCTTTGACCACCAGCAACCGCACTATCGAGTTGCTATCAACTTCGGTCACTAATGTCCAACACTATTTGGCACTATCGGCTTTGGCCACCAGCAACCGCAGTATCGAGTGTCTATCGACTTCGGTCACCAGTGTCCAACACTATTTGGCACTATCGGCTTTGGCCACCAGCAACCGCACTATCGAGTTGCTATCAACTTCGGTCACTAATGTCCAACACTATTTGGCACTATCGGCTTTGACCACCAGCAACCGCACTATCGAGTTACTATCGACTTCGGTCACCAGTGCCCAACACTATTTGGCACTATCGGCTTTGACCACCAGCAAAAGCACTATCGAGTTGCTATCGACTTCGGTCACTAGTGTCCAACACTATTTGGCACTATCGGCTTTGGCCACCAGCAACCGCACTATCGAGTGTCTGTCGACTTCGGTCACCAGTGTCCAACACTATTTGGCACCATCAGCTTTGGCCATCAGTTACCGCGCTATCGAGTGTCTATCGACTTCGGTCGCCAGTGTCCAACACTATTTGGCACTATCGGCGTCGGCCATCAGTAACCGCACTATCGAGTTGCTATCGACTTCGGTCACCAGTGTCTAACACTATTTGGCACTATCGGTTTTGGCCAACAGCAACAGCACTATCGAGTTGCTATCGACTTCGGTCACCAGTGTAAAACACTATTTGGCACTATCGGCTTTGACCACCAGCAACCGCACTATCGAGTTGCTATCGACTTTGGTCACCAGTGTCCAACACTATTTGGCACCATCAGCTTTGGCCATCAGTTACCGCGCTTTCGAGTGTCTATCGACTTCGGTCACCATTGTCCAACACTATTTGGCACTATCGGCGTCGGCCATCAGTAACCGCACTATCGAGTTGCTATCGATTTCGGTCACCAGTGTCCAACACTATTTGGCACTATCGGCTTTGACCACCAGCAACCGCATTATCGAGTTGCTATCGACTTTGGTCAGCAGTGCCCAACACTATTTGGCACTATCGGCTTCGGTCACCAGTGTCCAACACTATTTGCCACGATCGGTGTCGGCCATCAGTAACCGCACTATCGAGTTGCTATCGACTTCGGTCACCAGTGTCCAACACTATTTGGCACTATCGGCTTTGACCACCAGCAACCGCACTATCGAGCTGCTATCGAATTCGGTCACTAGTGTCCAACACTATTTGGCACTTTCGGCTTTGGCCACCAGCAACCGCAGTATCGAGTGTCTATCGACTTCGGTCACCAGTGTCCAACACTATTTGGCACTATCGGCTTTGGCCACCAGCAACCGCACTATCGAGTGTCTATCGACTTCGGTCACCACTGTCTAACACTATTTAGCACTATTTGCTTTGGCTACCAGCAACCGCACTATCGAGTTGCTATCGACTTCAGTCACGAGTGTCTAGCACTATTTGGCACTATCGGCTTTGGCCACCAGTGTCTAACACTATTTGGCACTAACGGCTTTGGCCACCAGTAACCGCACTATTGAGTGTCTATCGACTTCGGTCAACAGTGTCCAACACTATTTGGCACTATCAGCTTTGGACACCAGCAACCGCACTATCGAGTGTCTATCGACTTCGGTCACCAGTGTCTAACACTATTTAGCACTATTGGCTTTGGCCACCAGCAACCGCACTATCGAGTTGCTATCGACTTCGGTCACTAGTGTCCAACACTATTTGGCACTATCGGCTTTGGCCACCAGTAACCGCACTATCGAGTGTCTATCGACTTCGGCCACCAGTGTCCAACACTATTTGGCACTATTGGCTTTGGCCACCAGTAACCGCACTATCGAGTGTCTGTCGGCTTCGGTCACCAGTGTCTAACACTATTTAGCAGTATTGGCTTTGGCCACCAGCAACCGCACTATCGAGTTGCTATCGACTTCGGTCACTAGTGTCCAACACTATTTGGCACTATCGGCTTTGGCCACCAGTAACCGCACTATCGAGTGTCTATCGACTTCGGTCACCAGTGTCCAACACTATTTGGCACTATCGGCTTTGGCCACCAGCAACCGCACTATCGAGTGTCTATCGACTTCGATCACCAGTGCCCAACACTATTTGGCACTATCGGCTTTGGCCACCAGCAACCGCACTATCGAGTGTCTATCGACTTCGGTCACCAGTGTCCAACACTATTTGGCACTATCGGCGTCGGCCATCAGTAACCGCACTATCGAGTTGCTATCGACTTCGGTCACCAGTGTCCAACACTATTTGGCACTATCGGCTTTGGCCAGCAGCAACCGCACTATCAAGTTGCTATCGACTTCGGTCACTAGTGTCTAACACTATTTGGCAGTATCGGCTTTGGCCACCTGCAATCGCACTATCGAGTTGCTATCGACTTCGGTCACTAGTGTCCAACACTATTTGGCACTATCGGCTTTGGCCACCAGCAACCGCACTATCGAGTGTCTATCGACTTCGGTCACCAGTGTCTAACACTATTTGGCATTATCGGCGTCGGCCATCAGTAACCGCACTATCGAGTTGCTATCGACTTTGGTCACCAGTGTCCAACACTTTTTGGCACTATCGGCTTTGGCCACCAGAAACATCACCATCGAGTGTCTATCGACTTCGGTCACCAGTGTCCAACACTATTTGGCACTATCGGCTTTGACCACCAGCAACCGCACTATCAAGTTGCTATCGACTTCGGTCACTAGTGTCCAGCACTATTTGGCACTATCGGCTTTGGCCACCAGCAACCGCTCTATCGAGTGTCTGTCGACTTCGGTCACCAGTGTCCAAGACTATTTGGCACTATCGGCTTTGGCCACCAGCAACCGCACTATCGAGTGTCTATCGACTTCGGTCACCAGTGTCAAACACTATTTGGCACTATCGGCGTCGGCCATCAGTAACCGCACTATCGAGTTGCTATCGACTTCGGTCACCAGTGTCCAACACTATTTGGCACTATCGGCTTTGGCCACCAGCAACCGCACTATCGAGTTGCTATCGACTTCGGTCACTAGTGTCTAACACTATTTGGCAGTATCGGCTTTGGCCACCAGCAACCGCACTATCGAGTGTCTGTCGACTTCGGTCACCAGTATCCAACACTATTTGGCACTATCGGCTTTGACCACCAGCAAGCGCACTATCGAGTTGCTATCGACTTGGGTCACCAGTGTCCAACATTATTTGGCACTATCGGCTATGGCCACCAGCACTATCGAGTTGCTATCGACTTCGGTCACCAGTGTCTAACACTATTTGACACTATCGGCTTTGACCACCAGCAACCGCACTATCGAGTTGCTATCGACTTCGGTCACTAGTGTCCAACAATATTTGGCACTATCGGCTTTGGCCGCACTATCGAGTTGCTATCGACTTCGGTCACCAGTGTCCAACACTATTTGGCACTATCGGCTTTGACCACCAGCAACCGCACTATCGAGTTGCTATCGACTTCGGTCAGCAGTGCCCAACACTATTTGGCACTATCGGCTTCGGTCACCAGTGTCCAACACTATTTGCCACTATCGGTGTCGGCCATCAGTAACCGCACTATCGAGTTGCTATCGACTTCCGTCACCAGTGTCCAACACTATTTGGCACTATCGGCTTTGACCACCAGCAACCGCACTATCGAGTTGCTATCAACTTCGGTCACTAATGTCCAACACTATTTGGCACTATCGGCTTTGGCCACCAGCAACCGCAGTATCGAGTGTCTATCGACTTCGGTCACCAGTGTCCAACACTATTTGGCACTATCGGCTTTGGCCACCAGCAACCGCACTATCGAGTTGCTATCGACTTCGGTCACTAGTGTCTAACACTATTTGGCAGTATCGGCTTTGGCCACCAGCAACCGCACTATCGAGTGTCTGTCGACTTCGGTCACCAGTATCCAACACTATTTGGCACTATCGGCTTTGACCACCAGCAAGCGCACTATCGAGTTGCTATCGACTTCGGTCACCAGTGTCCAACATTATTTGACACTATCGGCTTTGGCCACCAGCACTATCGAGTTGCTATCGACTTCGGTCACCAGTGTCTAACACTATTTGACACTATCGGCTTTGACTACCAGCAACCGCACTATCGAGTTGCTATCGACTTCGGTCACTAGTGTCCAAAAATATTTGGCACTATCGGCGTCGGCCATCAGGAACCGCACTATCGAGTTGCTATCGACTTTGGTCACCAGTGTCCAACACTTTTTGGCACTCTCGGCTTTGGCCACCAGAAACATCACTATCGAGTGTCTATCGACTTCGGTCACTAGTGTCCAACACTATTTGGCACTATCGGCTTTGGACACCAGCAACCGCACTATCGAGTGTCTATCGACTTCGGTCACCAGTGTCTAACACTATTTAGCACTATTGGCTTTGGCCACCAGCAACCGCACTATCGAGTTGCTATCGACTTCGGTCACTAGTGTCCAACACTATTTGGCACTATCGGCTTTGACCACCAGCAACCGCACTATCGAGTTGCTATCGACTTCGGTCAGCAGTGCCCAACACTATTTGGCACTATCGGCTTCGGTCACCAGTGTCCAACACTATTTGCCACTATCGGTGTCGGCCATCAGTAACCGCACTATCGAGTTGCTATCGACTTCCGTCACCAGTGTCCAACACTATTTGGCACTATCGGCTTTGACCACCAGCAACCGCACTATCGAGTTGCTATCAACTTCGGTCACTAATGTCCAACACTATTTGGCACTATCGGCTTTGGCCACCAGCAACCGCAGTATCGAGTGTCTATCGACTTCGGTCACCAGTGTCCAACACTATTTGGCACTATCGGCTTTGGCCACCAGCAACCGCACTATCGAGTTGCTATCGACTTCGGTCACTAGTGTCTAACACTATTTGGCACTATCGGCTTTGACCACCAGCAACCGCATTATCGAGTTGCTATCGACTTTGGTCAGCAGTGCCCAACACTATTTGGCACTATCGGCTTCGGTCACCAGTGTCCAACACTATTTGCCACGATCGGTGTCGGCCATCAGTAACCGCACTATCGAGTTGCTATCGACTTCGGTCACCAGTGTCCAACACTATTTGGCACTATCGGCTTTGACCACCAGCAACCGCACTATCAAGTTGCTATCGACTTCGGTCACTAGTGTCCAGCACTATTTGGCACTATCGGCTTTGGCCACCAGCAACCGCTCTATCGAGTGTCTGTCGACTTCGGTCACCAGTGTCCAAGACTATTTGGCACTATCGGCTTTGGCCACCAGCAACCGCACTATCGAGTGTCTATCGACTTCGGTCACCAGTGTCAAACACTATTTGGCACTATCGGCGTCGGCCATCAGTAACCGCACTATCGAGTTGCTATCGACTTCGGTCACCAGTGTCCAACACTATTTGGCACTATCGGCTTTGGCCACCAGCAACCGCACTATCGAGTTGCTATCGACTTCGGTCACTAGTGTCTAACACTATTTGGCAGTATCGGCTTTGGCCACCAGCAACCGCACTATCGAGTGTCTATCGACTTCGGTCACCACTGTCTAACACTATTTAGCACTATTTGCTTTGGCTACCAGCAACCGCACTATCGAGTTGCTATCGACTTCAGTCACGAGTGTCTAGCACTATTTGGCACTATCGGCTTTGGCCACCAGCAACCGCATTATCGAGTTGCTATCGACTTTGGTCAGCAGTGCCCAACACTATTTGGCACTATCGGCTTCGGTCACCAGTGTCCAACACTATTTGCCACGATCGGTGTCGGCCATCAGTAACCGCACTATCGAGTTGCTATCGATTTCGGTCACCAGTGTCCAACACTATTTGGCACTATCGGCTTTGACCACCAGCAACCGCATTATCGAGTTGCTATCGACTTTGGTCAGCAGTGCCCAACACTATTTGGCACTATCGGCTTCGGTCACCAGTGTCCAACACTATTTGCCACGATCGGTGTCGGCCATCAGTAACCGCACTATCGAGTTGCTATCGACTTCGGTCACCAGTGTCCAACACTATTTGGCACTATCGGCTTTGACCACCAGCAACCGCACTATCGAGCTGCTATCGAATTCGGTCACTAGTGTCCAACACTATTTGGCACTTTCGGCTTTGGCCACCAGCAACCGCAGTATCGAGTGTCTATCGACTTCGGTCACCAGTGTCCAACACTATTTGGCACTATCGGCTTTGGCCACCAGCAACCGCACTATCGAGTGTCTATCGACTTCGGTCACCACTGTCTAACACTATTTAGCACTATTTGCTTTGGCTACCAGCAACCGCACTATCGAGTTGCTATCGACTTCAGTCACGAGTGTCTAGCACTATTTGGCACTATCGGCTTTGGCCACCAGTGTCTAACACTATTTGGCACTAACGGCTTTGGCCACCAGTAACCGCACTATTGAGTGTCTATCGACTTCGGTCAACAGTGTCCAACACTATTTGCCACGATCGGTGTCGGCCATCAGTAACCGCACTATCGAGTTGCTATCGACTTCGGTCACTAGTGTCTAACACTATTTGGCAGTATCGGCTTTGGCCACCAGCAACCGCACTATCGAGTGTCTATCGACTTCGGTCACCACTGTCTAACACTATTTAGCACTATCGGCTTTGGCCACCAGTAACCGCACTATCGAGTGTCTATCGACTTCGGCCACCAGTGTCCAACACTATTTGGCACTATTGGCTTTGGCCACCAGTAACCGCACTATCGAGTGTCTGTCGGCTTCGGTCACCAGTGTCTAACACTATTTAGCACTATTGGCTTTGGCCACCAGCAACCGCACTATCGAGTTGCTATCGACTTCGGTCACTAGTGTCCAACACTATTTGGCACTATCGGCTTTGGCCACCAGTAACCGCACTATCGAGTGTCTATCGACTTCGGTCACCAGTGTCCAACACTATTTGGCACTATCGGCTTTGGCCACCAGCAACCGCACTATCGAGTGTCTATCGACTTCGATCACCAGTGCCCAACACTATTTGGCACTATCGGCTTTGGCCACCAGCAACCGCACTATCGAGTGTCTATCGACTTCGGTCACCAGTGTCCAACACTATTTGGCACTATCGGCGTCGGCCATCAGTAACCGCACTATCGAGTTGCTATCGACTTCGGTCACCAGTGTCCAACACTATTTGGCACTATCGGCGTCGGCCATCAGTAACCGCACTATCGAGTTGCTATCGACTTCGGTCACCAGTGTCTAACACTATTTGGCACTATCGGTTTTGGCCAACAGCAACAGCACTATCGAGTTGCTATCGACTTCGGTCACCAGTGTAAAACACTATTTGGCACTATCGGCTTTGACCACCAGCAACCGCACTATCGAGTTGCTATCGACTTTGGTCACCAGTGTCCAACACTATTTGGCACCATCAGCTTTGGCCATCAGTTACCGCGCTTTCGAGTGTCTATCGACTTCGGTCACCAGTGTCCAACACTATTTGCCACGATCGGTGTCGGCCATCAGTAACCGCACTATCGAGTTGCTATCGATTTCGGTCACCAGTGTCCAACACTATTTGGCACTATCGGCTTTGACCACCAGCAACCGCATTATCGAGTTGCTATCGACTTTGGTCAGCAGTGCCCAACACTATTTGGCACTATCGGCTTCGGTCACCAGTGTCCAACACTATTTGCCACGATCGGTGTCGGCCATCAGTAACCGCACTATCGAGTTGCTATCGACTTCGGTCACCAGTGTCCAACACTATTTGGCACTATCGGCTTTGACCACCAGCAACCGCACTATCGAGCTGCTATCGAATTCGGTCACTAGTGTCCAACACTATTTGGCACTTTCGGCTTTGGCCACCAGCAACCGCAGTATCGAGTGTCTATCGACTTCGGTCACCAGTGTCCAACACTATTTGGCACTATCGGCTTTGGCCACCAGCAACCGCACTATCGAGTGTCTATCGACTTCGGTCACCACTGTCTAACACTATTTAGCACTATTTGCTTTGGCTACCAGCAACCGCACTATCGAGTTGCTATCGACTTCAGTCACGAGTGTCTAGCACTATTTGGCACTATCGGCTTTGGCCACCAGTGTCTAACACTATTTGGCACTAACGGCTTTGGCCACCAGTAACCGCACTATTGAGTGTCTATCGACTTCGGTCAACAGTGTCCAACACTATTTGCCACGATCGGTGTCGGCCATCAGTAACCGCACTATCGAGTTGCTATCGACTTCGGTCACTAGTGTCTAACACTATTTGGCAGTATCGGCTTTGGCCACCAGCAACCGCACTATCGAGTGTCTATCGACTTCGGTCACCACTGTCTAACACTATTTAGCACTATCGGCTTTGGCCACCAGTAACCGCACTATCGAGTGTCTATCGACTTCGGCCACCAGTGTCCAACACTATTTGGCACTATTGGCTTTGGCCACCAGTAACCGCACTATCGAGTGTCTGTCGGCTTCGGTCACCAGTGTCTAACACTATTTAGCACTATTGGCTTTGGCCACCAGCAACCGCACTATCGAGTTGCTATCGACTTCGGTCACTAGTGTCCAACACTATTTGGCACTATCGGCTTTGGCCACCAGTAACCGCACTATCGAGTGTCTATCGACTTCGGTCACCAGTGTCCAACACTATTTGGCACTATCGGCTTTGGCCACCAGCAACCGCACTATCGAGTGTCTATCGACTTCGATCACCAGTGCCCAACACTATTTGGCACTATCGGCTTTGGCCACCAGCAACCGCACTATCGAGTGTCTATCGACTTCGGTCACCAGTGTCCAACACTATTTGGCACTATCGGCGTCGGCCATCAGTAACCGCACTATCGAGTTGCTATCGACTTCGGTCACCAGTGTCCAACACTATTTGGCACTATCGGCGTCGGCCATCAGTAACCGCACTATCGAGTTGCTATCGACTTCGGTCACCAGTGTCTAACACTATTTGGCACTATCGGTTTTGGCCAACAGCAACAGCACTATCGAGTTGCTATCGACTTCGGTCACCAGTGTAAAACACTATTTGGCACTATCGGCTTTGACCACCAGCAACCGCACTATCGAGTTGCTATCGACTTTGGTCACCAGTGTCCAACACTATTTGGCACCATCAGCTTTGGCCATCAGTTACCGCGCTTTCGAGTGTCTATCGACTTCGGTCACCAGTGTCCAACACTATTTGGCACTATCGGCGTCGGCCATCAGTAACCGCACTATCGAGTTGCTATCGATTTCGGTCACCAGTGTCCAACACTATTTGGCACTATCGGCTTTGACCACCAGCAACCGCATTATCGAGTTGCTATCGACTTTGGTCAGCAGTGCCCAACACTATTTGGCACTATCGGCTTCGGTCACCAGTGTCCAACACTATTTGCCACGATCGGTGTCGGCCATCAGTAACCGCACTATCGAGTTGCTATCGACTTCGGTCACCAGTGTCCAACACTATTTGGCACTATCGGCTTTGACCACCAGCAACCGCACTATCGAGCTGCTATCGAATTCGGTCACTAGTGTCCAACACTATTTGGCACTTTCGGCTTTGGCCACCAGCAACCGCAGTATCGAGTGTCTATCGACTTCGGTCACCAGTGTCCAACACTATTTGGCACTATCGGCTTTGGCCACCAGCAACCGCACTATCGAGTGTCTATCGACTTCGGTCACCACTGTCTAACACTATTTAGCACTATTTGCTTTGGCTACCAGCAACCGCACTATCGAGTTGCTATCGACTTCAGTCACGAGTGTCTAGCACTATTTGGCACTATCGGCTTTGGCCACCAGTGTCTAACACTATTTGGCACTAACGGCTTTGGCCACCAGTAACCGCACTATTGAGTGTCTATCGACTTCGGTCAACAGTGTCCAACACTATTTGGCACTATCGGCTTTGGACACCAGCAACCGCACTATCGAGTGTCTATCGACTTCGGTCACCAGTGTCTAACACTATTTAGCACTATTGGCTTTGGCCACCAGCAACCGCACTATCGAGTTGCTATCGACTTCGGTCACTAGTGTCCAACACTATTTGGCACTATCGGCTTTGGCCACCAGTAACCGCACTATCGAGTGTCTATCGACTTCGGCCACCAGTGTCCAACACTATTTGGCACTATTGGCTTTGGCCACCAGTAACCGCACTATCGAGTGTCTGTCGGCTTCGGTCACCAGTGTCTAACACTATTTAGCACTATTGGCTTTGGCCACCAGCAACCGCACTATCGAGTTGCTATCGACTTCGGTCACTAGTGTCCAACACTATTTGGCACTATCGGCTTTGGCCACCAGTAACCGCACTATCGAGTGTCTATCGACTTCGGTCACCAGTGTCCAACACTATTTGGCACTATCGGCTTTGGCCACCAGCAACCGCACTATCGAGTGTCTATCGACTTCGGTCACCAGTGTCCAACACTATTTGGCACTATCGGCGTCGGCCATCAGTAACCGCACTATCGAGTTGCTATCGACTTCGGTCACCAGTGTCCAACACTATTTGGCACTATCGGCTTTGGCCAGCAGCAACCGCACTATCAAGTTGCTATCGACTTCGGTCACTAGTGTCTAACACTATTTGGCAGTATCGGCTTTGGCCACCTGCAATCGCACTATCGAGTTGCTATCGACTTCGGTCACTAGTGTCCAACACTATTTGGCACTATCGGCTTTGGCCACCAGCAACCGCACTATCGAGTGTCTATCGACTTCGGTCACCAGTGTCTAACACTATTTGGCATTATCGGCGTCGGCCATCAGTAACCGCACTATCGAGTTGCTATCGACTTTGGTCACCAGTGTCCAACACTTTTTGGCACTATCGGCTTTGGCCACCAGAAACATCACTATCGAGTGTCTATCGACTTCGGTCACCAGTGTCCAACACTATTTGGCACTATCGGCTTTGACCACCAGCAACCGCACTATCAAGTTGCTATCGACTTCGGTCACTAGTGTCCAGCACTATTTGGCACTATCGGCTTTGGCCACCAGCAACCGCTCTATCGAGTGTCTGTCGACTTCGGTCACCAGTGTCCAAGACTATTTGGCACTATCGGCTTTGGCCACCAGCAACCGCACTATCGAGTGTCTATCGACTTCGGTCACCAGTGTCAAACACTATTTGGCACTATCGGCGTCGGCCATCAGTAACCGCACTATCGAGTTGCTATCGACTTCGGTCACCAGTGTCCAACACTATTTGGCACTATCGGCTTTGGCCACCAGCAACCGCACTATCGAGTTGCTATCGACTTCGGTCACTAGTGTCTAACACTATTTGGCAGTATCGGCTTTGGCCACCAGCAACCGCACTATCGAGTGTCTGTCGACTTCGGTCACCAGTATCCAACACTATTTGGCACTATCGGCTTTGACCACCAGCAAGCGCACTATCGAGTTGCTATCGACTTGGGTCACCAGTGTCCAACATTATTTGGCACTATCGGCTATGGCCACCAGCACTATCGAGTTGCTATCGACTTCGGTCACCAGTGTCTAACACTATTTGACACTATCGGCTTTGACCACCAGCAACCGCACTATCGAGTTGCTATCGACTTCGGTCACTAGTGTCCAACAATATTTGGCACTATCGGCTTTGGCCGCACTATCGAGTGTCTATCGACTTCGGTCACCAGTGTCCAACACTATTTGGCACTATCGGCGTCGGCCATCAGTAACCGCACTATCGAGTTGCTATCGACTTCGGTCACCAGTGTCCAACACTATTTGGCACTATCGGCTTTGGCCAGCAGCAACCGCACTATCAAGTTGCTATCGACTTCGGTCACTAGTGTCTAACACTATTTGGCAGTATCGGCTTTGGCCACCTGCAATCGCACTATCGAGTTGCTATCGACTTCGGTCACTAGTGTCCAACACTATTTGGCACTATCGGCTTTGGCCACCAGCAACCGCACTATCGAGTGTCTATCGACTTCGGTCACCAGTGTCTAACACTATTTGGCATTATCGGCGTCGGCCATCAGTAACCGCACTATCGAGTTGCTATCGACTTTGGTCACCAGTGTCCAACACTTTTTGGCACTATCGGCTTTGGCCACCAGAAACATCACTATCGAGTGTCTATCGACTTCGGTCACCAGTGTCCAACACTATTTGGCACTATCGGCTTTGACCACCAGCAACCGCACTATCAAGTTGCTATCGACTTCGGTCACTAGTGTCCAGCACTATTTGGCACTATCGGCTTTGGCCACCAGCAACCGCTCTATCGAGTGTCTGTCGACTTCGGTCACCAGTGTCCAAGACTATTTGGCACTATCGGCTTTGGCCACCAGCAACCGCACTATCGAGTGTCTATCGACTTCGGTCACCAGTGTCAAACACTATTTGGCACTATCGGCGTCGGCCATCAGTAACCGCACTATCGAGTTGCTATCGACTTCGGTCACCAGTGTCCAACACTATTTGGCACTATCGGCTTTGGCCACCAGCAACCGCACTATCGAGTTGCTATCGACTTCGGTCACTAGTGTCTAACACTATTTGGCAGTATCGGCTTTGGCCACCAGCAACCGCACTATCGAGTGTCTGTCGACTTCGGTCACCAGTATCCAACACTATTTGGCACTATCGGCTTTGACCACCAGCAAGCGCACTATCGAGTTGCTATCGACTTGGGTCACCAGTGTCCAACATTATTTGGCACTATCGGCTATGGCCACCAGCACTATCGAGTTGCTATCGACTTCGGTCACCAGTGTCTAACACTATTTGACACTATCGGCTTTGACCACCAGCAACCGCACTATCGAGTTGCTATCGACTTCGGTCACTAGTGTCCAACAATATTTGGCACTATCGGCTTTGGCCGCACTATCGAGTTGCTATCGACTTCGGTCACCAGTGTCCAACACTATTTGGCACTATCGGCTTTGACCACCAGCAACCGCACTATCGAGTTGCTATCGACTTCGGTCAGCAGTGCCCAACACTATTTGGCACTATCGGCTTCGGTCACCAGTGTCCAACACTATTTGCCACTATCGGTGTCGGCCATCAGTAACCGCACTATCGAGTTGCTATCGACTTCCGTCACCAGTGTCCAACACTATTTGGCACTATCGGCTTTGACCACCAGCAACCGCACTATCGAGTTGCTATCAACTTCGGTCACTAATGTCCAACACTATTTGGCACTATCGGCTTTGGCCACCAGCAACCGCAGTATCGAGTGTCTATCGACTTCGGTCACCAGTGTCCAACACTATTTGGCACTATCGGCTTTGGCCACCAGCAACCGCACTATCGAGTTGCTATCGACTTCGGTCACTAGTGTCTAACACTATTTGGCAGTATCGGCTTTGGCCACCAGCAACCGCACTATCGAGTGTCTGTCGACTTCGGTCACCAGTATCCAACACTATTTGGCACTATCGGCTTTGACCACCAGCAAGCGCACTATCGAGTTGCTATCGACTTCGGTCACCAGTGTCCAACATTATTTGACACTATCGGCTTTGGCCACCAGCACTATCGAGTTGCTATCGACTTCGGTCACCAGTGTCTAACACTATTTGACACTATCGGCTTTGACTACCAGCAACCGCACTATCGAGTTGCTATCGACTTCGGTCACTAGTGTCCAAAAATATTTGGCACTATCGGCGTCGGCCATCAGGAACCGCACTATCGAGTTGCTATCGACTTTGGTCACCAGTGTCCAACACTTTTTGGCACTCTCGGCTTTGGCCACCAGAAACATCACTATCGAGTGTCTATCGACTTCGGTCACTAGTGTCCAACACTATTTGGCACTATCGGCTTTGGACACCAGCAACCGCACTATCGAGTGTCTATCGACTTCGGTCACCAGTGTCTAACACTATTTAGCACTATTGGCTTTGGCCACCAGCAACCGCACTATCGAGTTGCTATCGACTTCGGTCACTAGTGTCCAACACTATTTGGCACTATCGGCTTTGACCACCAGCAACCGCACTATCGAGTTGCTATCGACTTCGGTCAGCAGTGCCCAACACTATTTGGCACTATCGGCTTCGGTCACCAGTGTCCAACACTATTTGCCACTATCGGTGTCGGCCATCAGTAACCGCACTATCGAGTTGCTATCGACTTCCGTCACCAGTGTCCAACACTATTTGGCACTATCGGCTTTGACCACCAGCAACCGCACTATCGAGTTGCTATCAACTTCGGTCACTAATGTCCAACACTATTTGGCACTATCGGCTTTGGCCACCAGCAACCGCAGTATCGAGTGTCTATCGACTTCGGTCACCAGTGTCCAACACTATTTGGCACTATCGGCTTTGGCCACCTGCAACCGCACTATCGAGTTGCTATCGACTTCGGTCACTAGTGTCTAACACTATTTGGCACTATCGGCTTTGACCACCAGCAACCGCATTATCGAGTTGCTATCGACTTTGGTCAGCAGTGCCCAACACTATTTGGCACTATCGGCTTCGGTCACCAGTGTCCAACACTATTTGCCACGATCGGTGTCGGCCATCAGTAACCGCACTATCGAGTTGCTATCGACTTCGGTCACCAGTGTCCAACACTATTTGGCACTATCGGCTTTGACCACCAGCAACCGCACTATCGAGCTGCTATCGAATTCGGTCACTAGTGTCCAACACTATTTGGCACTTTCGGCTTTGGCCACCAGCAACCGCAGTATCGAGTGTCTATCGACTTCGGTCACCAGTGTCCAATACTATTTGGCACTATCGGCTTTGGCCACCAGCAACCGCACTATCGAGTGTCTATCGACTTCGGTCACCACTGTCTAACACTATTTAGCACTATTTGCTTTGGCTACCAGCAACCGCACTATCGAGTTGCTATCGACTTCAGTCACGAGTGTCTAGCACTATTTGGCACTATCGGCTTTGGCCACCAGTGTCTAACACTATTTGGCACTAACGGCTTTGGCCACCAGTAACCGCACTATTGAGTGTCTATCGACTTCGGTCAACAGTGTCCAACACTATTTGGCACTATCGGCTTTGGACACCAGCAACCGCACTATCGAGTGTCTATCGACTTCGGTCACTAGTGTCTAACACTATTTAGCACTATTGGCTTTGGCCACCAGCAACCGCACTATCGAGTTGCTATCGACTTCGGTCACTAGTGTCCAACACTATTTGGCACTATCGGCTTTGGCCACCAGTAACCGCACTATCGAGTGTCTATCGACTTCGGCCACCAGTGTCCAACACTATTTGGCACTATTGGCTTTGGCCACCAGTAACCGCACTATCGAGTGTCTGTCGGCTTCGGTCACCAGTGTCTAACACTATTTAGCACTATTGGCTTTGGCCACCAGCAACCGCACTATCGAGTGTCTATCGACTTCGATCACCAGTGCCCAACACTATTTGGCACTATCGGCTTTGGCCACCAGCAACCGCACTATCGAGTGTCTATCGACTTCGGTCACCAGTGTCCAACACTATTTGGCACTATCGGCGTCGGCCATCAGTAACCGCACTATCGAGTTGCTATCGACTTCGGTCACCAGTGTCCAACACTATTTGTCACTATCGGCTTTGGCCAGCAGCAACCGCACTATCAAGTTGCTATCGACTTCGGTCACTAGTGTCTAACACTATTTGGCAGTATCGGCTTTGGCCACCCGCAACCGCACTATCGAGTTGCTATCGACTTCGGTCACTAGTGTCCAACACTATTTGGCACTATCGGCTTTGGCCACCAGCAACCGCACTATCGAGTGTCTATCGACTTCGGTCACCACTGTCTAACACTATTTAGCACTATTTGCTTTGGCTACCAGCAACCGCACTATCGAGTTGCTATCGACTTCAGTCACGAGTGTCTAGCACTATTTGGCACTATCGGCTTTGGCCACCAGTGTCTAACACTATTTGGCACTAACGGCTTTGGCCACCAGTAACCGCACTATTGAGTGTCTATCGACTTCGGTCAACAGTGTCCAACACTATTTGGCACTATCGGCTTTGGCCAGCAGCAACCGCACTATCAAGTTGCTATCGACTTCGGTCACTAGTGTCTAACACTATTTGGCAGTATCGGCTTTGGCCACCCGCAACCGCACTATCGAGTTGCTATCGACTTCGGTCACTAGTGTCCAACATTATTTGACACTATCGGCTTTGACTACCAGCAACCGCACTATCGAGTTGCTATCGACTTCGGTCACTAGTGTCCAAAAATATTTGGCACTATCGGCGTCGGCCATCAGGAACCGCACTATCGAGTTGCTATCGACTTTGGTCACCAGTGTCCAACACTTTTTGGCACTTTCGGCTTTGGCCACCAGCAACCGCAGTATCGAGTGTCTATCGACTTCGGTCACCAGTGTCCAACACTATTTGGCACTATCGGCTTTGGCCACCAGCAACCGCACTATCGAGTGTCTATCGACTTCGGTCACCACTGTCTAACACTATTTAGCACTATTTGCTTTGGCTACCAGCAACCGCACTATCGAGTTGCTATCGACTTCAGTCACGAGTGTCTAGCACTATTTGGCACTATCGGCTTTGGCCACCAGTGTCTAACACTATTTGGCACTAACGGCTTTGGCCACCAGTAACCGCACTATTGAGTGTCTATCGACTTCGGTCAACAGTGTCCAACACTATTTGGCACTATCGGCTTTGGACACCAGCAACCGCACTATCGAGTGTCTATCGACTTCGGTCACCAGTGTCTAACACTATTTAGCACTATTGGCTTTGGCCACCAGCAACCGCACTATCGAGTTGCTATCGACTTCGGTCACTAGTGTCCAACACTATTTGGCACTATCGGCTTTGGCCACCAGTAACCGCACTATCGAGTGTCTATCGACTTCGGCCACCAGTGTCCAACACTATTTGGCACTATTGGCTTTGGCCACCAGTAACCGCACTATCGAGTGTCTGTCGGCTTCGGTCACCAGTGTCTAACACTATTTAGCACTATTGGCTTTGGCCACCAGCAACCGCACTATCGAGTTGCTATCGACTTCGGTCACTAGTGTCCAACACTATTTGGC
This sequence comes from Thecophora atra, assembly GCA_937620795.1. Lineage (NCBI taxonomy): Eukaryota > Metazoa > Arthropoda > Insecta > Diptera > Conopidae > Thecophora > Thecophora atra. The sequence goes on from OW569398.1 coordinate 32,993,198, forward strand.
ACTATCGGCTTTGGCCACCAGTAACCGCACTATCGAGTGTCTATCGACTTCGGTCACTAGTGTCCAACACTATTTGGCACTATCGGCTTTGGCCACCAGTAACCGCACTATCGAGTGTCTATCGACTTCGGTCACCAGTGTCCAACACTATTTGGCACTATCGGCTTTGGCCACCAGCAACCGCACTATCGAGTGTCTGTCGACTTCGATCACCAGTGCCCAACACTATTTGGCACTATCGGCTTTGGCCACCAGCAACCGCACTATCGTGTGTCTATCGACTTCGGTCACCAGTGTCCAACACTATTTGGCACTATCGGCGTCGGCCATCAGTAACCGCACTATCGAGTTGCTATCGACTTCGGTCACCAGTGTCCAACACTATTTGGCACTATCGGCTTTGGCCAGCAGCAACCGCACTATCAAGTTGCTATCGACTTCGGTCACTAGTGTCTAACACTATTTGGCAGTATCGGCTTTGGCCACCCGCAACCGCACTATCGAGTTGCTATCGACTTCGGTCACTAGTGTCCAACACTATTTGGCACTATCGGCTTTGGCCACCAGCAACCGCACTATCGAGTGTCTATCGACTTCGGTCACCAGTGTCTAACACTATTTGGCATTATCGGCGTCGGCCATTAGTAACCGCACTATCGAGTTGCTATCGACTTTGGTCACCAGTGTCCAACACTTTTTGGCACTATCGGCTTTGGCCACCAGAAACATCACTATCGAGTGTCTATCGACTTCGGTCACCAGTGTCCAACACTATTTGGCACTATCGGCTTTGGCCACCAGCAACCGCACTATCGAGTTGCTATCGACTTCGGTCACTAGTGTCCAACACTATTTGGCACTATCGGCTTTGGCCACCAGTAACCGCACTATCGAGTGTCTATCGACTTCGGTCACTAGTGTCCAACACTATTTGGCACTATCGGCTTTGGCCACCAGCAACCGCACTATCGAGTTGCTATCGACTTCGGTCACTAGTGTCCAACACTATTTGGCACTATCGGCTTTGGCCACCAGTAACCGCACTATCGAGTGTCTATCGACTTCGGTCACCAGTGTCTAACACTATTTGGCATTATCGGCGTCGGCCATTAGTAACCGCACTATCGAGTTGCTATCGACTTTGGTCACCAGTGTCCAACACTTTTTGGCACTATCGGCTTTGGCCACCAGAAACATCACTATCGAGTGTCTATCGACTTCGGTCACCAGTGTCCAACACTATTTGGCACTATCGGCTTTGACCACCAGCAACCGCACTATCAAGTTGCTATCGACTTCGGTCACTAGTGTCCAGCACTATTTGGCACTATCGGCTTTGGCCACCAGCAACCGCTCTATCGAGTGTCTGTCGACTTCGGTCACCAGTGTCCAACACTATTTGGCACTATCGGCTTTGGCCACCAGCAACCGCACTATCGAGTGTCTATCGACTTCGGTCACCAGTGTCAAACACTATTTGGCACTATCGGCGTCGGCCATCAGTAACCGCACTATCGAGTTGCTATCGACTTCGGTCACCAGTGTCCAACACTATTTGGCACTATCGGCTTTGGCCACCAGCAACCGCACTATCGAGTTGCTATCGACTTCGGTCACTAGTGTCTAACACTATTTGGCAGTATCGGCTTTGGCCACCAGCAACCGCACTATCGAGTGTCTGTCGACTTCGGTCACCAGTATCCAACACTATTTGGCACTATCGGCTTTGACCACCAGCAAGCGCACTATCGAGTTGCTATCGACTTGGGTCACCAGTGTCCAACATTATTTGGCACTATCGGCTATGGCCACCAGCACTATCGAGTTGCTATCGACTTCGGTCACCAGTGTCTAACACTATTTGACACTATCGGCTTTGACCACCAGCAACCGCACTATCGAGTTGCTATCGACTTCGGTCACTAGTGTCCAACAATATTTGGCACTATCGGCTTTGGCCGCACTATCGAGTTGCTATCGACTTCGGTCACCAGTGTCCAACACTATTTGGCACTATCGGCTTTGACCACCAGCAACCGCACTATCGAGTTGCTATCGACTTCGGTCAGCAGTGCCCAACACTATTTGGCACTATCGGCTTCGGTCACCAGTGTCCAACACTATTTGCCACTATCGGTGTCGGCCATCAGTAACCGCACTATCGAGTTGCTATCGACTTCCGTCACCAGTGTCCAACACTATTTGGCACTATCGGCTTTGACCACCAGCAACCGCACTATCGAGTTGCTATCAACTTCGGTCACTAATGTCCAACACTATTTGGCACTATCGGCTTTGGCCACCAGCAACCGCAGTATCGAGTGTCTATCGACTTCGGTCACCAGTGTCCAACACTATTTGGCACTATCGGCTTTGGCCACCAGCAACCGCACTATCGAGTTGCTATCGACTTCGGTCACTAGTGTCTAACACTATTTGGCAGTATCGGCTTTGGCCACCAGCAACCGCACTATCGAGTGTCTGTCGACTTCGGTCACCAGTATCCAACACTATTTGGCACTATCGGCTTTGACCACCAGCAAGCGCACTATCGAGTTGCTATCGACTTCGGTCACCAGTGTCCAACATTATTTGACACTATCGGCTTTGGCCACCAGCACTATCGAGTTGCTATCGACTTCGGTCACCAGTGTCTAACACTATTTGACACTATCGGCTTTGACTACCAGCAACCGCATTATCGAGTTGCTATCGACTTCGGTCACTAGTGTCCAAAAATATTTGGCACTATCGGCGTCGGCCATCAGGAACCGCACTATCGAGTTGCTATCGACTTTGGTCACCAGTGTCCAACACTTTTTGGCACTTTCGGCTTTGGCCACCAGCAACCGCAGTATCGAGTGTCTATCGACTTCGGTCACCAGTGTCCAACACTATTTGGCACTATCGGCTTTGGCCACCAGCAACCGCACTATCGAGTGTCTATCGACTTCGGTCACCACTGTCTAACACTATTTAGCACTATTTGCTTTGGCTACCAGCAACCGCACTATCGAGTTGCTATCGACTTCAGTCACGAGTGTCTAGCACTATTTGGCACTATCGGCTTTGGCCACCAGTGTCTAACACTATTTGGCACTAACGGCTTTGGCCACCAGTAACCGCACTATTGAGTGTCTATCGACTTCGGTCAACAGTGTCCAACACTATTTGGCACTATCGGCTTTGGACACCAGCAACCGCACTATCGAGTGTCTATCGACTTCGGTCACCAGTGTCTAACACTATTTAGCACTATTGGCTTTGGCCACCAGCAACCGCACTATCGAGTTGCTATCGACTTCGGTCACTAGTGTCCAACACTATTTGGCACTATCGGCTTTGGCCACCAGTAACCGCACTATCGAGTGTCTATCGACTTCGGCCACCAGTGTCCAACACTATTTGGCACTATTGGCTTTGACCACCAGTAACCGCACTATCGAGTGTCTGTCGGCTTCGGTCACCAGTGTCTAACACTATTTGGCACTATCGGCTTTGGCCACCAGTAACCGCACTATCGAGTGTCTATCGACTTCGGTCACCAGTGTCCAACACTATTTGGCACTATCGGCTTTGGCCACCAGCAACCGCACTATCGAGTGTCTATCGACTTCGATCACCAGTGCCCAACACTATTTGGCACTATCGGCTTTGGCCACCAGCAACCGCACTATCGAGTGTCTATCGACTTCGGTCACCAGTGTCCAACACTATTTGGCACTATCGGCGTCGGCCATCAGTAACCGCACTATCGAGTTGCTATCGACTTCGGTCACCAGTGTCCAACACTATTTGGCACTATCGGCTTTGGCCAGCAGCAACCGCACTATCAAGTTGCTATCGACTTCGGTCACTAGTGTCTAACACTATTTGGCAGTATCGGCTTTGGCCACCCGCAACCGCACTATCGAGTTGCTATCGACTTCGGTCACTAGTGTCCAACACTATTTGGCACTATCGGCTTTGGCCACCAGCAACCGCACTATCGAGTGTCTATCGACTTCGGTCACCAGTGTCTAACACTATTTGGCATTATCGGCGTCGGCCATCAGTAACCGCACTATCGAGTTGCTATCGACTTTGGTCACCAGTGTCCAACACTTTTTGGCACTATCGGCTTTGGCCACCAGAAACATCACTATCGAGTGTCTATCGACTTCGGTCACCAGTGTCCAACACTATTTGGCACTATCGGCTTTGACCACCAGCAACCGCACTATCAAGTTGCTATCGACTTCGGTCACTAGTGTCCAGCACTATTTGGCACTATCGGCTTTGGCCACCAGCAACCGCTCTATCGAGTGTCTGTCGACTTCGGTCACCAGTGTCCAACACTATTTGGCACTATCGGCTTTGGCCACCAGCAACCGCACTATCGAGTGTCTATCGACTTCGGTCACCAGTGTCAAACACTATTTGGCACTATCGGCGTCGGCCATCAGTAACCGCACTATCGAGTTGCTATCGACTTCGGTCACCAGTGTCCAACACTATTTGGCACTATCGGCTTTGGCCACCAGCAACCGCACTATCGAGTTGCTATCGACTTCGGTCACTAGTGTCTAACACTATTTGGCAGTATCGGCTTTGGCCACCAGCAACCGCACTATCGAGTGTCTGTCGACTTCGGTCACCAGTATCCAACACTATTTGGCACTATCGGCTTTGACCACCAGCAAGCGCACTATCGAGTTGCTATCGACTTCGGTCACTAGTGTCCAACAATATTTGGCACTATCGGCTTTGGCCGCACTATCGAGTTGCTATCGACTTCGGTCACCAGTGTCCAACACTATTTGGCACTATCGGCTTTGACCACCAGCAACCGCACTATCGAGTTGCTATCGACTTCGGTCAGCAGTGCCCAACACTATTTGGCACTATCGGCTTCGGTCACCAGTGTCCAACACTATTTGCCACTATCGGTGTCGGCCATCAGTAACCGCACTATCGAGTTGCTATCGACTTCCGTCACCAGTGTCCAACACTATTTGGCACTATCGGCTTTGACCACCAGCAACCGCACTATCGAGTTGCTATCAACTTCGGTCACTAATGTCCAACACTATTTGGCACTATCGGCTTTGGCCACCAGCAACCGCAGTATCGAGTGTCTATCGACTTCGGTCACCAGTGTCCAACACTATTTGGCACTATCGGCTTTGGCCACCAGCAACCGCACTATCGAGTTGCTATCGACTTCGGTCACTAGTGTCTAACACTATTTGGCAGTATCGGCTTTGGCCACCAGCAACCGCACTATCGAGTGTCTGTCGACTTCGGTCACCAGTATCCAACACTATTTGGCACTATCGGCTTTGACCACCAGCAAGCGCACTATCGAGTTGCTATCGACTTCGGTCACCAGTGTCCAACATTATTTGACACTATCGGCTTTGGCCACCAGCACTATCGAGTTGCTATCGACTTCGGTCACCAGTGTCTAACACTATTTGACACTATCGGCTTTGACTACCAGCAACCGCACTATCGAGTTGCTATCGACTTCGGTCACTAGTGTCCAAAAATATTTGGCACTATCAGCGTCGGCCATCAGGAACCGCACTATCGAGTTGCTATCGACTTTGGTCACCAGTGTCCAACACTTTTTGGCACTTTCGGCTTTGGCCACCAGCAACCGCAGTATCGAGTGTCTATCGACTTCGGTCACCAGTGTCAAACACTATTTGGCACTATCGGCGTCGGCCATCAGTAACCGCACTATCGAGTTGCTATCGACTTCGGTCACCAGTGTCCAACACTATTTGACACTATCGGCTTTGACTACCAGCAACCGCACTATCGAGTTGCTATCGACTTCGGTCACTAGTGTCCAAAAATATTTGGCACTATCGGCGTCGGCCATCAGGAACCGCACTATCGAGTTGCTATCGACTTTGGTCACCAGTGTCCAACACTTTTTGGCACTCTCGGCTTTGGCCACCAGAAACATCACTATCGAGTGTCTATCGACTTCGGTCACCAGTGTCCAACACTATTTGGCACTATCGGCTTTGGCCACCAGCAACCGCACTATCGAGTGTCTATCGACTTCGGTCACCACTGTCTAACACTATTTAGCACTATTTGCTTTGGCTACCAGCAACCGCACTATCGAGTTGCTATCGAGTTCAGTCACGAGTGTCTAGCACTATTTGGCACTATCGGCTTTGGCCACCAGTGTCTAACACTATTTGGCACTAACGGCTTTGGCCACCAGTAACCGCACTATTGAGTGTCTATCGACTTCGGTCAACAGTGTCCAACACTATTTGGCACTATCGGCTTTGGACACCAGCAACCGCACTATCGAGTGTCTATCGACTTCGGTCACCAGTGTCTAACACTATTTAGCACTATTGGCTTTGGCCACCAGCAACCGCACTATCGAGTTGCTATCGACTTCGGTCACTAGTGTCCAACACTATTTGGCACTATCGGCTTTGGCCACCAGTAACCGCACTATCGAGTGTCTATCGACTTCGGCCACCAGTGTCCAACACTATTTGACACTATCGGCTTTGACTACCAGCAACCGCACTATCGAGTTGCTATCGACTTCGGTCACTAGTGTCCAAAAATATTTGGCACTATCGGCGTCGGCCATCAGGAACCGCACTATCGAGTTGCTATCGACTTTGGTCACCAGTGTCCAACACTTTTTGGCACTCTCGGCTTTGGCCACCAGAAACATCACTATCGAGTGTCTATCGACTTCGGTCACCAGTGTCCAACACTATTTGGCACTATCGGCTTTGGCCACCAGCAACCGCACTATCGAGTGTCTATCGACTTCGGTCACCACTGTCTAACACTATTTAGCACTATTTGCTTTGGCTACCAGCAACCGCACTATCGAGTTGCTATCGAGTTCAGTCACGAGTGTCTAGCACTATTTGGCACTATCGGCTTTGGCCACCAGTGTCTAACACTATTTGGCACTAACGGCTTTGGCCACCAGTAACCGCACTATTGAGTGTCTATCGACTTCGGTCAACAGTGTCCAACACTATTTGGCACTATCGGCTTTGGACACCAGCAACCGCACTATCGAGTGTCTATCGACTTCGGTCACCAGTGTCTAACACTATTTAGCACTATTGGCTTTGGCCACCAGCAACCGCACTATCGAGTTGCTATCGACTTCGGTCACTAGTGTCCAACACTATTTGGCACTATCGGCTTTGGCCACCAGTAACCGCACTATCGAGTGTCTATCGACTTCGGCCACCAGTGTCCAACACTATTTGGCACTATTGGCTTTGGCCACCAGTAACCGCACTATCGAGTGTCTGTCGGCTTCGGTCACCAGTGTCTAACACTATTTAGCACTATTGGCTTTGGCCACCAGCAACCGCACTATCGAGTTGCTATCGACTTCGGTCACTAGTGTCCAACACTATTTGGCACTATCGGCTTTGGCCACCAGTAACCGCACTATCGAGTGTCTATCGACTTCGGTCACCAGTGTCCAACACTATTTGGCACTATCGGCTTTGGCCACCAGCAACCGCACTATCGAGTGTCTATCGACTTCGATCACCAGTGCCCAACACTATTTGGCACTATCGGCTTTGGCCACCAGCAACCGCACTATCGAGTGTCTATCGACTTCGGTCACCAGTGTCCAACACTATTTGGCACTATCGGCGTCGGCCATCAGTAACCGCACTATCGAGTTGCTATCGACTTCGGTCACCAGTGTCCAACACTATTTGGCACTATCGGCTTTGGCCAGCAGCAACCGCACTATCAAGTTGCTATCGACTTCGGTCACTAGTGTCTAACACTATTTGGCAGTATCGGCTTTGGCCACCCGCAACCGCACTATCGAGTTGCTATCGACTTCGGTCACTAGTGTCCAACACTATTTGGCACTATCGGCTTTGGCCACCAGCAACCGCACTATCGAGTGTCTATCGACTTCGGTCACCAGTGTCTAACACTATTTGGCATTATCGGCGTCGGCCATCAGTAACCGCACTATCGAGTTGCTATCGACTTTGGTCACCAGTGTCCAACACTTTTTGGCACTATCGGCTTTGGCCACCAGAAACATCACTATCGAGTGTCTATCGACTTCGGTCACCAGTGTCCAACACTATTTGGCACTATCGGCTTTGACCACCAGCAACCGCACTATCAAGTTGCTATCGACTTCGGTCACTAGTGTCCAGCACTATTTGGCATTATCGGCTTTGACCACCAGCAACCGCTCTATCGAGTGTCTGTCGACTTCGGTCACCAGTGTCCAACACTATTTGGCACTATCGGCTTTGGCCACCAGCAACCGCACTATCGAGTGTCTATCGACTTCGGTCACCAGTGTCAAACACTATTTGGCACTATCGGCGTCGGCCATCAGTAACCGCACTATCGAGTTGCTATCGACTTCGGTCACCAGTGTCCAACACTATTTGGCACTATCGGCTTTGGCCACCAGCAACCGCACTATCGAGTTGCTATCGACTTCGGTCACTAGTGTCTAACACTATTTGGCAGTATCGGCTTTGGCCACCAGCAACCGCACTATCGAGTGTCTGTCGACTTCGGTCACCAGTATCCAACACTATTTGGCACTATCGGCTTTGACCACCAGCAAGCGCACTATCGAGTTGCTATCGACTTGGGTCACCAGTGTCCAACATTATTTGGCACTATCGGCTATGGCCACCAGCACTATCGAGTTGCTATCGACTTCGGTCACCAGTGTCTAACACTATTTGACACTATCGGCTTTGACCACCAGCAACCGCACTATCGAGTTGCTATCGACTTCGGTCACTAGTGTCCAACAATATTTGGCACTATCGGCTTTGGCCGCACTATCGAGTTGCTATCGACTTCGGTCACCAGTGTCCAACACTATTTGGCACTATCGGCTTTGACCACCAGCAACCGCACTATCGAGTTGCTATCGACTTCGGTCAGCAGTGCCCAACACTATTTGGCACTATCGGCTTCGGTCACCAGTGTCCAACACTATTTGCCACTATCGGTGCCGGCCATCAGTAACCGCACTATCGAGTTGCTATCGACTTCCGTCACCAGTGTCCAACACTATTTGGCACTATCGGCTTTGACCACCAGCAACCGCACTATCGAGTTGCTATCAACTTCGGTCACTAATGTCCAACACTATTTGGCACTATCGGCTTTGGCCACCAGCAACCGCAGTATCGAGTGTCTATCGACTTCGGTCACCAGTGTCCAACACTATTTGGCACTATCGGCTTTGGCCACCAGCAACCGCACTATCGAGTTGCTATCGACTTCGGTCACTAGTGTCTAACACTATTTGGCAGTATCGGCTTTGGCCACCAGCAACCGCACTATCGAGTGTCTGTCGACTTCGGTCACCAGTATCCAACACTATTTGCCACGATCGGTGTCGGCCATCAGTAACCGCACTATCGAGTTGCTATCGACTTCGGTCACCAGTGTCCAACACTATTTGGCACTATCGGCTTTGACCACCAGCAACCGCACTATCGAGCTGCTATCGAATTCGGTCACTAGTGTCCAACACTATTTGGCACTTTCGGCTTTGGCCACCAGCAACCGCAGTATCGAGTGTCTATCGACTTCGGTCACCAGTGTCCAACACTATTTGGCACTATCGGCTTTGGCCACCAGCAACCGCACTATCGAGTTGCTATCGACTTCGGTCACTAGTGTCTAACACTATTTGGCACTATCGGCTTTGACCACCAGCAACCGCATTATCGAGTTGCTATCGACTTTGGTCAGCAGTGCCCAACACTATTTGGCACTATCGGCTTCGGTCACCAGTGTCCAACACTATTTGCCACGATCGGTGTCGGCCATCAGTAACCGCACTATCGAGTTGCTATCGACTTCGGTCACCAGTGTCCAACATTATTTGACACTATCGGCTTTGGCCACCAGCACTATCGAGTTGCTATCGACTTCGGTCACCAGTGTCTAACACTATTTGACACTATCGGCTTTGACTACCAGCAACCGCACTATCGAGTTGCTATCGACTTCGGTCACTAGTGTCCAAAAATATTTGGCACTATCGGCGTCGGCCATCAGGAACCGCACTATCGAGTTGCTATCGACTTTGGTCACCAGTGTCCAACACTTTTTGGCACTCTCGGCTTTGGCCACCAGAAACATCACTATCGAGTGTCTATCGACTTCGGTCACTAGTGTCCAACACTATTTGGCACTATCGGCTTTGGACACCAGCAACCGCACTATCGAGTGTCTATCGACTTCGGTCACCAGTGTCTAACACTATTTAGCACTATTGGCTTTGGCCACCAGCAACCGCACTATCGAGTTGCTATCGACTTCGGTCACTAGTGTCCAACACTATTTGGCACTATCGGCTTTGACCACCAGCAACCGCACTATCGAGTTGCTATCGACTTCGGTCAGCAGTGCCCAACACTATTTGGCACTATCGGCTTCGGTCACCAGTGTCCAACACTATTTGCCACTATCGGTGTCGGCCATCAGTAACCGCACTATCGAGTTGCTATCGACTTCCGTCACCAGTGTCCAACACTATTTGGCACTATCGGCTTTGACCACCAGCAACCGCACTATCGAGTTGCTATCAACTTCAGTCACTAATGTCCAACACTATTTGGCACTATCGGCTTTGGCCACCAGCAACCGCAGTATCGAGTGTCTATCGACTTCGGTCACCAGTGTCCAACACTATTTGGCACTATCGGCTTTGGCCACCAGCAACCGCACTATCGAGTTGCTATCGACTTCGGTCACTAGTGTCTAACACTATTTGGCACTATCGGCTTTGACCACCAGCAACCGCATTATCGAGTTGCTATCGACTTTGGTCAGCAGTGCCCAACACTATTTGGCACTATCGGCTTCGGTCACCAGTGTCCAACACTATTTGCCACGATCGGTGTCGGCCATCAGTAACCGCACTATCGAGTTGCTATCGACTTCGGTCACCAGTGTCCAACACTATTTGGCACTATCGGCTTTGACCACCAGCAACCGCACTATCGAGCTGCTATCGAATTCGGTCACTAGTGTCCAACACTATTTGGCACTTTCGGCTTTGGCCACCAGCAACCGCAGTATCGAGTGTCTATCGACTTCGGTCACCAGTGTCCAACACTATTTGGCACTATCGGCTTTGGCCACCAGCAACCGCACTATCGAGTGTCTATCGACTTCGGTCACCACTGTCTAACACTATTTAGCACTATTTGCTTTGGCTACCAGCAACCGCACTATCGAGTTGCTATCGACTTCAGTCACGAGTGTCTAGCACTATTTGGCACTATCGGCTTTGGCCACCAGTGTCTAACACTATTTGGCACTAACGGCTTTGGCCACCAGTAACCGCACTATTGAGTGTCTATCGACTTCGGTCAACAGTGTGCAACACTATTTAGCACTATCGGCTTTGGACACCAGCAACCGCACTATCGAGTGTCTATCGACTTCGGCCACCAGTGTCCAACACTATTTGGCACTATTGGCTTTGGCCACCAGTAACCGCACTATCGAGTGTCTGTCGGCTTCGGTCACCAGTGTCTAACACTATTTAGCTCTATTGGCTTTGGCCACCAGCAACCGCATTATCGAGTTGCTATCGACTTCGGTCACTAGTGTCCAACACTATTTGGCACTATCGGCTTTGGCCACCAGTAACCGCACTATCGAGTGTCTATCGACTTCGGTCACCAGTGTCCAACACTATTTGGCACTATCGGCTTTGGCCACCAGCAACCGCACTATCGAGTGTCTATCGACTTCGATCACCAGTGCCCAACACTATTTGGCACTATCGGCTTTGGCCACCAGCAACCGCACTATCGAGTGTCTATCGACTTCGGTCACCAGTGTCCAACACTATTTGGCACTATCGGCGTCGGCCATCAGTAACCGCACTATCGAGTTGCTATCGACTTCGGTCACCAGTGTCCAACACTATTTGGCACTATCGGCTTTGGCCAGCAGCAACCGCACTATCAAGTTGCTATCGACTTCGGTCACTAGTGTCTAACACTATTTGGCAGTATCGGCTTTGGCCACCCGCAACCGCACTATCGAGTTGCTATCGACTTCGGTCACTAGTGTCCAACACTATTTGGCACTATCGGCTTTGGCCACCAGCAACCGCACTATCGAGTGTCTATCGACTTCGGTCACCAGTGTCTAACACTATTTGGCATTATCGGCGTCGGCCATCAGTAACCGCACTATCGAGTTGCTATCGACTTTGGTCACCAGTGTCCAACACTTTTTGGCACTATCGGCTTTGGCCACCAGAAACATCACTATCGAGTGTCTATCGACTTCGGTCACCAGTGTCCAACACTATTTGGCACTATCGGCTTTGACCACCAGCAACCGCACTATCAAGTTGCTATCGACTTCGGTCACTAGTGTCCAGCACTATTTGGCACTATCGGCTTTGGCCACCAGCAACCGCTCTATCGAGTGTCTGTCGACTTCGGTCACCAGTGTCCAACACTATTTGGCACTATCGGCTTTGGCCACCAGCAACCGCACTATCGAGTGTCTATCGACTTCGGTCACCAGTGTCAAACACTATTTGGCACTATCGGCGTCGGCCATCAGTAACCGCACTATCAAGTTGCTATCGACTTCGGTCAGTAGTGTCCAGCACTATTTGGCACTATCGGCTTTGGCCACCAGCAACCGCTCTATCGAGTGTCTGTCGACTTCGGTCACCAGTGTCCAACACTATTTGGCACTATCGGCTTTGGCCACCAGCAACCGCACTATCGAGTTGCTATCGACTTCGGTCACTAGTGTCCAACACTATTTGGCACTATCGGCTTTGGCCACCAGCAACCGCACTATCGAGTGTCTATCGACTTCGGTCACCACTGTCTAACACTATTTAGCACTATTTGCTTTGGCTACCAGCAACCGCACTATCGAGTTGCTATCGAGTTCAGTCACGAGTGTCTAGCACTATTTGGCACTATCGGCTTTGGCCACCAGTGTCTAACACTATTTGGCACTAACGGCTTTGGCCACCAGTAACCGCACTATTGAGTGTCTATCGACTTCGGTCAACAGTGTCCAACACTATTTGGCACTATCGGCTTTGGACACCAGCAACCGCACTATCGAGTGTCTATCGACTTCGGTCACCAGTGTCTAACACTATTTAGCACTATTGGCTTTGGCCACCAGCAACCGCACTATCGAGTTGCTATCGACTTCGGTCACTAGTGTCCAACACTATTTGGCACTATCGGCTTTGGCCACCAGTAACCGCACTATCGAGTGTCTATCGACTTCGGCCACCAGTGTCCAACACTATTTGACACTATCGGCTTTGACTACCAGCAACCGCACTATCGAGTTGCTATCGACTTCGGTCACTAGTGTCCAAAAATATTTGGCACTATCGGCGTCGGCCATCAGGAACCGCACTATCGAGTTGCTATCGACTTTGGTCACCAGTGTCCAACACTTTTTGGCACTCTCGGCTTTGGCCACCAGAAACATCACTATCGAGTGTCTATCGACTTCGGTCACCAGTGTCCAACACTATTTGGCACTATCGGCTTTGGCCACCAGCAACCGCACTATCGAGTGTCTATCGACTTCGGTCACCACTGTCTAACACTATTTAGCACTATTTGCTTTGGCTACCAGCAACCGCACTATCGAGTTGCTATCGAGTTCAGTCACGAGTGTCTAGCACTATTTGGCACTATCGGCTTTGGCCACCAGTGTCTAACACTATTTGGCACTAACGGCTTTGGCCACCAGTAACCGCACTATTGAGTGTCTATCGACTTCGGTCAACAGTGTCCAACACTATTTGGCACTATCGGCTTTGGACACCAGCAACCGCACTATCGAGTGTCTATCGACTTCGGTCACCAGTGTCTAACACTATTTAGCACTATTGGCTTTGGCCACCAGCAACCGCACTATCGAGTTGCTATCGACTTCGGTCACTAGTGTCCAACACTATTTGGCACTATCGGCTTTGGCCACCAGTAACCGCACTATCGAGTGTCTATCGACTTCGGCCACCAGTGTCCAACACTATTTGGCACTATTGGCTTTGGCCACCAGTAACCGCACTATCGAGTGTCTGTCGGCTTCGGTCACCAGTGTCTAACACTATTTAGCACTATTGGCTTTGGCCACCAGCAACCGCACTATCGAGTTGCTATCGACTTCGGTCACTAGTGTCCAACACTATTTGGCACTATCGGCTTTGGCCACCAGTAACCGCACTATCGAGTGTCTATCGACTTCGGTCACCAGTGTCCAACACTATTTGGCACTATCGGCTTTGGCCACCAGCAACCGCACTATCGAGTGTCTATCGACTTCGATCACCAGTGCCCAACACTATTTGGCACTATCGGCTTTGGCCACCAGCAACCGCACTATCGAGTGTCTATCGACTTCGGTCACCAGTGTCCAACACTATTTGGCACTATCGGCGTCGGCCATCAGTAACCGCACTATCGAGTTGCTATCGACTTCGGTCACCAGTGTCCAACACTATTTGGCACTATCGGCTTTGGCCAGCAGCAACCGCACTATCAAGTTGCTATCGACTTCGGTCACTAGTGTCTAACACTATTTGGCAGTATCGGCTTTGGCCACCCGCAACCGCACTATCGAGTTGCTATCGACTTCGGTCACTAGTGTCCAACACTATTTGGCACTATCGGCTTTGGCCACCAGCAACCGCACTATCGAGTGTCTATCGACTTCGGTCACCAGTGTCTAACACTATTTGGCATTATCGGCGTCGGCCATCAGTAACCGCACTATCGAGTTGCTATCGACTTTGGTCACCAGTGTCCAACACTTTTTGGCACTATCGGCTTTGGCCACCAGAAACATCACTATCGAGTGTCTATCGACTTCGGTCACCAGTGTCCAACACTATTTGGCACTATCGGCTTTGACCACCAGCAACCGCACTATCAAGTTGCTATCGACTTCGGTCACTAGTGTCCAGCACTATTTGGCATTATCGGCTTTGGCCACCAGCAACCGCTCTATCGAGTGTCTGTCGACTTCGGTCACCAGTGTCCAACACTATTTGGCACTATCGGCTTTGGCCACCAGCAACCGCACTATCGAGTGTCTATCGACTTCGGTCACCAGTGTCAAACACTATTTGGCACTATCGGCGTCGGCCATCAGTAACCGCACTATCGAGTTGCTATCGACTTCGGTCACCAGTGTCCAACACTATTTGGCACTATCGGCTTTGGCCACCAGCAACCGCACTATCGAGTTGCTATCGACTTCGGTCACTAGTGTCTAACACTATTTGGCAGTATCGGCTTTGGCCACCAGCAACCGCACTATCGAGTGTCTGTCGACTTCGGTCACCAGTATCCAACACTATTTGGCACTATCGGCTTTGACCACCAGCAAGCGCACTATCGAGTTGCTATCGACTTGGGTCACCAGTGTCCAACATTATTTGGCACTATCGGCTATGGCCACCAGCACTATCGAGTTGCTATCGACTTCGGTCACCAGTGTCTAACACTATTTGACACTATCGGCTTTGACCACCAGCAACCGCACTATCGAGTTGCTATCGACTTCGGTCACTAGTGTCCAACAATATTTGGCACTATCGGCTTTGGCCGCACTATCGAGTTGCTATCGACTTCGGTCACCAGTGTCCAACACTATTTGGCACTATCGGCTTTGACCACCAGCAACCGCACTATCGAGTTGCTATCGACTTCGGTCAGCAGTGCCCAACACTATTTGGCACTATCGGCTTCGGTCACCAGTGTCCAACACTATTTGCCACTATCGGTGCCGGCCATCAGTAACCGCACTATCGAGTTGCTATCGACTTCCGTCACCAGTGTCCAACACTATTTGGCACTATCGGCTTTGACCACCAGCAACCGCACTATCGAGTTGCTATCAACTTCGGTCACTAATGTCCAACACTATTTGGCACTATCGGCTTTGGCCACCAGCAACCGCAGTATCGAGTGTCTATCGACTTCGGTCACCAGTGTCCAACACTATTTGGCACTATCGGCTTTGGCCACCAGCAACCGCACTATCGAGTTGCTATCGACTTCGGTCACTAGTGTCTAACACTATTTGGCAGTATCGGCTTTGGCCACCAGCAACCGCACTATCGAGTGTCTGTCGACTTCGGTCACCAGTATCCAACACTATTTGCCACGATCGGTGTCGGCCATCAGTAACCGCACTATCGAGTTGCTATCGACTTCGGTCACCAGTGTCCAACACTATTTGGCACTATCGGCTTTGACCACCAGCAACCGCACTATCGAGCTGCTATCGAATTCGGTCACTAGTGTCCAACACTATTTGGCACTTTCGGCTTTGGCCACCAGCAACCGCAGTATCGAGTGTCTATCGACTTCGGTCACCAGTGTCCAACACTATTTGGCACTATCGGCTTTGGCCACCAGCAACCGCACTATCGAGTTGCTATCGACTTCGGTCACTAGTGTCTAACACTATTTGGCACTATCGGCTTTGACCACCAGCAACCGCATTATCGAGTTGCTATCGACTTTGGTCAGCAGTGCCCAACACTATTTGGCACTATCGGCTTCGGTCACCAGTGTCCAACACTATTTGCCACGATCGGTGTCGGCCATCAGTAACCGCACTATCGAGTTGCTATCGACTTCGGTCACCAGTGTCCAACATTATTTGACACTATCGGCTTTGGCCACCAGCACTATCGAGTTGCTATCGACTTCGGTCACCAGTGTCTAACACTATTTGACACTATCGGCTTTGACTACCAGCAACCGCACTATCGAGTTGCTATCGACTTCGGTCACTAGTGTCCAAAAATATTTGGCACTATCGGCGTCGGCCATCAGGAACCGCACTATCGAGTTGCTATCGACTTTGGTCACCAGTGTCCAACACTTTTTGGCACTCTCGGCTTTGGCCACCAGAAACATCACTATCGAGTGTCTATCGACTTCGGTCACTAGTGTCCAACACTATTTGGCACTATCGGCTTTGGACACCAGCAACCGCACTATCGAGTGTCTATCGACTTCGGTCACCAGTGTCTAACACTATTTAGCACTATTGGCTTTGGCCACCAGCAACCGCACTATCGAGTTGCTATCGACTTCGGTCACTAGTGTCCAACACTATTTGGCACTATCGGCTTTGACCACCAGCAACCGCACTATCGAGTTGCTATCGACTTCGGTCAGCAGTGCCCAACACTATTTGGCACTATCGGCTTCGGTCACCAGTGTCCAACACTATTTGCCACTATCGGTGTCGGCCATCAGTAACCGCACTATCGAGTTGCTATCGACTTCCGTCACCAGTGTCCAACACTATTTGGCACTATCGGCTTTGACCACCAGCAACCGCACTATCGAGTTGCTATCAACTTCAGTCACTAATGTCCAACACTATTTGGCACTATCGGCTTTGGCCACCAGCAACCGCAGTATCGAGTGTCTATCGACTTCGGTCACCAGTGTCCAACACTATTTGGCACTATCGGCTTTGGCCACCAGCAACCGCACTATCGAGTTGCTATCGACTTCGGTCACTAGTGTCTAACACTATTTGGCACTATCGGCTTTGACCACCAGCAACCGCATTATCGAGTTGCTATCGACTTTGGTCAGCAGTGCCCAACACTATTTGGCACTATCGGCTTCGGTCACCAGTGTCCAACACTATTTGCCACGATCGGTGTCGGCCATCAGTAACCGCACTATCGAGTTGCTATCGACTTCGGTCACCAGTGTCCAACACTATTTGGCACTATCGGCTTTGACCACCAGCAACCGCACTATCGAGCTGCTATCGAATTCGGTCACTAGTGTCCAACACTATTTGGCACTTTCGGCTTTGGCCACCAGCAACCGCAGTATCGAGTGTCTATCGACTTCGGTCACCAGTGTCCAACACTATTTGGCACTATTTGCTTTGGCTACCAGCAACCGCACTATCGAGTTGCTATCGACTTCAGTCACGAGTGTCTAGCACTATTTGGCACTATCGGCTTTGGCCACCAGTGTCTAACACT
Source organism: Thecophora atra (assembly GCA_937620795.1). Taxonomy (NCBI): domain Eukaryota; kingdom Metazoa; phylum Arthropoda; class Insecta; order Diptera; family Conopidae; genus Thecophora; species Thecophora atra. Next base: position 33,011,244 of record OW569398.1, read on the forward strand.
ATTTGGCACTAACGGCTTTGGCCACCAGTAACCGCACTATTGAGTGTCTATCGACTTCGGTCAACAGTGTGCAACACTATTTAGCACTATCGGCTTTGGACACCAGCAACCGCACTATCGAGTGTCTATCGACTTCGGCCACCAGTGTCCAACACTATTTGGCACTATTGGCTTTGGCCACCAGTAACCGCACTATCGAGTGTCTGTCGGCTTCGGTCACCAGTGTCTAACACTATTTAGCTCTATTGGCTTTGGCCACCAGCAACCGCATTATCGAGTTGCTATCGACTTCGGTCACTAGTGTCCAACACTATTTGGCACTATCGGCTTTGGCCACCAGTAACCGCACTATCGAGTGTCTATCGACTTCGGTCACCAGTGTCCAACACTATTTGGCACTATCGGCTTTGGCCACCAGCAACCGCACTATCGAGTGTCTATCGACTTCGATCACCAGTGCCCAACACTATTTGGCACTATCGGCTTTGGCCACCAGCAACCGCACTATCGAGTGTCTATCGACTTCGGTCACCAGTGTCCAACACTATTTGGCACTATCGGCGTCGGCCATCAGTAACCGCACTATCGAGTTGCTATCGACTTCGGTCACCAGTGTCCAACACTATTTGGCACTATCGGCTTTGGCCAGCAGCAACCGCACTATCAAGTTGCTATCGACTTCGGTCACTAGTGTCTAACACTATTTGGCAGTATCGGCTTTGGCCACCCGCAACCGCACTATCGAGTTGCTATCGACTTCGGTCACTAGTGTCCAACACTATTTGGCACTATCGGCTTTGGCCACCAGCAACCGCACTATCGAGTGTCTATCGACTTCGGTCACCAGTGTCTAACACTATTTGGCATTATCGGCGTCGGCCATCAGTAACCGCACTATCGAGTTGCTATCGACTTTGGTCACCAGTGTCCAACACTTTTTGGCACTATCGGCTTTGGCCACCAGAAACATCACTATCGAGTGTCTATCGACTTCGGTCACCAGTGTCCAACACTATTTGGCACTATCGGCTTTGACCACCAGCAACCGCACTATCAAGTTGCTATCGACTTCGGTCACTAGTGTCCAGCACTATTTGGCACTATCGGCTTTGGCCACCAGCAACCGCTCTATCGAGTGTCTGTCGACTTCGGTCACCAGTGTCCAACACTATTTGGCACTATCGGCTTTGGCCACCAGCAACCGCACTATCGAGTGTCTATCGACTTCGGTCACCAGTGTCAAACACTATTTGGCACTATCGGCGTCGGCCATCAGTAACCGCACTATCAAGTTGCTATCGACTTCGGTCAGTAGTGTCCAGCACTATTTGGCACTATCGGCTTTGGCCACCAGCAACCGCTCTATCGAGTGTCTGTCGACTTCGGTCACCAGTGTCCAACACTATTTGGCACTATCGGCTTTGGCCACCAGCAACCGCACTATCGAGTGTCTATCGACTTCGGTCACTAGTGTCCAGCACTATTTGGCACTATCGGCGTCGGCCATCAGTAACCGCACTATCGAGTTGCTATCGACTTTGGTCACCAGTGTCCAACACTTTTTGGCACTATCGGCTTTGGCCACCAGAAACATCACTATCGAGTGTCTATCGACTTCGGTCACCAGTGTCCAACACTATTTGGCACTATCGGCTTTGACCACCAGCAACCGCACTATCAAGTTGCTATCGACTTCGGTCACTAGTGTCCAGCACTATTTGGCACTATCGGCTTTGGCCACCAGCAACCGCTCTATCGAGTGTCTGTCGACTTCGGTCACCAGTGTCCAGCACTATTTGGCACTATCGGCTTTGGCCACCAGCAACCGCTCTATCGAGTGTCTGTCGACTTCGGTCACCAGTGTCCAACACTATTTGGCACTATCGGCTTTGGCCACCAGCAACCGCACTATCGAGTGTCTGTCGACTTCGGTCACCAGTATCCAACACTATTTGGCACTATCGGCTTTGACCACCAGCAAGCGCACTATCGAGTTGCTATCGACTTGGGTCACCAGTGTCCAACATTATTTGGCACTATCGGCTTTGGCCACCAGCACTATCGAGTTGCTATCGACTTCGGTCACCAGTGTCTAACACTATTTGACACTATCGGCTTTGACCACCAGCAACCGCACTATCGAGTTGCTATCGACTTCGGTCACTAGTGTCCAACAATATTTGGCACTATCGGCTTTGGCCGCACTATCGAGTTGCTATCGACTTCGGTCACCAGTGTCCAACACTATTTGGCACTATCGGCTTTGACCACCAGCAACCGCACTATCGAGTTGCTATCGACTTCGGTCAGCAGTGCCCAACACTATTTGGCACTATCGGCTTCGGTCACCAGTGTCCAACACTATTTGCCACTATCGGTGTCGGCCATCAGTAACCGCACTATCGAGTTGCTATCGACTTCCGTCACCAGTGTCCAACACTATTTGGCACTATCGGCTTTGACCACCAGCAACCGCATTATCGAGTTGCTATCAACTTCGGTCACTAATGTCCAACACTATTTGGCACTATCGGCTTTGGCCACCAGCAACCGCAGTATCGAGTGTCTATCGACTTCGGTCACCAGTGTCCAACACTATTTGGCACTATCGGCTTTGGCCACCAGCAACCGCACTATCGAGTTGCTATCGACTTCGGTCACTAGTGTCCAACACTATTTGGCAGTATCGGCTTTGGCCACCAGCAACCGCACTATCGAGTGTCTGTCGACTTCGGTCACCAGTATCCAACACTATTTGGCACTATCGGCTTTGACCACCAGCAAGCGCACTATCGAGTTGCTATCGACTTCGGTCACCAGTGTCCAACATTATTTGACACTATCGGCTTTGGCCACCAGCACTATCGAGTTGCTATCGACTTCGGTCACCAGTGTCTAACACTATTTGACACTATCGGCTTTGACTACCAGCAACCGCACTATCGAGTTGCTATCGACTTCGGTCACTAGTGTCCAAAAATATTTGGCACTATCGGCGTCGGCCATCAGGAACCGCACTATCGAGTTGCTATCGACTTTGGTCACCAGTGTCCAACACTTTTTGGCACTCTCGGCTTTGGCCACCAGAAACATCACTATCGAGTGTCTATCGACTTCGGTCACTAGTGTCCAACACTATTTGGCACTATCGGCTTTGACCACCAGCAACCGCACTATTGGCTTTGGCCACGAGCAACCGCACTATCGAGTTGCTATCGACTTCGGTCACCAGTGTCTAACACTATTTAGCACTATTGGCTTTGGCCACCAGCAACCGCACTATCGAGTTGCTATCGACTTCGGTCACTAGTGTCCAACACTATTTGGCACTATCGGCTTTGGCCACCAGTAACCGCACTATCGAGTTGCTATCGACTTCGGTCACCAGTGTAAAACACTATTTGACACTATCGGCTTTGACCACCAGCAACCGCACTATCGAGTTGCTATCGACTTCGGTCCTTAGTGTCCAACACTATTTGGCACTATCGCATTTGGCCACCAGCAACCGCACTATACTGTGTCTGTCGACTTCGGTCACCAGTGTCCAACACTATTTGGCACTATCGGCTTTGACCGCCAGCAACCGCACTATCGAGTTACTATCGACTTAGGTCACCAGTGCCCAACACTATTTGGCACTATCGGCTTTGGCCACCAGCAACCGCACTATCGAGTGTCTATCGACTTCGGTCACCAGTGTCCAACACTATTTGGCACTATCGGCGTCGGCCATCAGTAACCGCACTATCGAGTTGCTATCGACTTCGGTCACCAGTGTCTAACACTATTTGGCACTATCGGTTTTGGCCACCAGCAACCGCACTATCGAGTTGCTATCGACTTCGGTCACCAGTATCCAACACTATTTGGCACTATCGGTTTTGGCCAACAGCACCAGCACTATCGAGTTGCTATCGACTTCGGTCACCAGTGTAAAACACTATTTGACACTATCGGCTTTGACCACCAGCAAGCGCACTATCGAGTTGCTAACGACTTCGGTCACCAGTGTCCAACATTATTTGGCACTATCGGCTTTGGCCACCAGCAACCGCAGTATCGAGTGTCTATCGACTTCGGTCACTAGTGTCTAACACTATTTGGCAGTATCGGCTTTGGCCACCAGCAACCGCACTAACGAGCGTCTGTCGACTTCGGTCACCAGTGTCCAACACTATTTGGCACTATCGGCTTTGAACACCAGCAACCGCACTATCGAGTTACTATCGACTTCGGTCACCAGTGCCCAACAATATTTGGCACTATCGGCTTTGGCCACCAGCAACCGCACTCTCGAGTGTCTATCGACTTCGGTCACCAGTGTCCAACACTATTTGACACTATCGGCTTTGGCCAACAGCAACAGCACTATCGAGTTGCTATCGACTTCGGTCACCAGTGTAAAACACTATTTGACACTATCGGCTTTGACCACCAGCAACGCACTATCGAGTTGCTATCGACTTCGGTCACTAGTGTCCAACACTATTTGGCACTATCGGATTTCGCCACCAGCAACCACACTATAGAGTGTCTGTCGACTTCGGTCACCAGTGTCCAACACTATTTGGCACTATCGGCTTTGACCACCAGCAACCGCACTATCGAGTTACTATCGACTTCGGTCACCAGTGCCCAACACTATTTGGCACTATCGGCTTTGGCCACCAGCAACCGCACTATCGAGTGTCTATCGACTTCGGTCACCAGTGTCCAACACTATTTGGCACTATCGGCTTTGGCCAGCAGCAACTGCACTATCGACTTGCTATCGACTTCAGTTACCAGTGTCCAAGACTATTGGGCACTATCGGCTTTGGCCACCAGCAACCGCACTATCGAGTTGCTATCGACTTCGGTCACTAGTGTCTAACACTATTTGGCACTATCGGCTTTGGCCACCAGTAACCGCACTATCGAGTTGCTATCGACTTCGGTCACCAGTGTAAAACACTATTTGACACTATCGGCTTTGACCACCAGCAACCGCACTATCGAGTTGCTATCGACTTCGGTCACTAGTGTCCAACACTATTTGGCACTATCGCATTTGGCCACCAGCAACCGCACTATACTGTGTCTGTCGACTTCGGTCACCAGTGTCCAACACTATTTGGCACTATCGGCTTTGACCACCAGCAACCGCACTATCGAGTTACTATCGACTTCGGTCACCAGTGCCCAACACTATTTGGCACTATCGGCTTTGGCCACCAGCAACCGCACTATCGAGTGTCTATCGACTTCGGTCACCAGTGTCCAACACTATTTGGCACTATCGGCGTCGGCCATCAGTAACCGCACTATCGAGTTGCTATCGACTTCGGTCACCAGTGTCTAACACTATTTGGCACTATCGGTTTTGGCCACCAGCAACCGCACTATCGAGTTGCTATCGACTTCGGTCACCAGTATCCAACACTATTTGGCACTATCGGTTTTGGCCAACAGCACCAGCACTATCGAGTTGCTATCGACTTCGGTCACCAGTGTAAAACACTATTTGACACTATCGGCTTTGACCACCAGCAAGCGCACTATCGAGTTGCTAACGACTTCGGTCACCAGTGTCCAACATTATTTGGCACTATCGGCTTTGGCCACCAGCAACCGCAGTATCGAGTGTCTATCGACTTCGGTCACTAGTGTCTAACACTATTTGGCAGTATCGGCTTTGGCCACCAGCAACCGCACTATCGAGCATCTGTCGACTTCGGTCACCAGTGTCCAACACTATTTGGCACTATCGGCTTTGAACACCAGCAACCGCACTATCGAGTTACTATCGACTTCGGTCACCAGTGCCCAACAATATTTGGCACTATCGGCTTTGGCCACCAGCAACCGCACTCTCGAGTGTCTATCGACTTCGGTCACCAGTGTCCAACACTATTTGGTACTATCGGCTTTGGCCAACAGCAACAGCACTATCGAGTTGCTATCGACTTCGGTCACCAGTGTAAAACACTATTTGACACTATCGGCTTTGACCACCAGCAACCGCACTATCGAGTTGCTATCGACTTCGGTCACTAGTGTCCAACACTATTTGGCACTATCGGATTTCGCCACCAGCAACCACACTATAGAGTGTCTGTCGACTTCGGTCACCAGTGTCCAACACTATTTGGCACTATCGGCTTTGACCACCAGCAACCGCACTATCGAGTTACTATCGACTTCGGTCACCAGTGCCCAACACTATTTGGCACTATCGGCTTTGGCCACCAGCAACCGCACTATCGAGTGTCTGTCGACTTCGGTCACCAGTGTCCAACATTATTTGACACTATCGGCTTTGGGCACCAGCACTATCGAGTTGCTATCGACTTCGGTCACCAGTGTCTAACACTATCGGATTTGACTACCAGCAACCGCACTATCGAGTTGCTATCGATTTCGGTCACTAGTGTCCAACACTATTTGGCACTATCGGCTTTGGCCACCAGCAACCGCAGTATCGAGTGTCTATCGACTTCGGTCACCAGTGTCCAACACTATTTGGCACTATCGGCTTTGGCCACCAACACTATCGAGTTGCTATCGACTTCGGTCACCAGTGTCTAACACTATTTGACACTATCGGCTTTGACTACCAGCAACCGCACTATCGAGTTGCTATCGACTTCGGTCACTAGTGTCCAACACTATTTGGCACTATCGGCTTTGGCCACCAGCAACCGCACTATCGAGTGTCTGTCGACTTCGGTCACCAGTATCCAACACTATTTGGCACTATCGGCTTTAACCACCAGCAAGCGCACTATCGAGTTGCTAACGACTTCGGTCACCAGTGTCCAACATTATTTGGCACTATCGGCTTTGGCCACCAGCAACCGCAGTATCGAGTGTCTATCGACTTCGGTCACCAGTGTCCAACACTATTTGGCACTATCGGCTTTGGCCACCAGCAACCGCACTGTCGAGTTGCTATCGACTTCCGTCACCAGTGTCCAACACTATTGGCACTATCGGCTTTGACCACCAGCAACTGCACTATCGAGTTGCTATCGACTTCGATCACTAGTGTCCAACACTATTTGGCACTATCGGCTTTGGCCACCAGAAACCGCAGTATCGAGTGTCTATCGACTTCGGTCACCAGTGTCCAACACTATTTGGCACTATCGGCTTTGACCACCAGCAACCGCACTATGTCTAACACTATTTAGCACTATTGGCTTTGGCCACGAGCAACCGCACTATCGAGTTGCTATCGACTTCGGTCACTAGTGTCCAACACTATTTGGCACTATCGGCTTTGGCCACCAGTAACCGCACTATCGAGTTGCTATCGACTTCGGTCACCAGTGTCCAACATTATTTGGCACTATCGGCTTTGGCCACCAGCAACCGCAGTATCGAGTGTCTATCGACTTCGGTCACTAGTGTCTATCGACTTCGGTCACTAGTGTCTAACACTATTTGGCAGTATCGGCTTTGGCCACCAGAAACCGCAGTATCGAGTGTCTATCGACTTCGGTCACTAGTGTCTATCGACTTCGATCACTAGTGTCCAACACTATTTGGCACTATCGGCTTTGGCCACCAGAAACCGCAGTATCGAGTGTCTATCGACTTCGGTCACCAGTGTCCAACACTATTTGGCACTATCGGCTTTGACCACCAGCAACCGCACTATGTCTAACACTATTTAGCACTATTGGCTTTGGCCACGAGCAACCGCACTATCGAGTTGCTATCGACTTCGGTCACTAGTGTCCAACACTATTTGGCACTATCGGCTTTGTCCACCAGCAACCGCACTATCGAGTTGCTATCGACTTCGGTCAATAGTGTCTAACACTATTTGGCAGTATCTGCTTTGGCCACAGCAACCGCACTATCGAGTGTCTGTCGACTTCGGTCACCAGTATCCAACACTATTTGGCACTATCGGCTTTGACCAACAGCAACCGCACTATCGAGTTACTATCGACTTCGGTCACCAGTGCCCAACACTATTTGGCACTATCGGCTTTGGCCACCAGCAACCGCACTATCGAGTGTCTATCGACTTCGGTCACCAGTGTCCAACACTATTTGGCACTATCGGCGTCGGCCATCAGTAACCGCACTATCGAGTTGCTATCGACTTCGGTCACCAGTGTCTAACACTATTTGCCACTATCGGTTTTGGCCACCAGCAACCGCACTATCGAGTGTCTATCGACTTCGGTCACCAGTGTCCAACACTATTTGGCACTATCGGCTTTGGCCACCAGCAACCGCACTATCGAGTTGCTATCGACTTCGGTCACCAGTGTCCAACATTATTTGGCACTATCGGCTTTGGCCACCAGCACTATCGAGTTGCTATCGACTTCGGTCACCAGTGTCTAACACTATTTGACACTATCGGCTTTGACTACCAGCAACCGCACTATCGAGTTGCTATCGACTTCGGTCACTAATGTCCAACAATATTTTGCACTATCGGCGTCGGCCATCAGTAATCGCACTATCGAGTTGCTATCGACTTTGGTCACCAGTGTCCAACACTTTTTGGCACTCTCGGCTTTGGCCACCAGAAACATCACTATCGAGTGTCTATCGACTTCGGTCACCAGTGTCCAACACTATTTGGCACTATCGGCTTTGACCACCAGCAACCGCACTATGTCTAACACTATTTAGCACTATTGGCTTTGGCCACGAGCAACCGCACTATCGAGTTGCTATCGACTTCGGTCACTAGTGTCCAACACTATTTGGCACTATCGGCTTTGGCCACCAGTAACCGCACTATCGAGTTGCTATCGACTTCGGTCACCAGTGTAAAACACTATTTGACACTATCGGCTTTGACCACCAGCAACCGCACTATCGAGTTGCTATCGACTTCGGTCACTAGTGTCCAACACTATTTGGCACTATCGGATTTGGCCACCAGCAACCGCACTATAGAGTGTCTGTCGACTTCGGTCACCAGTGTCCAACACTATTTGGCACTATCGGCTTTGACCAACAGCAACCGCACTATCGAGTTACTATCGACTTCGGTCACCAGTGCCCAACACTATTTGGCACTATCGGCTTTGGCCACCAGCAACCGCACTATCGAGTGTCTATCGACTTCGGTCACCAGTGTCCAACACTATTTGGCACTATCGGCGTCGGCCATCAGTAACCGCACTATCGAGTTGCTATCGACTTCGGTCACCAGTGTCTAACACTATTTGGCACTATCGGTTTTGGCCAACAGCAACAGCACTATCGAGTTGCTATCGACTTCGGTCACCAGTGTAAAACACTATTTGACACTATCGGCGTTGACCACCAGCAACCGCACTATCGAGTTGCTATCGACTTCGGTCACTAGTGTCCAACACTATTTGGCACTATCGGATTTGGCCACCAGCACTATCGAGTTGCTATCGACTTCGGTCACCAGTGTCTAACACTATTTGACACTATCGGCTTTGACTACCAGCAACCGCACTATCGAGTTGCTATCGACTTCGGTCACTAGTGTCCAACACTATTTGGCACTATCGGCTTTGGCCACCAGCAACCGCAGTATCGAGTGTCTATCGACTTCGGTCACCAGTGTCCAACACTATTTGGCAGTATCGGCTTTGGCCACCAGCAACCGCACTATGGAGTGTCTATCGACTTCGGTCACCAGTGTCCAACACTATTTGGCACTATCGGCGTCGGCCATCAGTAACCGCACTATCGAGTTGCTATCGACTTCGGTCACCAGTGTCTAACACTATTTGGCACTATCGGTTTTGGCCAACAGCAACAGCACTATCGAGTTGCTATCGACTTCGGTCACCAGTGTCCAACACTATTTGGCACTATCGGCGTCGGCCATCAGTAACCGCACTATCGAGTTGCTATCGACTTCGGTCACCAGTGTCTAACACTATTTGGCACTATCGGTTTTGGCCAACAGCAACAGCACTATCGAGTTGCTATCGACTTCGGTCACCAGTGTAAAACACTATTTGACACTATCGGCGTTGACCACCAACAACCGCACTATCGAGTTGCTATCGACTTCGGTCACTAGTGTCCAACACTATTTGGCACTATCGGATTTGGCCACCAGCACTATCGAGTTGCTATCGACTTCGGTCACCAGTGTCTAACACTATTTGACACTATCGGCTTTGACTACCAGCAACCGCACTATCGAGTTGCTATCGACTTCGGTCACTAGTGTCCAATACTATTTGGCACTATCGGCTTTGGCCACCAGCAACCGCAGTATCGAGTGTCTATCGACTTCGGTCACCAGTGTCCAACACTATTTGGCACTATCGGCTTTGACCACCAGCAAGCGCACTATCGAGTTGCTAACGACTTCGGTCACCAGTGTCCAACATTATTTGGCACTATCGGCTTTGGCCACCAGCAACCGCAGTATCGAGTGTCTATCGACTTCGGTCACTAGTGTCTATCGACTTCGGTCACTAGTGTCTAACACTATTTGGCAGTATCGGCTTTGGCCACCAGCAACCGCACTATCGATCGTCTGTAGACTTCGGTCACCAGGGTCCAACACTATTTGGCACTATCGGCTTTGGCCACCAGCAACCGCACTATCGAGTTGCTATCGACTTCGGTCACTAGTGTCCAACACTATTTGGCACTATCGGCTTTGGCCACCAGCAACCGCAGTATCGAGTGTCTATCGACTTCGGTCACCAGTGTCCAACACTATTTGGCACTATCGGCTTTGGCCACCAGCAACCGCACTATCGAGTTGCTATCGACTGCGGTCACTAGTGTTTAACACTATTTGGCAGTATCTGCTTTGGCCACAGCAACCGCACTATCGAGTGTCTGTCGACTTCGGTCACCAGTGTCTAACACTATTTGGCACTATCGGTTTTGGCCAACAGCAACAGCACTTTCGAGTTGCTATCGACTTCGGTCACCAGTGTAAAACACTATTTGACACTATCGGCGTTGACCACCAGCAACCGCACTATCGAGTTGCTATCGACTTCGGTCACTAGTGTCCAACAATATTTTGCACTATCGGCGTCGGCCATCAGTAACCGCACTATCGAGTTGCTAGAGACTTCGGTCACCAGTGTCTAACACTATTTGGCACTATCGGTTTTGGCCAACAGCAACAGCACTATCGAGTTGCTATCGACTTCGGTCACCAGTGTAAAACACTATTTGACACTATCGGCGTTGACCACCAGCAACCGCACTATCGAGTTGCTATCGACTTCGGTCACTAGTGTCCAACACTATTTGGCACTATTGGCTTTGGCCACCAGCAACCGCAGTATCGAGTGTCTATCGACTTCGGTCACCAGTGTCCAACACTATTTGGCACTATCGACTTTGGCCAACAGCAACAGCACTATCGAGTTGCTATCGACTTCGGTCACCAGTGTCCAACACTATTTGGCACTATCGGCGTCGGCCATCAGTAACCGCACTATCGAGTTGCTATCGACTTCGGTCACCAGTGTCTAACACTATTTGGCACTATCGGTTTTGGCCAACAGCAACAGCACTATCGAGTTGCTATCGACTTCGGTCACCAGTGTAAAACACTATTTGACACTATCGGCGTTGACCACCAGCAACCGCACTATCGAGTTGCTATCGAATTCGGTCACTAGTGTCCAACACTATTTGGCACTATCGGATTTGGCCACCAGCAACCGCAGTATCGAGTGTCTATCGACTTCGGTCACCAGTGTCCAACACTATTTGGCACTATCGACTTTGGCCAACAGCAACAGCACTATCGAGTTGCTATCGACTTCGGTCACCAGTGTCCAACACTATTTGGCACTATCGGCGTCGGCCATCAGTAACCGCACTATCGAGTTGCTATCGACTTCGGTCACCAGTGTCTAACACTATTTGGCACTATCGGTTTTGGCCAACAGCAACAGCACTATCGAGTTGCTATCGACTTCGGTCACCAGTGTAAAACACTATTTGACACTATCGGCGTTGACCACCAGCAACCGCACTATCGAGTTGCTATCGAATTCGGTCACTAGTGTCCAACACTATTTGGCACTATCGGATTTGGCCACCAGCAACCGCAGTATCGAGTGTCTATCGACTTCGGTCACCAGTGTCCAACACTATTTGGCACTATCGACTTTGGCCAACAGCAACAGCACTATCGAGTTGCTATCGACTTCGGTCACCAGTGTCCAACACTATTTGGCACTATCGGCGTCGGCCATCAGTAACCGCACTATCGAGTTGCTATCGACTTCGGTCACCAGTGTCTAACACTATTTGGCACTATCGGTTTTGGCCAACAGCAACAGCACTATCGAGTTGCTATCGACTTCGGTCACCAGTGTAAAACACTATTTGGCACTATCGGTTTTGGCCAACAGCAACAGCACTATCGAGTTGCTATCGACTTCGGTCACCAGTGTAAAACACTATTTGACACTATCGGCGTTGACCACCAGCAACCGCACTATCGAGTTGCTATCGAATTCGGTCACTAGTGTCCAACACTATTTGGCACTATCGGATTTGGCCACCAGCACTATCGAGTTGCTATCGACTTCGGTCACCAGTGTCTAACACTATTTGACACTATCGGCTTTGACCACCAGCAACCGCACTATCGAGTTGCTAACGACTTCGGTCACCAGTGTCCAACATTATTTGGCACTATCGGATTTGGCCACCAGCAACCGCAGTATCGAGTGTCTATCGACTTCGGTCACTAGTGTCTAACACTATTTGGCAGTATCGGCTTTGGCCACCAGCAACCGCACTATCGAGCGTCTGTCGACTTCGGTCACCAGTGTCCAACACTATTTGGCACTATCGGCTTTGGCCACCAGCAACCGCACTATCGAGTTGCTATCGACTTCGGTCACTAGTGTCCAACACTATTTGGCACTATCGGCTTTGGCCACCAGCAACCGCAGTATCGAGTGTCTATCGACTTCGGTCACCAGTGTCCAACACTATTTGGCACTATCGGCTTTGGCCACCAGCAACCGCACTATCGAGTGTCTATCGACTTCGGTCACCAGTGTCCAACACTATTTGGCACTATCGGCTTTGGCCACCAGCAACCGCACTATCGAGTTGCTATCGACTTCGGTCACCAGTGTCCAACATTATTTGGCACTATCGGCTTTGGCCACCAGCACTATCGAGTTGCTATCGACTTCGGTCACCAGTGTCTAACACTATTTGACACTATCGGCTTTGACTACCAGCAACCGCACTATCGAGTTGCTATCGACTTCGGTCACTAATGTCCAACAATATTTTGCACTATCGGCGTCGGCCATCAGTAACCGCACTATCGAGTTGCTATCGACTTTGGTCACCAGTGTCCAACACTTTTTGGCACTCTCGGCTTTGGCCACCAGAAACATCACTATCGAGTGTCTATCGACTTCGGTCACCAGTGTCCAACACTATTTGGCACTATCGGCTTTGACCACCAGCAACCGCACTATGTCTAACACTATTTAGCACTATTGGCTTTGGCCACGAGCAACCGCACTATCGAGTTGCTATCGACTTCGGTCACCAGTGTCTAACACTATTTAGCACTATTGGCTTTGGCCACCAGCAACCGCACTATCGAGTTGCTATCGACTTCGGTCACTAGTGTCCAACACTATTTGGCACTATCGGCTTTGGCCACCAGTAACCGCACTATCGAGTTGCTATCGACTTCGGTCACCAGTGTAAAACACTATTTGGCACTATCGGCTTTGGCCACCAGCACTATCGAGTTGCCATCGACTTCGGTCACCAGTGTCTAACACTATTTGACACTATCGGCTTTGACTACCAGCAACCGCACTATCGAGTTGCTATCGACTTCGGTCACTAATGTCCAACAATATTTTGCACTATCGGCGTCGGCCATCAGTAACCGCACTATCGAGTTGCTATCGACTTTGGTCACCAGTGTCCAACACTTTTTGGCACTCTCGGCTTTGGCCACCAGAAACATCACTATCGAGTGTCTATCGACTTCGGTCACCAGTGTCCAACACTATTTGGCACTATCGGCTTTGACCACCAGCAACCGCACTATGTCTAACACTATTTAGCACTATTGGCTTTGGCCACGAGCAACCGCACTATCGAGTTGCTATCGACTTCGGTCACCAGTGTCTAACACTATTTAGCACTATTGGCTTTGGCCACCAGCAACCGCACTATCGAGTTGCTATCGACTTCGGTCACTAGTGTCCAACACCATTTGGCACTATCGGATTTGGCCACCAGCAACCGCACTATAGAGTGTCTGTCGACTTCGGTCACCAGTGTCCAACACTATTTGGCACTATCGGCTTTGACCAACAGCAACCGCACTATCGAGTTACTATCGACTTCGGTCACCAGTGCCCAACACTATTTGGCACTATCGGCTTTGGCTACCAGCAACCGCACTATCGAGTGTCTATCGACTTCGGTCACCAGTGTCCAACACTATTTGGCACTATCGGCGTCGGCCATCAGTAACCGCACTATCGAGTTGCTATCGACTTTGGTCACCAGTGTCTAACACTATTTGGCACTATCGGTTTTGGCCAACAGCAACAGCACTATCGAGTTGCTATCGACTTCGGTCACCAGTGTAAAACACTATTTGACACTATCGGCGTTGACCACCAGCAACCGCACTATCGAGTTGCTATCGACTTCGGTCACTAGTGTCCAACACTATTTGGCACTATCGGATTTGGCCACCAGCACTATCGAGTTGCTATCGACTTCGGTCACCAGTGTCTAACACTATTTGACACTATCGGCTTTGACTACCAGCAACCCCACTATCGAGTTGCTATCGACTTCGGTCACTAGTGTCCAACACTATTTGGCACTATCGGCTTTGGCCACCAGCAACCGCACTATCGAGTTGCTATCGACTTCGGTCACCAGTGTCCAACACTATTTGGCACTATCGGCTTTGACCACCAGCAAGCGCACTATCGAGTTGCTAACGACTTCGGTCACCAGTGTCCAACATTATTTGGCACTATCGGCTTTGGCCACCAGCAACCGCAGTATCGCGTGTCTATCGACTTCGGTCACTAGTGTCTAACACTATTTGGCAGTATCGGCTTTGGCCACCAGCAACCGCACTATCGAGCGTCTGTCGACTTCGGTCACCAGTGTCCAACACTATTTGGCACTATCGGGTTTGGCCACCAGCAACCGCACTATCGAGTTGCTATCGACTTCGGTCACTAGTGTCCAACACTATTTGGCACTATCGGCTTTGGCCACCAGCAACCGCAGTATCGAGTGTCTATCGACTTCGGTCACCAGTGTCCAACACTATTTGGCACTATCGGCTTTGGCCACCAGCAACCGCACTATCGAGTTGCTATCGACTTCGGTCACTAGTGTTTAACACTATTTGGCAGTATCTGCTTTGGCCACAGCAACCGCACTATCGAGTGTCTGTCGACTTCGGTCACCAGTATCCAACACTATTTGGCACTATCGGCTTTGACCACCAGCAAGCGCACTATCGAGTTGCTATCGACTTCGGTCACCAGTGTCCAACATTATTTGGCACTATCGGCTTTGGCCACCAGCACTATCGAGTTGCTATCGACTTCGGTCACCAGTGTCTAACACTATTTGACACTATCGGCTTTGACTACCAGCAACCGCACTATCGAGTTGCTATCGACTTCGGTCACTAGTGTCCAACAATATTTGGCACTATCGGCGTCGGCCATCAGTAACCGCACTATCGAGTTGCTATCGACTTTGGTCACCAGTGTCCAACACTTTTTGGCACTCTCGGCTTTGGCCACCAGAAACATCACTATCGAGTGTCTATCGACTTCGGTCACCAGTGTCCAACACTATTTGGCACTATCGGCTTTGACCACCAGCAACCGCACTATCTCTAACACTATTTAGCACTATTGGCTTTGGCCACGAGCAACCGCACTATCGAGTTGCTATCGACTTCGGTCACCAGTGTCTAACACTATTTAGCACTATTGGCTTTGGCCACCAGCAACCGCACTATCGAGTTGCTATCGACTTCGGTCACTAGTGTCCAACACTATTTGGCACTATCGGCTTTGGCCACCAGTAACCGCACTATCGAGTTGCTATCGACTTCGGTCACCAGTGTAAAACACTATTTGACACTATCGGCTTTGACCACCAGCAACCGCACTATCGAGTTGCTATCGACTTCGGTCACTAGTGTCCAACACTATTTGGCACTATCGGATTTGGCCACCAGCAACCGCACTATAGAGTGTCTGTCGACTTCGGTCACCAGTGTCCAACACTATTTGGCACTATCGGCTTTGACCACCAGCAACCGCACTATCGAGTTACTATCGACTTCGGTCACCAGTGCCCAACACTATTTGGCACTATCGGCTTTGGCCACCAGCAACCGCACTATCGAGTGTCTATCGACTTCGGTCACCAGTGTCCAACACTATTTGGCACTATCGGCGTCGGCCATCAGTAACCGCACTATCGAGTTGCTATCGACTTCGGTCACCAGTGTCTAACACTATTTGGCACTATCGGTTTTGGCCAACAGCAACAGCACTATCGAGTTGCTATCGACTTCGGTCACCAGTGTAAAACACTATTTGACACTATCGGCGTTGACCACCAGCAACCGCACTATCGAGTCGCCATCGACTTTGGTCACTAGTGTCCAACACTATTTGGCACTATCGGATTTGGCCACCAGCAACCGCACTATAGAGTGTCTGTCGACTTCGGTCACCAGTGTCCAACACTATTTGGCACTATCGGCTTTGACCACCAGCAACCGCACTATCGAGTTACTATCGACTTCGGTCACCAGTGTCCAACACTATTTGGCACTATCGGCGTCGGCCATCAGTAACCGCACTATCGAGTTGCTATCGACTTCGGTCACCAGTGTCTAACACTATTTGGCACTATCGGTTTTGGCCAACAGCAACAGCACTATCGAGTTGCTATCGACTTCGGTCACCAGTGTAAAACACTATTTGACACTATCGGCGTTGACCACCAGCAACCGCACTATCGAGTTGCTATCGACTTCGGTCACTAGTGTCCAACACTATTTGGCACTATCGGATTTGGCCACCAGCAACCGCACTATAGAGTGTCTGTCGACTTCGGTCACCAGTGTCCAACACTATTTGGCACTATCGGCTTTGACCACCAGCAACCGCACTATCGAGTTACTATCGACTTCGGTCACCAGTGCCCAACACTATTTGGCACTATCGGCTTTGGCCACCAGCAACCGCACTATCGAGTGTCTATCGACTTCGGTCACCAGTGTCCAACACTATTTGGCACTATCGGCGTCGGCCATCAGTAACCGCACTATCGAGTTGCTATCGACTTCGGTCACCAGTGTCTAACACTATTTGGCACTATCGGTTTTGGCCAACAGCAACAGCACTATCGAGTTGCTATCGACTTCGGTCACCAGTGTAAAACACTATTTGACACTATCGGCGTTGACCACCAGCAACCGCACTATCGAGTTGCTATCGACTTCGGTCACCAGTGTCCAACATTATTTGGCACTATCGGCTTTGGCCACCAGCACTATCGAGTTGCTATCGACTTCGGTCACCAGTGTCTAACACTATTTGACACTATCGGCTTTGACTACCAGCAACCGCACTATCGAGTTGCTATCGACTTCGGTCACCAGTGTCCAACATTATTTGGCACTATCGGCTTTGGCCACCAGCACTATCGAGTTGCTATCGACTTCGGTCACCAGTGTCTAACACTATTTGACACTATCGGCTTTGACCACCAGCAAGCGCACTATCAAGTTGCTATCGACTTCGGTCACCAGTGTCCAACATTATTTGGCACTATCGGCTTTGGCCACCAGCACTATCGAGTTGCTATCGACTTCGGTCACCAGTGTCTAACACTATTTGACACTATCGGCTTTGACCACCAGCAAGCGCACTATCGAGTTGCTATCGACTTCGGTCACCAGTGTCCAACATTATTTGGCACTATCGGCTTTGGCCACCAGCACTATCGAGTTGCTATCGACTTCGGTCACCAGTGTCTAACACTATTTGACACTATCGGCTTTGACTACCAGCAACCGCACTATCGAGTGTCTATCGACTTCGGTCACCAGTGTCCAACACTATTTGGCACTCTCGGCTTTGTCCACCAGCAACCGCACTATCGAGTGTCTATCGACTTCGGTCACCAGTGTCTAACACTATTTGACACTATCGGCTTTAGCCACCAGCAACCGCACTATTGAGTTGCTATCGACTTCGGTCACCAGTGTCCAACATTATTTGGCACTATCGGCTTTGGCCACCAGCACTATCGAGTTGCTATCGACTTCGGTCACCAGTGTCTAACACTATTTGACACTATCGGCTTTGGCCACCAGTAACCGCACTATCGAGTTGCTATCGACTTCGGTCACCAGTGTAAAACACTATTTGACACTATCGGCTTTGACCACCAGCAACCGCACTATGTCTAACACTATTTAGCACTATTGGCTTTGGCCACGAGCAACCGCACTATCGAGTTGCTATCGACTTCGGTCACCAGTGTCTAACACTATTTAGCACTATTGGCTTTGGCCACCAGCAACCGCACTATCGAGTTGCTATCGACTTCGGTCACTAGTGTCCAACACTATTTGGCACTATCGGCTTTGGCCACCAGTAACCGCACTATCGAGTTGCTATCGACTTCGGTCACCAGTGTAAAACACTATTTGACACTATCGGCTTTGACCACCAGCAACCGCACTATCGAGTTGCTATCGACTTCGGTCACTAGTGTCCAACACTATTTGGCACTATCGGATTTGGCCACCAGCAACCGCACTATAGAGTGTCTGTCGACTTCGGTCACCAGTGTCCAACACTATTTGGCACTATCGGCTTTGACCACCAGCAACCGCACTATCGAGTTACTATCGACTTCGGTCACCAGTGCCCAACACTATTTGGCACTATCGGCTTTGGCCACCAGCAACCGCACTATCGAGTGTCTATCGACTTCGGTCACCAGTGTCCAACACTATTTGGCACTATCGGCGTCGGCCATCAGTAACCGCACTATCGAGTTGCTATCGACTTCGGTCACCAGTGTCTAACACTATTTGGCACTATCGGTTTTGGCCAACAGCAACAGCACTATCGAGTTGCTATCGACTTCGGTCACCAGTGTAAAACACTATTTGACACTATCGGCGTTGACCACCAGCAACCGCACTATCGAGTTGCTATCGACTTTGGTCACTAGTGTCCAACACTATTTGGCACTATCGGATTTGGCCACCAGCAACCGCACTATAGAGTGTCTGTCGACTTCGGTCACCAGTGTCCAACACTATTTGGCACTATCGGCTTTGACCACCAGCAACCGCACTATCGAGTTACTATCGACTTCGGTCACCAGTGTCCAACACTATTTGGCACTATCGGCGTCGGCCATCAGTAACCGCACTATCGAGTTGCTATCGACTTCGGTCACCAGTGTCTAACACTATTTGGCACTATCGGTTTTGGCCAACAGCAACAGCACTATCGAGTTGCTATCGACTTCGGTCACCAGTGTAAAACACTATTTGACACTATCGGCGTTGACCACCAGCAAGCGCACTATCGAGTTGCTATCGACTTCGGTCACCAGTGTCCAACATTATTTGGCACTATCGGCTTTGGCTACCAGCACTATCGAGTTGCTATCGACTTCGGTCACCAGTGTCTAACACTATTTGACACTATCGGCTTTGACTACCAGCAACCGCACTATCGAGTTGCTATCGACTTCGGTCACCAGTGTCCAACATTATTTGGCACTATCGGCTTTGGCCACCAGCACTATCGAGTTGCTATCGACTTCGGTCACCAGTGTCTAACACTATTTGACACTATCGGCTTTGACCACCAGCAAGCGCACTATCGAGTTGCTATCGACTTCGGTCACCAGTATCCAACATTATTTGGCACTATCGGCTTTGGCCACCAGCACTATCGAGTTGCTATCGACTTCGGTCACCAGTGTCTAACACTATTTGACACTATCGGCTTTGACTACCAGCAACCGCACTATCGAGTTGCTATCGACTTCGGTCACTAGTGTCCAACAATATTTGGCACTATCGGCGTCGGCCATCAGTAACCGCACTATCGAGTTGCTATCGACTTTGGTCACCAGTGTCCAACACTTTTTGGCACTCTCGGCTTTGGCCACCAGAAACATCACTATCGAGTGTCTATCGACTTCGGTCACCAGTGTCCAACACTATTTGGCACTATCGGCTTTGACCACCAGCAACCGCACTATGTCTAACACTATTTCGCACTATTGGCTTTGGCCACGAGCAACCGCACTATCGAGTTGCTATTGACTTCGGTCACCAGTGTCTAACACTATTTAGCACTATTGGCTTTGGCCACCAGCACTATCGAGTTGCTATCGACTTCGGTCACCAGTGTCTAACACTATTTGACACTATCGGCTTTGACTACCAGCAACCGCACTATCGAGTTGCTATTGACTACGGTCACTAGTGTCCAACAATATTTGGCACTATCGGCGTCGGCCATCAGTAACCGCACTATCGAGTTGCTATCGACTTTGGTCACCAGTGTCCAACACTTTTTGGCACTCTCGGCTTTGGCCACCCGAAACATCACTATCGAGTGTCTATCGACTTCGGTCACCAGTGTCCAACACTATTTTGCACTATCGGCGTCGGTCATCAGTAACCGCACTATCGAGTTGCTATCGACTTCGGTCACCAGTGTCCAACACTATTTGGCACCATCAGTTTGGCCACCAGCAACCGCACTATCGAGTGTCTATCGACTTCGGTCACCAGTGTCCAACACTATTTGGCACTATCGGCTTTGACCACCAGCAAGCGCACTATCGAGTTGCTATCGACTTCGGTCACCAGTGTCCAACATTATTTGGCACTATCGGCTTTGGCCATTAGCAACAGCACTATCGAGTTGCTATCGACTTCGGTCACCAGTGCCTAACACTATTTGGCACTATCGGCTTTGACCAACAGCAACCGCACTATCGAGTTGCTATCGACTTCGGTCACTAGTGTCCAACACTATTTGGCACTATCGGCTTTGGCCACCAGCAACCGCACTATCGAGTTTCTGTCGACTTCGGTCACCAGTGCCCAACACTATTTGGCACTATCGGCTTTGGCCACCAGCAACCGCACTATAGAGTGTCTATCGACTTCGCTCTCCAGTGTCTCACACTATTTGACACTATCGGCTTTGGCCACCAGCAACCGCAATATAGAGTGGCTATCGACTTCGGTCACCAGTGTCCAACACTATTTGGCACTATCGGTGTCGGCCATCAGTAACCGCACTATCGAGTTGCTATCGACTTCGGTCACCAGTGTCCAACACTATTTGGCACTATCGGCTTTGGCCACCAGCAACCGCAATATCGAGTTGCTATCGACTTCGGTCACCAGTGTCCAACACTATTTGGCACTATCGGCTTTGACCACCAGCAACCGCACTATCGAGTGTCTATCGACTTCGGTCACCAGTGTCCAACACTATTTGGCACTATCGGTGTCGGCCATCAGTAACCGCACTATCGAGTTGCTATCGACTTCGGTCACCAGTGTCCAACACTATTTGACACTCTCGGCTTTGTCCACCAGCAACCGCACTATCAGCCGTGTCTATCGACTTCGGTCACCAGTGTGTAACACTATTTGACACTATCGGCTTTAGCCACCAGCAAGCGCACTATTGAGTTGCTATCGACTTCGGTCACCAGTGTCCAACACTATTTGGCACCATCAGTTTGGCCACCAGCAACCGCACTATCGAGTGTCTATCGACTTCCGTCACCAGTGCCCAACACTATTTGGCACTCTCGGCTTTGTCCACCAGCAACCGCACTATCAACCGTGTTTATCGACTTCGGTCACCAGTGTCTAACACTATTTGACACTATCGGCTTTAGCCATCAGTAACCGCACTATGGAGTTGCTATCGACTTCGGTCACCAGTGTCCAACACTATTTGGCACTATCGGCTGTGACCACCAGCAACCGCACTATCGACTTGCTATCGACTTCGGTCACCAGTGTCAAACACTATTTTGCACTATCGGCGTCGGTCATCAGTAAACGCACTATCGAGTTGCTATCGACTTCGGTCACCAGTGTCCAACACTATTTGGCACCATCAGTTTGGCCACCAGCAACCGCACTATCGAGTGTCTATCGACTTCGGTCACCAGTGTCCAACACTATTTGGCACTATCGGTGTCGGCCATCAGTAACCGCACTATCGAGTTGCTATCGACTTCGGTCACCAGTGTCCAACACTATTTGGCACTATCGGCTTTGGCCACCAGCAACCGCAATATCGAGTTGCTATCGACTTCGGTCACCAGTGTCCAACACTATTTGGCACTATCGGCTTTGACCACAAGCAACCGCACTATCGAGTGTCTATCGACTTCGGTCACCAGTGTCCAACACTATTTGGCACTATCGGTGTCGGCCATCAGTAACCGCACTATCGAGTTGCTATCGACTTCGGTCACCAGTGTCCAACACTATTTGACACTCTCGGCTTTGTCCACCAGCAACCGCACTATCAACCGTGTCTATCGACTTCGGTCACCAGTGTCTAACACTATTTGACACTATCGGCTTTAGCCACCAGCAAGCGCACTATTGAGTTGCTATCGACTTCGGTCACCAGTGTCCAACACTATTTGGCACCATCAGTTTGGCCACCAGCAACCGCACTATCGAGTGTCTATCGACTTCCGTCACCAGTGCCCAACACTATTTGGCATTCTCGGCTTTGTCCACCAGCAACCGCACTATCAACCGTGTCTATCGACTTCGGTCACCAGTGTCCAACACTATTTGGCACTATCGGCTTTGGCCACCAGCAACAGCACTATCGAGTTGCTATCGACTTCGGTCACCAGTGTCCAACACTATTTCGCACTATCGGCTGTGACCACCAGCAACCGCACTATCGACTTGCTATCGACTTCGGTCACCAGTGTCAAACACTATTTTGCACTATCGGCGTCGGTCATCAGTAAACGCACTATCGAGTTGCTATCGACTTCGGTCACCAGTGTCCAACACTATTTGGCACCATCAGTTTGGCCACCAGCAACCGCACTATCGAGTGTCTATCGACTTCGGTCACCAGCGTCCAACACTATTTGGCACTATCGGCTTTGACCACCAGCAAGCGCACTATCGAGTTGCTATCGACTTCGTTCACCAGTGTCCAACATTATTTGGCACTATCGGCTTTGGCCATTAGCAACAGCACTATCGAGTTGCTATCGACTTCGGTCACCAGTGCCTAACACTATTTGGCACTATCGGCTTTGACCAACAGCAACCGCACTATCGAGTTGCTATCGACTTCGGTCACTAGTGTCCAACACTATTTGGCACTATCGGCTTTGGCCACCAGCAACCGCACTATCGAGTTTCTGTCGACTTCGGTCACCAGTGCCCAACACTATTTGGCACTATCGGCTTTGGCCACCAGCAACCGCACTATCGAGTGTCTATCGACTTCGCTCTCCAGTGACTCACACTATTTGACACTATCGGCTTTGGCCACCAGCAACCGCAATATAGAGTGGCTATCGACTTCGGTCACCAGTGTCCAACACTATTTGGCACTATCGGTGTCGGCCATCAGTAACCGCACTATCGAGTTGCTATCGACTTCGGTCACCAGTGTCCAACACTATTTGGCACTATCGGCTTTGGCCACCAGCAACCGCAATATCGAGTTGCTATCGACTTCGGTCACCAGTGTCCAACACTATTTGGCACTATCGGCTTTGACCACCAGCAACCGCACTATCGAGTGTCTATCGACTTCGGTCACCAGTGTCCAACACTATTTGGCACTATCAGCTTTGACCACCAACAACCGCACTATAGAGTGTCTGTCGACTTCGGTCACCAGTGTCCAACAATATTTGGCACTATCGGCTTTGGCCACCAGCAACCGCAATATCGAGTTGCTATCGACTTCGGTCACCAGTGTCCAACACTATTTGGCACTATCGGATTTGGCCACCAGCAACCGCACTATAGAGTGTCTGTCGACTTCGGTCACCAGTGTCCAACACTATTTGGCACTATCGGCTTTGACCACCAGCAACCGCACTATCGAGTTACTATCGACTTCGGTCACCAGTGTCCAACACTATTTGGCACTATCGGCGTCGGCCATCAGTAACCGCACTATCGAGTTGCTATCGACTTCGGTCACCAGTGTCTAACACTATTTGGCACTATCGGTTTTGGCCAACAGCAACAGCACTATCGAGTTGCTATCGACTTCGGTCACCAGTGTAAAACACTATTTGACACTATCGGCGTTGACCACCAGCAAGCGCACTATCGAGTTGCTATCGACTTCGGACACCAGTGTCCAACATTATTTGGCACTATCGGCTTTGGCTACCAGCACTATCGAGTTGCTATCGACTTCGGTCACCAGTGTCTAACACTATTTGACACTATCGGCTTTGACTACCAGCAACCGCACTATCGAGTTGCTATCGACTTCGGTCACCAGTGTCCAACATTATTTGGCACTATCGGCGTCGGCCATCAGTAACCGCACTATCGAGTTGCTATCGACTTCGGTCACCAGTGTCTAACACTATTTGGCACTATCGGTTTTGGCCAACAGCAACAGCACTATCGAGTTGCTATCGACTTCGGTCACCAGTGTAAAACACTATTTGACACTATCGGCGTTGACCACCAGCAAGCGCACTATCGAGTTGCTATCGACTTCGGACACCAGTGTCCAACATTATTTGGCACTATCGGCTTTGGCTACCAGCACTATCGAGTTGCTATCGACTTCGGTCACCAGTGTCTAACACTATTTGACACTATCGGCTTTGACTACCAGCAACCGCACTATCGAGTTGCTATCGACTTCGGTCACCAGTGTCCAACATTATTTGGCACTATCGGCTTTGGCCACCAGCACTATCGAGTTGCTATCGACTTCGGTCACCAGTGTCTAACACTATTTGACACTATCGGCTTTGACCACCAGCAAGCGCACTATCGAGTTGCTATCGACTTCGGTCACCAGTGTCCAACATTATTTGGCACTATCGGCTTTGGCCACCAGCACTATCGAGTTGCTATCGACTTCGGTCACCAGTGTCTAACACTATTTGACACTATCGGCTTTGACTACCAGCAACCGCACTATCGAGTTGCTATCGACTTCGGTCACTAGTGTCCAACAATATTTGGCACTATCGGCGTCGGCCATCAGTAACCGCACTATCGAGTTGCTATCGACTTTGGTCACCAGTGTCCAACACTTTTTGGCACTCTCGGCTTTGGCCACCAGAAACATCACTATCGAGTGTCTATCGACTTCGGTCACCAGTGTCCAACACTATTTTGCACTATCGGCGTCGGTCATCAGTAACCGCACTATCGAGTTGCTATCGACTTCGGTCACCAGTGTCCAACACTATTTGGCACCATCAGTTTGGCCACCAGCAACCGCACTATCGAGTGTCTATCGACTTCGGTCACCAGTGTCCAACACTATTTGGCACTATCGGCTTTGACCACCAGCAAGCGCACTATCGAGTTGCTATCGACTTCGGTCACCAGTGTCCAACATTATTTGGCACTATCGGCTTTGGCCATTAGCAACAGCACTATCGAGTTGCTATCGACTTCAGTCACCAGTGCCTAACACTATTTGACACTATCGGCTTTGACCAACAGCAACCGCACTATCGAGTTGCTATCGACTTCGGTCACTAGTGTCCAACACTATTTGGCACTATCGGCTTTGGCCACCAGCAACCGCACTATCGAGTTTCTGTCGACTTCGGTCACCAGTGCCCAACACTATTTGGCACTATCGGCTTTGGCCACCAGCAACCGCACTATAGAGTGTCTATCGACTTCGCTCTCCAGTGTCTCACACTATTTGACACTATCGGCTTTGGCCACCAGCAACCGCACTATAGAGTGGCTATCGACTTCGGTCACCAGTGTCCAACACTATTTGGCACTATCGGCTTTGGCCATCAGTAACCGCACTATCGAGTTGCTATCGACTTCGGTCACCAGTGTCCAACACTATTTGACACTATCGGCTTTGGCCACCAGCAACCGCAATATCGAGTTGCTATCGACTTCGGTCACCAGTGTCCAACACTATTTGGCACTATCGGCTTTGACCACCAGCAACCGCACTATCGAGTGTCTATCGACTTCGGTCACCAGTGTCCAACACTATTTGGCACTATCGGTGTCGGCCATCAGTAACCGCACTATCGAGTTGCTATCGACTTCGGTCACCAGTGTCCAACACTATTTGACACTCTCGGCTTTGTCCACCAGCAACCGCACTATCAACCGTGTCTATCGACTTCGGTCACCAGTGTGTAACACTATTTGACACTATCGGCTTTAGCCACCAGCAAGCGCACTATTGAGTTGCTATCGACTTCGGTCACCAGTGTCCAACACTATTTGGCACCATCAGTTTGGCCACCAGCAACCGCACTATCGAGTGTCTATCGACTTCCGTCACCAGTGCCCAACACTATTTGGCACTCTCGGCTTTGTCCACCAGCAACCGCACTATCAACCGTGTCTATCGACTTCGGTCACCAGTGTCTAACACTATTTGACACTATCGGCTTTAGCCATCAGTAACCGCACTATGGAGTTGCTATCGACTTCGGTCACCAGTGTCCAACACTATTTCGCACTATCGGCTGTGACCACCAGCAACCGCACTATCGACTTGCTATCGACTTCGGTCACCAGTGTCAAACACTATTTTGCACTATCGGCGTCGGTCATCAGTAAACGCACTATCGAGTTGCTATCGACTTCGGTCACCAGTGTCCAACACTATTTGGCACCATCAGTTTGGCCACCAGCAACCGCACTATCGAGTGTCTATCGACTTCGGTCACCAGTGTCCAACACTATTTGGCACTATCGGTGTCGGCCATCAGTAACCGCACTATCGAGTTGCTATCGACTTCGGTCACCAGTGTCCAACATTATTTGGCACTATCGGCTTTGGCCATTAGCAACAGCACTATCGAGTTGCTATCGACTTCGGTCACCAGTGCCTAACACTATTTGGCACTATCGGCTTTGACCAACAGCAACCGCACTATCGAGTTGCTATCGACTTCGGTCACTAGTGTCCAACACTATTTGGCACTATCGGCTTTGGCCACCAGCAACCGCACTATCGAGTTTCTGTCGACTTCGGTCACCAGTGCCCAACACTATTTGGCACTATCGGCTTTGGCCACCAGCAACCGCACTATAGAGTGTCTATCGACTTCGCTCTCCAGTGTCTCACACTATTTGACACTATCGGCTTTGGCCACCAGCAACCGCAATATAGAGTGGCTATCGACTTCGGTCACCAGTGTCCAACACTATTTGGCACTATCGGTGTCGGCCATCAGTAACCGCACTATCGAGTTGCTATCGACTTTGGTCACCAGTGTCCAACACTTTTTGGCACTCTCGGCTTTGGCCACCAGAAACATCACTATCGAGTGTCTATCGACTTCGGTCACCAGTGTCCAACACTATTTTGCACTATCGGCGTCGGTCATCAGTAACCGCACTATCGAGTTGCTATCGACTTCGGTCACCAGTGTCCAACACTATTTGGCACCATCAGTTTGGCCACCAGCAACCGCACTATCGAGTGTCTATCGACTTCGGTCACCAGTGTCCAACACTATTTGGCACTATCGGCTTTGACCACCAGCAAGCGCACTATCGAGTTGCTATCGACTTCGGTCACTAGTGTCCAACAATATTTGGCACTATCGGCGTCGGCCATCAGTAACCGCACTATCGAGTTGCTATCGACTTTGGTCACCAGTGTCCAACACTATTTGGCACCATCAGTTTGGCCACCAGCAACCGCACTATCGAGTGTCTATCGACTTCGCTCTCCAGTGTCTCACACTATTTGACACTATCGGCTTTGACTACCAGCAACCGCACTATCGAGTTGCTATCGACTTCGGTCACCAGTGTCCAACACTATTTGGCACTATCAGTTTGGCCACCAGCAACCGCACTATCGAGTGTCTATCGACTTCGCTCTCCAGTGTCTCACACTATTTGACACTATCGGCTTTGACTACCAGCAACCGCACTATCGAGTTGCTATCGACTTCGGTCACTAGTGTCCAACAATATTTGGCACTATCGGCGTCGGCCATCAGTAACCGCACTATCGAGTTGCTATCGACTTTGGTCACCAGTGTCCAACACTTTTTGGCACTCTCGGCTTTGGCCACCAGAAACATCACTATCGAGTGTCTATCGACTTCGGTCACCAGTGTCCAACACTATTTTGCACTATCGGCGTCGGTCATCAGTAACCGCACTATCGAGTTGCTATCGACTTCGGTCACCAGTGTCCAACACTATTTGGCACCATCAGTTTGGCCACCAGCAACCGCACTATCGAGTGTCTATCGACTTCGGTCACCAGTGTCCAACACTATTTGGCACTATCGGCTTTGACCACCAGCAAGCGCACTATCGAGTTGCTATCGACTTCGGTCACCAGTGTCCAACATTATTTGGCACTATCGGCTTTGGCCATTAGCAACAGCACTATCGAGTTGCTATCGACTTCGGTCACCAGTGCCTAACACTATTTGGCACTATCGGCTTTGACCAACAGCAACCGCACTATCGAGTTGCTATCGACTTCGGTCACTAGTGTCCAACACTATTTGGCACTATCGGCTTTGGCCACCAGCAACCGCACTATCGAGTTTCTGTCGACTTCGGTCACCAGTGCCCAACACTATTTGGCACTATCGGCTTTGGCCACCAGCAACCGCACTATAGAGTGTCTATCGACTTCGCTCTCCAGTGTCTCACACTATTTGACACTATCGGCTTTGGCCACCAGCAACCGCAATATAGAGTGGCTATCGACTTCGGTCACCAGTGTCCAACACTATTTGGCACTATCGGTGTCGGCCATCAGTAACCGCACTATCGAGTTGCTATCGACTTCGGTCACCAGTGTCCAACACTATTTGGCACTATCGGCTTTGGCCACCAGCAACCGCAATATCGAGTTGCTATCGACTTCGGTCACCAGTGTCCAACACTATTTGGCACTATCGGCTTTGACCACCAGCAACCGCACTATCGAGTGTCTATCGACTTCGGTCACCAGTGTCCAACACTATTTGGCACTATCGGTGTCGGCCATCAGTAACCGCACTATCGAGTTGCTATCGACTTCGGTCACCAGTGTCCAACACTATTTGACACTCTCGGCTTTGTCCACCAGCAACCGCACTATCAACCGTGTCTATCGACTTCGGTCACCAGTGTGTAACACTATTTGACACTATCGGCTTTAGCCACCAGCAAGCGCACTATTGAGTTGCTATCGACTTCGGTCACCAGTGTCCAACACTATTTGGCACCATCAGTTTGGCCACCAGCAACCGCACTATCGAGTGTCTATCGACTTCCGTCACCAGTGCCCAACACTATTTGGCACTCTCGGCTTTGTCCACCAGCAACCGCACTATCAACCGTGTCTATCGACTTCGGTCACCAGTGTCTAACACTATTTGACACTATCGGCTTTAGCCATCAGTAACCGCACTATGGAGTTGCTATCGACTTCGGTCACCAGTGTCCAACACTATTTGGCACTATCGGCTGTGACCACCAGCAACCGCACTATCGACTTGCTATCGACTTCGGTCACCAGTGTCAAACACTATTTTGCACTATCGGCGTCGGTCATCAGTAAACGCACTATCGAGTTGCTATCGACTTCGGTCACCAGTGTCCAACACTATTTGGCACCATCAGTTTGGCCACCAGCAACCGCACTATCGAGTGTCTATCGACTTCGGTCACCAGTGTCCAACACTATTTGGCACTATCGGTGTCGGCCATCAGTAACCGCACTATCGAGTTGCTATCGACTTCGGTCACCAGTGTCCAACACTATTTGGCACTATCGGCTTTGGCCACCAGCAACCGCAATATCGAGTTGCTATCGACTTCGGTCACCAGTGTCCAACACTATTTGGCACTATCGGCTTTGACCACAAGCAACCGCACTATCGAGTGTCTATCGACTTCGGTCACCAGTGTCCAACACTATTTGGCACTATCGGTGTCGGCCATCAGTAACCGCACTATCGAGTTGCTATCGACTTCGGTCACCAGTGTCCAACACTATTTGACACTCTCGGCTTTGTCCACCAGCAACCGCACTATCAACCGTGTCTATCGACTTCGGTCACCAGTGTCTAACACTATTTGACACTATCGGCTTTAGCCACCAGCAAGCGCACTATTGAGTTGCTATCGACTTCGGTCACCAGTGTCCAACACTATTTGGCACCATCAGTTTGGCCACCAGCAACCGCACTATCGAGTGTCTATCGACTTCCGTCACCAGTGCCCAACACTATTTGGCATTCTCGGCTTTGTCCACCAGCAACCGCACTATCAACCGTGTCTATCGACTTCGGTCACCAGTGTCCAACACTATTTGGCACTATCGGCTTTGGCCACCAGCAACAGCACTATCGAGTTGCTATCGACTTCGGTCACCAGTGTCCAACACTATTTCGCACTATCGGCTGTGACCACCAGCAACCGCACTATCGACTTGCTATCGACTTCGGTCACCAGTGTCAAACACTATTTTGCACTATCGGCGTCGGTCATCAGTAAACGCACTATCGAGTTGCTATCGACTTCGGTCACCAGTGTCCAACACTATTTGGCACCATCAGTTTGGCCACCAGCAACCGCACTATCGAGTGTCTATCGACTTCGGTCACCAGCGTCCAACACTATTTGGCACTATCGGCTTTGACCACCAGCAAGCGCACTATCGAGTTGCTATCGACTTCGTTCACCAGTGTCCAACATTATTTGGCACTATCGGCTTTGGCCATTAGCAACAGCACTATCGAGTTGCTATCGACTTCGGTCACCAGTGCCTAACACTATTTGGCACTATCGGCTTTGACCAACAGCAACCGCACTATCGAGTTGCTATCGACTTCGGTCACTAGTGTCCAACACTATTTGGCACTATCGGCTTTGGCCACCAGCAACCGCACTATCGAGTTTCTGTCGACTTCGGTCACCAGTGCCCAACACTATTTGGCACTATCGGCTTTGGCCACCAGCAACCGCACTATCGAGTGTCTATCGACTTCGCTCTCCAGTGACTCACACTATTTGACACTATCGGCTTTGGCCACCAGCAACCGCAATATAGAGTGGCTATCGACTTCGGTCACCAGTGTCCAACACTATTTGGCACTATCGGTGTCGGCCATCAGTAACCGCACTATCGAGTTGCTATCGACTTCGGTCACCAGTGTCCAACACTATTTGGCACTATCGGCTTTGGCCACCAGCAACCGCAATATCGAGTTGCTATCGACTTCGGTCACCAGTGTCCAACACTATTTGGCACTATCGGCTTTGACCACCAGCAACCGCACTATCGAGTGTCTATCGACTTCGGTCACCAGTGTCCAACACTATTTGGCACTATCAGCTTTGACCACCAACAACCGCACTATAGAGTGTCTGTCGACTTCGGTCACCAGTGTCCAACAATATTTGGCACTATCGGCTTTGGCCACCAGCAACCGCAATATCGAGTTGCTATCGACTTCGGTCACCAGTGTCCAACACTATTTGGCACTATCGGATTTGGCCACCAGCAACCGCACTATAGAGTGTCTGTCGACTTCGGTCACCAGTGTCCAACACTATTTGGCACTATCGGCTTTGACCACCAGCAACCGCACTATCGAGTTACTATCGACTTCGGTCACCAGTGTCCAACACTATTTGGCACTATCGGCGTCGGCCATCAGTAACCGCACTATCGAGTTGCTATCGACTTCGGTCACCAGTGTCTAACACTATTTGGCACTATCGGTTTTGGCCAACAGCAACAGCACTATCGAGTTGCTATCGACTTCGGTCACCAGTGTAAAACACTATTTGACACTATCGGCGTTGACCACCAGCAAGCGCACTATCGAGTTGCTATCGACTTCGGTCACCAGTGTCCAACATTATTTGGCACTATCGGCTTTGGCTACCAGCACTATCGAGTTGCTATCGACTTCGGTCACCAGTGTCTAACACTATTTGACACTATCGGCTTTGACTACCAGCAACCGCACTATCGAGTTGCTATCGACTTCGGTCACCAGTGTCCAACATTATTTGGCACTATCGGCTTTGGCCACCAGCACTATCGAGTTGCTATCGACTTCGGTCACCAGTGTCTAACACTATTTGACACTATCGGCTTTGACCACCAGCAAGCGCACTATCGAGTTGCTATCGACTTCGGTCACCAGTGTCCAACATTATTTGGCACTATCGGCTTTGGCCACCAGCACTATCGAGTTGCTATCGACTTCGGTCACCAGTGTCTAACACTATTTGACACTATCGGCTTTGACTACCAGCAACCGCACTATCGAGTTGCTATCGACTTCGGTCACTAGTGTCCAACAATATTTGGCACTATCGGCGTCGGCCATCAGTAACCGCACTATCGAGTTGCTATCGACTTTGGTCACCAGTGTCCAACACTTTTTGGCACTCTCGGCTTTGGCCACCAGAAACATCACTATCGAGTGTCTATCGACTTCGGTCACCAGTGTCCAACACTATTTAGCACTATCGGCTTTGACCACCAGCAACCGCACTATGTCTAACACTATTTAGCACTATTGGCTTTGGCCACGAGCAACCGCACTATCGAGTTGCTATTGACTTCGGTCACCAGTGTCTAACACTATTTAGCACTATTGGCTTTGGCCACCAGCACTATCGAGTTGCTATCGACTTCGGTCACCAGTGTCTAACACTATTTGACGCTATCGGCTTTGACTACCAGCAACCGCACTATCGAGTTGCTATTGACTACGGTCACTAGTGTCCAACAATATTTGGCACTATCGGCGTCGGCCATCAGTAACCGCACTATCGAGTTGCTATCGACTTTGGTCACCAGTGTCCAACACTTTTTGGCACTCTCGGCTTTGGCCACCAGAAACATCACTATCGAGTGTCTATCGACTTCGGTCACCAGTGTCCAACACTATTTTGCACTATCGGCGTCGGTCATCAGTAACCGCACTATCGAGTTGCTATCGACTTCGGTCACCAGTGTCCAACACTATTTGGCACCATCAGTTTGGCCACCAGCAACCGCACTATCGAGTGTCTATCGACTTCGGTCACCAGTGTCCAACACTATTTGGCACTATCGGCTTTGACCACCAGCAAGCGCACTATCGAGTTGCTATCGACTTCGGTCACCAGTGTCCAACATTATTTGGCACTATCGGCTTTGGCCATTAGCAACAGCACTATCGAGTTGCTATCGACTTCAGTCACCAGTGCCTAACACTATTTGGCACTATCGGCTTTGACCAACAGCAACCGCACTATCGAGTTGCTATCGACTTCGGTCACTAGTGTCCAACACTATTTGGCACTATCGGCTTTGGCCACCAGCAACCGCACTATCGAGTTTCTGTCGACTTCGGTCACCAGTGCCCAACACTATTTGGCACTATCGGCTTTGGCCACCAGCAACCGCACTATAGAGTGTCTATCGACTTCGCTCTCCAGTGTCTCACACTATTTGACACTATCGGCTTTGGCCACCAGCAACCGCAATACAGAGTGGCTATCGACTTCGGTCACCAGTGTCCAACACTATTTGGCACTATCGGTGTCGGCCATCAGTAACCGCACTATCGAGTTGCTATCGACTTCGGTCACCAGTGTCCAACACTATTTGGCACTATCGGCTTTGGCCACCAGCAACCGCAATATCGAGTTGCTATCGACTTCGGTCACCAGTGTCCAACACTATTTGGCACTATCGGCTTTGACCACCAGCAACCGCACTATCGAGTGTCTATCGACTTCGGTCACCAGTGTCCAACACTATTTGGCACTATCGGTGTCGGCCATCAGTAACCGCACTATCGAGTTGCTATCGACTTCGGTCACCAGTGTCCAACACTATTTGACACTCTCGGCTTTGTCCACCAGCAACCGCACTATCAACCGTGTCTATCGACTTCGGTCACCAGTGTGTAACACTATTTGACACTATCGGCTTTAGCCACCAGCAAGCGCACTATTGAGTTGCTATCGACTTCGGTCACCAGTGTCCAACACTATTTGGCACCATCAGTTTGGCCACCAGCAACCGCACTATCGAGTGTCTATCGACTTCCGTCACCAGTGCCCAACACTATTTGGCACTCTCGGCTTTGTCCACCAGCAACCGCACTATCAACCGTGTCTATCGACTTCGGTCACCAGTGTCTAACACTATTTGACACTATCGGCTTTAGCCATCAGTAACCGCACTATGGAGTTGCTATCGACTTCGGTCACCAGTGTCCAACACTATTTCGCACTATCGGCTGTGACCACCATCAACCGCACTATCGACTTGCTATCGACTGCGGTCACCAGTGTCAAACACTATTTTGCACTATCGGCGTCGGTCATCAGTAAACGCACTATCGAGTTGCTATCGACTTCGGTCACCAGTGTCCAACACTATTTGGCACCATCAGTTTGGCCACCAGCAACCGCACTATCGAGTGTCTATCGACTTCGGTCACCAGTGTCCAACACTATTTGGCACTATCGGTGTCGGCCATCAGTAACCGCACTATCGAGTTGCTATCGACTTCGGTCACCAGTGTCCAACACTATTTGGCACTATCGGCTTTGGCCACCAGCAACCGCAATATCGAGTTGCTATCGACTTCGGTCACCAGTGTCCAACACTATTTGGCACTATCGGCTTTGACCACCAGCAACCGCACTATCGAGTGTCTATCGACTTCGGTCACCAGTGTCCAACACTATTTGGCACTATCGGTGTCGGCCATCAGTAACCGCACTATCGAGTTGCTATCGACTTCGGTCACCAGTGTCCAACACTATTTGACACTCTCGGCTTTGTCCACCAGCAACCGCACTATCAACCGTGTCTATCGACTTCGGTCACCAGTGTCTAACACTATTTGACACTATCGGCTTTAGCCACCAGCAAGCCCACTATTGAGTTGCTATCGACTTCGGTCACCAGTGTCCAACACTATTTGGCACCATCAGTTTGGCCACCAGCAACCGCACTATCGAGTGTCTATCGACTTCCGTCACCAGTGCCCAACACTATTTGGCATTCTCGGCTTTGTCCACCAGCAACCGCACTATCAACCGTGTCTATCGACTTCGGTCACCAGTGTCCAACACTATTTGGCACTATCGGCTTTGGCCACCAGCAACAGCACTATCGAGTTGCTATCGACTTCGGTCACCAGTGTCCAACACTATTTCGCACTATCGGCTGTGACCACCAGCAACCGCACTATCGACTTGCTATCGACTTCGGTCACCAGTGTCAAACACTATTTTGCACTATCGGCGTCGGTCATCAGTAAACGCACTATCGAGTTGCTATCGACTTCGGTCACCAGTGTCCAACACTATTTGGCACCATCAGTTTGGCCACCAGCAACCGCACTATCGAGTGTCTATCGACTTCGGTCACCAGCGTCCAACACTATTTGGCACTATCGGCTTTGACCACCAGCAAGCGCACTATCGAGTTGCTATCGACTTCGTTCACCAGTGTCCAACATTATTTGGCACTATCGGCTTTGGCCATTAGCAACAGCACTATCGAGTTGCTATCGACTTCGGTCACCAGTGCCTAACACTATTTGGCACTATCGGCTTTGACCAACAGCAACCGCACTATCGAGTTGCTATCGACTTCGGTCACTAGTGTCCAACACTATTTGGCACTATCGGCTTTGGCCACCAGCAACCGCACTATCGAGTTTCTGTCGACTTCGGTTACCAGTGCCCAACACTATTTGGCACTATCGGCTTTGGCCACCAGCAACCGCACTATCGAGTGTCTATCGACTTCGCTCTCCAGTGACTCACACTATTTGACACTATCGGCTTTGGCCACCAGCAACCGCAATATAGAGTGGCTATCGACTTCGGTCACCAGTGTCCAACACTATTTGGCACTATCGGTGTCGGCCATCAGTAACCGCACTATCGAGTTGCTATCGACTTCGGTCACCAGTGTCCAACACTATTTGGCACTATCGGCTTTGGCCACCAGCAACCGCAATATCGAGTTGCTATCGACTTCGGTCACCAGTGTCCAACACTATTTGGCACTATCGGCTTTGACCACCAGCAACCGCACTATCGAGTGTCTATCGACTTCGGTCACCAGTGTCCAACACTATTTGGCACTATCAGCTTTGACCACCAACAACCGCACTATAGAGTGTCTGTCGACTTCGGTCACCAGTGTCCAACAATATTTGGCACTATCGGCTTTGGCCACCAGCAACCGCAATATCGAGTTGCTATCGACTTCGGTCACCAGTGTCCAACACTATTTGGCACTATCGGATTTGGCCACCAGAAACCGCACTATAGAGTGTCTGTCGACTTCGGTCACCAGTGTCCAACACTATTTGGCACTATCGGCTTTGACCACCAGCAACCGCACTATCGAGTTACTATCGACTTCGGTCACCAGTGTCCAACACTATTTGGCACTATCGGCGTCGGCCATCAGTAACCGCACTATCGAGTTGCTATCGACTTCGGTCACCAGTGTCTAACACTATTTGGCACTATCGGTTTTGGCCAACAGCAACAGCACTATCGAGTTGCTATCGACTTCGGTCACCAGTGTAAAACACTATTTGACACTATCGGCGTTGACCACCAGCAAGCGCACTATCGAGTTGCTATCGACTTCGGTCACCAGTGTCCAACATTATTTGGCACTATCGGCTTTGGCTACCAGCACTATCGAGTTGC
Organism: Thecophora atra; assembly: GCA_937620795.1. Taxonomy (NCBI): domain Eukaryota; kingdom Metazoa; phylum Arthropoda; class Insecta; order Diptera; family Conopidae; genus Thecophora; species Thecophora atra. The sequence continues at coordinate 33,048,184 of OW569398.1, forward strand.
TATCGACTTCGGTCACCAGTGTCTAACACTATTTGACACTATCGGCTTTGACTACCAGCAACCGCACTATCGAGTTGCTATCGACTTCGGTCACCAGTGTCCAACATTATTTGGCACTATCGGCTTTGGCCACCAGCACTATCGAGTTGCTATCGACTTCGGTCACCAGTGTCTAACACTATTTGACACTATCGGCTTTGACCACCAGCAAGCGCACTATCGAGTTGCTATCGACTTCGGTCACCAGTGTCCAACATTATTTGGCACTATCGGCTTTGGCCACCAGCACTATCGAGTTGCTATCGACTTCGGTCACCAGTGTCTAACACTATTTGACACTATCGGCTTTGACTACCAGCAACCGCACTATCGAGTTGCTATCGACTTCGGTCACTAGTGTCCAACAATATTTGGCACTATCGGCGTCGGCCATCAGTAACCGCACTATCGAGTTGCTATCGACTTTGGTCACCAGTGTCCAACACTTTTTGGCACTCTCGGCTTTGGCCACCAGAAACATCACTATCGAGTGTCTATCGACTTCGGTCACCAGTGTCCAACACTATTTAGCACTATCGGCTTTGACCACCAGCAACCGCACTATGTCTAACACTATTTAGCACTATTGGCTTTGGCCACGAGCAACCGCACTATCGAGTTGCTATTGACTTCGGTCACCAGTGTCTAACACTATTTAGCACTATTGGCTTTGGCCACCAGCACTATCGAGTTGCTATCGACTTCGGTCACCAGTGTCTAACACTATTTGACACTATCGGCTTTGACTACCAGCAACCGCACTATCGAGTTGCTATTGACTACGGTCACTAGTGTCCAACAATATTTGGCACTATCGGCGTCGGCCATCAGTAACCGCACTATCGAGTTGCTATCGACTTTGGTCACCAGTGTCCAACACTTTTTGGCACTCTCGGCTTTGGCCACCAGAAACATCACTATCGAGTGTCTATCGACTTCGGTCACCAGTGTCCAACACTATTTAGCACTATCGGCTTTGACCACCAGCAACCGCACTATGTCTAACACTATTTAGCACTATTGGCTTTGGCCACGAGCAACCGCACTATCGAGTTGCTATTGACTTCGGTCACCAGTGTCTAACACTATTTAGCACTATTGGCTTTGGCCACCAGCACTATCGAGTTGCTATCGACTTCGGTCACCAGTGTCTAACACTATTTGACACTATCGGCTTTGACTACCAGCAACCGCACTATCGAGTTGCTATCGACTTCGGTCACCAGTGTCCAACATTATTTGGCACTATCGGCTTTGGCCATCAGTAACCGCACTATCGAGTTGCTATCGACTTCGGTCACCAGTGTCTAACACTATTTGGCACTATCGGTTTTGGCCAACAGCAACAGCACTATCGAGTTGCTATCGACTTCGGTCACCAGTGTAAAACACTATTTGACACTATCGGCGTTGACCACCAGCAAGCGCACTATCGAGTTGCTATCGACTTCGGTCACCAGTGTCCAACATTATTTGGCACTATCGGCTTTGGCCACCAGCACTATCGAGTTGCTATCGACTTCGGTCACCAGTGTCTAACACTATTTGACACTATCGGCTTTGACTACCAGCAACCGCACTATCGAGTTGCTATCGACTTCGGTCACTAGTGTCCAACAATATTTGGCACTATCGGCGTCGGCCATCAGTAACCGCACTATCGAGTTGCTATCGACTTTGGTCACCAGTGTCCAACACTTTTTGGCACTCTCGGCTTTGGCCACCAGAAACATCACTATCGAGTGTCTATCGACTTCGGTCACCAGTGTCCAACACTATTTAGCACTATCGGCTTTGACCACCAGCAACCGCACTATGTCTAACACTATTTAGCACTATTGGCTTTGGCCACGAGCAACCGCACTATCGAGTTGCTATTGACTTCGGTCACCAGTGTCTAACACTATTTAGCACTATTGGCTTTGGCCACCAGCACTATCGAGTTGCTATCGACTTCGGTCACCAGTGTCTAACACTATTTGGCACTATCGGCTTTGACCACCAGCAACCGCACTATCGAGTGTCTATCGACTTCGGTCACCAGTGTCCAACACTATTTGGCACTATCAGCTTTGACCACCAACAACCGCACTATAGAGTGTCTGTCGACTTCGGTCACCAGTGTCCAACAATATTTGGCACTATCGGCTTTGGCCACCAGCAACCGCAATATCGAGTTGCTATCGACTTCGGTCACCAGTGTCCAACACTATTTGGCACTATCGGATTTGGCCACCAGAAACCGCACTATAGAGTGTCTGTCGACTTCGGTCACCAGTGTCCAACACTATTTGGCACTATCGGCTTTGACCACCAGCAACCGCACTATCGAGTTACTATCGACTTCGGTCACCAGTGTCCAACACTATTTGGCACTATCGGCGTCGGCCATCAGTAACCGCACTATCGAGTTGCTATCGACTTCGGTCACCAGTGTCTAACACTATTTGGCACTATCGGTTTTGGCCAACAGCAACAGCACTATCGAGTTGCTATCGACTTCGGTCACCAGTGTAAAACACTATTTGACACTATCGGCGTTGACCACCAGCAAGCGCACTATCGAGTTGCTATCGACTTCGGTCACCAGTGTCCAACATTATTTGGCACTATCGGCTTTGGCTACCAGCACTATCGAGTTGCTATCGACTTCGGTCACCAGTGTCTAACACTATTTGACACTATCGGCTTTGACTACCAGCAACCGCACTATCGAGTTGCTATCGACTTCGGTCACCAGTGTCCAACATTATTTGGCACTATCGGCTTTGGCCACCAGCACTATCGAGTTGCTATCGACTTCGGTCACCAGTGTCTAACACTATTTGACACTATCGGCTTTGACCACCAGCAAGCGCACTATCGAGTTGCTATCGACTTCGGTCACCAGTGTCCAACATTATTTGGCACTATCGGCTTTGGCCACCAGCACTATCGAGTTGCTATCGACTTCGGTCACCAGTGTCTAACACTATTTGACACTATCGGCTTTGACTACCAGCAACCGCACTATCGAGTTGCTATCGACTTCGGTCACTAGTGTCCAACAATATTTGGCACTATCGGCGTCGGCCATCAGTAACCGCACTATCGAGTTGCTATCGACTTTGGTCACCAGTGTCCAACACTTTTTGGCACTCTCGGCTTTGGCCACCAGAAACATCACTATCGAGTGTCTATCGACTTCGGTCACCAGTGTCCAACACTATTTAGCACTATCGGCTTTGACCACCAGCAACCGCACTATGTCTAACACTATTTAGCACTATTGGCTTTGGCCACGAGCAACCGCACTATCGAGTTGCTATTGACTTCGGTCACCAGTGTCTAACACTATTTAGCACTATTGGCTTTGGCCACCAGCACTATCGAGTTGCTATCGACTTCGGTCACCAGTGTCTAACACTATTTGACACTATCGGCTTTGACTACCAGCAACCGCACTATCGAGTTGCTATTGACTACGGTCACTAGTGTCCAACAATATTTGGCACTATCGGCGTCGGCCATCAGTAACCGCACTATCGAGTTGCTATCGACTTTGGTCACCAGTGTCCAACACTTTTTGGCACTCTCGGCTTTGGCCACCAGAAACATCACTATCGAGTGTCTATCGACTTCGGTCACCAGTGTCCAACACTATTTAGCACTATCGGCTTTGACCACCAGCAACCGCACTATGTCTAACACTATTTAGCACTATTGGCTTTGGCCACGAGCAACCGCACTATCGAGTTGCTATTGACTTCGGTCACCAGTGTCTAACACTATTTAGCACTATTGGCTTTGGCCACCAGCACTATCGAGTTGCTATCGACTTCGGTCACCAGTGTCTAACACTATTTGACACTATCGGCTTTGACTACCAGCAACCGCACTATCGAGTTGCTATCGACTTCGGTCACCAGTGTCCAACATTATTTGGCACTATCGGCTTTGGCCACCAGCACTATCGAGTTGCTATCGACTTCGGTCACCAGTGTCTAACACTATTTGACACTATCGGCTTTGACCACCAGCAAACGCACTATCGAGTTGCTATCGACTTCGGTCACCAGTGTCCAACATTATTTGGCACTATCGGCTTTGGCCACCAGCACTATCGAGTTGCTATCGACTTCGGTCACCAGTGTCTAACACTATTTGACACTATCGGCTTTGACTACCAGCAACCGCACTATCGAGTTGCTATCGACTTCGGTCACTAGTGTCCAACAATATTTGGCACTATCGGCGTCGGCCATCAGTAACCGCACTATCGAGTTGCTATCGACTTTGGTCACCAGTGTCCAACACTTTTTGGCACTCTCGGCTTTGGCCACCAGAAACATCACTATCGAGTGTCTATCGACTTCGGTCACCAGTGTCCAACACTATTTTGCACTATCGGCGTCGGTCATCAGTAACCGCACTATCGAGTTGCTATCGACTTCGGTCACCAGTGTCCAACACTATTTGGCACCATCAGTTTGGCCACCAGCAACCGCACTATCGAGTGTCTATCGACTTCGGTCACCAGTGTCCAACACTATTTGGCACTATCGGCTTTGACCACCAGCAAGCGCACTATCGAGTTGCTATCGACTTCGGTCACCAGTGTCCAACATTATTTGGCACTATCGGCTTTGGCCATTAGCAACAGCACTATCGAGTTGCTATCGACTTCAGTCACCAGTGCCTAACACTATTTGGCACTATCGGCTTTGACCAACAGCAACCGCACTATCGAGTTGCTATCGACTTCGGTCACTAGTGTCCAACACTATTTGGCACTATCGGCTTTGGCCACCAGCAACCGCACTATCGAGTTTCTGTCGACTTCGGTCACCAGTGCCCAACACTATTTGGCACTATCGGCTTTGGCCACCAGCAACCGCACTATAGAGTGTCTATCGACTTCGCTCTCCAGTGTCTCACACTATTTGACACTATCGGCTTTGGCCACCAGCAACCGCAATATAGAGTGGCTATCGACTTCGGTCACCAGTGTCCAACACTATTTGGCACTATCGGTGTCGGCCATCAGTAACCGCACTATCGAGTTGCTATCGACTTCGGTCACCAGTGTCCAACACTATTTGGCACTATCGGCTTTGGCCACCAGCAACCGCAATATCGAGTTGCTATCGACTTCGGTCACCAGTGTCCAACACTATTTGGCACTATCGGCTTTGACCACCAGCAACCGCACTATCGAGTGTCTATCGACTTCGGTCACCAGTGTCCAACACTATTTGGCACTATCGGTGTCGGCCATCAGTAACCGCACTATCGAGTTGCTATCGACTTCGGTCACCAGTATCCAACACTATTTGACACTCTCGGCTTTGTCCACCAGCAACCGCACTATCAACCGTGTCTATCGACTTCGGTCACCAGTGTGTAACACTATTTGACACTATCGGCTTTAGCCACCAGCAAGCGCACTATTGAGTTGCTATCGACTTCGGTCACCAGTGTCCAACACTATTTGGCACCATCAGTTTGGCCACCAGCAACCGCACTATCGAGTGTCTATCGACTTCCGTCACCAGTGCCCAACACTATTTGGCACTCTCGGCTTTGTCCACCAGCAACCGCACTATCAACCGTGTCTATCGACTTCGGTCACCAGTGTCTAACACTATTTGACACTATCGGCTTTAGCCATCAGTAACCGCACTATGGAGTTGCTATCGACTTCGGTCACCAGTGTCCAACACTATTTCGCACTATCGGCTGTGACCACCAGCAACCGCACTATCGACTTGCTATCGACTTCGGTCACCAGTGTCAAACACTATTTTGCACTATCGGCGTCGGTCATCAGTAAACGCAGTATCGAGTTGCTATCGACTTCGGTCACCAGTGTCCAACACTATTTGGCACCATCAGTTTGGCCACCAGCAACCGCACTATCGAGTGTCTATCGACTTCGGTCACCAGTGTCCAACACTATTTGGCACTATCGGTGTCGGCCATCAGTAACCGCACTATCGAGTTGCTATCGACTTCGGTCACCAGTGTCCAACACTATTTGGCACTATCGGCTTTGGCCACCAGCAACCGCAATATCGAGTTGCTATCGACTTCGGTCACCAGTGTCCAACACTATTTGGCACTATCGGCTTTGACCACCAGCAACCGCACTATCGAGTGTCTATCGACTTCGGTCACCAGTGTCCAACACTATTTGGCACTATCGGTGTCGGCCATCAGTAACCGCACTATCGAGTTGCTATCGACTTCGGTCACCAGTGTCCAACACTATTTGACACTCTCGGCTTTGTCCACCAGCAACCGCACTATCAACCGTGTCTATCGACTTCGGTCACCAGTGTCTAACACTATTTGACACTATCGGCTTTAGCCACCAGCAAGCGCACTATTGAGTTGCTATCGACTTCGGTCACCAGTGTCCAACACTATTTGGCACCATCAGTTTGGCCACCAGCAACCGCACTATCGAGTGTCTATCGACTTCCGTCACCAGTGCCCAACACTATTTGGCATTCTCGGCTTTGTCCACCAGCAACCGCACTATCAACCGTGTCTATCGACTTCGGTCACCAGTGTCCAACACTATTTGGCACTATCGGCTTTGGCCACCAGCAACAGCACTATCGAGTTGCTATCGACTTCGGTCACCAGTGTCCAACACTATTTCGCACTATCGGCTGTGACCACCAGCAACCGCACTATCGACTTGCTATCGACTTCGGTCACCAGTGTCAAACACTATTTTGCACTATCGGCGTCGGTCATCAGTAAACGCACTATCGAGTTGCTATCGACTTCGGTCACCAGTGTCCAACACTATTTGGCACCATCAGTTTGGCCACCAGCAACCGCACTATCGAGTGTCTATCGACTTCGGTCACCAGTGTCCAACACTATTTGGCACTATCGGCTTTGACCACCAGCAAGCGCACTATCGAGTTGCTATCGACTTCGTTCACCAGTGTCCAACATTATTTGGCACTATCGGCTTTGGCCATTAGCAACAGCACTATCGAGTTGCTATCGACTTCGGTCACCAGTGCCTAACACTATTTGGCACTATCGGCTTTGACCAACAGCAACCGCACTATCGAGTTGCTATCGACTTCGGTCACTAGTGTCCAACACTATTTGGCACTATCGGCTTTGGCCACCAGCAACCGCACTATCGAGTTTCTGTCGACTTCGGTCACCAGTGCCCAACACTATTTGGCACTATCGGCTTTGGCCACCAGCAACCGCACTATCGAGTGTCTATCGACTTCGCTCTCCAGTGACTCACACTATTTGACACTATCGGCTTTGGCCACCAGCAACCGCAATATAGAGTGGCTATCGACTTCGGTCACCAGTGTCCAACACTATTAGGCACTATCGGTGTCGGCCATCAGTAACCGCACTATCGAGTTGCTATCGACTTCGGTCACCAGTGTCCAACACTATTTGGCACTATCGGCTTTGGCCACCAGCAACCGCAATATCGAGTTGCTATCGACTTCGGTCACCAGTGTCCAACACTATTTGGCACTATCGGCTTTGACCACCAGCAACCGCACTATCGAGTGTCTATCGACTTCGGTCACCAGTGTCCAACACTATTTGGCACTATCAGCTTTGACCACCAACAACCGCACTATAGAGTGTCTGTCGACTTCGGTCACCAGTGTCCAACAATATTTGGCACTATCGGCTTTGGCCACCAGCAACCGCAATATCGAGTTAATATCGACTTCGGTCACCAGTGTCCAACACTATTTGGCACTATCGGCTTTGACCACCAGCAGCCGCACTATCGAGTGTCTATCGACTTCGGTCACCAGTGTCCAACACTATTTGGCACTATCGGCTTTGGCCACCAGCAACGGCAATATAGAGTGGCTATCGACTTCGGTCACCAGTGTCCAACACTATTTGGCACTATCGGTGTCGGCCACCAGCAACCGCACTATCGAGTGTCTATCGACTTCGGTCACCAGTGTCCAACACTATTTGGCACTATCGGCTTTGGCCACCAGCAACCGCAATATCGAGTTGCTATCGACTTCGGTCACCAGTGTCCAACACTATTTGCCACTATCGGTGTCGGCCATCAGTAACCGCACTATCGAGTTGCTATCGACTTCGGTCACCAGTGTCCAACACTATTTGGCACTATCGGTGTCGGCCATCAGTAACCGCACTATCGAGTTGCTATCGACTTCGGTCACCAGTGTCCAACACTATTTGGCACTATCGGCTTTGGCCACCAGCAACCGCAATATCGAGTTGCTATCGACTTCGGTCACCAGTGTCCAACACTATTTGGCACTATCGGCTTTGACCACCAGCAACCACACTATCGAGTGTCTATCGACTTCGGTCACCAGTGTCCAACACTATTTGGCACTATCGGCTTTGGCCACCAGCAACCGCAATATAGAGTGGCTATCGACTTCGGTCACCAGTGTTCAACACTATTTGGCACTATCGGTGTCGGCCACCAGCAACCGCACTATCGAGTGTCTATCGACTTCGGTCACCAGTGTCCAACACTATTTGGCACTATCGGCTTTGGCCACCAGCAACCGCAATATAGAGTGGCTATCGACTTCGGTCACCAGTGTTCAACACTATTTGGCACTATCGGTGTCGGCCACCAGCAACCGCACTATCGAGTTGCTATCGACTTCGGTCACCAGTGTCCAACACTATTTGGCACTATCGGCTTTGGCCACCAGCAACCGCAATATCGAGTTGCTATCGACTTCGGTCACCAGTGTCCAACACTATTTGCCACTATCGGTGTCGGCCATCAGTAACCGCACTATCAAGTTGCTATCGACTTCGGTCACCAGTGTCCAACACTATTTGGCACTATCGGGGTCGGCCATCAGTAACCGCACTATGGAGTTGCTATCGACTTCGGTCACCAGTGTCCAACACTATTTGGAACTATCGGCTTTGGCCACCAGCAACAGCACTATCGAGTTGCTATCGACTTCGGTCACCAGTGTCCAACACTATTTCGCACTATCGGCTTTGACCACCAGCAACCGCACTATCGACTTGCTATCGACTTCGGTCACCAGTGTCAAACACTATTTGGCACTATCGGCGTCGGTCATCAGTAACCGCACTATCGAGTTGCTATCGACTTCGGTCACCAGTGTCCAACACTATTTGGCACCATCAGTTTGGCCACCAGCAACCGCACTAGCGAGTGTCTATCGACTTCGGTCACCAGTGTCTAACACTATTTGGCACTATCGGTTTTGGCCAACAGCAACAGCACTATCGAGTTGCTATCGACTTCGGTCACCAGTGTAAAACACTATTTGACACTATCGGCGTTGACCACCAGTAAGCGCACTATCGAGTTGCTATCGACTTCGGTCACCAGTGTCTAAACCTATTTGGCACTATCGGCTTTGGCCACCAGCAACCGCACTATCGAGTGTCTATCGACTTCGGTCACCAGTACCCAACACTATTTGGCACTATCGGCTTTGGCCACCAGCAGCCGCACCATCGACTGTCTATCGACTTCGGTCACCAGTGTCTAACACTATTTGGCACTATCGGCTTTGGCCACCAGCAACCGCCCTATCGAGTTGCTATCGACTTTGGTCACCAGTGTCCAACACTATTTGGCACTATCGGGGTCGGCCATCAGTAACCGCACTATCGAGTTGCTATCGACTTCGGTCACCAGTGTCCAACACTATTTGGCACTATCGGCTTTGGCCACCAGCACCAGCACTATCGACTTCGATCAACAGTGTCCAACACTATTTGGCACTATCGGCTTTGGCCACCAGCAACCGCACTATTGAGTTGCTATCGACTTAAGTCACCAGTGTCCAACACTATTTGGCACTATCGGATTTGACCACCAGCAACAGCACTATCGAGTTGCTATCGACTTCGGTCACCAGTGTCCAACACTATTTGGCACTATCGGCTTTGGCCACCAGCAACCGCACTATCGAGTGTCTATCGACTTTGGTCACCAGTGCCCAACACTATTTGGCACTATCGGCTTTGGCCAGCAGCAACTGCACTATCGACTTGCTATGGACTTCAGTTACCAGTGTCCAAGACTATTGTGCACTATCGGCTTTGGCCACCAGCAACCGCACTTTCGAGTGTCTATCGACTTTGGTCACCAGTGTCCAACACTATTTGGCACTATAGGCTTTGACCACCAGCAACCGCACTATCGAGTGTCTATCGACTTTGGTCACCAGTGCCCAACACTATTTAGCACTATCGGCTTTGGTCACCAGCAACTGCACTATCGAGTGTCTATCGACTTCGGTCACCAGTGTCCAACACTATTGGGCACTATCGGCTTTGGCCACCAGCAACCGCACTATCGAGTGTCTATCGACTTCGGTCACCAGGGTCCAACACTATTTGGCACTATCGGCATCGGCCATCAGTAACTGCACTATCGAGTTGCTATCGACTTCGGTGACCAGTGTCCAACACTATTTGGCACTATCGGCTTTGGCCACCAGCAACCACACTTTCGAGTGTCTATCGACTTCGGTCACCAGTGTCCAACACTATTGGGCACTATCGGCTTTGGCCACCAGCAACCGCACTATCGAGTGTCTATCGACTTCGGTCACCAGTGTCCAACAATATATGGCACTATCGGCTTTGGCCACCAGCAACCGCACTATCGAGTTGCTATCGACTTCGGTCACCAGTGTCCAACACTATTTGGCACTATCGGCTTTGACCACCAGCAACCGCACTATCGACTTGCTATCGACTTCGGTCACCAGTGTCCAACACTATTTGGCACCATCAGTTTGGCCACCAGCAACCGCACTATCGAGTGTCTATCGACTTCGGTCACCAGTGTCCAACACTATTTGGCACTCTCGGCTTTGTCCACCAGCAACCGCACTATCGAGTGTCTATCGACTTCGGTCACCAGTGTCTAACACTATTTGACACTATCGGCTTTAGCCACCAGCAACCGCACTCTTGAGTTGCTATCGACTATGGTCACCAGTGTCCAACACTATTTGGCACTATCGGCTTTGGCCACCAGCAACCGCACTATCGAGTGTCTATCGACTTCGATCACCAGGGTCCAACACTATTTGGCACTATCGGCATCGGCCATCAGTAACTGCACTATCGAGTTGCTATCGACTTCGGTGACCAGTGTCCAACACTATTGGGCACTATCGGCTTTGGCCACCAGCAACCGCACTATCGAGTGTCTATCGACTTCGGTCACCAGGGTCCAACACTATTTGGCACTATCGGCATCGGCCATCAGTAACTGCACTATCGAGTTGCTATCGACTTCGGTGACCAGTGTCCAACACTATTTGGCACTATCGGCTTTGGCCACCAGCAACCACACTTTCGAGTGTCTATCGACTTCGGTCACCAGTGTCCAACACTATTGGGCACTATCGGCTTTGGCCACCAGCAACCGCACTATCGAGTGTCTATCGACTTCGGTCACCAGTGTCCACTAATATATGGCACTATCGGCTTTGGCCACCAGCAACCGCACTATCGAGTTGCTATCGACTTCGGTCACCAGTGTCCAACACTATTTGGCACTATCGGCTTTGACCACCAGCAACCGCACTATCGACTTGCTATCGACTTCGGTCACCAGTGTCCAACACTATTTGGCACCATCAGTTTGGCCACCAGCAACCGCACTATCGAGTGTCTATCGACTTCGGTCACCAGTGTCCAACACTATTTGGCACTCTCGGCTTTGTCCACCAGCAACCGCACTATCGAGTGTCTATCGACTTCGGTCACCAGTGTCTAACACTATTTGACACTATCGGCTTTGGCCACCAGCAACCGCACTATCGAGTGTCTATCGACTTCGCTCTCCAGTGTCTCACACTATTTGACACTATCGGCTTTGGCCACCAGCAACCGCAATATAGAGTGGCTATCGACTTCGGTCACCAGTGTCCAACACTATTTGGCACCATCAGTTTGGCCACCAGCAACCGCACTATCGAGTGTCTATCGACTTCGGTCACCAGTGTCCAACACTATTTGGCACTCTCGGCTTTGTCCACCAGCAACCGCACTATCGAGTTTCTGTCGACTTCGGTCACCAGTGCCCAACACTATTTGGCACTATCGGCTTTGGCCACCAGCAACCGCACTATCGAGTGTCTATCGACTTCGCTCTCCAGTGTCTCACACTATTTGACACTATCGGCTTTGGCCACCAGCAACCGCAATATAGAGTGGCTATCGACTTCGGTCACCAGTGTCCAACACTATTTGGCACTATCAGTGTCGGCCATCAGTAACCGCACTAACGAGTTGCTATCGACTTCGGTCACCAGTGTCCAACACTATTTGGCACTATCGGCTTTGGCCACCAGCAACCGCAATATCGAGTTGCTATCGACTTCGGTCACCAGTGTCCAACACTATTTGCCACTATCGGTGTCGGCCATCAGTAACCGCACTATCGAGTTGCTATCGAATTCGGTCACCAGTGTCCAACACTATTTGGCACTATCGGTGTCGGCCATCAGTAACCGCACTATCGAGTTGCTATCGACTTCGGTCACCAGTGTCCAACACTATTTGGCACTATCGGCTTTGGCCACCAGCAACCGCAATATCGAGTTGCTATCGACTTCGGTCACCAGTGTCCAACACTATTTGGCACTATCGGCTTTGACCACCAGCAACCACACTATCGAGTGTCTATCGACTTCGGTCACCAGTGTCCAACACTATTTGGCACTATCGGCTTTGGCCACCAGCAACCGCAATATAGAGTGGCTATCGACTTCGGTCACCAGTGTTCAACACTATTTGGCACTATCGGTGTCGGCCACCAGCAACCGCACTATCGAGTGTCTATCGACTTCGGTCACCAGTGTCCAACACTATTTGGCACTATCGGCTTTGGCCACCAGCAACTGCACTATCGAGTGTCTATCGACTTCGCTCTCCAGTGTCTCACACTATTTGACACTATCGGCTTTGGCCACCAGCAACCGCAATATAGAGTGGCTATCGACTTCGGTCACCAGTGTCCAACACTATTTGGCACTATCAGTGTCGGCCATCAGTAACCGCACTATCGAGTTGCTATCGACTTCGGTCACCAGTGTCCAACACTATTTGGCACTATCGGCTTTGGCCACCAGCAACCGCAATATCGAGTTGCTATCGACTTCGGTCACCAGTGTCCAACACTATTTGCCACTATCGGTGTCGGCCATCAGTAACCGCACTATCGAGTTGCTATCGACTTCGGTCACCAGTGTCCAACACTATTTGGCACTATCGGGGTCGGCCATCAGTAACCGCACTATGGAGTTGCTATCGACTTCGGTCACCAGTGTCCAACACTATTTGGAACTATCGGCTTTGGCCACCAGCAACAGCACTATCGAGTTGCTATCGACTTCGGTCACCAGTGTCCAACACTATTTCGCACTATCGGCTTTGACCACCAGCAACCGCACTATCGACTTGCTATCGACTTCGGTCACCAGTGTCAAACACTATTTGGCACTATCGGCGTCGGTCATCAGTAACCGCACTATCGAGTTGCTATCGACTTCGGTCACCAGTGTCCAACACTATTTGGCACCATCAGTTTGGCCACCAGCAACCGCACTATCGAGTGTCTATCGACTTCGGTCACCAGTGTCTAACACTATTTGGCACTATCGGTTTTGGCCAACAGCAACAGCACTATCGAGTTGCTATCGACTTCGGTCACCAGTGTAAAACACTATTTGACACTATCGGCGTTGACCACCAGCAAGCGCACTATCGAGTTGCTATCGACTTCGGTCACCAGTGTCTAAACCTATTTGGCACTATCGGCTTTGGCCACCAGCAACCGCACTATCGAGTGTCTATCGACTTCGGTCACCAGTACCCAACACTATTTGGCACTATCGGCTTTGGCCACCAGCAGCCGCACCATCGACTGTGTGAGGTGTGTCGAGGACCACGCTCTGTGTCGGAGCGTAGAGAGTGAGCGGACAGTGCTCCGCTCATTCCAGATCGTTGTCGCAGTGCGGTTATCGGCATCTCCTCTTCACATCATGACGACGGAGAGAGCAGTCCCGTAAAGTGGCGTGAGCGAAGTTTCTAGAAGAATTTTTTTTCTATGAACTGCACATCACGCCATCCTACGGGACTTGCAATAAAAGTCGATCATGGTGAGAGGGAGTGAGATGTCGCTAGCTGCGTAGCGGCGGCGACTGGAATGAGCGAGGCAAACCAGTTTGCTCTCTGTCGCTTCGAAGCAAAGCGTGGTTTTCAAAAAGTGAGATTCGTTCGACAGCCAGAAGCAAGTAAAGAAGTGATTCGGAAGAAAACTCGCGAAAAATTATACTTTCATAATTTGTAATACGAAATTTTGTTTATACAAGAGCAAAGCTAATATTTTACAGTTATAAAACAATAGGAATTTCGTGATCTTTTAAGTAATTGAAAAATATTGTTATATAAATTAATTTCCATTATAAAAAAAGGATTATTCTAATATTATAAACATAATACTTTAACGGTGTGTTTAATGTTTTCAAAAGTTTTGGATTCCACGTGAAAGTCCTCGTTATAAATAAACTGAAAACAAAAATAAAAACCGTTGTTTAGAGTCACGCACGGAAAATAAAGTGATTAAAATTCAACCCAAAAAAAAAAAAAAAAAAAAAAAAAAATACTTTGAAAAGAACAAAAATATAAATAAAAATAAAATATTAAATGAATTTTACTCTTGAAAATTCTAAATAACTATTTACTAAAAACTCAATAAGTGATTGTTTATCAGTGTTTATAAAAATCAATTTAAAATTGAGGTGCAGGCAGAATCATCGATAACGAAACGAGGCAGACGTGTGACTCGGAAATGAGTCGTGTTATTAAATATTAAAATCCAATTTTATGGAAATTCATGTACATGGAAAAAGCGAATTGGGTGATAAAAAGTCAAGGCAAGCGCGTCGAAAAGTACAAGTCGTCAGTATTGAAAGTCAATGACTACAACGCAGAAACCCGTGAAAATGAGAAATCGTGAAAGAATTGATTGATTCGAACTGTGCAACGATATACGGCGATTCGGAATTCTGCTAATAATTCTGTTTAAAACTTAGTTGAGTGATAAAAGAGTGCTTTGTAAATCTTCGGTACCTGTTGACGAATCCGAAGTCCGATTGTTATTGATACATATATGGACAACCCGAGCAAATTATTTCAACTGCCAAAGAAACGGTTAATACTTTTGGTTATTTTTTTTTTGATTGATGTACATACAGCGGTACACACATCGCGGTGGTGCTAAAATTGTCTGAAATCTTCAATAAGTGTGACATGAGTGGAACAGAACAACAATTGTATTTCATACTCATTTTATACTCATCAAATAACGCGTATTGAATCAATTACTTAAGAAGAAAAAAAAAACAGTAGGAAGAAGTGAACAGAAACTGCATCGCCAGCGACTAAAAGCGCAAAGCATATGTTAACAGTTTTCGCACGCGTAATAGAAACAGTGTAAATCAGCAATAAAGTACAAGTACATAAAACGCGGACTATCACATCAAGCATACATACCTTTTGGATTCGTGTGGAAGTCAGTTATCAATTGGTATGAGTCTTTGTAGTATCAAGGTGCCTTGAAAGAAAAGAAATCAACATTTATTAATCAATCAAACACACATCTGCTGAAGTAAATCCAACTACCGGACGAACGAGGCGAACAGTATAGCTGGTGCACCGATGCAAGGCGAAATCCCTTCCAAGCGGACAGCTTCAAGGAACGCAGAACGACTCGGATTTTATTAATTTATTATATTACTTGATATTGAGATAGTATAAAAGAAAACAACGACAACGAACTATTGAAAATAGGCAACTTTGTAAATTAAGTTGAAGAAATTTGTTTTTTTTTTTTTCTCAAAGAAAAGCCTTTAAATCGTTAAACTTTATTGTGGATGTACAAAATGGTAGAGGATTACATGCTTACATAAATATTTTTCTTTTTTTTAAACCTTTTATGATCAAATACCAAATATTTACAACATCGCTGCATTGCATAACCTTTAATAAAATAAAGAATGCCCGGCCAAACTTAATTAATGCATTTAACATAATGTATCCAGTTTGATCCTCTTTGTTTAAGTCTGTAATTGGCTAGTATCCTTTATACTCACCTCGGAGATAATTAAGTGTACTTTCAGGTCGGAGCCTCTTTCGCTGGCGCCTTCGAAGTGGAGGACTCTACCAGGTATTTGGAGTATTTATATAATTGATTGACTATCTTTGATAATATTATTTTTTTTTTTACCACGACATTCCTTTAGTCGTTCAGTTATACCGTCAATATTCGACAAAAAAAAAAAAAAACAAATTCAAATTTAAACAAGCACTGAAGGCAGACGCAACTCCAGCAATGCAATACATTACTCGATAGGCTTGGTGATCGAAAATATGTATACATATAGCTAGATTTATATATAGATATAAGTGGCATTTGACCTGATTATGTTATCTTATACAGGGATGGTAATTATCGAAACATATAGATAGGCAAAAGCGTAGAAAAATCGCCCAGATAAATTATGTACCGATTACTCAAAACAAACCATGTTTCCTACGCTCAATTGTTATAATATTTTTCTTTTTTTTTTGCTAAGTGTGTTCATATGGGTTATAATTATCATTAAAAATTTGTTGTTAAACTTAATTAACTTGTTGTTCACTATGAATTGAGTATTTAACATAGGTTAACAGGTGAGTTAGCGGTTCCACTCCGCGCAGCCAGGCGACACACAAGAAAGGGGTTGGCGCACAAACTCCAAACGCGCCAACCATGGAAGGGCGGGTATAGAAAAGGGGGAGGGAAATAACATCCACTCCTCCCCCCCATCTACTCCTCTCATCTCCCTCCCACCTCTCACACAGCGTAGTATTGCGTTTTGTTTTTTTTTGTTGTTGAGTTTTTTTTTTCTCTCTCGCCGCCAGCTTAGCATCGATCGCGGTGTGAGGTCGTCGTGCGACTTTTCGGTAATCGGTCTCGTTCTTGGCAGTATAGCCACCGTAAGCCTCAGCTCCTTTCTTTTTTTTGTAACTGGGGTTTCAAGACGCTGTCGGGGTTGTTGAAGAACCCCCCCACTTTCCCTGAGCACGGCCGGACGAGCTGAGCTGCCCTGACAGCGATCATCTTTTCATTTGTGATTTTTTTTTTTTTTTTTTTTGATATTTTCATTTTTATTGTTAATTTAGATTTTCGCGGACCCTCCCACCCCTCAACGTTACAAAATGGCGCCCAACGTGGGGCACGACTGTACAAGTATTATTTTTTTTTGTCCGTCCGAAATGATTGAGAGTCCCTGTACAGTGGTGCCCAAACTTTAGTAGCAACCGTTAATGTTTGTTTTAGATCAAATTAAAAATTGTTTTTTTTGCAAGTTCTTTCGATCTTCTGTCGATTCTCGCTGGACTTACGCTATGGAATATTAGTGTTCGGTGCGTACCGCTGAATCCACCCTTCGAGCGATTGCTTGCTTTTAGTCATTCCGCCGAGGAAGAAGACCACTTGTTTAGACTTTTGATATATGATACCTTTAAAACGAAGGAATCTTCTGGTTCGAGATTTTGTTTCATGAATTTAATGGTCGTTTAGCAACTCATCAGAAATTCCCAAATTAGTTAAAGTTTTTTTTTACAAATTCTGTGGTATATTGTAGCCTCATTCAATTGGAGATTTCACCTCAATAGCGTTGATCATTGGTGACTCGTTGGATGACGCTCACTTTAATTATATTTTTTTTATTTTTTTTTATTTTATTCTATTTTTCCTGTAGTTTAGCCCTTGGTTTCTTTTGTTTATCACTAGTGGTTGCTACTGAACACCAGTCGTGATCGGTGCAAGTTGGAGTGGACAATGAAAGGTTTTTTTTTGCCTGAGGAAAATGGAGGGATTGAATGAGAGTGATAGTGTCGTCTGGTTGAGTGGAGCCGCTGCTTTACCACCTGTTAAACCTTGTCCTGTTGGATTTATCTTTTCGTTTTTTTTTTTTGAATTAAAATATCTACCTTCGTCTTAATTCGTTTTGCGAGTTAGGTTACGATTATTCCGACTATTGACGGGTTTTGGTTTCAATCATTAATATTTTTGCGGTTGATCAGTGAATGCGTTAATTTTAGAAAATTATTCGCATTTAACTAGATCATAAGGATAATTCCTATTATATTTTTTTGTTACTATATAGTTTGCCTGTACATAAATATTCTTACTTCAGGTCAAAAATTTGATTTTTCTTAAGTTTTTTTTTTGTCTCGCCATTCGATTTAATTTAATTTAAACCATTGTTTCAACTCACGATTTAACTTAGCAGCTAGTAGATATTATCTTTCTTATTTTTTTTTGCTGACGGTTAATCCGCTTAGTTACTTTTAGGAAAATTTTTTTTTCCCTTCATCTCAATTCAAGCTTCTTCTAATTTTTATGCTGATTTGGTTATCTTCTACTTCTCAATTTTCGGCGTTTAATTTTACGTTTTGCTTAAATCAATTCGGTTTAATTTTAGCTGTAATTTTTTTTTTATCAAATTCAATTCGTTGAGTTTAATTTTGATTATACCTAATGGTTAATGGTGATCTAATTTCAATTATAATTTCTTTATTAATTTCTAATTCATCTTGCAATATTGTTTTTTTTTCTTTCGCTCCTCGCCCTGGAGAAACATATAGTTAAAAACATATATATTTGTAATATATATAGATATATATACATTCATACATTCATTCTAGTAGATATTATCTTTCTTATTTTTTTTTGCTGACGGTTAATCCGCTTAGTTACTTTTAGGAAAATTTTTTTTTCCCTTCATCTCAATTCAAGCTTCTTCTAATTTTTATGCTGATTTGGTTATCTTCTACTTCTCAATTTTCGGCGTTTAATTTTACGTTTTGCTTAAATCAATTCGGTTTAATTTTAGCTGTAATTTTTTTTTTATCAAATTCAATTCGTTGAGTTTAATTTTGATTATACCTAATGGTTAATGGTGATCTAATTTCAATTATAATTTCTTTATTAATTTCTAATTCATCTTGCAATATTGTTTTTTTTTCTTTCGCTCCTCGCCCTGGAGAAACATATAGTTAAAAACATATATATTTGTAATATATATAGATATATATACATTCATACGTAACTAAAGTCTATTAATTTGATTCTATTTAATTTTAAACTCAAGCACCGCTATTTGGGCGGCTGATTTTTTTTCGACTTTGCCACTTGGGGTTTTGACCACTTTTTTTTTTTTCTTTTTTTTTTTGCTTTTGCGCGTTGGCGGCGATTTGACTTGGGATTCGGGTTATTTTTTTTTGAACAAAATGTCGAACGCCGGCCGATGTCCAATTTGCTATGAGCCGCTTCATACAAAGGGCCCAGTGACGCGTACGTCTTGCCGACACAACTTTCATTTTTGGTGCTTACAAGCTTGGTTGGAAAGATCCCAAACTTGCCCAGTGTGTAGTACTCACCTCGAGCCGACCCTAACTGGAGCGGTTCCAAAACATAGGGCAGTAGGCGAATACACTGGCCCGGTTACGCGAAGCATGACGAATGATAGAGCGCGGGAGTTGGCAACCCAAGCTCAAACGATAACTGGTGATAAGTTCTTCGAAGAAATAAACCGGCTAAATTTGTCTCAGTCTGGTTCTCTTCAAACTGCTCAGCGTCCAACTTCAGTGGTAGACGACGACGTGCAGAGGGATGGCGCCAATGCTTCAGCCATACACAACTCCACGGTCAGGTCGCAAGAGCCAAACTCGATAGACAATCCTACTCTGTCTCAGGAACTACAGTCCATGAAGGACGAATTGCGATCGGTCGTTCTAGAACTGCGACGCGTATCTATGGGCACGCCGGTGGCCACCACCAGTATAACAACCACAACGGGATCCACCTCGGTCACCCCTGCAGTCACTATGGCGGACAATCGTTGGGCTCAGGTCATGCCAAATCTTGCGCCAACCTCTCAAGCTCCGATAGTCGGAGGCACTTTTGATAAGGCCTCAGCAGTCATCTCGGGATGGCGGCTGAAGTTTTCTGGCGACACCTCAGGGATGAGCGTGGAAGATTTCATCTACCGGGTAACTGCACTAACGTCCCAATGCTTGGCTGGCAACTTTTCGCTGCTATGTCAGCACGCTCACTTGCTCTTCTCAGGTAAAGCTGAAGAATGGTACTGGCGCTTCCATCGACAAACCTATCGGGTTGATTGGCCCGGCTTGTGCAGCCAGTTGAAAACCAAGTTCCAAAGCTTCTTAACCGATTACGAGCTGAGCGAACACATACGCCGGCGTAAGCAACGCCCAAGCGAACGGTTTGACGACTTTTTCGACAGTGTGTTGGCTATGAATGA
This sequence comes from Thecophora atra, assembly GCA_937620795.1. Classification (NCBI taxonomy): domain Eukaryota; kingdom Metazoa; phylum Arthropoda; class Insecta; order Diptera; family Conopidae; genus Thecophora; species Thecophora atra. The sequence continues at coordinate 33,068,595 of OW569398.1, forward strand.
TCGCTTACACCATCCCTTACGGGACCCTGAACTGCTCGAGATCCTTACCCACAATTTGTCCCCAACATTAGGACGAGAGCTACTGCATGTCAACCTGACTAGTCTGAACGACCTCCGTCGGGCATGTCACAAGCACGAAAACTATTACCGTGAGCGGTACCATGACCAGCATGACCCTACATTCGCCAGAAGACGGGTGGCTGAGGTGAAATCCGACGACTGGGAGGACGGATGGCCATCGATACCAAGAATGCCACGTGACGCCGCGGCGTACGTTTTGCTACGGTTGCGGTAAACCGAACACTTTCAAACCCTCCTGCTTGACTAGTCTGAACGACCTCCGTCGGGCATGTCACAAGCACGAAAACTATTACCGTGAGCGGTACCATGACCAGCATGACCCTACATTCGCCAGAAGACGGGTGGCTGAGGTGAAATCCGACGACTGGGAGGCGGATGGCCATCGATACCAAGAATGCCACGTGACGCCGCGGCGTACGTTTTGCTACGGTTGCGGTAAACCGAACACTTTCAAACCCTCCTGCTTGACGTGCAAGGATCGATCGGAAAACCAAATGGCGGGCACTCATGCGAGGACGACCGGAGCTGTCTCGCGTCCCAGTCGTCCAATGTCGCCTCAGAACCGGCACTAATTCCACCATTAACAATTTTACCAAGACCCAACACTGCCCACTTCGAAGGGAGCAACCTTCCTCCAAACGCACCTACTCCCAGCCGAGATATTATCCCGTATCACATTCGGCTTGCCAACTACAACCGAAGGCGAGCAGAAACTTTCGCAAACGAAATACGACGTAGCCGAAAAACCCTGCGTCTGCGTGCGTTCTGGAACCGGCTTAGGCGACTGAGCAAAATGGTAATTTCCTCGATCATCACTAAACCAAACGATACGCGGCCTTACGTGAATGTGTCAATAAATGGCAATTGCTATCTAGCCTTGCTAGACAGCGGGGCGCACGTGAGTGTGATTGGAGGTGCTTTAGCTCAAACCATCCTTAAAGAAGGTAGCGCAGTCGAAAATTTCCGAGGAAAGATACGAACTGCCGATGGTCAATCACAGGCAGTGGTTGGGTACTACACGGCAAAGACTCGGTTCAATAACCATTCACTTGACTTTCGTTTCTTATTAATACCATCAATTACGTCCAATATAATTTGCGGCATAGATTTCTGGAGAAAATTTAATATCCGGATCTCCGGCCTAGGAACCAGTACAGTCGCTTCACTAAATCGCGATGACGACAAATACATACCACTAAACGACGCCCAAAACCGACGGCTGAGTGGGGTTATTCAGAGCTTCCCGTCCTCAGAACGGGAAGGCCTGGGTAAAACCACTCTAGTAGAGCATTCCATCGACACTGGGGTGGCTAAGGCAATCAAGCAGCGATATTATCCAATTTCGCCTGCTCGGGAACGTTTGCTTTGCCAAGAGTTGGATCGGATGCTGTCGATGGGCGTGATAGAGGAAGCAGGTGGGTCAGCATGGTCATCCCCTGGGGTGCTGATCGTCAAACCTGGCAAGGTGCGTTTCTGTCTCGATTCTCGCAAGTTGAACGAAGTCACCATTAAAGATGCTTATCCACTGCCAAATATAGATGGTATCTTGAGCCGATTGCCGGCAGTGAACTTCATTTCCAAAGTCGACTTGAAAGACGCATTCTGGCAGATTTGCCTTGACGAAGCTTCCAAGGGAAAGACCGCCTTTACTGTCCCGAACAGACCACACTACCAGTTTACACGAATGCCTTTCGGGTTGTGCAACGCACCCCAGACAATGTGCCGACTTATGGATCAGGTGATCCCCTACAATCTCAAGTCGAGGGTGTTCGTGTACCTGGATGATCTGCTGATCCTATCGAGCTCTTTCGACGAGCATTTGATGCATTTGTCAGAGGTGGCGAGTTGTTTGCGCAGGGCTGGTCTAACCATAAACGTGTCAAAGAGCGAATTCTGCCTACACGAAGTGAACTACTTGGGCTACGTTGTGGGAAGAGGTACGCTACGAACTGACCCGGAAAAAGTAATCGCCATCAACGAGTACCCGGAGCCAAAAACCGTGAGGCAAGTGCGCAGGTTCCTGGGCATGGTGGGCTGGTATAGGAAGTTCATTCCAGACTTCTCAACTGTCACGTTCCATCTGACCGAATTGCTGACGAAGGGCAAAAGCTTCGCATGGGGACCTCTGGCTCAGCAGTCATTCGATAGGATCAAGCAACTACTGACCGAGGCACCGTTTCTCATACATCCTGACTACTCCAAACCATTCATTGTCCAGTGTGACGCAAGTCAATCGGGGGTTGGAGCTGTGCTAGCGCAACGCGACAAAGATGGCCATGAGCGACCCATCGCGTACATGTCGCAGAAATTATCCAAGGCCCAGCGCAATTACACAGTTTCCGAACTTGAATGTTTGGCAGTGATCCTCGCAATCAAGAAGTTCAGGATGTATATCGAGGGCCAGGAGTTCAAAGTTGTCACCGATCACTCTTGTTTGAAGTGGTTGATGAGTCAGAGGGACCTTTCGGGGCGACTAGCCCGATGGTCACTCAAGCTTCAAGGACTAGATTTTTCAATCGAACATCGGAAGGGCTCCGCCAATGTCGTGGCGGACGCGTTGTCAAGATCGATGGAAGATGCCCCAAGTGATGGGTTGTCATCCATCGAAATTGTCACCGAGCCGCTCATCGACTTGGCGTCCCCGGCCTTTTCATCCGCAGAGTACGAAGAATTGAAAGAAAAATTCTCAGGCGAAGAATTCCCGGATTTCCGCGTCGTCGATCAGTATTTGTACCACCGCACAGAGTTCAACACGGGTAATAATGACACCGACGATTTGGGGTGGAAACTTTACGTGCCACTCGACCTTCGAGACCAAGTCGTCAGAGCTTCACACGACCCTCCTACTTCAGCTCATGCCGGAATCGCGAAAACACTGCATAAAATCCGACGTCATTTATATTGGCCAGGAATGTACCAGCAGGTATACAAATATATCTCGAATTGCGAAGTATGTAGCACGACTAAGGTGCCGTCTCAGACCTTGCGACCACCTATGGGATCTTTAGGCTCGACCGAAAGCCCCTTTCAGCGACTATATATGGACCTGATCGGTCCATTTCCACGCACTAAAAGTGGTAACATAGGCATTCTTATTGTCATGGACCACTTTTCGAAATTCACCTTTCTGAAGCCGCTACGAAAATTTACGGCGACTCCAATTATTGATTTCCTACGCGATAACGTGTTTTATTGTTTCGGTGTACCCCAGACAATAGTGAGCGACAATGGTCGGCAGTTCATCAGCCGGGACATGTCCACCTTCTTAGAAAAATTTGGCGTTAAGCATATCTTTACTGCCGCTTATTCTCCGCAAGCTAATGCATCCGAGCGGGTCAACCGTTCGATCAATCAAGCGCTTCGCGCATACGTTAAACAGGATCAGCGGTCATGGGATGTTTACCTCAGTAGCATTAACTGTGCACTGCGTGACAGCCTGCATCAGTCAATTGGTTACGCTCCTTATTTTGTCCTGTTTGGCCAGCATATGGTCACTCATGGGAAGGAATATGGAGTTATGCAAAAACTCGGCGAGGTGAATGACCGGTCCATTCGACCGCGACGAACTGACATGAACCAGATGCTACAGACTCAGGTTAAGAAGCATCTGCAAGCGGCCTTCGAGAAAAACGCCCGCAGATATAATCTCAGGTCGAGGGTTCGAGTTTTCGAAGTAGGCCAGCGGGTCATCCGACGAAACTTCCAACTGAGTAAACAGGCCGATCATTTCTGCGCTAAGCTAGCCCCTGTTGGGATACCCGCTAAGGTAGTGGAAGTGGTCGGAAATTCATGCTATCGCTTAGAAACTCCAGAGGGAGCCCCGATGGGAATATACCACGCCAAGGACATTTGGTGAAACGGGCTAAACAGATCACCTTTCCCAGCCGCTGCTCTGGTCCCTGGCGCCCGATCATCACCTGTTTTGTGAGGTGTGTCGAGGACCACGCTCTGTGTCGGAGCGCAGAGAGTGAGCGGACAGTGCTCCGCTCATTCCAGATCGTTGTCGCAGTGCGGTTATCGGCATCTCCTCTTCACATCATGACGACGGAGAGAGCAGTCCCGTAAAGTGGCGTGAGCGAAGTTTCTAGAAGAATTTTTTTTCTATGAACTGCACATCACGCCATCCTACGGGACTTGCAATAAAAGTCGATCATGGTGAGAGGGAGTGAGATGTCGCTAGCTGCGTAGCGGCGGCGACTGGAATGAGCGAGGCAAACCAGTTTGCTCTCTGTCGCTTCGAAGCAAAGCGTGGTTTTCAAAAAGTGAGATTCGTTCGACAGCCAGAAGCAAGTAAAGAAGTGATTCGGAAGAAAACTCGCGAAAAATTATACTTTCATAATTTGTAATACGAAATTTTGTTTATACAAGAGCAAAGCTAATATTTTACAGTTATAAAACAATAGGAATTTCGTGATCTTTTAAGTAATTGAAAAATATTGTTATATAAATTAATTTCCATTATAAAAAAAGGATTATTCTAATATTATAAACATAATACTTTAACGGTGTGTTTAATGTTTTCAAAAGTTTTGGATTCCACGTGAAAGTCCTCGTTATAAATAAACTAAGGAAAATAAAGTGATTAAAATTCAACCCAAAAAAAAAAAAAAAAAAAAAAAAAAATACTTTGAAAAGAACAAAAATATAAATAAAAATAAAATATTAAATGAATTTTACTCTTGAAAATTCTAAATAACTATTTACTATAAACTCAATAAGTGATTGTTTATCAGTGTTTATAAAAATCATTATAAAATTGAGGTGCAGGCAGAATCATCGATAACGAAACGAGGCAGACGTGTGACTCGGAAATGAGTCGTGTTATTAAATATTAAAATCCAATTTTATGGAAATTCATGTACATGGAAAAAGCGAATTGGGTGATAAAAAGTCAAGGCAAGCGCGTCGAAAAGTACAAGTCGTCAGTATTGAAAGTCAATGACTACAACGCAGAAACCCGTGAAAATGAGAAATCGTGAAAGAATTGATTGATTCGAACTGTGCAACGATATACGGCGATTCGGAATTCTGCTAATAATTCTGTTTAAAACTTAGTTGAGTGATAAAAGAGTGCTTTGTAAATCTTCGGTACCTGTTGACGAATCCGAAGTCCGATTGTTATTGATACATATATGGACAACCCGAGCAAATTATTTCAACTGCCAAAGAAACGGTTAATACTTTTGGTTATTTTTTTTTTAATTGATGTACATACAGCGGTACACACATCGCGGTGGTGCTAAAATTGTCTGAAATCTTCAATAAGTGTGACATGAGTGGAACAGAACAACAATTGCATTTCATACTCATTTTATACTCATCAAATAACGCGTATTGAATCAATTACTTAAGAAGAAAAAAAAAACAGTAGGAAGAAGTGAACAGAAACTGCATCGCCAGCGACTAAAAGCGCAAAGCATATGTTAACAGTTTTCGCACGCGTAATAGAAACAGTGTAAATCAGCAATAAAGTAAAAGTACATAAAACGCGGACTATCACATCAAGCATACATACCTTTTGGATTCGTGTGGAAGTCAGTTATCAATTGGTATGAGTCTTTGTAGTATCAAGGTGCCTTGAAAGAAAAGAAATCAACATTTATTAATCAATCAAACACACATCTGCTGAAGTAAATCCAACTACCGGACGAACGAGGCGAACAGTATAGCTGGTGCACCGATGCAAGGCGAAATCCCTTCCAAGCGGACAGCTTCAAGGAACGCAGAACGACTCGGATTTTATTAATTTATTATATTACTTGATATTGAGATAGTATAAAAGAAAACAACGACAACGAACTATTGAAAATAGGCAACTTTGTAAATTAAGTTGAAGAAATTTGTTTTTATTTTTTTTCTCAAAGAAAAGCCTTTAAATCGTTAAACTTTATTGTGGATGTACAAAATGGTAGAGGATTACATGCTTACATAAATATTTTTCTTTTTTTTAAACCTTTTATGATCAAATACCAAATATTTACAACATCGCTGCATTGCATAACCTTTAATAAAATAAAGAATGCCCGGCCAAACTTAATTAATGCATTTAACATAATGTATCCAGTTTGATCCTCTTTGTTTAAGTCTGTAATTGGCTAGTATCCTTTATACTCACCTCGGAGATAATTAAGTGTACTTTCAGGTCGGAGCCTCTTTCGCTGGCGCCTTCGAAGTGGAGGACTCTACCAGGTATTTGGAGTATTTATATAATTGATTGACTATCTTTGATAATATTATTTTTTTTTTTACCACGACATTCCTTTAGTCGTTCAGTTATACCGTCAATATTCGACAAAAAAAAAAAAAAACAAATTCAAATTTAAACAAGCACTGAAGGCAGACGCAACTCCAGCAATGCAATACATTACTCGATAGGCTTGGTGATCGAAAATATGTATACATATAGCTAGATTTATATATAGATATAAGTGGCATTTGACCTGATTATGTTATCTTATACAGGGATGGTAATTATCGAAACATATAGATAGGCAAAAGCGTAGAAAAATCGCCCAGATAAATTATGTACCGATTACTCAAAACAAACCATGTTTCCTACGCTCAATTGTTATAATATTTTTCTTTTTTTTTTGCTAAGTGTGTTCATATGGGTTATAATTATCATTAAAAATTTGTTGTTAAACTTAATTAACTTGTTGTTCACTATGAATTGAGTATTTAACATAGGTTAACAGGTGAGTTAGCGGTTCCACTCCGCGCAGCCAGGCGACACACAAGAAAGGGGTTGGCACACAAACTCCAAACGCGCCAACCATGGAAGGGCGGGTATAGAAAAGGGGGAGGGAAATAACATCCACTCCTCCCCCCCATCTACTCCTCTCATCTCCCTCCCACCTCTCACACAGCGTAGTATTGCGTTTTGTTTTTTTTTGTTGTTGAGTTTTTTTTTTCTCTCTCGCCGCCAGCTTAGCATCGATCGCGGTGTGAGGTCGTCGTGCGACTTTTCGGTAATCGGTCTCGTTCTTGGCAGTATAGCCACCGTAAGCCTCAGCTCCTTTCTTTTTTTTGTAACTGGGGTTTCAAGACGCTGTCGGGGTTGTTGAAGAACCCCCCCACTTTCCCTGAGCACGACCGGACGAGCTGAGCTGCCCTGACAGCGATCATCTTTTCGTTTGTGATTTTTTTTTTTTTTTTTTTGATATTTTCATTTTTATTGTTAATTTAGATTTTCGCGGACCCTCCCACCCCTCAACGTTACAACTGTCTATCGACTTCGGTCACCAGTGTCTAACACTATTTGGCACTATCGGCTTTGGCCACCAGCAACCGCCCTATCGAGTTGCTATCGACTTTGGTCACCAGTGTCCAACACTATTTGGCACTATCGGCTTTGGCCACCAGCAACCGCACTATCGAGTGTCTATCGACTTTGGTCACCAGTGCCCAACACTATTTGGCACTATCGGCTTTGGCCAGCAGCAACTGCACTATCGACTTACTATGGACTTCAGTTACCAGTGTCCAACACTATTTGGCACTATCGGGGTCGGCCATCAGTAACCGCACTATCGAGTTGCTATCGACTTCGGTCACCAGTGTCCAACACTATTTGGCACTATCGGCTTTGGCCACCAGCACCAGCACTATCGACTTCGATCAACAGTGTCCAACACTATTTGGCACTATCGGCTTTGGCCACCAGCAACCGCACTATTGAGTTGCTATCGACTTAAGTCACCAGTGTCCAACACTATTTGGCACTATCGGCTTTGGCCACCAGCAACAGCACTATCGAGTTGCTATCGACTTCGGTCACCAGTGTCCAACACTATTTGGCACTATCGGCTTTGGCCACCAGCAACCGCACTATCGAGTGTCTATCGACTTTGGTCACCAGTGCCCAACACTATTTGGCACTATCGGCTTTGGCCAGCAGCAACTGCACTATCGACTTACTATGGACTTCAGTTACCAGTGTCCAACACTATTTGGCACTATCGGGGTCGGCCATCAGTAACCGCACTATCGAGTTGCTATCGACTTCGGTCACCAGTGTCCAACACTATTTGGCACTATCGGCTTTGGCCACCAGCACCAGCACTATCGACTTCGATCAACAGTGTCCAACACTATTTGGCACTATCGGCTTTGGCCACCAGCAACCGCACTATTGAGTTGCTATCGACTTAAGTCACCAGTGTCCAACACTATTTGGCACTATCGGCTTTGGCCACCAGCAACCGCACTATCGAGTGTCTATCGACTTTGGTCACCAGTGCCCAACACTATTTGGCACTATCGGCTTTGGCCAGCAGCAACTGCACTATCGACTTACTATGGACTTTAGTTACCAGTGTCCAAGACTATTGTGCACTATCGGCTTTGGCCACCAGCAACCGCACTTTCGAGTGTCTATCGACTTTGGTCACCAGTGTCCAACACTATTTGGCACTATAGGCTTTGACCACCAGCAACCGCACTATCGAGTGTCTATCGCCTTTGGTCACCAGTGCCCAACACTATTTAGCACTATCGGCTTTGGTCACCAGCAACTGCACTATCGAGTGTCTATCGACTTCGGTCACCAGTGTCCAACACTATTGGGCACTATCGGCTTTGGCCACCAGCAACCGCACTATCGAGTGTCTATCGACTTCGGTCACCAGGGTCCAACACTATTTGGCACTATCGGCATCGGCCATCAGTAACTGCACTATCGAGTTGCTATCGACTTCGGTGACCAGTGTCCAACACTATTTGGCACTATCGGCTTTGGCCACCAGCAACCACACTTTCGAGTGTCTATCGACTTCGGTCACCAGTGTCCAACACTATTGGGCACTATCGGCTTTGGCCACCAGCAACCGCACTATCAAGTGTCTATCGACTTCGGTCACCAGTGTCCAACAATATATGGCACTATCGGCTTTGGCCACCAGCAACCACACTATCGAGTTGCTATCGACTTCGGTCACCAGTGTCCAACACTATTTGGCACTATCGGCTTTGACCACCAGCAACCGCACTATCGACTTGCTATCGACTTCGGTCACCAGTGTCCAACACTATTTGGCACCATCAGTTTGGCCACCAGCAACCGCACTATCGAGTGTCTATCGACTTCGGTCACCAGTGTCCAACACTATTTGGCACTCTCGGCTTTGTCCACCAGCAACCGCACTATCGAGTGTCTATCGACTTCGGTCACCAGTGTCTAACACTATTTGACACTATCGGCTTTAGCCACCAGCAACCGCACTATTGAGTTGCTATCGACTTCGCTCACCAGTGTCCAACACTATTTGGCACTATCGGCTTTGGCCACCAGCAACAGCACTATCGAGTTGCTATCGACTTCGGTCACCAGTGTCCAACACTATTTGGCACTATCGGCTTTGGCCACTAGCAACCGCACTATCGAGTGTCTATCGACTTCGGTCAGCAGTGTCCAACACTATTTGGCACTATCGGCTTTGGCCAGCAGCAACTGCACTATCGACTTGCTATCGACTTCAGTTACCAGTGTCCAAGACTATTGTGCAATATCGGCTTTGGCCACCAGCAACCGCACTATCGAGTGTCTATTGACTTCGGTCACAAGTGTCTAACACTATTTGGCACTATCGGCTTTGGCCACCAGCAACCGCACTATCGAGTTGCTATCGACTTCGGTCACCAGTGTCCAACACTATTTGGCACTATCGGCGTCGTCCATCAGTAACTGCACTATCGACTTGCTATCGACTTCGGTCACCAGTGTCCAACACTATTTGGCACTATCGGCGTCGTCCATCAGTAACCGCACTATCGAGTTGCTATCGACTTCGGTCACCAGTGTCTAACACTATTTGGCACTATAGGCTTTGGCCACCAGCAACCGCACTATCGATTGTCTATCGACTTTGGTCACCAGTGCCCAACACTATTTAGCACTATCGGCTTTGGTCACCAGCAACCGCACTATGGAGTTCCATTCGACTTCGGTCACCAGTGTCCAACACTATTGGGCACTATCGGCTTTGGCCACCAGTAACCGCACTATCAAGTTGCTATCGACTTCGGTCACCAGTGTCCAACACTATTTGGCACTATCGGCTTTGGCCACTAGCAACCGCACTATCGAGTGTCTATCGACTTCGGTCACCAGTGTCCAACACTATTTGGCACTATCGGCTTTGGCCAGCAGCAACTGCACTATCGACTTGCTATCGACTTCAGTTACCAGTGTCCAAGACTATTGTGCAATATCGGCTTTGGCCACCAGCAACCGCACTATCGAGTGTCTATTGACTTCGGTCACAAGTGTCTAACACTATTTGGCACTATCGGCTTTGGCCACCAGCAACCGCACTATCGAGTTGCTATCGACTTCGGTCACCAGTGTCCAACACTATTTGGCACTATCGGCGTCGTCCATCAGTAACTGCACTATCGAGTTGCTATCGACTTCGGTCACCAGTGTCCAACACTATTTGGCACTATCGGCGTCGTCCATCAGTAATCGCACTATCGAGTTGCTATCGACTTCGGTGACCAGTGTCCAACACTATTTGGCACTATCGGCTTTGGCCACCAGCAACCACACTATCGAGTGTCTATCGACTTCGGTCACCAGTGTCCAACACTATTGGGCACTATCGGCTTTGGCCACCAGCAACCGCACTATCGAGTGTCTATTGACTTCGGTCACAAGTGTCTAACACTATTTAGCACTATCGGCTTTGGTCACCAGCAACCGCACTATCGAGTTCCATTCGACTTCGGTCACCAGTGTCCAACACTAATGGGCACTATCGCCTTTGGCCACCAGCAACCGCACTATCGAGTGTCTATCGACTTCGGTCACCAGTGTCCAACACTATTTGGCACTATCGGCTTTGGCCACCAGCAACCGCACTATCGAGTGTCTATCGACTTTGGTCACCAGTGTCCAACACTATTTGGCACTATAGGCTTTGGCCACCAGCAACCGCACTATCGAGTGTCTATCGACTTTGGTCACCAGTGCCCAACAATATTTAGCACTATCGGCTTTGGCCACCAGCAACCCCACTATCGAGTGTCTATCGACTTCGGTCACCAGTGTCCAACACTATCGGCTTTGACCACCAGCAACCGCACTATCGACTTGCTATCGACTTCGGTCACCAGTGTCCAACACTATTTGGCACCATCAGTTTGGCCACCAGCAACCGCACTATCGAGTTGCTATCGACTTCGGTCACCAGTGTCTAACACTATTTGGCACTATAGGCTTTGGCCACCAGCAACCGCACTATCGATTGTCTATCGACTTTGGTCACCAGTGCCCAACACTATTTAGCACTATCGGCTTTGGTCACCAGCAACCGCACTATGGAGTTCCATTCGACTTCGGTCACCAGTGTCCAACACTATTGGGCACTATCGGCTTTGGCCACCAGTAACCGCACTATCAAGTTGCTATCGACTTCGGTCACCAGTGTCCAACACTATTTGGCACTATCGGCTTTGGCCACTAGCAACCGCACTATCGAGTGTCTATCGACTTCGGTCACCAGTGTCCAACACTATTTGGCACTATCGGCTTTGGCCAGCAGCAACTGCACTATCGACTTGCTATCGACTTCAGTTACCAGTGTCCAAGACTATTGTGCAATATCGGCTTTGGCCACCAGCAACCGCACTATCGAGTGTCTATTGACTTCGGTCACAAGTGTCTAACACTATTTGGCACTATCGGCTTTGGCCACCAGCAACCGCACTATCGAGTTGCTATCGACTTCGGTCACCAGTGTCCAACACTATTTGGCACTATCGGCGTCGTCCATCAGTAACTGCACTATCGAGTTGCTATCGACTTCGGTCACCAGTGTCCAACACTATTTGGCACTATCGGCGTCGTCCATCAGTAATCGCACTATCGAGTTGCTATCGACTTCGGTGACCAGTGTCCAACACTATTTGGCACTATCGGCTTTGGCCACCAGCAACCACACTATCGAGTGTCTATCGACTTCGGTCACCAGTGTCCAACACTATTGGGCACTATCGGCTTTGGCCACCAGCAACCGCACTATCGAGTGTCTATTGACTTCGGTCACAAGTGTCTAACACTATTTAGCACTATCGGCTTTGGTCACCAGCAACCGCACTATCGAGTTCCATTCGACTTCGGTCACCAGTGTCCAACACTAATGGGCACTATCGCCTTTGGCCACCAGCAACCGCACTATCGAGTGTCTATCGACTTCGGTCACCAGTGTCCAACACTATTTGGCACTATCGGCTTTGGCCACCAGCAACCGCACTATCGAGTGTCTATCGACTTTGGTCACCAGTGTCCAACACTATTTGGCACTATAGGCTTTGGCCACCAGCAACCGCACTATCGAGTGTCTATCGACTTTGGTCACCAGTGCCCAACAATATTTAGCACTATCGGCTTTGGCCACCAGCAACCCCACTATCGAGTGTCTATCGACTTCGGTCACCAGTGTCCAACACTATCGGCTTTGACCACCAGCAACCGCACTATCGACTTGCTATCGACTTCGGTCACCAGTGTCCAACACTATTTGGCACCATCAGTTTGGCCACCAGCAACCGCACTATCGAGTGTCTATCGACTTCGGTCACCAGTGCCCAACACTATTTGGCACTATCGGCTTTGCCCACCAGCAACCGCACTATCGAGTTGCTATCGACTTCGGTCACCAGTGTCCAACACTATTGGGCACTATCGGCTTTGGGCACCAGCAACCGCACTATCGAGTGTCTATCGACTTCGGTCACCAGTGTCCAACACTATTTGGCACTATCGGCCATCAGTAACTGCACTATCGAGTTGCTATCGACTACGGTGACCAGTGTCGAACACTATTTGGCACTATCGGCTTTGGCCACCAGCAACCGCCCTATCGAGTTGCTATCGACTTTGGTCACCAGTGTCTAACACTATTTGACACTATCGGCTTTAGCCACCAGCAACCGCACTATTGAGTTGCTATCGACTTCGGTCACCAGTGTCCAACACTATTTGGCACTATCGGCTTTGGCCACCAGCAACAGCACTATCGAGTTGCTATCGACTTCGGTCACCAGTGTCCAACACTATTTGGCACTATCGGCTTTGGCCACTAGCAACCGCACTATCGAGTGTCTATCGACTTCGGTCACCAGTGTCCAACACTATTTGGCACTATCGGCTTTGGCCATCAGCAACAGCACTATCAACTTGCTATCGACTTCAGTTACCAGTGTCCAAGACTATTGTGCAATATCGGCTTTGGCCACCAGCAACCGCACTATCGAGTGTCTATTGACTTCGGTCACAAGTGTCTAACACTATTTGGCACTATCGGCTTTGGCCACCAGCAACCGCACTATCGAGTTGCTATCGACTTTGGTCACCAGTGTCCAACACTATTTGGCACTATCGGCGTCGTCCATCAGTAACTGCACTATCGAGTTGCTATCGACTTCGGTCACCAGTGTCCAACACTATTTGGCACTATCGGCGTCGTCCATCAGTAATCGCACTATCGAGTTGCTATCGACTTCGGTGACCAGTGTCCAACACTATTTGGCACTATCGGCTTTGGCCACCAGCAACCACACTATCGAGTGTCTATCGACTTCGGTCACCAGTGTCCAACACTATTTGGCACTATAGGCTTTGGCCACCAGCAACCGCACTATCGAGTGTCTATCGACTTTGGTCACCAGTGCCCAACAATATTTAGCACTATCGGCTTTGGCCACCAGCAACCGCACTATCGAGTGTCTATCGACTTCTGTCACCAGTGCCCAACACTATTTGGCACTATCGGCTTTGGCCACCAGCAACCGCACTATCGAGTTGCTATCGACTTCGGTCACCAGTGCCCAACAATATTTAGCACTATCGGCTTTGGCCACCAGCAACCGCACTATCGAGTGTCTATCGACTTCTGTCACCAGTGCCCAACACTATTTGGCACTATCGGCTTTGGCCACCAGCAACCGCACTATCGAGTTGCTATCGACTTCGGTCACCAGTGTCCAACACTATTGGGCACTATCGGCTTTGGGCACCAGCAGCCGCACTATCGAGTGTCTATCGACTTCGGTCACCAGTGTCCAACACTCTTTGGCACTATCGGCATCGGCCAGCAGCAACTGCACTATCGACTAGCTATCGACTTCGGTCACCAGTGTCCAACACTATTTGGCACTATCGGCTTTGGCCACCAGCAACAGCACTATCGAGTTGCTATCGACTATGGTCACCAGTGCCCAACAATATTTAGCACTATCGGCTTTCGTCACCAGCAACCGCACTATTGAGTTGCTATCGACTTCGGTCACCAGTGTCCAACACTATTTGGCACTATCGGCTTTGGCCACCAGCAACCGCACTATCGAGTGTCTATCGACTTCGGTCACCAGTGTCCAACACTATTTGGCACTATCGGCTTTGACCACCAGCAACCGCACTATCGACTTGCTATCGACTTCGGTCACCAGTGTCCAACACTATTTGGCACCATCAGTTTGGCCACTAGCAACCGCATTATCGAGTGTCTATCGACTTCGGTCACCAGTGTCCAACACTATTTGGCACTCTCGGCTTTGTCCACCAGCAACCGCACTATCGAGTGTCTATCGACTTCGGTCACCAGTGTCCAACACTATTTGACACTATCGGCTTTAGCCACCAGCAACCGCACTATCGAGTTGCTATCGACTTCGGTCACCAGTGTCCAACAATATTTAGCACTATCGGCTTTGGCCACCAGCAACCGCACTATCGAGTGTCTATAGACTTCTGTCACCAGTGCCCAACACTATTTGGCACTATCGGCTTTGGCCACCAGCAACCGCACTATCGAGTTGCTATCGACTTCGGTCACCAGTGTCCAACACTATTGGGCACTATCGGCTTTGGCCACCAGCAACCGCACCATCGACTGTCTATCGACTTCGGTCACCAGTGTATAACACTATTTGGCACTATCGGCTTTGGCCATCAGCAACCGCCCTATCGAGTTGCTATCGATTTTGGTCACCAGTGTCCAACACTATTTGGCACTATCGGCTTTGGCCACCAGCAACAGCACTATCGAGTTGCTATCGACTTCGGCCACCAGTGTCCAACACTATTTGGCACTATCGGCTTTGACCACCAGCAACCGCAATATCGACTTGCTATCGACTTCGGTCACCAGTGTCCAACACTATTTGGCACCATCAGTTTGGCCACCAGCAACCGCACTATCGAGTGTCTATCGACTTCGGTCACCTGTGTCCAACACTATTTAACACTCTCGGCTTTGTCCACCAGCAACCGCACTATCGAGTGTCTATCGACTTCGGTCACCAGTGTCTAACACTATTTGACACTATCGGCTTTAGCCACCAGCAACCGCACTATTGAGTTGCTATCGACTTCGGTCACCAGTGTCCAACACTATTTGGCACTATCGGCTTTGGCCACCAGCAACAGCACTATCGAGTTGCTATCGACTTCGGTCACCAGTGTCCAACACTATTTGGCACTATCGGCTTTGGCCACTAGCAACCGCACTATCGAGTGTCTATCGACTTCGGTCACCAGTGTCCAACACTATTTGGCACTATCGGCTTTGGCCATCAGCAACAGCACTATCGACTTGCTAGCGACTTCAGTTACCAGTGTCCAAGACTATTGTGCAATATCGGCTTTGGCCACCAGCAACCGCACTATCGAGTGTCTATTGACTTCGGTCACAAGTGTCTAACACTATTTGGCACTATCGGCTTTGGCCACCAGCAACCGCACTATCGAGTTGCTATCGACTTTGGTCACCAGTGTCCAACACTATTTGGCACTATCGGCGTCGTCCATCAGTAACTGCACTATCGAGTTGCTATCGACTTCGGTCACCAGTGTCCAACACTATTTGGCACTATCGGCGTCGTCCATCAGTAATCGCACTATCGAGTTGCTATCGACTTCGGTGACCAGTGTCCAACACTATTTGGCACTATCGGCTTTGGCCACCAGCAACCACACTATCGAGTGTCTATCGACTTCGGTCACCAGTGTCCAACACTATTTGGCACTATAGGCTTTGGCCACCAGCAACCGCACTATCGAGTGTCTATCGACTTTGGTCACCAGTGCCCAACAATATTTAGCACTATCGGCTTTGGCCACCAGCAACCGCACTATCGAGTGTCTATCGACTTCTGTCACCAGTGCCCAACACTATTTGGCACTATCGGCTTTGGCCACCAGCAACCGCACTATCGAGTTGCTATCGACTTCGGTCACCAGTGCCCAACAATATTTAGCACTATCGGCTTTGGCCACCAGCAACCGCACTATCGAGTGTCTATCGACTTCTGTCACCTGTGCCCAACACTATTTGGCACTATCGGCTTTGGCCACCAGCAACCGCACTATCGAGTTGCTATCGACTTCGGTCACCAGTGTCCAACACTATTGGGCACTATCGGCTTTGGGCACCAGCAACCGCACTATCGAGTGTCTATCGACTTCGGTCACCAGTGTCCAACACTCTTTGGCACTATCGGCATCGGCCAGCAGCAACTGCACTATCGACTAGCTATCGACTTCGGTCACCAGTGTCCAACACTATTTGGCACTATCGGCTTTGGCCACCAGCAACAGCACTATCGAGTTGCTATCGACTATGGTCACCAGTGCCCAACAATATTTAGCACTATCGGCTTTCGTCACCAGCAACTGCACTATCGAGTTGCTATCGACTTCGGTGACAAGTTTCCAACACTATTTGGCACTATCGGCTTTGGCCACCAGCAACCGCACTATCGAGTGTCTATCGACTTCGGTCACCAGTGTCCAACACTCTTTGGCACTATCGGCATCGGCCAGCAGCAACTGCACTATCGACTAGCTATCGACTTCGGTCACCAGTGTCCAACACTATTTGGCACTATCGGCTTTGGCCACCAGCAACAGCACTATCGAGTTGCTATCGACTATGGTCACCAGTGCCCAACAATATTTAGCACTATCGGCTTTCGTCACCAGCAACTGCACTATCGAGTGTCTATCGACTTCGGCCACAAGTGTCTAACACTATTTGACACTATCGGCTTTAGCCACCAGCAACCGCACTATTGAGTTGCTATCGACTTCGGTCACCAGTGTCCAACACTATTTGGCACTATCGGCTTTGGCCACCAGCAACCGCACTATCGAGTGTCTATCGACTTCGGTCACCAGTGTCCAACACTATTTGGCACTATCGGCTTTGACCACCAGCAACCGCACTATCGACTTGCTATCGACTTCGGTCACCAGTGTCCAACACTATTTGGCACCATCAGTTTGGCCACTAGCAACCGCATTATCGAGTGTCTATCGACTTCGGTCACCAGTGTCCAACACTATTTGGCACTCTCGGCTTTGTCCACCAGCAACCGCACTATCGAGTGTCTATCGACTTCGGTCACCAGTGTCCAACACTATTTGACACTATCGGCTTTAGCCACCAGCAACCGCACTATCGAGTTGCTATCGACTTCGGTCACCAGTGTCAAACACTATTTGGCACTATCGGCTTTGGCCACCAGCAACAGCACTATCGAGTTGCTATCGACTTCGGTCACCAGTGTCCAACACTATTTGGCACTATCGGCTTTGACCACCAGCAACCGCACTATCGACTTGCTATCGACTTCGGTCACCAGTGTCCAACACTATTTGGCACCATCAGTTTGGCCACCAGCAACCGCACTATCGAGTGTCTATCGACTTCGGTCACCAGTGTCCAACACTATTTGGCACTCTCGGCTTTGTCCACCAGCAACCGCACTATCGAGTGTCTATCGACTTCGGTCACCAGTGTCTAACACTACTTGACACTATCAGCTTTAGCCACCAGCAACCGCACTATTGAGTTGCTATCGACTATGGTCACCAGTGTCCAACAATATTTAGCACTATCGGCTTTGGCCACCAGCAACCGCACTATCGAGTGTCTATCGACTTCTGTCACCAGTGCCCAACACTATTTGGCACTATCGGCTTTGGCCACCAGCAACCGCACTATCGAGTTGCTATCGACTTCGGTCACCAGTGTCCAACACTATTGGGCACTATCGGCTTTGGGCACCAGCAACCGCACTATCGAGTGTCTATCGACTTCGGTCACCAGTGTCCAACACTCTTTGGCGCTATCGGCATCGGCCAGCAGCAACTGCACTATCGACTAGCTATCGACTTCGGTCACCAGTGTCCAACACTATTTGGCACTATCGGCTTTGGCCACCAGCAACCGCACTATCGAGTTGCTATCGACTTCGGTCACCAGTGTCCAACACTATTGGGCACTATCGGCTTTGGGCACCAGCAACCGCACTATCGAGTGTCTATCGACTTCGGTCACCAGTGTCCAACACTCTTTGGCACTATCGGCATCGGCCAGCAGCAACTGCACTATCGACTAGCTATCGACTTCGGTCACCAGTGTCCAACACTATTTGGCACTATCGGCTTTGGCCACCAGCAACAGCACTATCGAGTTGCTATCGACTATGGTCACCAGTGCCCAACAATATTTAGCACTATCGGCTTTCGTCACCAGCAACTGCACTATCGAGTTGCTATCGACTTCGGTGACAAGTTTCCAACACTATTTGGCACTATCGGCTTTGGCCACCAGCAACCACACTATCGAGTGTCTATCGACTTCGGCCACAAGTGTCTAACACTATTTGACACTATCGGCTTTAGCCACCAGCAACCGCACTATTGAGTTGCTATCGACTTCGGTCACCAGTGTCCAACACTATTTGGCACTATCGGCTTTGGCCACCAGCAACCGCACTATCGAGTGTCTATCGACTTCGGTCACCAGTGTCCAACACTATTTGGCACTATCGGCTTTGACCACCAGCAACCGCACTATCGACTTGCTATCGACTTCGGTCACCAGTGTCCAACACTATTTGGCACCATCAGTTTGGCCACTAGCAACCGCATTATCGAGTGTCTATCGACTTCGGTCACCAGTGTCCAACACTATTTGGCACTCTCGGCTTTGTCCACCAGCAACCGCACTATCGAGTGTCTATCGACTTCGGTCACCAGTGTCCAACACTATTTGACACTATCGGCTTTAGCCACCAGCAACCGCACTATCGAGTTGCTATCGACTTCGGTCACCAGTGTCAAACACTATTTGGCACTATCGGCTTTGGCCACCAGCAACAGCACTATCGAGTTGCTATCGACTTCGGTCACCAGTGTCCAACACTATTTGGCACTATCGGCTTTGACCACCAGCAACCGCACTATCGACTTGCTATCGACTTCGGTCACCAGTGTCCAACACTATTTGGCACCATCAGTTTGGCCACCAGCAACCGCACTATCGAGTGTCTATCGACTTCGGTCACCAGTGTCCAACACTATTTGGCACTCTCGGCTTTGTCCACCAGCAACCGCACTATCGAGTGTCTATCGACTTCGGTCACCAGTGTCTAACACTACTTGACACTATCAGCTTTAGCCACCAGCAACCGCACTATTGAGTTGCTATCGACTATGGTCACCAGTGTCCAACAATATTTAGCACTATCGGCTTTGGCCACCAGCAACCGCACTATCGAGTGTCTATCGACTTCTGTCACCAGTGCCCAACACTATTTGGCACTATCGGCTTTGGCCACCAGCAACCGCACTATCGAGTTGCTATCGACTTCGGTCACTAGTGTCCAACACTATTGGGCACTATCGGCTTTGGGCACCAGCAACCGCACTATCGAGTGTCTATCGACTTCGGTCACCAGTGTCCAACACTCTTTGGCACTATCGGCATCGGCCAGCAGCAACTGCACTATCGACTAGCTATCGACTTCGGTCACCAGTGTCCAACACTATTTGGCACTATCGGCTTTGGCCACCAGCAACAGCACTATCGAGTTGCTATCGACTATGGCCACCAGTGCCCAACAATATTTAGCACTATCGGCTTTCGTCACCAGCAACTGCACTATCGAGTTGCTATCGACTTCGGTGACAAGTTTCCAACACTATTTGGCACTATCGGCTTTGGCCACCAGCAACAGCACTATCGAGTTGCTATCGACTATGGTCACCAGTGTCCAACACTATTTGGCACTATCGGCTTTGGCCACCAGCAACAGCACTATCGAGTTGCTATCGACTTCGGTCACCAGTGTCCAACACTATTTGGCACTATCGGCTTTGGCCACCAGCAACCGCACTATCGAGTGTCTATCGACTTCGGTCACCAGTGTCCAACACTATTTGGCACTATCGGCTTTGACCACCAGCAACCGCACTATCGACTTGCTATCGACTTCGGTCACCAGTGTCCAACACTATTTGGCACCATCAGTTTGGCCACTAGCAACCGCATTATCGAGTGTCTATCGACTTCGGTCACCAGTGTCCAACACTATTTGGCACTCTCGGCTTTGTCCACCAGCAACCGCACTATCGAGTGTCTATCGACTTCGGTCACCAGTGTCCAACACTATTTGACACTATCGGCTTTAGCCACCAGCAACCGCACTATCGAGTTGCTATCGACTTCGGTCACCAGTGTCAAACACTATTTGGCACTATCGGCTTTGGCCACCAGCAACAGCACTATCGAGTTGCTATCGACTTCGGTCACCAGTGTCCAACACTATTTGGCACTATCGGCTTTGACCACCAGCAACCGCACTATCGACTTGCTATCGACTTCGGTCACCAGTGTCCAACACTATTTGGCACCATCAGTTTGGCCACCAGCAACAGCACTATCGAGTGTCTATCGACTTCGGTCACCAGTGTCCAACACTATTTGGCACTCTCGGCTTTGTCCACCAGCAACCGCACTATCGAGTGTCTATCGACTTCGGTCACCAGTGTCTAACACTACTTGACACTATCAGCTTTAGCCACCAGCAACCGCACTATTGAGTTGCTATCGACTATGGTCACCAGTGTCCAACACTATTTGGCACTATCGGCTTTGGCCACCAGCAACAGCACTATCGAGTTGCTATCGACTTCGGTCACCAGTGTCCAACACTATTTGGCACTATCGGCTTTGGCCAGCAGCAACTGCACTATCGACTTGCTATCGACTTTAGTTACCAGTGTCCAAGACTATTGTGCACTATCGGCTTTGGCCACCAGCAACCGCACTATCAAGTGTCTATTGACTTCGGTCACAAGTGTCTAACACTATTTGGCACTATCGGCTTTGGCCACCAGCAACCGCACTATCGAGTTGCTATCGACTTCGGTCACCAGTGTCCAACACTATTTGGCACTATCGGCGTCGTCAATCAGTAACTGCACTATCGAGTTGCTATCGACTTCGGTCAGCAGTGTCCAACACTATTTGGCACTATCGGCGTCGTCCATCAGTAATCGCACTATCGAGTTGCTATCGACTTCGGTGACCAGTGTCCAACACTATTTGGCACTATCGGCTTTGGCCACCAGCAACCACACTATCGAGTGTCTATCGACTTCGGTCACCAGTGTCCAACACTATTGGGCACTATCGGCTTTGGCCACCAGCAACCGCACTATCGAGTTGCTATCGACTTCGGTGACCAGTGTCCAACACTATTTGGCACTATAGGCTTTGGCCACCAGCAACCACACTATCGAGTGTCTATCGACTTTGGTCACCAGTGTCCAACACTATTGGGCACTATCGGCTTTGGCCACCAGCAACCGCACTATCGAGTGTCTATCGACTTCGGTCACCAGTGTCCAACACTATATGGCACTATCGGCTTTGGCCACCAGCAACCGCACTATCGAGTGTCTATCGACTTTAGTCACCTGTGCGCAACAATATTTAGCACTGTCGGCTTTGGTCACCAGCAACTGCACTATCGACTTGCTATCGACTTCGGTCACCAGTGTCCAACACTATTTGGCACTATCGGCTTTGGCCACCAGCAACCACACTATCGAGTGTCTATCGACTTCGGTCACCAGTGTCCAACACTATTGGGCACTATCGGCTTTGGCCACCAGCAACCGCACTATCGAGTGTCTATCGACTTCGGTCACCAGTGTCCAACACTATATGGCACTATCGGCTTTGGCCACCAGCAACCGCACTATCGAGTGTCTATCGACTTTGGTCACCAGTGCCCAACAATATTTAGCACTATCGGCTTTGGTCACCAGCAACTGCACTATCGAGTTGCTATCGACTTCGGTGACAAGTTTCCAACACTATTTGGCACTCTCGGCTTTGGCCACCAGCAACCACACTATCGAGTGTCTATCGACTTCGGTCACCAGTGTCCAACACTATTGGGCACTATCGGCTTTGGCCACCAGCAACCACACTATCGAGTGTCTATCGACTTCGGTCACCAGTGTGTAACACTATTTGACACTATCAGCTTTAGCCACCAGCAACCGCACTATTGAGTTGCTATCGACTATGGTCACCAGTGTCCAACACTATTTGGCACTATCGGCTTTGGCCACCAGCAACAGCACTATCGAGTTGCTATCGACTTCGGTCACCAGTGTCCAACACTATTTGGCACTATCGGCTTTGGCCACCAGCAACCGCACTATCGAGTGTCTATCGACTTCGGTCACCAGTATCCAACACTATTTGGCACTATCGGCATTGGCCAGCAGCAACTGCACTATCGACTAGCTATCGACTTCGGTCACCAGTGTCCAACACTATTTGGCACTATCGGCTTTGGCCACCAGCAACAGCACTATCGAGTTGCTATCGACTTTGGTCACCAGTGTCAAACACTATTTGGCACTATCGGCTTTGGCCACCAGCAACAGCACTATCGAGTTGCTATCGACTTCGGTCACCAGTGTCCAACACTACTTGGCACTCTCGGCTTTGTCCACCAGCAACCGCACTATCGAGTGTCTATCGACTTCGGTCACCAGTGTCCGAAGACTATTGACACTATGAAAACTATTTGACACTATCGGCTTTAGCCACCAGCAACTGCACTATTGAGTTGCTATCGACTTCGGTCACCAGTGTCCAACACTATTTGCCACTATCGGCTTTGGCCACCAGCAACAGCACTATCGAGTTGCTATCGACTTCGGTCACCAGTGTCCAATACTATTTGGCACTATCGGCTTTGGCCACCAGCAACAGCACTATCGAGTTGCTATCGACTTCGGTCACCAGTGTCAAACACTATTTGGCACTATCGGCTTTGGCCACCAGCAACAGCACTATCGACTAGCTATCGACTTCGGTCACCAGTGTCGAACACTATTTGGCACTATCGGCTTTGGCCACCAGCAACAGCACTATCGAGTTGCTATCGACTTCGGTCACCAGTGTCAAACACTATTTGGCACTATCGGCTTTGGCCACCAGCAACCGCACTATCGAGTGTCTATCGACTTCGGTCACCAGTGTCCAACACTATTTGGCACTATCGGCTTTGGCCACCAGCAACCGCACTATCGAGTTGCTATCGACTTCGGTGACAAGTTTGCAACATTATTTGGCACTATCGGCTTTGGCCACCAGCAACCGCACTATCGAGTGTCTATCGACTTCGGTCACCAGTGTCCAACACTATTTGGCACTATCGGCTTTGGCCACCAGCAACCGCACTATCGAGTTGCTATCGACTTCGGTGACAAGTTTGCAACACTATTTGGCACTATCGGCTTTGGCCACCAGCAACAGCACTATCGAGTTGCTATCGACTTCGGTCACCAGTGCCCAACACTATTTGGCACTATCGGCTTTGGCCACCAGCAACCGCACCATCGAGTTGCTATCGACTTCGGTCACCAGTGTCCAACACTATTGGGCACTATCGGCTTTGGGCACCAGCAACCGCACTATCGAGTGTCTATCGACTTCGGTCACCAGTGTCCAACACTATTTGGCACTATCGGCATCGGCCATCAGTAACTGCACTATCGAGTTGCTATCGACTTCGGTCACCAGTGTCCAACACTATTGGGCACTATCGGCTTTGGGCACCAGCAACCGCACTATCGAGTGTCTATCGACTTCGGTCACCAGTGTCCAACACTATTTGGCACTATCGGCATCGGCCATCAGTAACTGCACTATCGAGTTGCTATCGACTTCGGTGACGTGTCCAACACTATTTGGCACTATCGGCTTTGGCCACCAGCAACCGCCCTATCGAGTTGCTATCGACTTTGGTCACCAGTGTCCAACACTATTGGGCACTATCGGCTTTGGCCACCAGCAACCGCACTATCGAGTGTCTATCGACTTTAATCACCTATGCGCAACAATATTTAGCACTGTCGGCTTTGGTCACCAGCAACTGCACTATCGACTTGCTATCGACTTCGGTCACCAGTGTCCAACACTATTTGGCACTATCGGCTTTGGCCACCAGCAACCACACCATCGAGTTGCTATCGACTTCGGTCACCAGTGTCCAACACTATTGGGCACTATCGGCTTTGGGCACCAGCAACCGCACTATCGAGTGTCTATCGACTTCGGTCACCAGTGTCCAACACTATTTGGCACTATCGGCATCGGCCATCAGTAACTGCACTATCGAGTTGCTATCGACTTCGGTGACGTGTCCAACACTATTTGGCACTATCGGCTTTGGCCACCAGCAACCGCCCTATCGAGTTGCTATCGACTTTGGTCACCAGTGTCCAACACTATTGGGCACTATCGGCTTTGGCCACCAGCAACCGCACTATCGAGTGTCTATCGACTTTAATCACCTATGCGCAACAATATTTAGCACTGTCGGCTTTGGTCACCAGCAACTGCACTATCGACTTGCTATCGACTTCGGTCACCAGTGTCCAACACTATTTGGCACTATCGGCTTTGGCCACCAGCAACCACACTATCGAGTGTCTATCGACTTCGGTCACCAGTGTCCAACACTATTGGGCACTATCGGCTTTGGCCACCAGCAACCGCCCTATCGAGTGTCTATCGACTTCGGTCACCAGTGTCCAACACTATTGGGCACTATCGGCTTTGGCCACCAGCAACCGCACTATCGAGTTGCTATCGACTTCGGTGACCAGTGTCCAACACTATTTGGCACTATCGGCTTTGGCCACCAGCAACCACACTATCGAGTGTCTATCGACTTCGGTCACCAGTGTCCAACACTATTGGGCACTATCGGCTTTGGCCACCAGCAACCGCACTATCGAGTGTCTATCGACTTCGGTCACCAGTGTCCAACACTATATGGCACTATCGGCTTTGGCCACCAGCAACCGCACTATCGAGTGTCTATCGACTTTAGTCACCTGTGCGCAACAATATTTAGCACTGTCGGCTTTGGTCACCAGCAACTGCACTATCGACTTGCTATCGACTTCGGTCACCAGTGTCCAACACTATTTGGCACTATCGGCTTTGGCAACCAGCAACCACACTATCGAGTGTCTATCGACTTCGGTCACCAGTGTCCAACACTATTGGGCACTATCGGCTTTGGCCACCAGCAACCGCACTATCGAGTGTCTATCGACTTCGGTCACCAGTGTCCAACACTATATGGCACTATCGGCTTTGGCCACCAGCAACCGCACTATCGAGTGTCTATCGACTTTGGTCACCAGTGTCCAACAATATTTAGCACTATCGGCTTTGATCACCAGCAACTGCACTATCGAGTTGCTATCGACTTCGGTGACAAGTTTCCAACACTATTTGGCACTCTCGGCTTTGGCCACCAGCAACCACACTATCGAGTGTCTATCGACTTCGGTCACCAGTGTCCAACACTATTGGGCACTATCGGCTTTGGCCACCAGCAACCACACTATCGAGTGTCTATCGACTTCGGTCACCAGTGTGTAACACTATTTGACACTATCAGCTTTAGCCACCAGCAACCGCACTATTGAGTTGCTATCGACTATGGTCACCAGTGTCCAACACTATTTGGCACTATCGGCTTTGGCCACCAGCAACAGCACTATCGAGTTGCTATCGACTTCGGTCACCAGTATCCAACACTATTTGGCACTATCGGCTTTGGCCACCAGCAACCGCACTATCGAGTGTCTATCGACTTCGGTCACCAGTATCCAACACTATTTGGCACTATCGGCTTTGGCCAGCAGCAACTGCACTATCGACTAGCTATCGACTTCGGTCACCAGTGTCCAACACTATTTGGCACTATCGGGTTTGGCCACCAGCAACAGCACTATCGAGTTGCTATCGACTTCGGTCACCAGTGTCAAACACTATTTGGCACTATCGGCTTTGGCCACCAGCAACAGCACTATCGAGTTGCTATCGACTTCGGTCACCAGTGTCCAACACTATTTGGCACTCTCGGCTTTGTCCACCAGCAACCGCACTATCGAGTGTCTATCGACTTCGGTCACCAGTGTCTAACACTATTTGACACTATCGGCTTTAGCCACCAGCAACTGCACTATTGAGTTGCTATCGACTTCGGTCACCAGTGTCCAACACTATTTGGCACTATCGGCTTTGGCCACCAGCAACAGCACTATCGAGTTGCTATCGACTTCGGTCACCAGTGTCCAATACTATTTGGCACTATCGGCTTTGGCCACCAGCAACCGCACTATCGAGTGTCTATCGACTTCGGTCACCAGTGTCCAACACTATTTGGCACTATCGGCTTTGGCCAGCAGCAACTGCACTATCGACTAGCTATCGACTTCGGTCACCAGTGTCGAACACTATTTGGCACTATCGGCTTTGGCCACCAGCAACAGCACTATCGAGTTGGTATCGACTTCGGTCACCAGTGTCAAACACTATTTGGCACTATGGGCTTTGGCCACCAGCAACCGCACTATCGAGTGTCTATCGACTTCGGTCACCAGTGTCCAACACTATTTGGCACTATCGGCTTTGGCCACCAGCAACCGCACTATCGAGTTGCTATCGACTTCGGTGACAAGTTTGCAACACTATTTGGCACTATCGGCTTTGGCCACCAGCAACCGCACTATCGAGTGTCTATCGACTTCGGTCACCAGTGTCCAACACTATTTGGCACTATCGGCTTTGGCCACCAGCAACCGCACTATCGAGTTGCTATCGACTTCGGTGACAAGTTTGCAACACTATTTGGCACTATCGGCTTTGGCCACCAGCAACAGCACTATCGAGTTGCTATCGACTTCGGTCACCAGTGCCCAACACTATTTGGCACTATCGGCTTTGGCCACCAGCAACCGCACCATCGAGTTGCTATCGACTTCGGTCACCAGTGTCCAACACTATTTGGCACTATCGGCATCGGCCATCAGTAACTGCACTATCGAGTTGCTATCGACTTCGGTGACGTGTCCAACACTATTTGGCACTATCGGCTTTGGCCACCAGCAACCGCCCTATCGAGTTGCTATCGACTTTGGTCACCAGTGTCCAACACTATTGGGCACTATCGGCTTTGGCCACCAGCAACCGCACTATCGAGTGTCTATCGACTTTAGTCACCTGTGCGCAACAATATTTAGCACTGTCGGCTTTGGTCACCAGCAACTGCACTATCGACTTGCTATCGACTTCGGTCACCAGTGTCCAACACTATTTGGCACTATCGGCTTTGGCCACCAGCAACCACACTATCGAGTGTCTATCGACTTCGGTCACCAGTGTCCAACACTATCGGCTTTGGCCACCAGCAACCGCCCTATCGAGTGTCTATCGACTTCGGTCACCAGTGTCCAACACTATTGGGCACTATCGGCTTTGGCCACCAGCAACCGCACTATCGAGTGTCTATCGACTTCGGTCACCAGTGTCCAACACTATATGGCACTATCGGCTTTGGCCACCAGCAACCGCACTATCGAGTGTCTATCGACTTTAGTCACCTGTGCGCAACAATATTTAGCACTGTCGGCTTTGGTCACCAGCAACTGCACTATCGACTTGCTATCGACTTCGGTCACCAGTGTCCAACACTATTTGGCACTATCGGCTTTGGCCACCAGCAACAGCACTATCGAGTTGCTATCGACTTCGGTCACCAGTGTCCAATACTATTTGGCACTATCGGCTTTGGCCACCAGCAACCGCACTATCGAGTGTCTATCGACTTCGGTCACCAGTGTCCAACACTATTTGGCACTATCGGCTTTGGCCAGCAGCAACTGCACTATCGACTAGCTATCGACTTCGGTCACCAGTGTCGAAAACTATTTGGCACTATCGGCTTTGGCCACCAGCAACAGCACTATCGAGTTGCTATCGACTTCGGTCACCAGTGTCAAACACTATTTGGCACTATCGGCTTTGGCCACCAGCAACCGCACTATCGAGTGTCTATCGACTTCGGTCACCAGTGTCCAACACTATTTGGCACTATCGGCTTTGGCCACCAGCAACCGCACTATCGAGTTGCTATCGACTTCGGTGACAAGTTTGCAACACTATGTGGCACTATCGGCTTTGGCCACCAGCAACCGCACTGTCGAGTGTCTATCAACTTCGGTCACCAGTGTCCAACACTATTTGGCACTATCGGCTTTGGCCACCAGCAACCGCACTATCGAGTTGCTATCGACTTCGGTGACAAGTTTGCAACACTATTTGGCACTATCGGCTTTGGCCACCAGCAACAGCACTATCGAGTTGCTATCGACTTCGGTGACAAGTTTGCAACACTATTTGGCACTATCGGCTTTGGCCACCAGCAACAGCACTATCGAGTTGCTATCGACTTCGGTCACCAGTGCCCAACACTATTTGGCACTATCGGCTTTGGCCACCAGCAACCGCACCATCGAGTTGCTATCGACTTCGGTCACCAGTGTCCAACACTATTGGGCACTATCGGCTTTGGGCACCAGCAACCGCACTATCGAGTGTCTATCGACTTCGGTCACCAGTGTCCAACACTATTTGGCACTATCGGCATCGGCCATCAGTAACTGCACTATCGAGTTGCTATCGACTTCGGTGACCAGTGCCCAACACTATTTGGCACTATCGGCCTTGGCCACCAGCAACCGCACTATCGAGTGTCTATCGACTTCGGTCACCAGTGCCCAACACTATTCTTCACTATCGGCTTTGGCCACCAGCAACCGCACTATCGAGTTGCTATCGACTTCGGTCACCAGTGCCCAACACTATTTGGCACTATCGGCTTTGACCACCAGCAACCGCACTATCGACTTGCTATCGACTTCGGTGACCAGTGTCCAACACTATTTGGCACTATCGGCTTTGGCCACCAGCAACCGCCCTATCGAGTTGCTATCGACTTTGGTCACCAGTGTCCAACACTATTTGGCACTATCGGCGTCGGCCATCAGTAACCGCACTATCGAGTTGCTATCGACTTCGGTCACCAGTGTCCAACACTATTGGGCACTATCGGCTTTGGGCACCAGCAACCGCACTATCGAGTGTCTATCGACTTCGGTCACCAGTGTCCAACACTATTTGGCACTATCGGCATCGGCCATCAGTAACTGCACTATCGAGTTGCTATCGACTTCGGTGACCAGTGCCCAACACTATTTGGCACTATCGGCCTTGGCCACCAGCAACCGCACTATCGAGTGTCTATCGACTTCGGTCACCAGTGCCCAACACTATTCTTCACTATCGGCTTTGGCCACCAGCAACCGCACTATCGAGTTGCTATCGACTTCGGTCACCAGTGCCCAACACTATTTGGCACTATCGGCTTTGACCACCAGCAACCGCACTATCGACTTGCTATCGACTTCGGTGACCAGTGTCCAACACTATTTGGCACTATCGGCTTTGGCCACCAGCAACCGCCCTATCGAGTTGCTATCGACTTTGGTCACCAGTGTCCAACACTATTTGGCACTATCGGCGTCGGCCATCAGTAACCGCACTATCGAGTTGCTATCGACTTCGGTCACCAGTGTCCAACACTATTTGGCACTATCGGCTTTGGCCACCAGCAACAGCACTATCGAGTTGCTATCGACTTCGGTCACCAGTGTCAAACACTATTTGGCACTATCGGCTTTGGCCACCAGCAACCGCACTATCGAGTGTCTATCGACTTCGGTCACCAGTGTCCAACACTATTTGGCACTATCAGCTTTGGCCACCAGCAACCGCACTATCGAGTTGCTATCGACTTCGGTGACAAGTTTGCAACACTATTTGGCACTATCGGCTTTGGCCACCAGCAACCGCACTATCGAGTGTCTATCGACTTCGGTCACCAGCGTCCAACACTATTTGGCACTATCGGCTTTGGCCACCAGCAACCGCACTATCGAGTTGCTATCGACTTCGGCGACAAGTTTGCAACACTATTTGGCACTATCGGCTTTGGCCACCAGCAACAGCACTATCGAGTTGCTATCGACGTCGGTCACCAGTGCCCAACACTATTTGGCACTATCGGCTTTGGCCACCAGCAACCGCACCATCGAGTTGCTATCGACTTCGGTCACCAGTGTCCAACACTATTGGGCACTATCGGCTTTGGGCACCAGCAACCGCACTATCGAGTGTCTATCGACTTCGGTCACCAATGTCCAACACTATTTGGCACTATCGGCATCGGCCATCAGTAACTGCACTATCGAGTTGCTATCGACTTCGGTGACGTGTCCAACACTATTTGGCACTATCGGCTTTGGCCACCAGCAACCGCCCTATCGAGTTGCTATCGACTTTGGTCACCAGTGTCCAACACTATTGGGCACTATCGGCTTTGGGCACCAGCAACCGCACTATCGAGTGTCTATCGACTTCGGTCACCAGTGTCCAACACTATTTGGCACTATCGGCATCGGCCATCAGTAACTGCACTATCGAGTTGCTATCGACTTCGGTGACCAGTGCCCAACACTATTTGGCACTATCGGCTTTGGCCACCAGCAACCGCACTATCGAGTGCCTATCGACTTCGGTCACCAGTGGCTAACACTATTTTTCACTATCGGCTTTGGCCACCAGCAACCGCACTATCGAGTTGCTATCGACTTCGGTCACCAGTGTCCAACACTATTGGGCACTATCGGCTTTGGGCACCAGCAACCGCACTATCGAGTGTCTATCGACTTCGGTCACCAGTGTCCAACACTATTTGGCACTATCGGCATCGGCCATCAGTAACTGCACTATCGAGTTGCTATCGACTTCGGTGACCAGTGTCCAACACTATTTGGCACTATCGGCTTTGGCCACCAGCAACCGCCCTATCGAGTTGCTATCGACTTTGGTCACCAGTGTCCAACACTATTTGGCACTATCGGCGTCGGCCATCAGTAACCGCACTATCGAGTTGCTATCGACTTCGGTCACCAGTGTCCAACACTATTTGGCACTATCGGCTTTGGCCACCAGCAACAGCACTATCGAGTTGCTATCGACTTCGGTCACCAGTGTCCAACACTATTTGGCACTATCGGCTTTGGCCACCAGCAACCGCACTATCGACTTGCTATCGACTTCGATCACCAGTGTCCAACACTATTTGGCACTATCGGCTTTGGCCACCAGCAACAGCACTATCGAGTTGCTATCGACTTCGGCCACCAGTGTCCAACACTATTTGGCACTCTCGGCTTTGTCCACCAGCAACCGCACTATCGAGTGTCTATCGACTTCGGTCACCAGTGTCTAACACTATTTGGCACTATCGGCTTTGGCCACCAGCAACAGCACTATCGAGTTGCTATCGACTTCGGTCAGCAGTGCCCAACACTATTTGGCACTATCGGCTTTGGGCACCAGCAACCGCACTATCGAGTGTCTATCGACTTCCGTCACCAGTGTCCAACACTATTTGGCACTATCGGCATCGGCCATCAGTAACTGCACTGTCGAGTTGCTATCGACTTTGGTCACCAGTGTCCAACACTATTTGGCACTATCGGCTTTGACCACCAGCAACCGCACTATCGACTTGCTATCGACTTCGGTGACCAGTGTCCAACACTATTTGGCACTATCGGCTTTGGCCACCAGCAACCGCCCTATCGAGTTGCTATCGACTTTGGTCACCAGTGTCCAACACTATTTGGCACTATCGGCGTCGGCCATCAGTAACCGCACTATCGAGTTGCTATCGACTTCGGTCACCAGTGTCCAACACTATTTGGCATTATCGGCTTTGGCCACCAGCAACAGCACTATCGAGTTGCTATCGACTTCGGTCACCAGTGTCAAACACTATTTGGCACTATCGGCTTTGGCCATCAGCAACCGCACTATCGAGTGTCTATCGACTTCGGTCACCAGTGTCCAACACTATTTGGCACTATCGGCTTTGGCCACCAGCAACCGCACTATCGAGTTGCTATCGACTTCGGTGACAAGTTTGCAACACTATTTGGCACTATCGGCTTTGGCCACCAGCAACCGCACTATCGAGTGTCTATCGACTTCGGTCACCAGTGTCCAACACTATTTGGCACTATCGGCTTTGGCCACCAGCAACCGCACTATCGAGTTGCTATCGACTTCGGTGACAAGTTTGCAACACTATTTGGCACTATCGGCTTTAGCCACCAGCAACAGCACTATCGAGTTGCTATCGACTTCGGTCACCAGTGCCCAACACTATTTGGCACTATCGGCTTTGGCCACCAGCAACCGCACCATCGAGTTGCTATCGACTTCGGTCACCAGTGTCCAACACTATTGGGCACTATCGGCTTTGGGCACCAGCAACCGCACTATCGAGTGTCTATCGACTTCGGTCACCAGTGTCCAACACTATTTGGCACTATCGGCATCGGCCATCAGTAACTGCACTATCGAGTTGCTATCGACTTCGGTGACGTGTCCAACACTATTTGGCACTATCGGCTTTGGCCACCAGCAACCGCCCTATCGAGTTGCTATCGACTTTGGTCACCAGTGTCCAACACTATTGGGCACTATCGGCTTTGGGCACCAGCAACCGCACTATCGAGTGTCTATCGACTTCGGTCACCAGTGTCCAACACTATTTGGCACTATCGGCATCGGCCATCAGTAACTGCACTATCGAGTTGCTATCGACTTCGGTGACCAGTGCCCAACACTATTTGGCACTATCGGCTTTGGCCACCAGCAACCGCACTATCGAGTGTCTATCGACTTCGGTCACCAGTGCCCATCACTATTTTTCACTATCGGCTTTGGCCACCAGCAACCGCACTATCGAGTTGCTATCGACTTCGGTCACCAGTGTCCAACACTATTGGGCACTATCGGCTTTGGGCACCAGCAACCGCACTATCGAGTGTCTATCGACTTCGGTCACCAGTGTCCAACACTATTTGGCACTATCGGCATCGGCCATCAGTAACTGCACTATCGAGTTGCTATCGACTTCGGTGACCAGTGTCCAACACTATTTGGCACTATCGGCTTTGGCCACCAGCAACCGCCCTATCGAGTTGCTATCGACTTTGGTCACCAGTGTCCAACACTATTTGGCACTATCGGCGTCGGCCATCAGTAACCGCACTATCGAGTTGCTATCGACTTCGGTCACCAGTGTCCAACACTATTTGGCACTATCGGCTTTGGCCACCAGCAACAGCACTATCGAGTTGCTATCGACTTCGGTCACCAGTGTCCAACACTATTTGGCACTATCGGCTTTGACCACCAGCAACCGCACTATCGACTTGCTATCGACTTTGATCACCAGTGTCCAACACTATTTGGCACTATCGGCTTTGGCTACCAGCAACAGTACTATCGAGTTGCTATCGACTTCGGCCACCAGTGTCCAACACTATTTGGCACTCTCGGCTTTGTCCACCAGCAACCGCACTATCGAGTGTCTATCGACTTCGGTCACCAGTGTCTAACACTATTTGGCACTATCGGCTTTGGCCACCAGCAACAGCACTATCGAGTTGCTATCGACTTCGGTCAGCAGTGCCCAACACTATTTGGCACTATCGGCTTTGGCCACCAGCAACGGCACTATCGAGTTGCTATCGACTTCGGTCACCAGTGTCCAACACTATTGGGCACTATCGGCTTTGGGCACCAGCAACCGCACTATCGAGTGTCTATCGACTTCGGTCACCAGTGTCCAACACTATTTGGCACTATCGGCATCGGCCATCAGTAACTGCACTATCGAGTTGCTATCGACTTCGGTGACCAGTGTCCAACACTATTTGGCACTATCGGCTTTGGCCACCAGCAACCGCCCTATCGAGTTGCTATCGACTTTGGTCACCAGTGTCCAACACTATTTGGCACTATCGGCGTCGGCCATCAGTAACCGCACTATCGAGTTGCTATCGACTTCGGTCACCAGTGTCCAACACTATTTGGCACTATCGGCTTTGGCCACCAGCAACAGCACTATCGAGTTGCTATCGACTTCGGTCACCAGTGTCCAACACTATTTGGCACTATCGGCTTTGACCACCAGCAACCGCACTATCGACTTGCTATCGACTTCGGTCACCAGTGTCCAACACTATTTGGCACCATCTGTTTGGCCACCAGCAACCGCACTATCGAGTGTCTATCGACTTCGGTCACCAGTGTTCAACACTATTTGGCACTATCGGCTTTGGCCAGCAGCAACTGCACTATCGACTAGCTATCGACTTCGGTCACCAGTGTCCAACACTATTTGGCACTATCGGCTTTGGCCACCAGCAACAGCACTATCGAGTTGCTATCGACTTCGGTCACCAGTGTCAAACACTATTTGGCACTATCGGCTTTGGCCACCAGCAACAGCACTATCGAGTTGCTATCGACTTCGGTCACCAGTGTCCAACACTATTTGGCACTATCGGCTTTGGCCACCAGCAACCGCACTATCGAGTGTCTATCGACTTCGGTCACCAGTGTCCAACACTATTTGGCATTATCGGCTTTAGCCACCAGCAATCGCACTATTGAATTGCTATCGACTTCGGTCACCAGTGTCCAACACTATTTGGCACTCTCGGCTTTGTCCACCAGCAACCGCACTATTGAGTTGCTATCGACTTCGGTCACCAGTGTCCAACACTATTTGGCACTATCGGCTTTAGCCACCAGCAACCGCACTATCGAGTGTCTATCGACTTCGGTCACCAGTGTCCAACACTATTTGGCACTATCGACTTTGGCCAGCAGCAACTGCACTATCGACTAGCTATCGACTTCGGTCACCAGTGTCCAACACTATTTGGCACTATCGGCTTTGGCCACCAGCAACAGCACTATCGAGTTGCTATCGACTTCGGTCACCAGTGTCAAACACTATTTGGCACTATCGGCTTTGGCCACCAGCAACACCACTATCGAGTTGCTATCGACTTCGGTCACCAGTGTACAACACTATTTGGCACTATCGGCTTTAGCCACCAGCAACCACACTATTGAATTGCTATCGACTTCGGTCACCAGTGTCCAACACTATTTGGCACTATCGGCTTTGGCCACCAGCAACAGCACTATCGAGTTGCTATCGACTTCGGTCACCAGTGTCCAACACTATTTGGCACTATCGGCTTTGGCCACCAGCAACCGCACTATCGAGTGTCTATCGACTTCGGTCACCAGTGTCCAACACTATTTGGCACTATCGGCTTTGGCCACCAGCAACCGCACTATCGACTTGCAATAAACTTCGGTCACCAGTGTCCAACACTATTTGGCACCAACAGTTTGGCCACCAGCAACCGCACTATCGAGTGTCTATCGACTTCGGTCACCAGTGTCCAACACTATTTGGCACTATCGGCTTTGTCCACCAGCAACCGCACTATCGAGTGTCTATCGACTTCGGTCACCAGTGTCCAACACTATTTGGCACTATAGGCTTTGGCCACCAGCAACCGCACTATCGAGTGTCTATCGACTTTGGTCACCTGTGCCCAACAATATTTAGCACTATCGGCTTTGGGCACCAGCAACCGCACTATCGAGTTCCATTCGACTTCGGTCACCAGTGTCCAACACTATTGGGCACTATCGGCTTTGGCCACCAGCAACAGCACTATCGAGTTGCTATCGACTTCGGTCACCAGTGTCAAACACTATTTGGCACTATCGGCTTTGGCCACCAGCAACACCACTATCGAGTTGCTATCGACTTCGGTCACCAGTGTACAACACTATTTGGCACTATCGGCTTTAGCCACCAGCAACCACACTATTGAATTGCTATCGACTTCGGTCACCAGTGTCCAACACTATTTGGCACTATCGGCTTTGGCCACCAGCAACAGCACTATCGAGTTGCTATCGACTTCGGTCACCAGTGTCCAACACTATTTGGCACTATCGGCTTTGGCCACCAGCAACCGCACTATCGAGTGTCTATCGACTTCGGTCACCAGGGTCCAACACTATTTGGCACTATCGGCTTTGGCCACCAGCAACAGCACTATCGAGTTTCTATCGACTTCGGTCACCAGTGTCCAACACTATTTGGCACTATCGGCTTTGGCCACTAGCAACCGCACTATCGAGTTGCTATCGACTTCGGTGACAAGTTTCCAACACTATTTTGCACTATCGGCTTTGGCCACCAGCAACCCCACTATCGAGTGTCTATCGACTTCGGTCACCAGTGTCGAACACTATTTGGCACTATCGGCTTTGGCCACCAGCAACCGCACTATCGAGTGTCTATCGACTTTGGTCACCTTTGCCCAACAATATTTAGCACTGTCGGCTTTGGTCACCAGCAACTGCACTATCGAGTTGCTATCGACTTCGGTGACCAGTGTCCAACACTATTTGGCACTATCGGCTTTGGTCACCAGAAACCGCACTATCGAGTTCCATTCGACTTCGGTCACCAGTGTCCAACACTATTGGGCACTATCGGCTTTGGCCACCAGCAACCGCACTATCGAGTGTCTATCGACTTCGGTCACCAGTGTCCAACACTATATGACACTATCGGCTTTGGCCACCAGCAACCGCACTATCGAGTGTCTATCGACTTTGGTCACCAGTGTCCAACACTATTTGGCACTATAGGCTTTGGCCACCAGCAACCGCACTATCGAGTGTCTATCGACTTTGGTCACCTGTGCCCAACAATATTTAGCACTATCGGCTTTGGGCACCAGCAACCGCACTATCGAGTTCCATTCGACTTCGGTCACCAGTGTCCAACACTATTGGGCACTATCGGCTTTGGCCACCAGCAACCGCACTATCGAGTGTCTATCGACTTCGGTCACCAGTGTCCAACACTATTTGGCACTATCGGCTTTGGCCACCAGCAACCGCACTATCGAGTGTCTATCGACTTCGGTCACTAGTGTCCAACACTATTGGGCACTATCGGCTTTGGCCACCAGCAACCGCACTATCGAGTGTCGAATCGACTTCGGTCACCAGTGTCCAACACTATATGGCACTATCGGCTTTGGCCACCAGCAACCGCACTATCGAGTGTCTATCGACTTTGGTCACCAGTGCCCAACAATATTTAGCACTATCGGCTTTGGTCACCAGCAACTGCACTATCGAGTTGCTATCGACTTCGGTGACAAGTTTCCAACACTATTTTGCACTATCGGCTTTGGCCACCAGCAACCCCACTATCGAGTGTCTATCGACTTCGGTCACCAGTGTCCAACACTATTGGGCACTATCGGCTTTGGCCACCAGCAACCGCACTATCGAGTGTCTATCGACTTTGGTCACCTTTGCCAAACAATATTTAGCACTGTCGGCTTTGGTCACCAGCAACTGCACTATCGAGTTGCTATCGACTTCGGTGACCAGTGTCCAACACTATTTGGCACTATCGGCTTTGGCCACCAGCAACCACACTATCGAGTGTCTATCGACTTTGGTCACCAGTGTCCAACACTATTGGGCACTATCGGCTTTGGCCACCAGCAACCGCACTATCGAGTGTCTATCGACTTCGGTCACCAGTGTCCAACACTATCTGGCACTATCGGCATCGGCCATCAGTAACTGCACTATCGAGTTGCTATCGACTTCGGTGACCAGTGTCCAACACTATTTGGCACTATCGGCTTTGGCCACCAGCAACCGCCCTATCGAGTTGCTATCGACTTTGGTCACCAGTGTCCAATACTATTTGGCACTATCGGCGTCGGCCATCAGTAACCGCACTATCGAGTTGCTATCGACTTCGGTCACCAGTGCCCAACACTATTTGGCACTATCGGCTTTGGCCACCAGCAACCGCACTATCGACTTGCTATCGACTTCGGTCACCAGTGTCCAACACTATTTGGCACCATCAGTTTGGCCACCAGCAACCGCACTATCGAGTGTCTATCGACTTCGGTCACCAGTGTCCAACACTATTTGGCACTCTCGGCTTTGTCCACCAGCAACCGCACTATCGAGTGTCTATCGACTTCGGTCACCAGTGTCTAACACTATTTGACACTATCGGCTTTACCCACCAGCAACCGCACTATTGAGTTGCTATCGACTATGGTCACCAGTGTCCAACACTATTTGGCACTATCGGCTTTGGCCACCAGCAACAGCACTATCGAGTTGCTATCAACTTCGGTCACCAGTTTCCAACACTATTTGGCACTATCGGCTTTGGCCACCAGCAACCGCACTATCGAGTGTCAATCGACTTCGGTCACCAGTGTCCAACACTATTTGGCACTATCGGCTTTGGCCAGGCGCAACTGCACTATCGACTAGCTATCGACTTCGGTCACCAGTGCCCAACACTATTTGGCACTATCGGCTTTGGCCACCAGCAACAGCACTATCGAGTTGCTATCGACTTCGGTCACCAGTGTCAAACACTATTTGGCACTATCGGCTTTGGCCACCAGCAACAGCACTATTGAGTTGCTATCGACTTCGGTCACCAGTGACACTATCGGCTTTAGCCACCAGCAACTGCACTATTGAGTTGCTATCGACTTCGGTCACCAGTGTCCAACACTATTTGGCACTATCGGCTTTGACCACCAGCAACAGCACTATCGAGTTGCTATCGACTTTGGTCACCAGTGTCCAATACTATTTGGCACTATCGGCTTTGGCCACCAGCAACCGCACTATCGACTTGCTATCGACTTCGGTCACCAGTGTCCAACACTATTTGGCACCATCAGTTTGGCCACCAGCAACCGCACTATCGAGTGTCTATCGACTTCGGTCACCAGTGTCCAACACTATTTGGCACTCTCGGCTTTGTCCACCAGCAACCGCACTATCGAGTGTCTATCGACTTCGGTCACCAGTGTCTAACACTATTTGACACTATCGGCTTTACCCACCAGCAACCGCACTATTGAGTTGCTATCGACTATGGTCACCAGTGTCCAACACTATTTGGCACTATCGGCTTTGGCCACCAGCAACAGCACTATCGAGTTGCTATCGACTTCGGTGACCAGTGTCCAACACTATTTGGCACTATCGGCTTTGGCCACCAGCAACCGCCCTATCGAGTTGCTATCGACTTTGGTCACCAGTGTCCAACACTATTTGGCACTATCGGCGTCGGCCATCAGTAACCGCACTATCGAGTTGCTATCGACTTCGGTCACCAGTGTCCAACACTATTTGGCACTATCGGCTTTGGCCACCAGCAACAGCACTATCGAGTTGCTATCGACTTCGGTCACCAGTGTCCAACACTATTTGGCACTATCGGCTTTGACCACCAGCAACCGCACTATCGACTTGCTATCGACTTCGGTCACCAGTGTCCAACACTATTTGGCACCATCAGTTTGGCCACCAGCAACCGCACTATCGAGTGTCTATCGACTTCGGTCACCAGTGTCCAACACTATTTGGCACTATCGGCTTTGGCCAGCAGCAACTGCACTATCGACTAGCTATCGACTTCGGTCAACAGTGTCCAACACTATTTGGCACTATCGGCTTTGGCCACCAGCAACAGCACTATCGAGTTGCTATCGACTTCGGTCACCAGTGTCAAACACTATTTGGCACTATCGGCTTTGGCCACCAGCAACAGCACTATCGAGTTGCTATCGACTTCGGTCACCAGTGTCAAACACTATTTGGCACTATCGGCTTTGGCCACCAGCAACAGCACTATCGAGTGTCTATCGACTTCGGTCACCAGTGTCCAACACTATTTGGCACTATCGGCTTTAGCCACCAGCAACCGCACTATTGAATTGCTATCGACTTCGGTCACCAGTGTCCAACACTATTTGGCACTCTCGGCTTTGTCCACCAGCAACCGCACTATTGAGTTGCTATCGACTTCGGTCACCAGTGTCCAACACTATTTGGCACTATCGGCTTTAGCCACCAGCAACCACACTATCGAGTGTCTATCGACTTCGGTCACCAGTGTCCAACACTATTTGGCACTATCGACTTTGGCCAGCAGCAACTGCACTATCGACTAGCTATCGACTTCGGTCACCAGTGTCCAACACTATTTGGCACTATCGGCTTTGGCCACCAGCAACAGCACTATCGAGTTGCTATCGACTTCGGTCACCAGTGTCAAACACTATTTGGCACTATCGGCTTTGGCCACCAGCAACACCACTATCGAGTTGCTATCGACTTCGGTCACCAGTGTCCAACACTATTTGGCACTATCGGCTTTGGCCACCAGCAACCGCACTATCGAGTTGCTATCGACTTCGGTCACCAGTGTACAACACTATTTGGCACTATCGGCTTTAGCCACCAGCAACCACACTATTGAATTGCTATCGACTTCGGTCACCAGTGTCCAACACTATTTGGCACTATCGGCTTTGGCCACCAGCAACAGCACTATCGAGTTGCTATCGACTTCGGTCACCAGTGTCCAACACTATTTGGCACTATCGGCTTTGGCCACCAGCAACCGCACTATCGACTTGCAATAAACTTCGGTCACCAGTGTCCAACACTATTTGGCACCAACAGTTTGGCCACCAGCAACCGCACTATCGAGTGTCTATCGACTTCGGTCACCAGTGTCCAACACTATTTGGCACTATCGGCTTTGTCCACCAGCAACCGCACTATCGAGTGTCTATCGACTTCGGTCACCAGTGTCTAACACTATTTGACACTATCGGCTTTAGCCACCAGCAACCGCACTATTGAGTTGCTATCGACTTCGGTCACCAGTGTCCAACACTATTTGACACTATCGGCTTTAGCCACCAGCAACCGCAATATTGAGTTGCTATCGACTTCGGTCACCAGTGTCCAACACTATTTGGCACTATCGGCTTTGTCCACCAGCAACCGCACTATCGAGTGTCTATCGACTTCGGTCACCAGTGTCCAACACTATTTGGCACTATCAGCTTTGGCCATCAGTAACCGCACTATCGAGTTCCATTCGACTTCGGTCACCAGTGTCCAACACTATTGGGCACTATCGGCTTTGGCCACCAGCAACCGCACTATCGAGTGTCTATCGACTTCGGTCACCAGGGTCCAACACTATTTGGCACTATCGGCTTTGGCCACCAGCAACAGCACTATCGAGTTTCTATCGACTTCGGTCACCAGTGTCCAACACTATTTGGCACTATCGGCTTTGGCCACCAGCAACCGCACTATTGAGTTGCTATCGACTTCGGTCACCAGTGTCCAACACTATTTGACACTATCGGCTTTAGCCACCAGCAACCGCAATATTGAGTTGCTATCGACTTCGGTCACCAGTGTCCAACACTATTTGGCACTATCGGCTTTGTCCACCAGCAACCGCACTATCGAGTGTCTATCGACTTCGGTCACCAGTGTCCAACACTATTTGGCACTATCAGCTTTGGCCATCAGTAACCGCACTATCGAGTTCCATTCGACTTCGGTCACCAGTGTCCAACACTATTGGGCACTATCGGCTTTGGCCACCAGCAACCGCACTATCGAGTGTCTATCGACTTCGGTCACCAGGGTCCAACACTATTTGGCACTATCGGCTTTGGCCACCAGCAACAGCACTATCGAGTTTCTATCGACTTCGGTCACCAGTGTCCAACACTATTTGGCACTATCGGCTTTGGCCACTAGCAACCGCACTATCGAGTTGCTATCGACTTCGGTCACCAGTGTCCAACACTATTTGGCACTATCGGCTTTGGCCACCAGCAACCGCACTATCGAAATGCTATCGACTTCGGTCACCAGTGTCCAACTCTATTTGACACTATCGGCTTTAGCCACCAGCAACCGCAATATTGAGTTGCTATCGACTTCGGTCACCAGTGTCCAACACTATTTGGCACTATCGGCTTTGACCACCAGCAACCGCACTATCGACTTGCAATAAACTTCGGTCACCAGTGTCCAACACTATTTGGCACTATCGGCTTTGGCCACCAGCAACAGCACTATCGAGTTGCTATCGACTTCGGTCACCAGTGTCCAACACTATTTGGCACTATCGGCTTTGACCACCAGCAACCGCACTATCGACTTGCAATAAACTTCGGTCACCAGTGTCCAACACTATTTGGCACCAACAGTTTGGCCACCAGCAACCGCACTATCGAGTGTCTATCGACTTCGGTCACCAGTGTCCAACACTATTTGGCACTATCGGCTTTGTCCACCAGCAACCGCACTATCGAGTGTCTATCGACTTCGGTCACCAGTGTCTAACACTATTTTACACTATCGGCTTTAGCCACCAGCAACCGCACTATAGAGTTGCTATCGACTTCGGTCACCAGTGTCCAACACTATTTGACACTATCGGCTTTAGCCACCAGCAACCGCAATATTGAGTTGCTATCGACTTCGGTCACCAGTGTCTAACACTATTTGACACTATCGGCTTTAGCCACCAGCAACCGCACTATTGAGTTGCTATCGACTTCGGTCACCAGTGTCCAACACTATTTGGCACTATCGGCTTTGGCCACCAGCAACAGCACTATCGAGTTGCTATCGACTTCGGTCACCAGTGTCCAACACTATTTGGCACTATCGGCTTTGGCCACCAGCAACCGCACTATCGAGTGTCTATCGACTTTGGTCACCAGTGCCCAACACTATTTGGCACTATCGGCTTTGGCCAGCAGCAACTGCACTATCGACTTGCTATCGACTTCAGTTACCAGTGTCCAAGACTATTGTGCACTATCGGCTTTGGCCACCAGCAACCGCACTATCGAGTGTCTATCGACTTTGGTCACCAGTGTCCAACACTATTTGGCACTATAGGCTTTGAACACCAGCAACCACACTATCGAGTGTCTATCGACTTTGGTCACCAGTGCCCAACACTATTTGGCACTATCGGCTTTGGTCACCAGCAACCGCACTATCTCGTTCCATTCGACTTCGGTCACCAGTGTCCAACACTATTGGGCACTATCGGCTTTGGCCACCAGCAACCGCACTATCGAGTGTCTATCGACTTCGGTCACCAGGGTCCAACACTATTTGGCACTATCGGCTTTGGCCACCAGCAACAGCACTATCGAGTTGCTATCGACTTCGGTCACCAGTGTCCAACACTATTTGGCACTATCGGCTTTGGCCACTAGCAACCGCACTATCGAGTGTCTATCGACTTCGGTCACCAGTGTCCAACACTATTTGGCACTATCGGCTTTGGCCAGCAGCAACTGCACTATCGACTTGCTATCGACTTCAGTTACCAGTGTCCAAGACTATTGTGCACTATCGGCTTTGGCCACCAGCAACCGCACTATCGAGTGTCTATTGACTTCGGTCACAAGTGTCTAACACTATTTGGCACTATCGGCATTGGCCACCAGCAACCGCACTATCGAGTTGCTATCGACTTCGGTCACCAGTGTCCAACACTATTTGGCACTATCGGCGTCGTCCATCAGTAACTGCACTATCGGGTTGCTATCGACTTCGGTCACCAGTGTCCAACACTATTTGG
Source organism: Thecophora atra (assembly GCA_937620795.1). Taxonomy (NCBI): domain Eukaryota; kingdom Metazoa; phylum Arthropoda; class Insecta; order Diptera; family Conopidae; genus Thecophora; species Thecophora atra. The sequence continues at coordinate 33,112,362 of OW569398.1, forward strand.
CACTATCGGCTTTGGCCACCAGCAACCACACTATCGAGTGTCTATCGACTTCGGTCACCAGTGTCCAACACTATATGACACTATCGGCTTTGGCCACCAGCAACCGCACTATCGAGTGTCTATCGACTTTGGTCACCAGTGTCCAACACTATTTGGCACTATAGGCTTTGGCCACCAGCAACCGCACTATCGAGTGTCTATCGACTTTGGTCACCAGTGCCCAACAATATTTAGCACTATCGGCTTTGGGCACCAGCAATCGCACTATCGAGTTCCATTCGACTTCGGTCACCAGTGTCCAACACTATTGGGCACTATCGGCTTTGGCCACCAGCAACCGCACTATCGAGTGTCTATCGACTTCGGTCACCAGTGTCCAACACTATTTGGCACTATAGGCTTTGGCCACCAGCAACCGCACTATCGAGTGTCTATCGACTTTGGTCACCTTTGCCCAACAATATTTAGCACTGTCGGCTTTGGTCACCAGCAACTGCACTATCGAGTTGCTATCGACTTCGGTGACCAGTGTCCAACACTATTTGGCACTATCGGCTTTGGCCACCAGCAACCGCACTATCGAGTGTCTATCGACTTTGGTCACCAGTGCCCAACACTATTTAGCACTATCGGCTTTGGTCACCAGAAACCGCACTATCGAGTTCCATTCGACTTCGGTCACCAGTGTCCAACACTATTGGGCACTATCGGCTTTGGCCACCAGCAACCGCACTATCGAGTGTCTATCGACTTCGGTCACCAGTGTCCAACACTATATGACACTATCGGCTTTGGCCACCAGCAACCGCACTATCGAGTGTCTATCGACTTTGGTCACCAGTGTCCAACACTATTTGGCACTATAGGCTTTGGCCACCAGCAACCGCACTATCGAGTGTCTATCGACTTTGGTCACCTGTGCCCAACAATATTTAGCACTATCGGCTTTGGGCACCAGCAACCGCACTATCGAGTTCCATTCGACTTCGGTCACCAGTGTCCAACACTATTGGGCACTATCGGCTTTGGCCACCAGCAACCGCACTATCGAGTGTCTATCGACTTCGGTCACCAGTGTCCAACACTATTTGGCACTATCGGCTTTGGCCACCAGCAACCGCACTATCGAGTGTCTATCGACTTCGGTCACTAGTGTCCAACACTATTGGGCACTATCGGCTTTGGCCACCAGCAACCGCACTATCGAGTGTCTATCGACTTCGGTCACCAGTGTCCAACACTGTATGGCACTATCGGCTTTGGCCACCAGCAACCGCACTATCGAGTGTCTATCGACTTTGGTCACCAGTGCCCAACAATATTTAGCACTATCGGCTTTGGTCACCAGCAACTGCACTATCGAGTTGCTATCGACTTCGGTGACAAGTTTCCAACACTATTTTGCACTATCGGCTTTGGCCACCAGCAACCCCACTATCGAGTGTCTATCGACTTCGGTCACCAGTGTCCAACACTATTGCGCACTATCGGCTTTGGCCACCAGCAACCGCACTATCGAGTGTCTATCGACTTTGGTCACCTTTGCCCAACAATATTTAGCACTGTCGGCTTTGGTCACCAGCAACTGCACTATCGAGTTGCTATCGACTTCGGTGACCAGTGTCCAACACTATTTGGCACTATCGGCTTTGGTCACCAGAAACCGCACTATCGAGTTCCATTCGACTTCGGTCACCAGTGTCCAACACTATTGGGCACTATAGGCTTTGGCCACCAGCAACCGCACTATCGAGTGTCTATCGACTTCGGTCACCAGTGTCCAACACTATATGACACTATCGGCTTTGGCCACCAGCAACCGCACTATCGAGTGTCTATCGACTTTGGTCACCAGTGTCCAACACTATTTGGCACTATAGGCTTTGGCCACCAGCAACCGCACTATCGAGTGTCTATCGACTTTGGTCACCTGTGCCCAACAATATTTAGCACTATCGGCTTTGGGCACCAGCAACCGCACTATCGAGTTCCATTCGACTTCGGTCACCAGTGTCCAACACTATTGGGCACTATCGGCTTTGGCCACCAGCAACCGCACTATCGAGTGTCTATCGACTTCGGTCACCAGTGTCCAACACTATTTGGCACTATCGGCTTTGGCCACCAGCAACCGCACTATCGAGTGTCTATCGACTTCGGTCACTAGTGTCCAACACTATTGGGCACTATCGGCTTTGGCCACCAGCAACCGCACTATCGAGTGTCTATCGACTTCGGTCACCAGTGTCCAACACTATATGGCACTATCGGCTTTGGCCACCAGCAACCGCACTATCGAGTGTCTATCGACTTTGGTCACCAGTGCCCAACAATATTTAGCACTATCGGCTTTGGTCACCAGCAACTGCACTATCGAGTTGCTATCGACTTCGGTGACAAGTTTCCAACACTATTTTGCACTATCGGCTTTGGCCACCAGCAACCCCACTATCGAGTGTCTATCGACTTCGGTCACCAGTGTCCAACACTATTGGGCACTATCGGCTTTGGCCACCAGCAACCGCACTATCGAGTGTCTATCGACTTTGGTCACCTTTGCCCAACAATATTTAGCACTGTCGGCTTTGGTCACCAGCAACTGCACTATCGAGTTGCTATCGACTTCGGTGACCAGTGTCCAACACTATTTGGCACTATCGGCTTTGGCCACCAGCAACCACACTATCGAGTGTCTATCGACTTCGGTCACCAGTGTCCAACACTATTGGGCACTATCGGCTTTGGCCACCAGCAACCGCACTATCGAGTGTCTATCGACTTCGGTCACCAGTGTCCAACACTATATGGCACTATCGGCTTTGGCCACCAGCAACCGCACTATCGAGTTGCTATCGACTTCGGTCACCAGTGTCCAACACTATATGGCACTATCGGCTTTGGCCACCAGCAACCGCACTATCGAGTTGCTATCGACTTCGGTGACAAGTTTGCAACACTATTGGGCACTATCGGCTTTGGGCACCAGCAACCGCACTATCGAGTGTCTATCGACATCGGTCACCAGTGTCCAACACTATCTGGCACTATCGGCATCGGCCATCAGTAACTGCACTATCGAGTTGCTATCGACTTCGGTGACCAGTGTCCAACACTATTTGGCACTATCGGCTTTGGCCACCAGCAACCGCCCTATCGAGTTGCTATCGACTTTGGTCACCAGTGTCCAATACTATTTGGCACTATCGGCGTCGGCCATCAGTAACCGCACTATCGAGTTGCTATCGACTTCGGTCACCAGTGCCCAACACTATTTGGCACTATCGGCTTTGGCCACCAGCAACCGCACTATCGACTTGCTATCGACTTCGGTCACCAGTGTCCAACACTATTTGGCACCATCAGTTTGGCCACCAGCAACCGCACTATCGAGTGTCTATCGACTTCGGTCACCAGTGTCCAACACTATTTGGCACTCTCGGCTTTGTCCACCAGCAACCGCACTATCGAGTGTCTATCGACTTCGGTCACCAGTGTCTAACACTATTTGACACTATCGGCTTTACCCACCAGCAACCGCACTATTGAGTTGCTATCGACTATGGTCACCAGTGTCCAACACTATTTGGCACTATCGGCTTTGGCCACCAGCAACAGCACTATCGAGTTGCTATCGACTTCGGTCACCAGTTTCCAACACTATTTGGCACTATCGGCTTTGGCCACCAGCAACCGCACTATCGAGTGTCTATCGACTTCGGTCACCAGTGTCCAACACTATTTGGCACTATCGGCTTTGGCCAGCAGCAACTGCACTATCGACTAGCTATCGACTTCGGTCACCAGTGTCCAACACTATTTGGCACTATCGGCTTTGGCCACCAGCAACAGCACTATCGAGTTGCTATCGACTTCGGTCACCAGTGTCAAACACTATTTGGCACTATCGGCTTTGGCCACCAGCAACAGCACTATTGAGTTGCTATCGACTTCGGTCACCAGTGACACTATCGGCTTTAGCCACCAGCAACTGCACTATTGAGTTGCTATCGACTTCGGTCACCAGTGTCCAACACTATTTGGCACTATCGGCTTTGACCACCAGCAACAGCACTATCGAGTTGCTATCGACTTCGGTCACCAGTGTCCAACACTATTTGGCACTATCGGCTTTGGCCACCAGCAACCGCACTATCGAGTGTCTATCGACTTCGGTCACCAGTGTCCAACACTATTTGGCACTATCGGCTTTAGCCACCAGCAACCGCACTATTGAATTGCTATCGACTTCGGTCACCAGTGTCCAAAACTATTTGGCACTATCGGCTTTGGCCACCAGCAACAGCACTATCGAGTTGCTATCGACTTCGGTCACCAGTGTCCAACACTATTTGGCACTATCGGCTTTGGCCACCAGCAACCGCACTATCGAGTGTCTATTGACTTCGGTCACCAGTGTCCAACACTATTTGGCACTATCGGCTTTGGCCACCAGCAACAGCACTATCGAGTTGCTATCGACTTCGGTCACCAGTGTCCAACACTATTTGGCACTATCGGCTTTGACCACCAGCGACCGCACTATCGACTTGCTATCGACTTCGGTCACCAGTGTCCAACACTATTTGGCACCATCAGTTTGGCCACCAGCAACCGAACTGTCGAGTGTCTATCGACTTCGGTCACCAGTGTCCAACACTATTTGGCACTCTCGGCTTTGTCCACCAGCAACCGCACTATCGAGTGTCTATCGACTTCGGTCACCAGTGTCTAACACTATTTGAAACTATCGGCTTTAGCCACCAGCAACCGCACTATTGAGTTGCTATCGACTTCGGTCACCAGTGTCCAACACTATTTGACACTATCGGCTTTAGCCACCAGCAACCGCAATATTGAGTTGCTATCGACTTCGGTCACCAGTGTCCAACACTATTTGGCACTATCGGCTTTGGCAACCAGCAACCGCACTATCGAGTTGCTATCGACTTCGGTCACCAGTGTCCAACACTATTTGGCACTATCGGCGTCGTCCATCAGTAACCGCACTATCGAGTTGCTATCGACTTCGGTCACCAGTGTCCAACACTATTTGGCACTATCAGCTTTGGCCATCAGTAACCGCATTATCGAGTGTCCATCGACTTCGGTCACCAGTGTCTAACACTATTTGGCACTATAGGCTTTGGCCACCAGCAGCCGCACTATCGATTGTCTATCGACTTCGGTCACCAGTGTCCAACACTATTTGGCACTATCGGCTTTGGCCACCAGCAACAGCACTATCGAGTTGCTATCGACTTCGGTCACCAGTGTCCAACACTATTTGGCACTATCAGCTTTGGCCATCAGTAACCGCATTATCGAGTGTCCATCGACTTCGGTCACCAGTGTCTAACACTATTTGGCACTATCGGCTTTGGCCACCAGCAACCGCACTATCGAGTGTCTATCGACTTCGGTCACCAGTGTCCAACACTATTTGGCACTATCGGCTTTGGCCACCAGCAACAGCACTATCGAGTTGCTATCGACTTCGGTGACCAGTGTGCAACACTATTGGGCACTATCGGCTTTGGCCACCAGCAACCACACTATCGAGTGCCTATCCACTTCGGTCACCGGTGTCCAACACTATTGGGCACTATCGGCTTTGGCCACCAGCAACCGCACTATCGACTTCGGTCACTAGTGTCCAACACTATATGGCACTATCGGCTTTGGCCACCAGCAACCGCACTATCGAGTTGCTATCGACTTCGGTCACCAGTGTCCAACACTATTTGGCACTATCGGGTTTGGCCACTAGCAACCGTACTATGGAGTTGCTATCGACTTCGGTGACCAGTGTCCAACACTATTGGGCACTATCGGCTTTGGCCACCAGCAACCACACTATCGAGTATCTATCGACTTCGGTCACCAGTGTCCAACACTATTGGGCACTATCGGCTTTGGCCACCAGCAACCACACTATCGAGTGTCTATCGACTTCGGTCACCAGTGTCCAACACTATATGGCACTATCGGATTTGGCCACCAGCAACAGCACTATCGAGTTGCTATCGACTTCGGTGACCAGTGTGCAACACTATTGGGCACTATCGGCTTTGGCCACCAGCAACCACACTATCGAGTGCCTATCCACTTCGGTCACCAGTGTCCAACACTATTTGGCACTATCGGCTTTGGCCACCAGCAACAGCACTATCGAGTTGCTATCGACTTCGGTGACCAGTGTCCAACACTATTGGGCACTATCGGCTTTGGCCACCAGCAACCACACTATCGAGTATCTATCGACTTCGGTCACCAGTGTCCAACACTATTGGGCACTATCGGCTTTGGCCACCAGCAACCGCACTATCGAGTGTCTATCGACTTCGGTCACCAGTGTCCAACACTATATGGCACTATCGGCTTTGGCCACCAGCAACCGCACTATCGAGTTGCTATCGACTTCGGTGACAAGTTTCCAGCACTATTTGGCACTATCGGCTTTGGCCACCAGCAACCGCACTATCGATTGTCTATCGACTTCGGTCACCAGTGCCCAACACTATTTGGCACTATCGGCTTTGGTCACCAGCAACCGCACTATCGAGTTGCTATCGACTTCGGTCACCAGTATCCAACACTATTGGGCACTATCGGCTTTGGGCACCACCAACCGCACTATCGAGTGTCTATCGACTTCGGTCACCAGTGTCCAACACTATTTGGCACTATCGGCATCGGCCATCAGTAACCGCACTATCGAGTTGCTATCGACTTCGGTCACCAGTGTCCAACACTAATTGGCACTATCGGCTTTGGCCACCAGCAACCACACTATCGACTTCGGTCACCAGTGTCCAACACTATTTGGCACTATCGGGTTTGGCCACCAGCAACCGTACTATGGAGTTGCTATCGACTTCGGTCACCAGTGTCCAACACTAATTGGAACTATGAGCTTTGGCCACCAGCAACCACACTATCGACTTCGGTCACCAGTGTCCAACACTATTTGGCACTATAGGCTTTGGCCACCAGCAACCGCACTATCGAGTGTCTATCGACTTTGGTCACCAGTGCCCAACACTATTTAGCACTATCGGCTTTGGTCACCAGCAACCGCACTATCGAGTTCCATTCGACTTCGGTCACCAGTGTCCAACACTATTGGGCACTATCGGCTTTGGCCAGCAGCAACCGCACCATCGAGTGTCTATCGACTTCGGTCACCAGTGTCCAACACTATTTGGCACTATCGGCATCGGCCATCAGTAACTGCACTGTCGAGTTGCTATCGACTTCGGTCACCAGTGTCCAACACTATTTGGCACTATCGGCTTTGGCCACCAGCAACCACACTATCAAGTGTCTGTCGACTTCGGTCACCAGTGCCCAACACTATTTGGCACTATCGGCTTTGGCCACCAGCAACAGCACTATCGAGTTGCTATCGACTTCGGTCACCAGTGTCCAACACTATTGGGCACCAGCAACCGCACTATGGAGTGTCTATCGACTTCGGTCACCAGTGTCCAACACTATTTGGCACTATCGGCATCGGCCATCAGTAACCGCACTATCGAGTTGCTATCGACTTCGGTCACCAGTGTCCAACACTATTTGGCACTATCGGCTTTGGCCACCAGCAACAGCACTATCGAGTTGCTATCGACTTCGGTCACCAGTTTCCAACACTATTTGGCACTATCGGCTTTGGCCACCAGCAACCGCACTATCGAGTGTCTATCGACTTCGGTCACCAGTGTCCAACACTATTTGGCACTATCGGCTTTGGCCAGCAGCAACTGCACTATCGACTAGCTATCGACTTCGGTCACCAGTGTCCAACACTATTTGGCACTATCGGCTTTGGCCACCAGCAACAGCACTATCGAGTTGCTATCGACTTCGGTCACCAGTGTCAAACACTATTTGGCACTATCGGCTTTGGCCACCAGCAACAGCACTATTGAGTTGCTATCGACTTCGGTCACCAGTGACACTATCGGCTTTAGCCACCAGCAACTGCACTATTGAGTTGCTATCGACTTCGGTCACCAGTGTCCAACACTATTTGGCACTATCGGCTTTGGCCACCAGCAACAGCACTATCGAGTTGCTATCGACTTCGGTCACCAGTGTCCAACACTATTTGGCACTATCGGCTTTGGCCACCAGCAACCGCACTATCGAGTGTCTATCGACTTCGGTCACCAGTGTCCAACACTATTTGGCACTATCGGCTTTGGCCAGCAGCAACTGCACTATCGACTAGCTATCGACTTCGGTCACCAGTGTCCAACACTATTTGGCACTATCGGCTTTGGCCACCAGCAACAACACTATCGAGTTGCTATCGACTTCGGTCACCAGTGTCAAACACTATTTGGCACTATCGGCTTTGGCCAGCAGCAACTGCACTATCGACTAGCTATCGACTTCGGTCACCAGTGTCCAACACTATTTGGCACTATCGGCTTTGGCCACCAGCAACAACACTATCGAGTTGCTATCGACTTCGGTCACCAGTGTCAAACACTATTTGGCACTATCGGCTTTGGCCACCAGCAACCGCACTATCGAGTGTCTATCGACTTCGGTCACCAGTGTCCAACACTATTTGGCACTATCGGCTTTGGCCAGCAGCAACTGCACTATCGACTAGCTATCGACTTCGGTCACCAGTGTCCAACACTATTTGGCACTATCGGCTTTGGCCACCAGCAACAACACTATCGAGTTGCTATCGACTTCGGTCACCAGTGTCAAACACTATTTGGCACTATCGGCTTTGGCCACCAGCAACCGCACTATCGAGTGTCTATCGACTTCGGTCACCAGTGTCCAACACTATTTGGCACTATCGGCTTTGGCCACCAGCAACAGCACTATCGAGTTGCTATCGACTTCGGTCACCAGTTTCCAACACTATTTGGCACTATCGGCTTTGGCCACCAGCAACAGCACTATCGAGTTGCTATCGACTTCGGTCACCAGTGTCAAACACTATTTGGCACTATCGGCTTTGGCCACCAGCAACAGCACTATCGAGTTGCTATCGACTTCGGTCACCAGTTTCCAACACTATTTGGCACTATCGGCTTTGGCCACCAGCAACCGCACTATCGAGTGTCTATCGACTTCGGTCACCAGTGTCCAACACTATTTGGCACTATCGGCTTTGGCCAGCAGCAACTGCACTATCGACTAGCTATCGACTTCGGTCACCAGTGTCCAACACTATTTGGCACTATCGGCTTTGGCCACCAGCAACAACACTATCGAGTTGCTATCGACTTCGGTCACCAGTGTCAAACACTATTTGGCACTATCGGCTTTGGCCACCAGCAACCGCACTATCGAGTGTCTATCGACTTCGGTCACCAGTGTCCAACACTATTTGGCACTATCGGCTTTGGCCAGCAGCAACTGCACTATCGACTAGCTATCGACTTCGGTCACCAGTGTCCAACACTATTTGGCACTATCGGCTTTGGCCACCAGCAACAGCACTATCGAGTTGCTATCGACTTCGGTCACCAGTGTCAAACACTATTTGGCACTATCGGCTTTGGCCACCAGCAACAGCACTATTGAGTTGCTATCGACTTCGGTCACCAGTGACACTATCGGCTTTAGCCACCAGCAACTGCACTATTGAGTTGCTATCGACTTCGGTCACCAGTGTCCAACACTATTTGGCACTATCGGCTTTGGCCACCAGCAACAGCACTATCGAGTTGCTATCGACTTCGGTCACCAGTGTCCAACACTATTTGGCACTATCGGCTTTGGCCACCAGCAACCGCACTATCGAGTGTCTATCGACTTCGGTCACCAGTGTCCAACACTATTTGGCACTATCGGCTTTAGCCACCAGCAACCGCACTATTGAATTGCTATCGACTTCGGTCACCAGTGTCCAACACTATTTGGCACTATCGGCTTTGGCCACCAGCAACAGCACTATCGAGTTGCTATCGACTTCGGTCACCAGTGTCCAACACTATTTGGCACTATCGGCTTTGGCCACCAGCAACCGCACTATCGAGTGTCTATTGACTTCGGTCACCAGTGTCCAACACTATTTGGCACTATCGGCTTTGGCCACCAGCAACAGCACTATCGAGTTGCTATCGACTTCGGTCACCAGTGTCCAACACTATTTGGCACTATCGGCTTTGACCACCAGCAACCGCACTATCGACTTGCTATCGACTTCGGTCACCAGTGTCCAACACTATTTGGCACCATCAGTTTGGCCACCAGCAACCGAACTGTCGAGTGTCTATCGACTTCGGTCACCAGTGTCCAACACTATATGGCACTATCGGCTTTGGCCACCAGCAACCGCACTATCGAGTTGCTATCGACTTCGGTGACAAGTTTCCAGCACTATTTGGCACTATCGGCTTTGGCCACCAGCAACCGCACTATCGAGTGTCTATCGACTTCGGTCACCAGTGCCCAACACTATTTGGCACTATCGGCTTTGGTCACCAGCAACCGCACTATCGAGTTGCTATCGACTTCGGTCACCAGTATCCAACACTATTGGGCACTATCGGCTTTGGGCACCACCAACCGCACTATCGAGTGTCTATCGACTTCGGTCACCAGTGTCCAACACTATTTGGCACTATCGGCATCGGCCATCAGTAACCGCACTATCGAGTTGCTATCGACTTCGGTCACCAGTGTCCAACACTAATTGGCACTATCGGCTTTGGCCACCAGCAACCACACTATCGACTTCGGTCACCAGTGTCCAACACTATTTGGCACTATCGGGTTTGGCCACCAGCAACCGTACTATGGAGTTGCTATCGACTTCGGTCACCAGTGTCCAACACTAATTGGAACTATCGGCTTTGGCCACCAGCAACCACACTATCGACTTCGGTCACCAGTGTCCAACACTATTTGGCACTATAGGCTTTGGCCACCAGCAACCGCACTATCGAGTGTCTATCGGCTTTGGTCACCAGTGCCCAACACTATTTAGCACTATCGGCTTTGGTCACCAGCAACCGCACTATCGAGTTCCATTCGACTTCGGTCACCAGTGTCCAACACTATTGGGCACTATCGGCTTTGGCCAGCAGCAACCGCACTATCGAGTGTCTATCGACTTCGGTCACCAGTGTCCAACACTATTTGGCACTATCGGCATCGGCCATCAGTAACTGCACTGTCGAGTTGCTATCGACTTCGGTCACCAGTGTCCAACACTATTTGGCACTATCGGCTTTGGCCACCAGCAACCACACTATCAAGTGTCTATCGACTTCGGTCACCAGTGCCCAACACTATTTGGCACTATCGGCTTTGGCCACCAGCAACAGCACTATCAAGTTGCTATCGACTTCGGTCACCAGTGTCCAACACTATTGGGCACCAGCAACCGCTCTATGGAGTGTCTATCGACTTCGGTCACCAGTGTCCAACACTATTTGGCACTATCGGCATCGGCCATCAGTAACCGCACTATCGAGTTGCTATCGACTTCGGTCACCAGTGTCCAACACTATTTGGCACTATCGGCTTTGGCCACCAGCAACCGCACTATCGAGTTGCTATTGACTTCGGTCACCAGTGTCCAACACTAATTGGCACTATCGGCTTTGGCCACCAGCAACCACACTATCGAGTGTCTATCGACTTCGGTCACCAGTGCCCAACACTATTTGGCACTATCGGCTTTGGCCACCAGCAACCGCACTATCGACTTGCTATCGACTTCGGTCACCAGTGTCCAACACTATTGGGCACTATCGACTTTGGGCACCAGCAACCGCACTATCGAGTGTCTATCGACTTCGGTCACCAGTGTCCAACACTATTTGGCACAATCGGCATCGGCCATCAGTAACCGCACTATCGAGTTGCTATCGACTTCGGTGACCAGTGTCCAACACTATTTGGCACTATCGGCTTTGGCCACCAGCAACCGCCCTATCGAGTTGCTATCGACTTCGGTCACCAGTGTCCAACACTAATTGGCACTATCGGCTTTGGCCACCAGCAACCGCACTTTCGAGTGTCTATCGACTTCGGTCACCAGTGCCCAACACTATTTGGCACTATCGGCTTTGGCCACCAGCAACCGCACAATCGAGTTGCTATCGACTTCGGTCAACAGTGTCTAACACTATTGGGCGCTATCGGCTTTGGCCACCAGCAACCGCACTATCGAGTGTCTATCGACACTATGTTGTGTTACTCGGGTTGTGAGAAGTAGCCTGTTGCAGGGAGGTCCGCGTACACAAGAAAGAACACTTTGTTGAGTTTATATTTTAATTGATTTATTCTCCGTCTTGTATTCGACCGAGCACCGGTCTTTTTCATGACTTCCTAACAACTGCCTTAAAATTAATCGTTAGTTCTTACATTAACTTCGGCGTCGCCTCTGACGGCGCTGAAGTGGGTCAGTGGTTCGGATGTCGCAATCTCAAAAATTCTTAATTCGCGGAATTAATATTTCATCAATATTAATTTCGCAACCGCTTGTTCTACTTTTCTAAGTAGAGCTCTTGTCTTCCGCGACAATTTTCTTTAGTTACGTTTTCTTTTTAATAAAAGCTTAAAGCTCAAAACTTCTGCCTAAAAGTATTCTTACTCGTTTAACTTCGAATTGCTTACATTGTTCAATAATTCGAAGTTAACATAATAAGTCATTCGTTTCGTTTGTTTTAACAGCGGCCGTTGACCGAATGAAGCGAAGCAAAAGTGCTGCGCTTGCATTTTAACGGTTCTTGGCTTGCTTCGACTATTCTGTTATTTGAGTCGATCGTGGCCTTGAACTAATTATGTTTAAATTGGCCTTGAATATTATTGTTCCGTTAAATTGGAACTTAGTCATTGTGATTGCGACACACAACATCCCTCACCCCTACGGGAAGAAAAATTTATTATCGTGAAGCGATGGTAAATTTTTCATGTATGTACATATGTATGTATATTAAATGGGAGAGCTTAGCTTAATGATTCTTAGTCTCTAGAACATTATGTTAATATTGTTATAAAGTTTTAGCTGTTTACTTAATAATGTAAAGTTTTACATTTCATTAAATATTACTGCGATAATTATATTATTACATTGTTGTTGTTTTTACCAATTTGTTGTTGTCTACATTGTTCTTTAATTTGATCTGTTTCTGTTTCTAATTTTGTGAACAAAATTTTAGATCTTACTTTTGAAAGTTTTATAAGTTTTCACAGCTGTGTATATTTTATTCTTATTGTAACGTTGTATGCGGCTGCTGCTTTCGTTGTCCTGTGAGATGGACCAGATATTGCCTTATTGGGTGCTTCCTGATTTGTCTGCCGATTACCTGCATCGGGAGGGTCTTGATTGATGATGTTGATCATCGCTCGGATTGCCTGTGGGTAGTAGAATCTTTCTACGTTCTGCTGCTGGTTGCAGGGTAGCTGCGATGTGGGAATTTCTGTGACTGCAGCTGGCATCGCTTCCTGGAGTGACCTCTCGCGAAACACGCGCTTTATTGTTGTTACGAAACAAGTGTTTCCACGACAAAAATCGGCAAACACCGTCTGTTTCTTGTCAAAATCGACCATTCATCGATTTTTATTGATTGGACCAGGTGTTCCCACGATAGTAAACCGCCGAACCCTTTTGTCCCAAGTTGTCGCTATGTTTATTAGCTTGTCGAAACTGCTTTTTCGTGATTTCTGACAACATTCGGTCCTGATGAACTTCATCTTACAACGTCAATTTATGATCCCAATGATTGGTTCTATCGTATATTTGGTCTGTAGGTTTCGCTGTAGCTGCATTCTTGCTGTTGATACAGCTACCCTTCCCCCCTTTGAAGTAATTGCTTGATTGGTGTTGTTGTTGCTATTCGTTTGTTGTGGTTGTTGGCCTCTGCACTCGTGTTACCAACTGGACATGGAAGTCTTCGTTTCAGCGTATGTACTGCCGAGTTGCTGGTCAATTTGATAAATTTATAATTTTGCTTCAATTACAATTAATTTACATTTAATTCAACGATTCTTAGGTTTACCTCTCTAATTGAGATTTCGTACGTGTAAAATTATGTATAATTTTGTTATTAAATCGATTCTTTTCTAAAAATTATTGCATTTACATTTTTATTTTACGTTTTTAACAGCTGTATGCATGCGAGAGTGTGTTATATAATGTTTCGCTTATACTTTAACAAATGTTAACCATTTAACAAAGTCTTTGGTTATGTATTTGCTTATTACTTTCCTTACGTGTATTTATTACGTATTGCTAGCTAATTGTGTATCTAGTCGGTAATTAGGTTTCAATTATGTATGTTCCTTTTTATATGTATGTATATATATGTCTTTATCTACTTGTCATGTACTAAAATTAAATATATATATGTATTCGTATAATCGTAATTTTATCTTTCTATGAATATAATTTCCAAACTTATATATATACTCTTATATAATTTTTGAAATTGTATCTGCTTAAAGGGGTTATATATATTATTTTTGTTCTTTTCTTTTTTCTTATATTGATTGTGCATTTATTAATTAAATAATTGCAAAAACAATTTTTCTGTGTCTTGTGCTTTCGCTGTTCAATAATTTAAGTTTTCATTGCATGTGCATTTATTTGTTTAACACAAGTAAGTAAAATGCAAATGAAATTTGCATTAGTTGTTCTTTCAAATTATAACTTCATCAAACTTTCCATACTTTGGCTTTAATAAATATATTGCCTGGAAACTAAAAACAAACATTGAGTTTGTGTCAATGCAAGTTCATAGGTAAACACTTTCATTTTCCCACGACGGTCTATAACTAATGTATAGATCCCTAAGAAATTGGAAAAGTATCTTATTTAATAAAATCCATTCCCTTTGTGCAACAGCACTTACAGCTTCTTACGATTATCTATTTTCAATGTATAGATAGCTAAGAAACTGGAAATGTGCATATTGACATACTGTATGTATACCGTTATAAAGTTATATATGTATGGTATAAAAACCACCCCCTTGGTATTAACCAAAAACAAATCACTACTATGGTTTGTAAAATTTCCTATTCATATATTTTTATTATTCATGTTTTTTTTTTCTTTTCTTTTTCCAATTCTTTGATATTGAAAGTATGAGAGCATCCCATGACGATATAATTGGAAACCTTTTATTCTCCTTAAATAGTTCTTTTCGATTTATCTCTTCATCTAATTTTAATGATGTGTTGAGATCTGAATTTTTTAAGAACATCTGTGACTCCGATACATGAGTCCTAACTGAGCTATGTTTACTTTTCATTAAACTATTCTTTTTAAGTAGTGCATTTTCTCGTGCATACTTAGTAAAATCACTGAATTCCCTCATGAAGTTATCACTGCGAATGAAATCTTCTTCCGTTGAATTCGATATTGGAACTTGAACCTTATTATTTCTCATATCTACCGTCGTTTTTCCTTGCAACACTCCTGGAACTATCACTTCTCGTAGTTTCGTCTTTAACTCAGCTATTACTTGTTGACCTTGTTGAAGTACCTTGTACTCAGGTACTTGTTGAAGTACCTTTTACTTTATTAATGCCGACATGTTTTACCTCATTTCCTATATTTAATAAGGGTAATTTTATGCTTTCTCCTTTTGAGCTTCTCATTACTAACCTTTTCTTTATTGAGTCTATCATGGACTTATTCCACAAATTGTCTCTGCCAAGTATACCATCGCCTGGCCAGTTTAGCTCAAGTGCGACCCTGTGTAACGTTAAGCTAAGACTTGGCCAATTATGTGTCACATTGACAGTTCCTGTTGTGGTAGTGCAACCTCCAAAAGCTCTTTTTAAAACTTTTGTATTCGAATTATTAACCATTATACCTTTTTTTATGACCCCTGTTTTTATTAAACTCGTGTCCCGTATCTACCAGCAAGACAAGTTTTCCATTAATCGCCTCCTCGCAAGGAAATTCAATGAACACGTCATCTGCTGTGTTATCTCCGTAGCAGCACTTATTAATATTGGTCTTACAATTGGTTTCAGTTTCGTTCGAAAAGCTTTTCTCTTTTCTTTTTAAATTCACCGTAACGTACTCTTTTTGATTCCCTTTTTTAAGCTTATTCTCTTCTTTTAAATATTCCTCATTAATTATTTTATCCATGACCATATCAGTCTCGTTCTTTAGCTGCAAGATAAGTTTTTCATTGGTTTCCTCTGCGACAGGGAACTCATTGAACACATTATTTTCCAGCTCAATGCTGTAACTGCACTCAGTGTCGTAAGGGTTTTCGTATTCTATGATTTTAGTTTCATTAGACTCCGTTTTGTCTGTTTTTGTTACACCTTTTACTTTATTATTACATTGTAAGTTTTCACTGTCCACTATACTTATTCTTTGAAATTCCTTATGATTCTTTTTCATTTTCTGTTGGGTGTTAATTTGACTTATTTCATTCAGACTCGTAGATGGGATAACTGTCTCAATGGACGTATAAACCATCTCCCCGAACCTGTCTGGCCCAAAGTTACTATTTTTTCTGGGTTCCCAGGTTACTGGCCTTGCCTGGGCCCTTGGTAGTTTCCCTGAAACAATTCCCAGTTCTTCTTGGCTTGGCAATCTCGTACCCAGTGTCCTGGTCTATTGCACCAATGGCATGCATTGTCCGTATTCTTTTTATCTTTATGCGGCCCTTTTGATGTCGGTTTAGGTTGATTTAATCCTTTTTTAAAACCGCCTTCATTCCACATTCGGTTGTTTTCCCACTTGCTACTGCTATTATTTAACCAATATCCTTGTTGTCCTTTTTGTTGATGGCCTTCTCTTCTAAAAGGATTTTCTTTCGTTGGAGACAAGTTTTTACACTTTAAATTTGTCTCATGGCCATACTTACAACATTCCTGACAATACGGCGTGTTTTTCCTTGTAAGACAATCTTCTCTTGTGTGTCCTTTTTTGTTACAGAAACTACAAGTAATTTTCTGTATTGATTGCCCATTGCTGTTTTGCACCGGCTTATTCCATTGGCCTTTGACTTCTGCTGAAACTTCGTCCTTTCTATAACGCGGACTAAGGAATTGCTGTGTCTGGTTGGAATAATCACTAAACGGGTTTTCGACCACCCCGACGAAGTGCCTACTTCGGATCGTCTCTGCTTGCCGTATGTCATCCGCAAGATCCAATGCTTGTTCCACCAATTCTTCAAATGTTGTCTTCTCTATTCCTACCAAATAAAGCCGCAGCGCACTGTCCTGTAAGCCCAGCTTGAATGTCCTCATTACTGCCCTATCCACTTCTGTTCTTAATGCTATATCCGACTTACCTTGGTAGACCGCAGTCATAATGTCCTCTGCTTGACACTTTAATGACATCAGTTTTTCCGCGAACTGACGGATATCCTCGGTCGGCAGTTGTCTCATAGCTTGCATTTCTGCCAAAACCATATCTAAAGACTTATGTTGTAAATAATGTCTTTATTGCATTATTTAACTCTTCTATGCTCGCAAACTTTTTTGAACGTAGAAGGCTGTATGCATTTCCATGGAGGCGCTGTTTTATGCATGCTATGAAGTCTTGGATCTCTGTCTCTTTGATGTTTCTGTAGGCCAGATCGCATCCTTCAATAAACTTATATACCTCGTTACGCAGTTCTATTGATGGGGCTCCCGAAAATAACGGCACTAATCTGTTAACAACCTTCGCTATTTCTTCTATACCCATTTTGTTTCTTTTCCCGATTTAGTTTCGAGGTGAGATAAAATCAATGTTCTGCTCAACCGTTCTAGGTGATTTTTTGGAACTTAACGCAGTTTCGCTTTCGGTTTCCGCCTGAGCAACCTGTTTTCGTTTTTTAACTGTTGTATTCTTTCGTTTGCTTCTTTTAGCGGCGTGGAGTCTTTTCTGTTGAATCTATCTAGAGTAAGTTGGTATGATGATCCTTGTGTTTCATTTAACGATTTCAGCCTTTCGTTTTCGGCTTCCAGTTGCGCAATGAGATCGTCCTGCAAATTCTTAGTTACTAAATAACCCTCGTACCTACTTTTTAATGCTGAAAATTCCTTTTTCCACGATTCTATTTCTTCCTGTTTTGCACTAGACTTTTGCTCAATAACATGAAGTAGCTCATCTATAATTAAATCTGCCTGCTCTATCTTCGATATATTTTTAACTGCAGAAATACTTTCTTTTATCAAATTAACTGTTTCTTTTTTACCAACTATTTTTCTCAAATTTTCCCACGCTTTTTCTATAAACCTATCTATTTCTTCTGTCAATTTTCTATATTCTAGTTCCAAAAACTCATAGTTGTTTTGTTCCATTAAATTTTATTTTCAATTTTAACATTTCTTACAAATTTATTTCAATAATATACCTATACGAGTAACTCGGTTCATTAAATTCATAATTTGATCACAGAACTTCGTTAATAATCGGATTTTTTTTTTTTTTTACTTTAACAGTATTTAAAACACTTTATTTTCCACTGACCAATTAACAAGATTTACACGATCTCGACTTTCATCGCTTGCTTGAAGTGCCTCGTGCCATTAAACGAGTAGTTTTTTTTCTTCTTATTAGTTTTTTCCTTATAAGTTGCTTCAAAGCGTTGAATATGCTTAAGTTGCACTTTGTAAAATTTCAATTCCAAGTTCAAGTTTTCTTGCATTGGATTTTTATTTATTTTATTTTTCTCGCAAACGATTTACTCACTCATATTTTCTTATTCAAAACGAATTAATTGCTAAAGCTCCAATTTTAATTGACCGTTCGCTTTGTATTCTGTAACCAATTTTAAGTGTTTTCTAATTATCATTCTAAAGCATTAAATTAACTCGATTTTAAATTCAATCCCTTTTAATTTTTCACTTCTTACTAAAAAGCATTAAATAATTTCTAAATTCAAAAAATGTTGTGTATCTTTCCATGTCAAAAGGATCACTCAACATTAAAAAGCTATGTCCTACAGTCAAAACGGACTTACTTCCCGAGAGGAATGGGTCGACCTCAGTAAAGATTTTGTCCGGCGTGGAACGCCATTGGACAGACAAGGGTGCCTTGCTTGACGCTGGCACTCCTTTACTTGGCTCCCAAACAAGCCTCGCGACGAATTGCAATTACACTTGCAATAATTTTTTTTCTTTTTTTTTTCACTATACTTACTACTATATCCTCAGTGAAAAGTTCTTTCCAGTCTGATCCTTGTGGTCCTACGATCCTCGGCTCGTTGAAATACCGGCTGCGCCAAAAATGTTGTGTTACTCGGGTTGTGAGAAGCAGCCTGTTGCAGGGAGGTCCGCGTACACAAGAAAGAACACTTTGTTGAGTTTATATTTTAATTGATTTATTCTCCGTCTTGTATTCGACCGAGCACCGGTCTTTTCCATGACTTCCTAACAACTGCCTTAAAATTAATCGTTAGTTCTTTCATTAACTTCGGCGTCGCCTCTGACGGCGCTGATGTGGGTCAGTGGTTCGGATGTCGCAATCTCAAAAATTCTTAATTCGCGGAATTAATATTTCATCAATATTAATTTCGCAACCGCGTGTTCTACTTTTCTAAGTAGAGCTCTTGTCTTCCGCGACAATTTTCTTTAGTTACGTTTTCTTTTTAATAAAAGCTTAAAGCTCAAAACTTCTGCCTAAAAGTATTCTTACTCATTTAACTTCGAATTGCTTACATTGTTCAATAATTCGAAGTTAACATAATAAGTCATTCGTTTCGTTTGTTTTAACAGCGGCCGTTGACCGAATGAAGCGAAGCAAAAGTGCTGCGCTTGCATTTTAACGGTTCTTGGCTTGCTTCGACTATTCTGTTATTTGAGTCGATCGTGGCCTTGAACTACATAATTATGTTTAAATTGGCCTTGAATATTATTGTTCCGTTAAATTGGAACTTAGTCATTGTGATTGCGACACACAACAACTATTTGTCACTATCGGCTTTGGCCACCAGCAACCGCACTATCAAGTTGCTATCGACTTCGGTCACCAGTGCCCAACACTATTTGGCACTATCGGCTTTGGCCACCAGCAACCGCACTATCGAGTTGCTATCGACTTCGGTCACCAGTGTCCAACACTAATTGGCACTATCGGCTTTGGCCACCAGCAACCGCACTATTGAGTGTCTATCGACTTCGGTCACCAGTGCCCAACACTATTTGGCACTATCGGCTTTGGCCACCAGCAACCGCACTATCGAGTGTCTGTCGACTTCGATCACCAGTGTCCAACACTATTTGGCACTATCGGCTTTGACCACCAACAACCACACTATCGAGTTGCTATCGACTTCGGTCACTAGTGTCCAACACTATTTGGCACTATCGGCTTTGGCCACCAGCAACCGCACTTTCGAGTGTCTGTCGACTTCGGTCAACAGTATCCAACACTATTTGGCACTATCGGCTTTGACCACCAGCAAGCGCACTATCGAGTTGCTATCGACTTCGGTCACCACTGTCCAACATTATTTGGCACTATCGGCTTTGGCCATTAGCAACAGCACTATCGAGTTGCTATCGACTTCGGTCACTAGTGCCTAACACTATTTGGCACTATCGGCTTTGACCACCAGCAACCGCACTATCGAGTTGCTATCGACTTTGGTCACTAGTGTCCAACACTATTTGGCACTATCGGCTTTGGCCACCAGCAACCGCTCTATCGAGTGTCTGTCAACTTCGGTCACCAGTGTCCAACACTATTTGGCACTATCTTCTTTGGCCAACAGCAACACCACTATCGAGTTGCTATCGACTTCGGTCACCAGTGTCCAACACTATTTGGTACTATCGGCTTTGACCACCAACAACCGCACTATCGAGTTGCTATCGACTTCGGTCACTAGTGTCCAACACTATTTGGCACTATCGCCTTTGGCCACCAGCAACCGCACTTTCGAGTGTCTGTCGACTTCGGAAACCAGTGTCCAACACTATTTGGCACTATCGACTTCGGTCTCCAGTGTCTAACACTATTTGACACTATCGGCTTTGGCCACCAGCAACCGCACTATCGAGTTGCTATCGACTTCGGTCAACAGTGTCCAACACTATTGGGTACTATCGGCTTTGGCCACCAGCAACCGCACTATCGAGTTGCTATCGACTTCGGTCAACAGTGTCTAACACTATTGGGCACTATCGGCTTTGGCCACCAGCAACCGCACTATCGAGTGTCTATCGACTTCGGTCACCAGTGTCCAACACTATTTGGCACTATCGGCTGCGGCCAGCCGCGAGCAAAGCTATTTGCTCACCAACTAGGTAGGGCACCTAAACGAGGTACCAAACCAGAGAATATTTGTTGGTGGACGCTCTGACGTCACCAAATAAAATAAAGGCCAATATAGAGTTGCTATCGACTTCGGTCACCAGTGTCCAACACTATTTGGCACTATCGGTGTCGGCCATCAGTAACCGCACTATTGAGTGTCTATCGACTTCGGTCACCAGTGCCCAACACTATTTGGCACTATCGGCTTTGGCCACCAGCAACCGCACTATCGAGTGTCTGTCGACTTCGATCATCAGTGTCCAACACTATTTGGCACTATCGGCTTTGACCACCAACAACCACACTATCGAGTTGCTATCGACTTCGGTCACTAGTGTCCAACACTATTTGGCACTATCGGCTTTGGCCACCAGCAACCGCACTTTCGAGTGTCTGTCGACTTCGGTCAACAGTATCCAACACTATTTGGCACTATCGGCTTTGACCACCAGCAAGCGCACTATCGAGTTGCTATCGACTTCGGTCACCACTGTCCAACATTATTTGGCACTATCGGCTTTGGCCATTAGCAACAGCACTATCGAGTTGCTATCGACTTCGGTCACTAGTGCCTAACACTATTTGGCACTATCGGCTTTGACCACCAGCAACCGCACTATCGAGTTGCTATCGACTTTGGTCACTAGTGTCCAACACTATTTGGCACTATCGGCTTTGGCCACCAGCAACCGCTCTATCGAGTGTCTGTCAACTTCGGTCACCAGTGTCCAACACTATTTGGCACTATCTTCTTTGGCCAACAGCAACACCACTATCGAGTTGCTATCGACTTCGGTCACCAGTGTCCAACACTATTTGGTACTATCGGCTTTGACCACCAACAACCGCACTATCGAGTTGCTATCGACTTCGGTCACTAGTGTCCAACACTATTTGGCACTATCGCCTTTGGCCACCAGCAACCGCACTTTCGAGTGTCTGTCGACTTCGGAAACCAGTGTCCAACACTATTTGGCACTATCGGCTTTGACCACCAGCAAGCGCACTATCGAGTTGCTATCGACTTCGGTCTCCAGTGTCTAACACTATTTGACACTATCGGCTTTGGCCACCAGCAACCGCACTATCGAGTTGCTATCGACTTCGGTCAACAGTGTCCAACACTATTGGGTACTATCGGCTTTGGCCACCAGCAACCGCACTATCGAGTTGCTATCGACTTCGGTCAACAGTGTCTAACACTATTGGGCACTATCGGCTTTGGCCACCAGCAACCGCACTATCGAGTGTCTATCGACTTCGGTCACCAGTGTCCAACACTATTTGGCACTATCGGCTGCGGCCAGCCGCGAGCAAAGCTATTTGCTCACCAACTAGGTAGGGCACCTAAACGAGGTACCAAACCAGAGAATATTTGTTGGTGGACGCTCTGACGTCACCAAATAAAATAAAGGCCAATATAGAGTTGCTATCGACTTCGGTCACCAGTGTCCAACACTATTTGGCACTATCGGCTTTGACCACCAACAACCACACTATCGAGTTGCTATCGACTTCGGTCACTAGTGTCCAACACTATTTGGCACTATCGGCTTTGGCCACCAGCAACCGCACTTTCGAGTGTCTGTCGACTTCGGTCAACAGTATCCAACACTATTTGGCACTATCGGCTTTGACCACCAGCAAGCGCACTATCGAGTTGCTATCGACTTCGGTCAACAGTGTCTAACACTATTGGGCACTATCGGCTTTGGCCACCAGCAACCGCACTATCGAGTGTCTATCGACTTCGGTCACCAGTGTCCAACACTATTTGGCACTATCGGCTGCGGCCAGCCGCGAGCAAAGCTATTTGCTCACCAACTAGGTAGGGCACCTAAACGAGGTACCAAACCAGAGAATATTTGTTGGTGGACGCTCTGACGTCACCAAATAAAATAAAGGCCAATATAGAGTTGCTATCGACTTCGGTCACCAGTGTCCAACACTATTTGGCACTATCGGTGTCGGCCATCAGTAACCGCACTATTGAGTGTCTATCGACTTCGGTCACCAGTGCCCAACACTATTTGGCACTATCGGCTTTGGCCACCAGCAACCGCACTATCGAGTGTCTGTCGACTTCGATCACCAGTGTCCAACACTATTTGGCACTATCGGCTTTGACCACCAACAACCACACTATCGAGTTGCTATCGACTTCGGTCACTAGTGTCCAACACTATTTGGCACTATCGGCTTTGGCCACCAGCAACCGCACTTTCGAGTGTCTGTCGACTTCGGTCAACAGTATCCAACACTATTTGGCACTATCGGCTTTGACCACCAGCAAGCGCACTATCGAGTTGCTATCGACTTCGGTCACCACTGTCCAACATTATTTGGCACTATCGGCTTTGGCCATTAGCAACAGCACTATCGAGTTGCTATCGACTTCGGTCACTAGTGCCTAACACTATTTGGCACTATCGGCTTTGACCACCAGCAACCGCACTATCGAGTTGCTATCGACTTTGGTCACTAGTGTCCAACACTATTTGGCACTATCGGCTTTGGCCACCAGCAACCGCTCTATCGAGTGTCTGTCAACTTCGGTCACCAGTGTCCAACACTATTTGGCACTATCTTCTTTGGCCAACAGCAACACCACTATCGAGTTGCTATCGACTTCGGTCACCAGTGTCCAACACTATTTGGTACTATCGGCTTTGACCACCAACAACCGCACTATCGAGTTGCTATCGACTTCGGTCACTAGTGTCCAACACTATTTGGCACTATCGCCTTTGGCCACCAGCAACCGCACTTTCGAGTGTCTGTCGACTTCGGAAACCAGTGTCCAACACTATTTGGCACTATCGGCTTTGACCACCAGCAAGCGCACTATCGAGTTGCTATCGACTTCGGTCTCCAGTGTCTAACACTATTTGACACTATCGGCTTTGGCCACCAGCAACCGCACTATCGAGTTGCTATCGACTTCGGTCAACAGTGTCCAACACTATTTGGCACTATCGGCTTTGGCCACCAGCAACCGCACTATCGAGTTGCTATCGACTTCGGTCACCAGTGTCCAACATTAATTGGCACTATCGGCTTTGGCCACCAGCAACCGCACTATTGAGTGTCTATCGACTTCGGTCACCAGTGCCCAACACTATTTGGCACTATCGGCTTTGGCCACCAGCAACCGCACTATCGAGTGTCTGTCGACTTCGATCACCAGTGTCCAACACTATTTGGCACTATCGGCTTTGACCACCAACAACCACACTATCGAGTTGCTATCGACTTCGGTCACTAGTGTCCAACACTATTTGGCACTATCGGCTTTGGCCACCAGCAACCGCACTTTCGAGTGTCTGTCGACTTCGGTCAACAGTATCCAACACTATTTGGCACTATCGGCTTTGACCACCAGCAAGCGCACTATCGAGTTGCTATCGACTTCGGTCACCACTGTCCAACATTATTTGGCACTATCGGCTTTGGCCATTAGCAACAGCACTATCGAGTTGCTATCGACTTCGGTCACTAGTGCCTAACACTATTTGGCACTATCGGCTTTGACCACCAGCAACCGCACTATCGAGTTGCTATCGACTTTGGTCACTAGTGTCCAACACTATTTGGCACTATCGGCTTTGGCCACCAGCAACCGCTCTATCGAGTGTCTGTCAACTTCGGTCACCAGTGTCCAACACTATTTGGCACTATCTTCTTTGGCCAACAGCAACACCACTATCGAGTTGCTATCGACTTCGGTCACCAGTGTCCAACACTATTTGGTACTATCGGCTTTGACCACCAACAACCGCACTATCGAGTTGCTATCGACTTCGGTCACTAGTGTCCAACACTATTTGGCACTATCGCCTTTGGCCACCAGCAACCGCACTTTCGAGTGTCTGTCGACTTCGGAAACCAGTGTCCAACACTATTTGGCACTATCGGCTTTGACCACCAGCAAGCGCACTATCGAGTTGCTATCGACTTCGGTCTCCTGTGTCTAACACTATTTGACACTATCGGCTTTGGCCACCAGCAACCGCACTATCGAGTTGCTATCGACTTCGGTCAACAGTGTCCAACACTATTGGGTACTATCGGCTTTGGCCACCAGCAACCGCACTATCGAGTTGCTATCGACTTCGGTCAACAGTGTCTAACACTATTGGGCACTATCGGCTTTGGCCACCAGCAACCGCACTATCGAGTGTCTATCGACTTCGGTCACCAGTGTCCAACACTATTTGGCACTATCGGCTGCGGCCAGCCGCGAGCAAAGCTATTTGCTCACCAACTAGGTAGGGCACCTAAACGAGGTACCAAACCAGAGAATATTTGTTGGTTCCTGACGTCACCAAATAAAATAAAGGCCAATATAGAGTTGCTATCGACTTCGGTCACCAGTGTCCAACACTATTTGGCACTATCGGTGTCGGCCATCAGTAACCGCACTATCGAGTTGCTATCGACTTCGGTCACCAGTGTCCAACACTATTTGGCACCATCAGTTTTGGCCATCAGTAACCGCACTATCGAGTGTCTATCGACTTCGGTCACCAGTGTCCAAAACTATTTGGCACTATCGGCTTTGGCCACCAGCAACCGCACTATCGAGTGTCTCTCGACTTCGGTCACCAGTGCCCAACACTATTTGGCACTATCGGCTTTGGCCATCAGTTACCGCGCTATCGAGTGTCTATCGAATTCGTTCACCAGTGTCCAACACTATTTGGCACTATCGGCGTCGGCCATCAGTAACCGCACTATCGAGTTGCTATCGACTTCGGTCACCAGTGTCCAACACTATTTGGCATTATCGGCGTCGGCCATCAGTAACCGCACTATCGAGTTGCTATCGACTTCGGTCACCAGTGTCCAACACTATTTGGCACTATCGGCTTTGGCCACCAGCAACCGCACTATCGAGTGTCTATCGACTTCGGTCACCAATACCCAACACAATTTGGCACTATCGGCTTTGGCCACCAGCAACCGCACTATCGACTTCGGTCACCAGTGTCTAACACTATTTGGCACTATCGGCTTTGGCCACCAGCAACCGCCCTATCGAGTGTCTATCGACTTCGGTCACCAGTGTCCAACACTATTTGGCACTATCGGGGTCGGCCATCAGTAACCGCACTATCGAGTGTCTATCGACTTCTCTCACCAGTGCCCAACACTATTTGGCACTTTCGGCTTTGGCCACCAGCAACCGCACTATCGAGTTGCTATCGACTTCGGTCAACAGTGTCCAACACTATTGGGTATTATCGGCTTTGGCCACCAGCAACCGCACTATCGAGTTGCTATCGACTTCGGTCAACAGTGTCTAACACTATTGGGCACTATCGGCTTTGGCCACCAGCAACCGCACTATCGAGTGTCTATCGACTTCGGTCACCAGTGTCCAACACTATTTGGCACTATCGGCTGCGGCCAGCCGCGAGCAAAGCTATTTGCTCACCAACTAGGTAGGGCACCTAAACGAGGTACCAAACCAGAGAATATTTGTTGGTGGACGCTCTGACGTCACCAAATAAAATAAAGGCCAATATAGAGTTGCTATCGACTTCGGTCACCAGTGTCCAACACTATTTGGCACTATCGGTGTCGGCCATCAGTAACCGCACTATCGAGTTGCTATCGACTTCGGTCACCAGTGTCCAACACTATTTGGCACCATCAGTTTTGGCCATCAGTAACCGCACTATCGAGTGTCTATCGACTTCGGTCACCAGTGTCCAAAACTATTTGGCACTATCGGCTTTGGCCACCAGCAACCGCACTATCGAGTGTCTCTCGACTTCGGTCACCAGTGCCCAACACTATTTGGCACTATCGGCTTTGGCCATCAGTTACCGCGCTATCGAGTGTCTATCGAATTCGTTCACCAGTGTCCAACACTATTTGGCACTATCGGCGTCGGCCATCAGTAACCGCACTATCGAGTTGCTATCGACTTCGGTCACCAGTGTCCAACACTATTTGGCATTATCGGCGTCGGCCATCAGTAACCGCACTATCGAGTTGCTATCGACTTCGGTCACCAGTGTCCAACACTATTTGGCACTATCGGCTTTGGCCACCAGCAACCGCACTATCGAGTGTCTATCGACTTCGGTCACCAATACCCAACACAATTTGGCACTATCGGCTTTGGCCACCAGCAACCGCACTATCGACTTCGGTCACCAGTGTCTAACACTATTTGGCACTATCGGCTTTGGCCACCAGCAACCGCCCTATCGAGTGTCTATCGACTTCGGTCACCAGTGTCCAACACTATTTGGCACTATCGGGGTCGGCCATCAGTAACCGCACTATCGAGTGTCTATCGACTTCTCTCACCAGTGCCCAACACTATTTGGCACTATCGGCTTTGGCCACCAGCAACCGCACTATCGAGTTGCTATCGACTTCGGTCACCAGTGTCTAACACTATTTGGCACTATCGGCTTTGGCCACCAGCAACCGCCCTATCGACTTGCTATCGACTTCGGTCACCAGTGTCCAACACTATTTGGCACTATCGGGGTAGGCCATCAGTAACCGCACTATCGAGTGTCTATCGACTTCGGTCACCAGTGCCCAACACTATTTGGCACTATCGGCTTTGGCCACCAGCAACCGCACTATCGAGTTGCTATCAACTTCGGTCACCAGTGCCCAACACTATTTGGCACTATCGGCTTTGGCCACCAGCAACCGCACTATCGACTTCGGTCACCAGTGTCTAACACTATTTGGCACTATCGGCTTTGGCCACCAGCAACCGCCCTATCGAGTGTCTATCGACTTCGGTCAGCAGTGTCCAACACTATTTGGCACTATCGGGGTCGGCCATCAGTAACCGCACTATTGAGTGTCTATCGACTTCGGTCACCAGTGCCCAGCACTATTTGGCACTATCGGCTTTGGCCACCAGCAACCGCACTATCGAGTTGCTATCGACTTCGGTCAACAGTGTCCAACACTATTGGGCACTATCGGCTTTGGCCACCAGCAACCGCACTATCGAGTGTCTATCGACTTCGGTCACCAGTGTCCAACACTATTTGGCACTATCGGCTGCGGCCAGCCGCGAGCAAAACTATTCGCTCACCAACTAGGTAGGGCACCTAAACGAGGTACCAAACCAGAGAATATTTGTTGGTGGACGCTCTGACGTCACCAAATAAAATAAAGGCCATCTGCCGAGTAGCGCTTTTGCTCTCACTCTAACAGAACTTTTCGCCTTCCGCATATTAAGGCCTTCTGCCAAGAAGTTGTTACACTTCCTACCACTCACCGCGTCTCTCTTGGTGCTTTGACTAGGTGATACATATTGTGCAGCGCTCTGCTGCGGGATACTCTATCCCTCTCTCTCGTTATACGTATTATTAGGTATAAAAATTTTTAAGTATTAGTATTAGTATAAGAATTGTTAAGCGAATAATAATAAATGAATAAAAATTAAAAACCAATAACAACGTCCGAGCTTGCGAGACCCCTTTAAGGAACCCTGGACAAACTGAGTTTTATCCCAGCCTAAGAATAAAACTCGTTATAATCTTCCCTATTATCCTTCTTATCAGGTCAACTAATAGGGACCTCTAAAACTAAATAGATAAACAGAGCATTTCACACTATATTTTTAAGAAAAATCCAAAGTAACACCACAATAAAAAACCATGAACAGACTCTACAACTACGGAAAAATAACTATGCACTGTTTATTTAAAAACTTTATTTAAATGTTGACAACGAACTACATCGGAGTTGACAACGACTTATAACCATCACACCAAATCCATGTAGATGGTGTCTACCCATGTCGGAATGGCGTCGCAGACCGTGTCCGAATGATGGATCAACATCTTGACATTCAGTCCACCAAAAACCGAAAGTCGATCACATAATAATTTTAGGCGGAGTCATCATTGTTTTTTTTCTTTTTTTAAAAAAAAGAGAAAAAAAAGGGGAAAAGACAAAGAACACTCATTTCCAATTTTGATTATGATTTTTCTGTTGAACACTGAAATTAAATAACAATAACGAACCAAGAAAAGAAATAAGAACTTTTGAAACTTGTTGCGTTTGCAATTATTCAAAATATTTGCACAAAAAGTGGTTAACTAATTACGAAAAACGAAAACTTAATAAACAAGTAAAAATAGCACAATAAGTCATTGTTCTTTAAAATAACGATCAACAAAAATTAAAACGCGTAGAAATTACTAATGCAATTATTTTAAACAAAAATAAATGCACATGCAATAAAATCTGGAATTATTGATCAGCGGAAGACCAAAACGCATGAAAATTGTTTTTGCAATTAAAACATATAATACATGACATGAATATACATACATAATAAGAAACATAATTAAAATACGTAATTAGATACTAGATACATAATTTAATGGCATACGCTAGCGCAAAAGAAAATAAGCAAAGAGAAACTTATACCAAACTTAAAAAAAGAATATTGTAATTTGTTAAATTATAAGCAAAAAATTATATAATGCTCTCAAATGCAAATGTCTATGAAGGACATAATATAAATGCAGTCATTTTTAGAAAAAAGAATGGATGTACTTACATAATTATATATATAATATAAATTATTGACCAGAAGTAAATATGATTGAAGTTATAAAGAATTATTAGAATCTCGAGAAATGTTACAATATACTGTAGAAATTTTAAAAGTTTGAGACACGTTTGATATCGCAATTACATACTTGAGACTAAATGTTTGTAATGTTAAAGAAAAAGTTAATTAAACGTAAAATTAAGGAAAAATTTTAAAACAATCGTAAATACAGGAATTTTTGTATGAAATGTCATACTAAACGGAAACTCATAACATACGCTGGAGACGTAGATGCCAAACCATTTTTATAATGCGAAACAACAATCAACTACTTCAAAGGGGGGAAGGGTAGGTACCTGTATCAACAGCAAGAATGCAGTTACAGCGCAACAATTCAGCTACACCGAAACCGACAGAACAATGAAGACAGATACGATCATTGTTTTACATAAATTGACGTTGTAAGATGAATGTCATCAAGACCGAATGTTGTCAGCAATAGAGAGACACAGTTTCGCCACTACAAGAAACATAGCGACAACGTGAAACGAAAGCTGTTCGTTGATTTATTATCGTGGAAGCAACCGTTTCAAGCCGTAAAAACAACGAAGGGTCTATGCCTCATATAAAACAGAAGATGTTCGGTGATTTTTGTCGATTTATGTAATTTTAATATCAACAACAACAAAAAAACAGCCCACTTGGGCTAAAGTAAAATATATCCACAAATTCGTTTGATGGCCATCCGAAAGCGTGATTATGAGCATTGACTGAAACAACGCTTGGCACTCATAAATTGCAGTCATCTTTTCGAAAGAAGTAATATCACCTGAAGCACATGCATTGAAGATATCGCGATTGCGAATTCCTTCGCCTTTACGTTTGTGAGGTGTGTCGAGGACCACGCTCTGTGTCGGAGCGCAGAGAGTGAGCGGACGGTAAATTCGCTCATTCCAGATCGTTGCCGCAATGCGGTTATAAGCATCTCCTTTTTACATCATGACGACGGAGAGAGTAGTCCCGTAGAGTGGCGTGATCGAAGTTTCTAGAAGAATTTTTTTTTCTATGAACTTCACATCACGCCATCCTACGGGACTTGCAATAAAAGTCGATCAGGGTGAGAGGGAGTGAGATGTCGCTAGCTGCGCAGCGGCGGCGACTGGAATGAGCGAAGCAAACCAGTTTGCTTTCTGTCGCTTCGAAACAGAGCGTGGTTTCAGACACAGACATTCGAAGAGGAGCAGTTGAAAGTCGCGGAAGTGTTAACAAGACTCTACAAAAAGACACCAACCAAAAAACACTTTTAATTAAAAACACAGTTTTGAGCTAAGAAATCCTTTGCACAATGAGATTGGAATAAAATCAATTTAAATTCGAGCCAATAATAATGATACGGATATTTGAACATTGTTGGTCGATTCACTGCGTCACTAAGTAGCAAGTTCGCAAGTTGCTTCACCAAGAAGTGTCTGAAAAGAAAATGTGTGAATTACATTGCAAAGCGCCCAGAAATAACAATTGCAAACTAAAATTTAATCAATTCTTGACCTGCCAAATATTGCTCGTCCAGAACAGAAGCTTATATCTGCGTTCGTTGAGTTGAGAATCGCCATTTTGAAAAAAAAAAAACAAAACAAATTAGTGAATTGATAAGTTACGTGTGATAGAGAAAATTTGACCAAGCAACTGAGGTTGATTACTCTTCAACAACCGTAAGTCCACAAACTCAAGTTAATGATCTGCAAATTGGGCTGAAATAAAAAGTGTAATCAAGTTATGGAAATTTAAACTTAGAACGTGAACGCAACACAAACAAAACAAAAATTCCGGCATCCATAAAATAAATTGAATTTATCAAGGCACTTTTGGAATATTAACTAAAAACTTAAGCACTCAAAAGGAATTCTTATTGATAACGACAACAAAGGCTTCAGTTTATAATTGCTGCTTCAATGAAACCTCAGCTTTGCTAGTCAACCACAAAACAGGTTTGAAGTTGGACATGAAGATGTATTAATGACAAGAGAGCGCCATAGTTATAATAAGATATTAAATAAACCATTTAATAGTAAATAGCTAGATAATCACGCAAATATTTGGAATTTTATGCACTTTTGCACCTAGCTAAAAGTAACTGAAAAATTTGGATTTATCTTCTGTTTTTTTTTTTTTTGTATGTTCAACAATTTATATGACATGTAAATTCCAATTTGCACAGCGATTGAAGCTAAAGTAAGCTAAGAACTACTACTGGCATTTTTGTTTTTGGTTTGTTGTTATTAATTAAGCGGTAACGACATAAGTAAGAAATTGTATTAAGTCTTTTTTTTTGCGATTGAGCAACTAGAAGTTGGTAGAAGAAGTTGAACCGACTTTCTTATTTTGTTACACAATAAAGACGGACATATGATGGCAATAACTGTATTTAGTCTAAATAAAATTTAAGATAAACATTTGCTTTATATACAAGTCGAGGTTCTTATGCATACGTACGCAGTTATAAATTCTTTGTATGCGTGCTTATGATTTTTGGGGTTTTTTTTTGTAATCATTTGCAAATGAATACAAGCGCTACCCTCACTGACGTCAGTACTGTTTGATTTTCATGATAAGCCAAGTAAAAATTTTATTTCATTGCATGATTCAAATTTTCCACTCTTTTGAATCATTATACTTAACTGCTTTTGTACGGTTCAAACTTATAAGAGTCTTTATAAGAAATAAATAAATTATAAAAGTCTTTATAAGAAATAAATTTATATGTATTGAAAATTCATTATATTTCTTCTGCTGGATAATGTATTAAACTTCAATTTAGGTTAACAGGTGAGTTAGCGGTTCCACTCCGCGCAGCCAGGCGACGCACATAAGGGGTTGGCGCACAAACTTGCAACGCGCCAACCATGGTAGGGCGGATATAGAAAGGGGGAGGGAAATAACATCAACTCCTCCCCCCCTCCTCCTCTCATCTATCTCTCCCACCGATCCTCCGCGTTGTACTGTTTTTTTTTCTCGTTGGTTTTTGCCGCCACTAACATCGTATCGATCCCGAGCGGATTTCGTCGTGTAAATTTTCGATTATCGGTCTTGTCTTTGGCTGTAGAGCCACTGTAAGCCTCAGCTCCGATCTGTTTTTTTTTTTTGTAACTGGGGTATAAAGACACTGTCGGGGTTGTTGAAGAACCCCCCCCCTTTCCCTGAGCACGGCCGGACGAGCTGAGCTGCCCTGACAGTGGTCATCTTTTTCGTCATTTGAATTTTTTTTTTATTTTGCTAATTTAGCTTATCGCGCTCTCTCCACCACCACCCCCCCCCCCCCGCGCCATACGTTACACGTTTAAAACACGATCAATACCTTAGTCCAAATTTTGGTACTTTATTAACAAAAATGTAGCACGAATTCTTTTTAGTAATATCTTTAATACGTACTTATTTTTCATTATAATTAAAAATAATACGACGTTCACCGAAATCTTTGTTTCACTGTTTTTAATGCTGTTTTGAAAATGCCAATTAAATTTTCTGAACACATTGAATGACACAGAAAACAAGAACAACACTGTGGTACACCTCACGTATTGTGTACGTGAATTCAACAGTGCATAAAAAACAGACGTCAAACCGATTTTAGAAACGGCGAATTCAAAGTGTTTAATCTCTTTATCTCTGCATAAACAAGGAGCATATATTATAAAGAGATTACGAAGGCGAATTCACGGCAAAAATATTTTGACGAGATATACTCCGATCTGTTTTTTTTTGTAACTGGGGTATAAAGACACTGTCGGGGTTGTTGAAGGACCCCCCCCACTTTCCCTGAACACGGCCGGACGAGCTGAGCTGCCCTGACAGTGGTCATCTTTTTCGTCATTTGAATCTTTTTTTTATTTTGGTAATTTAGCTTATCGCGCTCTCTCCACACCCCCCCCCCCCCCATACGTTACACGTTAAAAACACGATCAATTCCTTAGTCCAAATTTTGGTACTTTATTAACAAAAATGTAGCACGAATTCTTTTTAGTAATAACTTTAATACGTACTTATTTTTCATTATAATTAAAAATAATACGACGTTCACCGAAATCTTTGTTTCACTGTTTTTAATGCTGTTTTGAAAATGCCAATCAAATTTTCTGAACACATTGAATGACACAGAAAACAAGAACAACACTGTGGTACACCTCACGTATTGTGTACGTGAATTCAACAGTGCATAAAAAACAGACGTCAAACCGATTTTAGAAACGGCGAATTCAAAGTGTTTAATTTCTTTATCTCTGCATAAACAACGAGCATATATTATAAAGAGATTACGAAGGCGAATTCACGGCAAAAATATTTTGACGAGATATACAACGATCAGGGGCGGACCATTTGACTCGACTCGAACTTCGTACGCTATTGTTTCAGGCAGCAGAATGCCGTATAAACTTATGCAAAAAAGTGCTTCCATCGTGGACATACGATGTGTGAAGTAAAACAAATGAAGATTATGGCTTTCTCTGACGAGGAGAGGCAACGGGTAAATTTAGCTTCTTATTATTTTACAATAACAATTCCCAATCGTCCGCTCAGGCAGACGAAAGAACACTGTTGGTTGTTATTTCTTCGATGGTTGAGAATATGGTTTTGTGATTTGCTTATCAGAGGGGGAAGAGAAGCAAAGGGTTGTCTCTGTTTATGACTTTTCTGCTTCTGATCATTTCACAAATATTTACATTTTCAGCTTCTGAGCATTTTTGGCTTCTTCATTCAATTTGCTTCTTTCGCACTTTGTCACTTTTTTGCATACGTTTATACGGCATTCTTCTGCCTCATACGCATGAAACAATAGCGAACGAAGTTCGAGTCGAGTCAAACGGTTCGTCCCTGATCGTTGTATATTTCGTCAAAATATTTTTGCCGTGAATTCGCTTTTGCAATCTCTTTATAATATATGCTCGTTGGTCGAAGCAAGCCAAGAACCGTTAAAATGAAACTGCAGCATTTTTGCTTCGCTTCGCTTGGTCAACGTACCGGCCTCTGTTAAAACAAATGAAATAAATGACTAATTATGTTACCTTCGAATTATTGAATCATGTCAACAATTCGAAGTTAAATAAGTAAAAAAACTTTTAGGCAGAATTTTTAAGGTATTAAAAAGAACAGTAAAGAGAAATGCAACTAATGAAAATGCGTCGCACGAAAGTTCTACTTATAAAAGTATAACATCCGATTGCGAAATTAATATCATGCGAATAACTGATCCACTTCAGCACCGTCAAGTGACGACGCCAAAGTTGATGTGTAACCGTAAGATTAATTTTAAGTAAGTTGATAAGAAATTTTTTCAAATGATTTATCATTAGTGTTAGAGTTCTCAGGATTAACAGCAATTACAAATAAAAACACTCAGCGAAAATCCACTAGCGTTATTATTACAACAGGACCCCACCGGAGGTGTTACATCACCACGATACACACTACAACACACCCATTTCAACTAAATTCGCCTGCCAGAGATCATCTATCCCTTTTGTTACAACACGCCTTCGCTTAAATTCTTGCTTGTCTGTGAAGCTCCTCTACTACAGCTTGCTTTTTACTCATATTCTAAGAACTCCTTGAGAACTTACTCTGTCTATATATCTTGGCCTTCGTTTGAGTTTCTTCCTCGGATGTTACTCCTTTTTTATTGCTTCGTTTACACATTTCAAGTTGATTAAACAATTAAAGTAGCATCGCTAAATAATTTTTCCCTTATTACATCATTTTCTTCTATCCTTTTTAAGTCAGCCTTTAACTCTTTTATACTATCTTCAACAAGTGATGGAAAAGTTTTTATTTTTTCATCAATATCTTTATCTATTTTTTCGCTTTTCAAAGTATTTTCTTCTTTGAGTTCTAAATCTAACTGTTTAATACGTTAGTTTAATAAGTTTTTTGTGACTTTTGTAATTATTTTGTTTATTTGTTCCTTTAGTATATTATTTTCATTTTTAAGAATTCGAGTATTGCAAATCGTTGAATAAAATGGATTGCTACAAAAATTAGTGCTGTTGAAGATAATTATAATTATAATAATAATTATATATATGTTTACATTTAAGTTATTTTCATATAAAAAGGAAAAATGGTGAACAAAATCTGCAGCGCTAGAGCTTCAACAAAAAAAAAACTGTCTTAGTTTTGACATTTTAACAAACCAAGATCAGGAACTTGATTTAATTTTAGACCAACGGGGAATTTTATCACGAAATTTAATTTAATTTTAACAAACCGGAAACTTTCAGTTCCTGAGTTCCTCAAAACTATCAAAACTCCTCAAAAATGTATTTCTCTTTAGCTATGGAAGTAGAACTTCACTACCTATAAGGAAGAAATTATACTTATGAGTATAGCAAGTATTTTATAGGGATGTAATATACAATTTTTGTATGTGTTTGGGGTAACTGAATGACCTGTCTCCGTTCTTTCCTTTGTGGTTATGGCTTAGCCACTAAGTAGCTGTAGCACGAGGGAAGACGACTTCCAGACTCGTCAATTACAGTAACATAGCATTTGGTTCAACCAATACACTAGTATAGTCAATCCCTGGGATTTAGTCCGCGCACATCAAATTCAGATTTTGAAGAGCGTCAACCTTAGGAAGTCGTATAAAAATTATTTTTTGTATTTTTACGAAGTGGACTACGTCGTCAGTTGTAGTTGATTGGAGCGGATAGATAATTGAAAAATTGAAAAAACTCCCCTATCCATGACAACCAGAGTGTCATGATAAACTTTCAGTCGGGCTGAGCCTAAAGACGTGGGATCGTGGCATGTGGTATGTGGGGGGATATGGGAGATTGTGGGTTTTGAGGGTCTATGGTGTGTGGTGTGCGTGCATTCAAGTTATAGTTGAATATTGCCCATGACTAATCAGGTTGTGGTTGCGTATTATTACTGATGTGAATATAATTATAAGTTAAATCGGGTTATGGGGTTATAGTTATAATATATTAATATCTATGGATCTTGGCAAGATTTTGGGAAAAATTGAGAAGGTTTTGGGAAAAAAATTGAGAAGGTTCTTATCAATGGATCTTAAAAATATTTTGGGGTAATTGAGAAGGTTTTTTAAAAACCCTTACGAAGTTATACGATTTTTTATATATGATGAGTGTAGATAAATAGTGGGTACCATGATTATTTAATCTTCTGATTCTCTAAATTGCTGATTCTTTAAATTGCATACAGCGGAGTTAATGATTATTTATAATTATTCAATGATTATTTACTTCCCTGGTTTTTTGGATTGCTTAATTAATTCTTTGATTTTCTGGATTACATACAGCGGAGTTAATGATTATTTAATTTTCTGCTGGGTTAATGATTATTTAATTTTCTGCTGGGTTAATGAGCTTAAAAATAACGTCATGAATTTGAAAACAACATAAAACCGGATCAACCGATCCGAAAATTGTAATACATACAAACTTTGGTTGTGTTTGACGCCTAAGTAACAAACAAAACAAAAAATGTGCAAATATATTTTTTCAATGGCATTGGTGCTGGGGCCACTTCCCGAAGGAGGTGATACGGCCGTAGCATCCGCGCCTACGTGTAGGCGTACTATCTAGGCTACTCAGAAGCTTTTCGACCCATGCCCAGAAGGTCTCATCAGTGAGCTTTTAATCGCTTAACCAAGGTGGTTAGGACGCGATTTTTCTCGTTCCTGAACCGTTCGGATGATGTATACACAAGATGTTTGAGGATTATGCCCGCAATCAAACTGTTTATACACATCCCGTTTTGCTCCGAGTTGGAGTCGAGAAAACGGTTTCAGTGGGAAGCTATGTCTCCGTAGTGAGTGGAGCGGAAGTGTTATCGTTCGACAGACGAATCATGTTATACTTGATCTAAGAATTTGGAAGCATTGGAATACCCGAGTTTCCAAACTCATATTTCGGATTTGGTGCAGATTGATGCATAAATGTAATTATATATGTAAAAATATATAAAAAATGTAATTATATATGTAAAAATATATAAAAATGTAATTATATATGTAAAATTATATAAAAAATATTAACTATGTAAATATATAGAAAAACATTTGTTGTGTAAAATATATAAGTTTTTTATTTATTGTGTAAAATATATAAGTTTTTTATTTATTTTTATTTAAGTTTTTATTTATTTTTTATTTATGTGAATATAAATAAATAAATATTTATTTTGTGAAAATACATAAAATTTTAAAAACTCGTGCAGGTACTTTGTGGAGGCGAATTAGTCAATAATCACCCCTGAGCCTCAAGAATATTTTGTGCCGTTCCGAACTTTCATGATTTTGAATTGTTATTACGTTCTTACGCGACGAATAAACTCACTTTTTAGTATTCGCGAACCCGTCAGAAACACGTGTGTAAAAACAATTAAGCTCACCTGTGCAATTTAATTCAATTTCAATTTTATTAATACGAATATTTACAATATAATGACTTATAAATAATCTCTAGCTGAAAACAATAGTCAGCACAAACAGGGCCAGACTTCAGCCAATGACAATCTTTTTTACTTACATAATAGGTAAAATATGAACAAAACAAACAAAAACCATGTTAAAACAATAACAAAAATCTTGAAGAATACGAACAATTGACTAGCCCCGGAAGTGGGCAGCAGACTTTAAAGTATAAAAGCTCTCATCAAAACCAGGCTGGAGCAGGAACGATGAATGCAAATAGTAAATGATTTCATCATTGATATAAAGCGCTTGTATGTTGTTGTCGTCATGACATTGAACTCTTTTGAGGAAGCGTACCGCCAAGTTGACCAAATAGTCCTCAATGGGAGCAATTCTTGCTGCATCATACAAGGATGAGTTGCTGTAGTAGTGTAACGTATCAAGCTTCCTCCAGAGGCCGACACACTGACGTAGGACTCTTCTCTCAAAGATACCAAGTTTCTTCATGAGGGTAGGTGAAATCGTAAACCAAGTGTGAAAGCCGTATACTAAAACAGGCCGGATGAGCTGCTTGTAGATAAGAAGCTTCGTGTTGACAGGTAGACCTCCTTGCTTTCGAAGAAGTGGTTGAACGAGATGGTAAGCAAAAGTAGCTTTCCGAAGTGCTTCTCGACAATGATCGTTGAATTTGAACATATGATGAAAATGCACCCCAAGATACTTCACAGAAGATTTTGAGGTGACAGTAGAACCATCAGGGAGCGAAATCTGAAGCTCACTGCATCTGGTGGCGATATTTCTTCGACTTCTGGTGGCTGTGCACGGCACTCTAAAGCAAATGAGCTCAGTTTTGGAGGCGTTAATTTTCATTCGCCACTTCTAGAAATACTCCCAAAGGCGCTTAACCTGGATTTCAAGTCTGCGGGCAGCAAGCTCAGGCGAAAGTGACGAAGTGTATGTGACACAATCATCCGCAAACAGCAGCGTTGTTGAACCAGGAAAATCCGAAGGAAGATCGTGGCTGAAAATGTTGAACAGCAACGGCGCCAGCTTCGAACCCTGCGGCACTCCAGCGAAGATTGACTTTGTCGAAGAGAACTTGTCAGCTACCTTGACATGGAATCGTCTGCCTCTAAGAAAGCTGCATATCATCCGTACTAAGTTGCTGCTGAAGTTGAGCGAAACCAACTTGTAAATTAGGCCATCTATCCACACGCTGTCAAAAGCCTTCTCAATATCGAGGAGGCAGGCAATTGTGTTTTCCTTTTTATTCAGACTACGAGTAACATCGTTGTGTAGCTTCAACATTGCATGATGCGTTGAACGACCTTCACGGAAGCCGAACTGGATAACAGGGAGAATACCTCTGTCAACACAGTGCTTGGTGAGGCGCTTGAGAAGGAGCGCTTCAAGCATCTTACTCATACAACACAGCAGAGAAATAGGACGATATCCATTCACAGATGAACGATCACACTTCTTAGGGACTGGAACAACTCTAGCCTCTTTCCAAGCTGATGGGAAATAACTGTTATTAATACAATTATTGAAAATTACCACAAGACACCACACAGCCAAAGGAGGAATCCTTTTCAGGATATAATTAGAAATGTTGTCTCTCCCGGCAGATTTCTTCGCATTAGAATTGATGATAATTTCGTTCACATCAGCAGTCGACGCAAACGTGTTGTCATCAGATGGTTCATCTGCAGGATTATCCTCAGAGAAGGACGTGATATTTGTAACTGAGGACTCAATTTCAGCAACAGTTTCATGAACGCTTGTAGAAAAGTCAAGATCATTGTTGACCGGTGGCCTGTTAATAAAGCACTTCTCAAAGTATACAGCAAAAACTTCCGCTTTCTCTACAGGACTAGAAGCTTGAGTATTTCCATCAGAAATAGACTCCGGCAAGTGATTACTTCTGCCCACGATGTAGCCAATCTTCTTAAAGCAGTCAGGACCAGGCTTTATATCCATGAGTCTTCTTGACAGATCATCATTTTGAAATTTCTTGAAGGCTTGCGAGAACATAGTGTTGGTACAGTTGAGCTCCGCTCGAATGCGCCTACACTCATCGTTGTTATAATTCAGCGTGCGCCGCAGACAACGCTGAAGCTTCTTACGCAGGTACTGCCGATGTGCGTCAATTGCCTGAATATTCGACGGTAGATGACGGAATTTGTCCTTGCTGGTAACAGGAGTCTTCTGCACATCTAACGCATCGTTGATTGCACCTTCAATTTTACAGATGGAGTCGTCGATCTCTGAATTGGAAAGACATCTGGTCGTTGGAGGTGGACGAATGTTTTCTTCAACATTACGCTGAAACAAATTCCAGTTTACTTTGCGGAAGAGTAAATCAGTGCTAGCGATAGATCGCATAAAAGAAAGAGGCTGATTAAGCTTAATCTGAAGCTTAACAGCAAGGTGATCCGAATCACCAACAACTGCTTTGCAAAAGTAATTTTCAAACTCCGGCATGATGTTGACAATCGATGAAGTACACAAAAAGAAGTCCAGCATGGAAGGTGTGATGGGGTGAGTCATCACAGGCTGAGAAACAATGACGAACGAGTGCTCAAGGCAGTTAGTGTCCACGATGTAAACGCCACAAGAAGAGCAGGTGTTGTCAGACCACAGCGTGTGCCTCGCGTTAAAATCACCACCGATAATGCAGTGAGTGTGATGCCTGGCTAAGTTGTTAATATTCGTCAGAGTAGCGTTGATATCCGCTCTGGAGCTGTTGCACCTGATGTAGAGAGACACAATAAGCAGCGTTTCTCCTCTGCTTAGATGAATGCAAAGAGCTGTGACTTCAGAACTTCGAATCCCAGGTATTGTTTTTACAGAGCAGGAGAATGTACTTTTCACAAGAACCGCAGTGCCCCTTGAACCAGCAACTTTAGGCGTTTGAAAAAAGTTGTAACCCTTTTGCATCAGTACGTTCCTTTTTGAAAAATTAGTTTCTTGCAGAAGAAGGATGTCAGGCTTGTTTGACTTCACAAATAGATTCAGCGAAGCACGTCTGGCAAGCGAGTAAACCGAATTTACATTATATGATATTACACTCAACCTTCTTATGTTGAACATATATCAAATATGAAGCGGCCCAAAATAAGTACTTTTTCGCTGTCATCAAGGGAGCTGTAATTTTTCTGAACAACCCTTTTAGCCTTCCGAATGAGCGAAAGAATGTCTGTGCCAAAGAGACGTTTGGTATCCTCAAAAAGATTAACAACACCGTCGTTAAGGTTAGGCGTGGCCACAGCGTCATGAACAGCTTTATGAACTTTAACAGCTGACGAGGCGGAAGAAGAAGAAGAAAGCCCGAAACCGGAGTTTCTGCTGGCCTTGGCGGCTACTTGAGCAAAGCTATTATTCTTCTGAATACCACGAGAAGCTGACTGAACAGCGAACAAGTGATCCTCTCGCTTCTTTTCAGCAATCTTCCGCCTAGAAGCCAGCTTTTCCTTATACTTGGGACACCCCTTGTAGTTCGCAGGG
This sequence comes from Thecophora atra, assembly GCA_937620795.1. NCBI lineage: Eukaryota > Metazoa > Arthropoda > Insecta > Diptera > Conopidae > Thecophora > Thecophora atra. The sequence goes on from OW569398.1 coordinate 33,154,047, forward strand.
TGCCCTTCAGCCTGACAGTTCACACAGAACACCTTGTCGTCTTTAATATTACCCACGGTGCGCGGGCAACAACCAGGCTCATGGCTCTCCTTGCACTTAAGGCAACGATAATTCATGCCACAATTGGAAGCGACATGACCGAAACATTGGCAATTTTTGCATTGGGAGATTCCCTTAGGTTGGAATTTTTCCCAATGAACTCTTTGTTGCAGCAAAAGTGTTTTGCTTATAATGAAAGGTAAATCAGCGTTTTGACTAACCTCTACAATGAACTGGTTGAACACTTTCTTGCTAGGGATTCTACCGTTGAACGCGGATACTGCAACGGCATCAATGCCTTCTGCTTTCAGCTCCTGGAGAACTTCATCGCTTGTATAAGAATGGTGAATGCCCTTCAGTACTAGGAGTGTCTTCCGTTCCTCTTTCGGGGTGAATATGGTGAACTCTACTTTGCTGTTCCTCAAAAGCGTCTTGACGGCTTCGAAGCCGACTTTCGATTCAGCAGTTATGGCAGACTTTGTAGCATTGAAATTACGAACCGTAATGTTGAGACCATACTCTTTGGCGTATTTGTTGAGATCAGCAACGCTAGCACCAAAGGCAAAGATTGGCGGCATAAGCTTCTTGGCAGGCGCAGCTGATGCTGCAGGAGCCACCGACGACGACGTGCTCGACGACGCTGTAGCTTTCAAACTTGATGCTGCTGTAGACACAGGAGTAGTTGGTTTCTGAGACGCAGAACTCTGAGTTGACGCTTTCTTCGCTGGACGCGGCGAACCGGAAGGAGAACTGGCCTTAGTTCTCTTCTTTGGCACCGATTGCGGAAGTTCCAAAACAGTGGAGACAGAAGAGTCATCATTTAAACACTCAACAGTTGTCAGGTCGAAATGGCTGATGACCTTGTCAGTATCAGCAGTATCCATACCGCTAGCAGACTCAACAGACGAAGAGCATTCAAGTGACAGCTTGTTATTACTTTTATTAAGTACAACGAGTTTTCGTGTTACATCAGCCAGGAGCTTGTTCCCAAAAACTGAAGATTTTTGCCTGATGAAATTGAGGATGGCATCAACCTCACGTTTACGCTTCTCCGCCAAACCCATAACCAGGCAAGGGAGAAAGAAACAAAAGTATCAAAGCTTGTCCTCACAGGACAACAATGTCCTCACAGGACAACAGTGTCCTCACAGGACCTCAATGTCCTTACAGGACCCAAGTGTCCTCACTCGACCTCAATGACCACACAGGACCCAAGTGTCCTCACAGGACCCCAATGTCCACACAGGACCTCAATGTCCTCACAGGACCTCAATGTTCACACAGGACCACAGTGGCCGTCAAGGATTCTAACTGGTCCTTACTAGCCCTTGAAAAATGTCCAACAGTGTCCTCGAAGGACCACAACACCGAAATTGTTCAACAGGATTACTTAGCGAATTGCACTACGGAAACAACACGAGCGCGAGAAAAAAACGACTGAACAGCGCGACTTCACGAGACCGAATGATTCCGAGCTCACCTGTGCACTGAAAACTCGCGGCTTAGGTGGAAAATAGTTAACGCACTTTTCAGGTGCTTTTACGGCATTCGCAAATGTTTCATTTGTTTAATATGTTTAATATATTCAATTTGTTTAATGTATTCGGTTTGTTTAATGTATTCGAGTCTACTTTTCTAATAATTTTTTAAGAATTATGTTCAATTTTATTCAGACTTTTAGACCTATTAAAAACCCCGGAGTTATAAACATGTTTTTTACTTAGTCGATTAGATGGAATGGGCTATTAGATGTTTTTTATTTTGTCAATTAAATTGTGAGGGTTATTTGAATGTTTTTTATTTTGTCAATTAAATTGTAAGGGTTATTTGAATGCTTTTTACTTTGTTAATTAAATTGCAGATGTGAGTGATTATGTGGATAAAAAATGATAGCTAGATAGAGTGACTATTGTCAAAGCATGTTATGATAGGCAAACACGATGAGGGTTGTTAAGTGCATGGGGGTGGGCGGAAGTTGGAACCATAACTTGAGAGCCTAAGTATTGTCAGAGCGTGTTATGGTAGCCAAACCCGATGGGGTTGGAACCATAATTTGAGAGTTTAATTAGGGGCGAGAAAAGTCAGTTGGAGAGTGGTGAGGGTTGGGGTCCGGAGGGGGAGTGTGTTGTTGTGAGTAACTTATATGGGTATTCCTATTTTCTATTTTCATTCCTATTTTATTTTATTTTTATTTTTATTTTATGTGGATATTCCTATTATATGTGGATATTCCTATTATATGTGGATATTCCTATTATATGTGGATATTCCTATTATCTGTTTGTCTGGCTAATGGCTACATGGCTGTATAATATAGTTACTAAATATAGTTACTACTGCTATGAGTTATGGTTACTAATACTATGATTTTACAATGGCAGTCAGGTGAAAGACACCGGACCACGCCTAGTACCGAGATGATGATAAGACTGTTGCGTCAGAACGAGTCTGACAACGAGGCAAACAGTTTCACCCGGCGGAACGGTAAACCTAGTGTCAATTCCCGAAAGTCATTTTACACAGGAAAATATGTCAGGGGAACTTAATAGTTAAATATAGGCTTGAAGACTGTCAGTGACTTACAAAAATACCAAAAAAATTGTGTGGCAGTCGCATTTTCAATACATTGTCAATGTTACCTGCTTTATGCGAGCAAACAGCTATGTGAGTGCTTAGATCACCGCCGGCGAAACTGAGTACTCAGGCAGCCAAATGGAGGATTGACCCAAGAACATGAGGCACGGTAGAATAGTCAAAATAGCAAGCTAAGTTCTTTCAGCCACCCGTCAGCCGGCTCAAAGAAGAAAATACGTGTAGAAAGGCAGTTAGGAAGGCAGTTAGGAAGACAGTTAGGGGGACCGTTAGGCGAGTACCTAGATCACCGCCGGCGAAGCTGAATATTCAGGCAACCGCATGGAGGACTTACCAAGAACATGAGGCGCAGTGGAATAGTCAGGATAGCAAGCTAAGTGCTTCTAGAGAGACCCACGTCGGACAGCCGCCTCGAGGAAGGAGTACGAACAGAAGGACAGTTAGGCGAGTACCTAGATCACCGCCGGCGAGACTGAGTACTCCGGCAACTACATGGAGGACTTACCAAGAACATGAAGTGCAGTGGAATAGTCAGTATAGCAAGCTAAGTTTTTCTAGAGAAACCCACCCGTCAGCCGGCTCGCAGAGAAGGAGGATGGTAAAAAAATAATAAAAATGATAAAAATAATAAAAATGATAAAAAATGATAAAAAATTATAGAAAATGATAAAGCAGATAATTTTGCGATTCTAGACGCATGGTCGCGGACATCGATGGCTGAACCAACGCCTGCCCAACGTCGTCATGTTCCTAGAACCAGACGGGTGCTGATATGAAACCCTTGTTTATTTACAGTAAAACTAACAAACTTTTGCTGACCCACAGGATAGGGGGAGTAACCCACTTTAAGGGGCCTACGCCAAGTTATCAACTCCTTTCTAGCCCCACGGTCATTCATAATTGAAAGGAGTTGCGTTCCTACTCTTGGATGGTGAGCTACGGGTCGGAAAAACCATGATCAAGAGTTATAGTATTATAAATAAAATAAAATAAAATAGACTATCTGTTTTTTCCTGAGTAAATCCTGTAAACACATTAGTTGGTCCTGTCAACAACTATACCATCCAAATAGTTGCTCCTACGAGTATTTTCACGAGACCCACAAATATGTGTATGAGAAAATACGTTTTAGTTTGAGGTCACGAACTTTATTTTTACTTTACAATTTTTTACTCTGCAATTTTTAACTCTACAATTTTTTACTCTGCAATTTTTAACTCTACAATTTTTAAGAAATTTTTTAGCAAACCGTGATCTTTAATTTTAACATTTTTTATTTTAATTTTTAGCAAATGGAAACTTGATTTCTGATTTTAACAAGCGATGATCTTTAATTTAATTTTAACGATGATCTTTAATTTAATTTTAACGCACGGGAACTTGATTAAATTTTAAAAAACAAACGGGGACTTTATTTTGTAAAAAATCACGGAGTTTAATTTCATTTTAACAAACCAAGATCAGGAACTTGATTTAATTTTAGACCAACGGGGAATTCTATCACGAAATTTAATTTAATTTTAACAAACCGGGAACTTTCAGTTCCTGAGGTCATCAAAACTATCAAAACTCCTCAAAAATGTATTTCTCTTTAGCTATGGAAGTAGAACTTCACTACCTATAAGGAAGAAATTATACTTATGAGTATAGCAAGTATTTTATAGGGATGTAATATAAAATTTTTGTATGTATTTGGGGGTAACTGAATGACCTGTCTCCATTCTTTCCTTTGTGGTTATGGCTTAGCCACTAAGTAGCTGTAGCACGAGGGAAGACGACTTCCAGACTCGTCAATTACAGTAACATAGCATTTGGTTCAACCAATACACTAGTATAGTCAATCCCTGGGATTTAGTCCGCGCACATCAAATTCAGATGTTGAAGAGCGTCAACCTTAGGAAGTCGTATAAAAATTATTTTTTGTATTTTTACGAAGTGGACTACGGCGTCAGTTGTAGTTGATTGGAGCGGATAGATAATTGAAAAATTGAAAAAACCCCCCTATCCATGACAACCAGAGTGTCATGATAAACTTTCAGTCGGGCTGAGCCTAAAGACGTGGGATCGTGGCATGTGGTATGTGGGGGGATATGGGAGATTGTGGGTTTTGAGGGTCTATGGTGTGTGGTGTGCGTGCATTCAAGTTATAGTTGAATATTGCCCATGACTAATCAGGTTGTGGTTGCGTATTATTACTGATGTAAATATAATTATAAGTTAAATCGGGTTATGGGGTTATAGTTATAATATATTAATATCTATGGATCTTGGCAAAATTTTGGGAAAAATTGAGAAGGTTTTGGGAAAAAAATTGAGAAGGTTCTTATCAATGGATCTTAAAAATATTTTGGGGTAATTGAGAAGGTTTTTTAAAAACCCTTACGAAGTTATAAGATTTTTTATATATGATGAGTGTAGATAAATAGTGGGTACCATGATTATTTAATCTTCTGATTCTCTAAATTGCTGATTCTTTAAATTGAATACAGCGGAGTTAATGATTATTTATAATTATTCAATGATTATTTTGTAACGAGTTTTTGGTCCTTAGGCTGGGATAAAACTCAGTCTGTCCAGGGTTCGTTAAAGGGGTCTCGCAACCCTCTAACATACAACGTATTCCCGAATTACTCACGACTGTCTTCGCGACAGTCTAGCGCTGACTCTGTAAAGAGTTCAGCTCGGACGTTGTTTTATTGGTTTTTAATATTTTTTTTTATTCTTTTATTATTATTCGCTTAACAATTCTTATACTCATACTAATACTTAACAATTTTTATACCTAAGAATATGTACAATGGAGAGGGGGATAGAGTATCCCGCAGCAGAGGGCTGCACAATATATATCACCTAGTCAAAGCACCAAGAGAGACGCGGTGAGTGGTAGGAAGTGTAACTACTTCTCGGCAGAAGGCCTTAATATGCGGAAGGCGAGAGGTTTTTGTTAGAGTGAGAGCCAAAGTGCTACTCGGCAGATGGCCTTTAATTTATTTGGTGACGTCAGAGCGTCCACCAACAAAATAGTCTCTGGTTTGGTACCTCGTTTAGGTGCCCTACCTAGTTGGTGAGCAAATAGTGTTGCTCGCCGCTGGCCGAAGCCGATAGTGCCAGATAGTGCTGGACACTGGTGACCGGAGTCGATAGCAACTCGATAGTGCGGTTGCTGGTGGCCAAAGCCGATAGTGCCAGATAGTGCTGGACACTGGTGACCGAAGTCGATAGCAACTCGATAGTGCGGTTGCTGGTGGCCGAAGCCGATAGTGCCAGATAGTGCTGGACACTGGTGACCGAAGTCGATAGTGGAAGTCGGAAATTGTTTTTCAAAAATACGCTAAATAATAGTCTTAGCAGTTTCAATGCAAGCGACTTAGGATGGATTCCAACTTCTCCAACTGCTGTGCATTTTGAGCATCCTATACGTTGCGTGATGGTTGAACTGTTTGAGAATTCCAACCTCTGATTACGAATAAGCGGGAAAGCAAAAGCGAATAAAATGTCTTGCTCATGTGACGTATGCTAGTGCATTCGAAACCCGTAGTTGGCGGATTTCGTTTGTTTAATATGTGTTTTTTTTATGTTTTTATGTTTGTTATTAATTTCTATTAATCTATTTTATTAAAAAAAAAATAGAAAATATAAAATAAGAAATAATAATAAAAAAAAAAAAAAAGAAATTGCTTGCCGCTGTTCGGTTTCGAACCGGCGTCCTTCGTGTTGGGATTTTCGTATGGTAGGTCAGAGAGCAGTGTTTGATGTATAAGAATAAGAATTGTAACTTGGCATCAATTATGCCTGTTACAATTTAATTCCCTGGTTTTTTGGATTGCTTAATTAATTCTTTGATTTTCTGGATTACATACAGCGGAGTTAATGATTATTTAATTTTCTGCTGGGTTAATGATTATTTAATTTTCTGCTGGGTTAATGAGCTTAAAAATAACGTCATGAATTTGAAAACAACATAAAACCGGATCAACCGATCCGAAAATTGTAATACATACAAACTTTGGTTCTGTTTGACGCCTAAGTAACAAACAAAACAAAAAATGTGCAAATATATTTTTTCAATGGCATTGGTGCTGGGGCCACTTCCCGAAGGAGGTGATACGGCCGTAGCATCCGCGCCTACGTGTAGGCGTACTATCTAGGCTACTCAGAAGCTTTTCGACCCATGCCCAGAAGGTCTCATCAGTGAGCTTTTAATCGCTTAACCAAGGTCGTTAGGACGCGATTTTTCTCGTTCCTGAACCGTTCGGATGATGTATACACAAGATGTTTGAGGATTATGCCCGCAATCAAACTGTTTATACACATCCCGTTTTGCTCCGAGTTGGAGTCGAGAAAACGGTTTCAGTGGGAAGCTATGTCTCCGTAGTGAGTGGAGCGGAAGTGTTATCGTTCGACAGTGAATCATGTTATACTTGATCTAAGAATTTGGAAGCATTGGAATACCCGAGTTTCCAAACTCATATTTCGGGTTTGGTGCAGATTGATGCATAAATGTAATTATATATGTAAAAATATATAAAAAATGTAATTATATATGTAAAAATATATAAAAATGTAATTATATATGTAAAATTATATAAAAAATATTAACTATGTAAATATATAGAAAAACATTTGTTGTGTAAAATATATATGTAAGTTTTTTATTTATTGTGTAAAATATATAAGTTTTTTATTTATTTTTATTTAAGTTTTTATTTATGTGAATTATATAAATTTTATTATGTGAAAATACATAAAATTTTAAAAACTTGTGCAGGTACTTTGTGGAGGCGAATTAGTCAATAATCACCCCTGAGCCTCAAGTATATTTTGTGCCGTTCCGAACTTTCATGATTTTGAATCGTTAATACGATCTTACGCGACGAATAAACTCACTTTTTAGTATTCGCGAACCCGTCAGAAACACGTGTGTAAAAACAATTAAGCTCACCTGTGCACTGAAAACTCGCGGCTTAGGTGGAAAATAGTTAACGCACTTTTCAGGTGCTTTTACGGCATTCGAAAATGTTTAATTTGTTTAATATGTTTAATATATTCAATTTGTTTAATATTAGATGGAATTGGCTATTAGATGTTTTTTATTTTGTCAATTAAATTGTGAGGGTTATTTGAATGTTTTTTATTTTGTCAATTAAATTGTGAGGGTTATTTGAATGCTTTTTACTTTGTTAATTAAATTGCAGATGTGAGTGATTATGTGGATAAAAAATGATATCTAGATAGAGTGACTATTGTCAAAGCATGTTATCATAGGCAAACACGATGAGGGTTGTTAAGTGCATGGGAGTGGGCAGAAGTTGGAACCATAACTTGAGAGCCTAAGTATTGTCAGAGCGTGTTATGGTAGCCAAACCCGATGGGGGTTGTTACGTGCATGGGGGTGGCGGACGTTGGAGAAGTTGGAACCATAATTTGAGAGTTTAATTATGGGCGAGAAAAGTCAGTTGGAGAGTGGTGAGGGGTGTGGGTTGGGGTCCGGAGGGGGAGTGTGTGTTGTGAGTAACTTATATGGGTATTCCTATTTTCATTCCTATTTTATTTTATTTTTATTTTATGTGGATATTCCTATTATATGTGGATATTCCTATTATATGTGGATATTCCTATTATCTGTTTGTCTGGCTAATGGCTACATGGCTGTATAATATAGTTACTAAATATAGTTACTACTGCTATGAGTTATGGTTACTAATACTATGATTTTACAATGGCAGTCAGGTGAAAGACACCGGACCACGCCTAGTACCGAGATGATGATAAGACTGTTGCGTCAGAACGAGTCTGACAACGAGGCAAACAGTTTCACCCGGCGGAACGGTAAACCTAGTGTCAATTCCCGAAAGTCATTTTACACAGGAAAATATGTCAGGGGAACTTAATAGTTAAATGTAGGCTTGAAGACTGTCAGTGACTTACAAAAATACCAAAAAAATTGTGTGGCAGTCGCATTTTCAATACATTGTCAATGTTACCTGCTTTATGCGAGCAAACAGCTATGTGAGTGCTTAGATCACCGCCGGCGAAACTGAGTACTCAGGCAGCCAAATGGAGGATTGACCCAAGAACATGAGGCACGGTAGAATAGTCAAAATAGCAAGCTAAGTTCTTTCAGCCACCCGTCAGCCGGCTCAAAGAAGAAAATACGTGTAGAAAGGCAGTTAGGAAGGCAGTTAGGAAGACAGTTAGGGGGACCGTTAGGCGAGTACCTAGATCACCGCCGGCGAAGCTGAATATTAAGGCAACCGCATGGAGGACTTACCAAGAACATGAGGCGCAGTGGAATAGTCAGGATAGCAAGCTAAGTGCTTCTAGAGAGACCCACGTCGGACAGCCGCCTCGAGGAAGGAGTACGAACAGAAGAACAGTTAGGCGAGTACCTAGATCACCGCCGGCGAGACTGAGTACTCCGGCAACTACATGGAGGACTTACCAAGAACATGAAGTGCAGTGGAATAGTCAGTATAGCAAGCTAAGTTTTTCTAGAGAAACCCACCCGTCAGCCGACTCGCAGAGAAGGAGGATGGTAAAAAATAATAAAAATGATAAAAATAATAAAAATGATAAAAAATGATAAAAAATGATAGAAAATGATGAAGCAGATAATTTTGCCATTCTAGACGCATGGTCGCGGACATCGATGGCTGAACCAACGCCTGCCCAACGTCGTCATGTTCCTACAACCAGACGGGTGCTGATATGAAACCCTTGTTTATTTACAGTAAAACTAACAAACTTTTGCTGACCCACAGGATAGGGGGAGTAACCCACTTTAAGGGGCCTACGCCAAGTTATCAACTCCTTTCTAGCCCCACGTTCATTCATAATTGAAAGGAGTTGCTTTCCTACTCTTGGATGGTGAGCTACGGGTCGGAAAAACCATGATCAAGAGTTATAGTATTATAAATAAAATAAAATAAAATAGATTGTTTTTTCCTGACTAAATCCTGTAAACACATTAGTTGGTCCTGTCAACAACTATACCATCCAAATAGTTGCTCCTACGAGTATTTTCACGAGACCCACAAATATGTGTATGAGAAAATACGTTTTAGTTTGAGGTCACGAACTTTATTTTTAGTTTACAATTTTTTACTCTGCAATTTTTAACTCTACAATTTTTTACTCTGCAATTTTTAACTCTACAATTTTTAAGAAATTTTTTAGCAAACCGTGATCTTTAATTTTAACATTTTTTATTTTAATTTTTAGCAAATGGAAACTTGATTTCTGATTTTAACAAGCGATGATCTTTAATTTAATTTTAACGATGATCTTTAATTTAATTTTAACGCACGGGAACTTGATTAAATTTTAAAAAACAAACGGGGACTTTATTTTATCAAGATCAGGAACTTGATTTAATTTTAGACCAACGGGGAATTCTATCATGAAATTTAATTTATTTTAACAAACCGGGAACTTTTAGTTCCTGAGGTCATCAAAACCATAGATTACTAGATGTGACACTCGCTATTCGCCGCTTCAAAAAGTCGGTTTGACATTTGATTGTTTGGTATGTTGAACTCACGTATACAATACGTGAGAGATACCACATTGTTGTTCTTGTTTCTTTATCAAACAATGTGTACGATTTCTTACCAGTGCAACCGTATGTGCTAAAGGGTTTTGGAGCCCCAACTAGGCCAATAACGTATAATTTCCAATTATTTTGTAATAATTTGTATTCAGTTTCATTTATACTATTCTGCTAACAGCATACTAAAATATTTTTGCAATTAGGCGCATAATTGTGTATTTATAACAAAAGCAAATTAGAAAATGCTGTAAATAACGAAGCAAATTAGAAAATGCTGTGTAAAATGTTATAGAATATATTTATTAACTTTAAAACTATGTTTTACACATGTTTTTCACGGATAAAAAACATAATATTTATAATTATTTATTTTGACGTTTCGATAAACAACCCCCTTAAAATAAATTTTCGATTAGTGCTTGCTACAAAATTTTTGCGGCGAGGCTACATTATTTTACGGCGAGGCTACACTTTTTTACGGCGAGGCTACACTTTTTTTGCAGCGAATCAAAGTTTTCTTTCATTGTATCAGTGGAATTCCAGCAAAAATGCATTAGTGCAAAACTCCTCAAAAATGTATTTCTCTCTAGCTATGGAAGTAGAACTTCACTACCTATAAGGAAGAAATTATACTTATGAGTATAGCAATTATTTTATAGGGATGTAATATACAATTTTTGTATGTATTTGGGGGTAACTGAATGACCTGTCTCCATTCTTTCCTTTGTGGTTATGGCTTAGCCACTAAGTAGCTGTAGCACGAGGGAAGACGACTTCCAGACTCGTCAATTACAGTAACATAGCATTTGGTTCTACCAATACACTAGTATAGTCAATCCCTGGGATTTAGTCCGCGCACATCAAATTCAGATGTTGAAGAGCGTCAACCTTAGGAAGTCGTAAAAAAATTATTTTTTGTATTTTTACGAAGTGGACTACGGCGTCAGTTGTAGTTGATTGGAGCGGATAGATAATTGAAAAATTGAAAAAACCCCCCTATCCATGACAACCAGAGTGTCATGATAAACTTTCAGTCGGGCTGAGCCTAAAGACGTGGGATCGTGGCATGTGGTATGTGGGGGGATATGGGAGATTGTGGGTTTTGAGGGTCTATGGTGTGTGGTGTGCGTGCATTCAAGTTATAGTTGAATATTGCCCATGACTAATCAGGTTGTGATTGCGTATTATTACTGATGTGAATATAATTATAAGTTAAATCGGGTTATGGGGTTATAGTTATAATATATTAATATCTATGGATCTTGGCAAGATTTTGGGAAAAATTGAGAAGGTTTTGGGAAAAAAATTGAGAAGGTTCTTATCAATGGATCTTAAAAATATTTTGGGGTAATTGAGAAGGTTTTTTAAAAACCCTTACGAAGTTATAAGATTTTTTATATATGATGAAAAAATTAAATTCATAATTCATATAAAAAAAAATTAAAATTAAAAAAACTAAATTGCTGATTCTTTAAATTGCATACAGCGGAGTTAATGATTATTTATGATTATTCAATGATTATTTAATTCCCTGGTTTTTGGATTGCTTAATTAATTCTTTGATTTTCTGGATTACATACAGCGGAGTTAATGATTATTTAATTTTCTGCTGGGTTAATGAGCTTAAAAATAACGTCATGAATTTGAAAACAACATAAAACCGGATCAACCGATGCTCCGTATAGAAAAATTGTAATACATACAAACTTTGGTTGTGTTTGACGCCTAAGTAACAAACAAAACAAAAAATGGCATCCGCGCCTACGTGTAGGCGTACTATCTAGGCTACTCAGAAGCTTTTCGACCCATGCCCAGAAGGTCTCATCAGTGAGCTTTTAATCGCTTAACCAAGGTGGTTAGGACGCGATTTTTCTCGTTCCTGAACCGTTCGGATGATGTATACACAAGATGGTTGAGGATTATGCCCGCAATCAAACTGTTTATACACATCCCGTTTTGCTCCGAGTTGGAGTCGAGAAAACGGTTTCAGTGGGAAGCTATGTCTCCGTAGTGAGTGGAGCGGAAGTGTTATCGTTCGACAGACGAATCATGTTATACTTGATCTAAGAATTTGGAAGCATTGGAATACCCGAGTTTCCAAACTCATATTTCGGGTTTGGTGCAGATTGATGCATAAATGTAATTATATATGTAAAAATATATAAAAAATGTAATTATATATGTAAAAATATATAAAAATGTAATTATATATGTAAAATTATATAAAAAATATTAACTATGTAAATATATAGAAAAACATTTGTTGTGTAAAATATATAAGTTTTTTATTTATTGTGTAAAATATATAAGTTTTTTATTTATTTTTATTTAAGTTTTTATTTATGTGAATTATATAAATATTTATTATGTGAAAATACATAAAATTTTAAAAACTTGTGCAGGTACTTTGTGGAGGCGAATTAGTCAATACACCTAAGTCTGTTTGCACTAGCATACGTCACATGAGCAAGACATTTTATTCGCTTTTGCTTTCCCGCTTATTCGTAATCAGAGGTTGGAATTCTCAAACAGTTCAACCATCACGCAACGTATAGGATGCTCAAAATGCACAGCAGTTGGAGAAGTTGGAATCCATCCTAAGTCGCTTGCATTGAAACTGCTAAGACTATTATTTAGCGTATTTTTGAAAAACAATTTCCGACTTCCACTATCGACTTCGGTCACCAGTGTCCAGCACTATCTGGCACTATCGGCTTCGGCCACCAGCAACCGCACTATCGAGTTGCTATCGACTTCGGTCACCAGTGTCCAGCACTATCTGGCACTATCGGCTTTGGCCACCAGCAACCGCACTATCGAGTTGCTATCGACTCCGGTCACCAGTGTCCAGCACTATCTGGCACTATCGGCTTCGGCCAGCGGCGAGCAACACTATTTGCTCACCAACTAGGTAGGGCATCTAAACGAGGTACCAAACCAGAGACTATTTTGTTGGTGGACGCTCTGACGTCACCAAATAAATTAAAGGCCATCTGCCGAGTAGCACTTTGGCTCTCACTCTAACAGAAACCGCTCACCTTCCGCATATTACGGCCTTCTGCCGAGAAGTAGTTACACTTCCTACCACTCACCGCGTCTCTCTTGGTGCTTTGACTAGGTGATATATATTGTGCAGCCCTCTGCTGCGGGATACTCTATCCCCCTCTCCATTGTACATATTCTTAGGTATAAAAATTGTTAAGTATTACTATAAGTATAAGAATTGTTAAGCAAATAATAGTAAAATAAAAAAAAAAATATTAAAAACCAATAAAACAACGTCCGAGCTGAACTCTTTACAGAGTCAGTGCTAGACTGTCGCGAAGACAGTCGTGAGTAATTCGGGAATACGTTGTATGTTAGAGCGTTGCGAGACCCCTTTAACGAACCCTGGACAGATTGAGTTTTATCCCAGCCTAAGGACCAAAAACTCGTTACAAATGGCGCCCGAGCAGGGACATTCTTCTTCAGAAGAAAGTCAAACAACAACAAAAACACGTAAAGAAATCGACGAAACGTCGACCAGCTGGGTTTACTACCTAAGAAAAGAAGAATTAGAAAAATATCTAAACGAAAAGGGATTACCTACAAGCGGTACCATGAAAGAAATTCAAAAACGAATTAGCAATTATATTCACTCGCAAAAAAAGAGGGACAAAGATGAAAAACAAACAACACTTGTGCATACTCCGACACAAGTTCCATGTAATGATACGCCTACTGGTACATTGCAACCACCCGAAAATCACACCAATAATTATAATATTGATGTTATGAACACAGTGAGAAAATGGGGTCTGTCTTTTAATGGGAATCGACCATTAAATGAATTCCTAGAAACAATAGAAGAACTAGCTGACTGCTATGGAGTAAATTACGATCACCTTTTGCTGCCACTGAACGAAATCTTCAAAGACCGAGCACGAGACTGGTGGCGATATAAAAGAAGCGAAGTTCACACATGGGCAGACTTCCAAACAGTAGCAAAAACATTCTTCCAACCACACAGACACTTACTCAGATTAGAAGAAGAGATAATGCGGAGAAAACAAAATAATCGCGAACGCGCCAAGGATTATATTCTCCACTTAATGACACTAATAAGACAGCACCCGCACATGAAAAGCGAGCAGCAAATCGAACGAGCATACGAGGGACTGCGGCCCGAATACCGATTGTACATCAGGCGCAACGATTTCGATAATCTCGACGAACTCATGTCACAAGCTGAAGAATACGAGCACCTCAAAGGTGAGGAAACGAGAATGAATCGACATGCTAACAACTGCATCACGCCTCCCACGTACGATCAACGCTCACACTACTGGTCTTGCCGACAAGCAAGGCATCCTGGGGAAAAGAATCAGACAAAGAATTTGCTGTGCTGCTCCAACTGCGGGAAGATGGAAAACCTATCTCGTGACTGCCAATGTCTTCAAACGAGAAACAAAAACATACCACCCGTCCCTGACCGATATTATATGCAGGTAGAATGTGGTGAATATACTATTAATGCCTTAGTAGACACCGGAGCTTCTCTAACCTTCATGGGAGATGACCTCAAAAACAAACTAAGCCATCCCAATACATTGAATCGCACGGAAGAAATACCGATTGCTTTAGCCAATGGGGAAACCGTTTCCGTCTGTAACTACGGAAAAACTAAAATAAAAATAAATAATAAAATATATTATCACCACCTGCAATACATGCCAGGATGACCCGAAGACTTAATACTTGGCATGGACTTTCTAGAAATAATCGGCATTCGCATCAGCGTTGGTGGGTGCGAACTAAAGCCGATATCAGCACGTAACAACCTCGCTCTCTATTCTATTAATCAAAATAAGGAACAAATAAAGCTCCAACAATCGATAGGCGAAACAAAGAATCGCATGAAGAAAATACACACAAAATGTAACATAGCACAACCGACCATACGTGCACACACCGACGTAACTTCCAAACAAAGTTACCACCCACGAAACACACCGAAACAAAAGCAAATAATGGAACAAGGCAATCGCCATAGCCAAAAACGCACGACCAAAGGAGACAACCTCTACCGACACATAGGAAACCGATCATCAGACGGACCACATACCGAACAAAGGAGATTATGCGTCCGCAAAGAAGACCGAAAGGCAGCCCCTCAAGAGAAGCATGATGCCGTCACAGCTAGACACTTAGGCCCATGCAAGAGGATACAAAAACCCACGCAACCACAACGACCATATGCACCAACAACAGAAAGGGTCAGAACAGTGCCACCATTCAAACCTCCAGCAAGATCGACTAAGAAGACCATCCCTCACCAAGGCAGACAAAAAAATCAAAGAGGATGGCTTCAGCAAATAAAAATACCACCACAACGCACATCGAAGAAACGAATCTTCGTGATACGCCTACCAGAAGGCACCGCCACAGTCACCGTACAAAACGGCTGGCCAAAGATCAGCCATCAAGACCAATGGAGAATCTTCACTACCAACCGCAACCATACCCAGAACCGGCCCTTTTAGAAAGCGTGCTGCTGTAGTGACAAACATAATATTATTATAGCGAGTTATATTTGCAACATTTATGTAATATTGTCACGATAATTGTTCAGCTTTATTTTATTATTCATAAACTTCTCAAATTTGTTTAATAGTTACAAAGAAAAATGTAATTTCCTAGCAAAGCGCGGCACTCCGTCTCTATTCACCGTCTCTCGCTAACTAACCCCTATTGCCTCCGGCGTTGCCAGATGACAATATTTTCCTTAAACGAGTATATATAGAAAGTATTATAAACATTAAGGGAAACGAAAAACTACAAATAGGAAGAAAACAAAAAAACATTATTTTTATATTCACATTATATATTCAAAATTACATTTACAAAACAAATACTAACTATTACACAACGAAATAAAATACTACTATTTTAAGGAAAAGAATATACCAATAGGAATAAAGAAAAAGCTCTCTATAAGATAAGATAATTATACAAAAAAAATCCCAACCGAATAAATAGTCTTACACAAAAAAAAAAATATATATATATATAATAAATCTTTTTTTTTTCTTTTTTTTTAACCGAAATCGGGATAGACTGTAACAGGCATAATTGTTGCCAAGTTACAATTCTTTCTTATACATAAAACACCGCTCTCTCCCATACAAAATTCCCAACACGAGGGAAGCCGGTTCGAAACCGAACAGCGGCAATCAATTTCTTCATATTCTTTTTACTTCCTTGTATACGTAGTAAATACAAGAAAGTATTGTAATCATGAAAAATTTCGATATTGAGATTTTGATGGTAACACACATTTTGACCATCGCGGAGTCCATTTTGACTAGTTTGGTCGTGACGTGTGTACGTATGTACGTATGTACGTCTGTACGTATGTACGTATGTACGTCTGTAACTATGTACGTATCCTCAATAACTTAAAAACGGAGAATCGTAGAAACTTGAAATTTGGTATTTGAGACTCTTATAAGACCTAGTTGTGCACCTCCCTTTTTGGATGCAATCGGTTGCACGGAAAGGACACTTCTCATATAGTTTTTTTCAAGTTTCATACATTACTCAAAAACAAACACTCCTAGAAAGTATATTGGGCCTTACATAAGACACAATTTTGTAGCTCCAATTTTAATGATGGTTCGCACCAAAAGGGCTCTTCGCCAAAGGAACACGAAGCATGCATTATCCGAATTACATAAATGATAATGATAAATGAATGTTATGCTGCTATATCTTTTACAAAAATTGGTTGTACCCTTACAGAACTAAACAGGGAAATCAAAATTACTACGATTGATAGTTAAAGCTGTGTGGAAACTAATTTGTACTTCCTTGTTTTTACTTACTTCTATTCAAATTATTTAAATTAAGAGAAGCCTATGAAATTTTTTTCATTATGGAAGTAAAAATATTTAAAATTTTTAAAACTTCAATTTTAAAATATAAATAAAATCTATCAACCCCTCTTGAAATAAAACCTTACAATTGCCGTCATACAAGGAAGTTATGTGTTGCCCACATCAGATATTTTTATTATTATTTCTTATTTTATTATATTTTCTATTTTTTTAATAAAGTAAATTAATAAAAATTAATTACAAACGTAAAAACATAAAAAAAACACATATTAAACAAATTGCGAAATCCGCCAACTACGGGTTTCGAATGCACTAGCATACGGCACATGAGCAACATTTTATTCGCTTTTGCTTTCCCGCTTATTCGTAATCAGAGGTTGGAATTCTCAAACAGTTCAACCATCACGCGACGTATAGGATGCTCAAAATGCACAGCAGTTGGAGAAGTTGGAATCCGTCCTAAGTCGCTTGCATTGAAACTGCTAAGACTTAGCGTATTTTTGAAAACCATTTCCGACTTCCACTATCGACTTCGGTCACCAGTGTCCAGCACTATCTGGCACTATCTGGCACTATCGGCTTCGGCCACCAGCAACCGCACTATCGAGTTGCTATCGACTTCGCTCACCAGTGTCCAGCACTATCTGGCACTATCGGCTTTGGCCACCAGCAACCGCACTGTCGAGTTGCTATCGACTTCAGTCACCAGTGTCCAGCACTATCTGGCACTATCGGCTCTGGCCACCAGCAACCGCACTATCGAGTTGCTATCGACTCCGGTCACCAGTGTCCAGCACTATCGGCTTCGGCCACCAGCAACCGCACTATCGAGTTGCTATCGACTCCGGTCACCAGTGTCCAGCACTATCTGGCACTATCGGCTTCGGCCAGCGGCGAGCAACACTATTTGCTCACCAAGTAGGTAGGGCATCTAAGGTACCAAACCAGAGACTATTTTGTTGGTGGACGCTCTGACGTCACCAAATAAATTAAAGGCCATCTGCCGAGTAGCACTTTGGCTCTCACTCTAACAGAAACCGCTCACCTTCCGCATATTACGGCCTTCTGCCGAGAAGTAGTTACACTTCCTACCACTCACCGCGTCTCTCTTGGTGCTTTGACTAGGTGATATATATTGTGCAGCCCTCTGCTGCGGGATACTCTATCCCCCTCTCCATTGTGCGTATTCTTAGGTATAAAAATTGTTAAGTATTAGTATAAGTATAAGAATTGTTAAGCAAATAATAGTAAAATAAAAAAAAAATATTAAAAACCAATAAAACAACGTCCGAGCTGAACTCTTTACAGAGTCAGTGCTAGACTGTCGCGAAGACAGTCGTGAGTAATTCGGGAATACGTTGTATGTTAGAGCGTTGCGAGACCCCTTTAACGAACCCTGGACAGACTGAGTTTTATCCCAGCCTAAGGACCAAAAACTCGTTACAAGGTCGATTAGAAACTCACTGCCATAGACGGAGACGCGCTGTTGAATGGCATCGAATATTGATGAAGCGTCCTTTTTCCGCTTTTCTTTGTTGCTCATGGTAAGGCAGAAAGAAAATTGTGTGCCCGCTGGACACCAGAAAGAAGATGAAAGTGAAAAGTAATTAGTAAAAAAATATTGACAAAGAAAAAAGTGAAAAGAATTTTATCTCAGCGTTGGTGGGTGCGAACTAAAGCCGATATCAGCACGTAACAACCTCGCTCTCTATTCTATTAATCAAAATAAGGAACAAATAAAGCTCCAACAATCGATAGGCGAAACAAAGAATCGCATGAAGAAAATACACACAAAATGTAACATAGCACAACCGACCATACGTGCACACACCGACGTAACTTCCAAACAAAGTTACCACCCACGAAACACACCGAAACAAAAGCAAATAATGGAACAAGGCAATCGCCATAGCCAAAAACGCACGACCAAAGGAGACAACCTCTACCGACACATAGGAAACCGATCATCAGACGGACCACATACCGAACAAAGGAGATTATGCGTCCGCAAAGAAGACCGAAAGGCAGCCCCTCAAGAGAAGCATGATGCCGTCACAGCTAGACACTTAGGCCCATGCAAGAGGATACAAAAACCCACGCAACCACAACGACCATATGCACCAACAACAGAAAGGGTCAGAACAGTGCCACCATTCAAACCTCCAGCAAGATCGACTAAGAAGACCATCCCTCACCAAGGCAGACAAAAAAATCAAAGAGGATGGCTTCAGCAAATAAAAATACCACCACAACGCACATCGAAGAAACGAATCTTCGTGATACGCCTACCAGAAGGCACCGCCACAGTCACCGTACAAAACGGCTGGCCAAAGATCAGCCATCAAGACCAATGGAGAATCTTCACTACCAACCGCAACCATACCCAGAACCGGCCCTTTTAGAAAGCGTGCTGCTGTAGTGACAAACATAATATTATTATAGCGAGTTATATTTGCAACATTTATGTAATATTGTCACGATAATTGTTCAGCTTTATTTTATTATTCATAAACTTCTCAAATTTGTTTAATAGTTACAAAGAAAAATGTAATTTCCTAGCAAAGCGCGGCACTCCGTCTCTATTCACCGTCTCTCGCTAACTAACCCCTATTGCCTCCGGCGTTGCCAGATGACAATATTTTCCTTAAACGAGTATATATAGAAAGTATTATAAACATTAAGGGAAACGAAAAACTACAAATAGGAAGAAAACAAAAAAACATTATTTTTATATTCACATTATATATTCAAAATTACATTTACAAAACAAATACTAACTATTACACAACGAAATAAAATACTACTATTTTAAGGAAAAGAATATACCAATAGGAATAAAGAAAAAGCTCTCTATAAGATAAGATAATTATACAAAAAAAATCCCAACCGAATAAATAGTCTTACACAAAAAAAAAATATATATATATATATAATAAATCTTTTTTTTTTCTTTTTTTTTTAACCGAAATCGGGATAGACTGTAACAGGCATAATTGTTGCCAAGTTACAATTCTTTCTTATACATAAAACACCGCTCTCTCCCATACAAAATTCCCAACACGAGGGAAGCCGGTTCGAAACCGAACAGCGGCAATCAATTTCTTCATATTCTTTTTACTTCCTTGTATACGTAGTAAATACAAGAAAGTATTGTAATCATGAAAAATTTCGATATTGAGATTTTGATGGTAACACACATTTTGACCATCGCGGAGTCCATTTTGACTAGTTTGGTCGTGACGTGTGTACGTATGTACGTATGTACGTCTGTACGTATGTACGTATGTACGTCTGTAACTATGTACGTATCCTCAATAACTTAAAAACGGAGAATCGTAGAAACTTGAAATTTGGTATTTGAGACTCTTATAAGACCTAGTTGTGCACCTCCCTTTTTGGATGCAATCGGTTGCGCGGAAAGGACACTTCTCATATAGTTTTTTTCAAGTTTCATACATTACTCAAAAACAAACACTCCTAGAAAGTATATTGGGCCTTACATCAGACACAATTTTGTAGCTCCAATTTTAATGATGGTTCGCACCAAAAGGGCTCTTCGCCAAAGGAACACGAAGCATGCATTATCCGAATTACATAAATGATAATGATAAATGAACGTTATGCTGCTATATCTTTTACAAAAATTGGTTGTACCCTTACAGAACTAAACAGGGAAATCAAAATTACTACGATTGATAGTTAAAGCTGTGTGGAAACTAATTTGTACTTCCTTGTTTTTACTTACTTCTATTCAAATTATTTAAATTAAGAGAAGCCTATGAAATTTTTTTCATTATGGAAGTAAAAATATTTAAAATTTTTAAAACTTCAATTTTAAAATATAAATAAAATCTATCAACCCCTCTTGAAATAAAACCTTACAATTGCCGTCATACAAGGAAGTTATGTGTTGCCCACATCAGATATTTTTATTATTATTTCTTATTTTATTATATTTTCTATTTTTTTAATAAAGTAAATTAATAAAAATTAATTACAAACGTAAAAACATAAAAAAAACACATATTAAACAAATTGCGAAATCCGCCAACTACGGGTTTCGAATGCACTAGCATACGGCACATGAGCAACATTTTATTCGCTTTTGCTTTCCCGCTTATTCGTAATCAGAGGTTGGAATTCTCAAACAGTTCAACCATCACGCGACGTATAGGATGCTCAAAATGCACAGCAGTTGGAGAAGTTGGAATCCGTCCTAAGTCGCTTGCATTGAAACTGCTAAG
This sequence comes from Thecophora atra, assembly GCA_937620795.1. Lineage (NCBI taxonomy): Eukaryota > Metazoa > Arthropoda > Insecta > Diptera > Conopidae > Thecophora > Thecophora atra. Next base: position 33,175,346 of record OW569398.1, read on the forward strand.
ACTTAGCGTATTTTTGAAAACCATTTCCGACTTCCACTATCGACTTCGGTCACCAGTGTCCAGCACTATCTGGCACTATCGGCTTCGGCCACCAGCAACCGCACTATCGAGTTGCTATCGACTTCGCTCACCAGTGTCCAGCACTATCTGGCACTATCGGCTTTGGCCACCAGCAACCGCACTGTCGAGTTGCTATCGACTTCAGTCACCAGTGTCCAGCACTATCTGGCACTATCGGCTCTGGCCACCAGCAACCGCACTATCGAGTTGCTATCGACTCCGGTCACCAGTGTCCAGCACTATCGGCTTCGGCCACCAGCAACCGCACTATCGAGTTGCTATCGACTCCGGTCACCAGTGTCCAGCACTATCTGGCACTATCGGCTTCGGCCAGCGGCGAGCAACACTATTTGCTCACCAAGTAGGTAGGGCATCTAAACGAGGTACCAAACCAGAGACTATTTTGTTGGTGGACGCTCTGACGTCACCAAATAAATTAAAGGCCATCTGCCGAGTAGCACTTTGGCTCTCACTCTAACAGAAACCGCTCACCTTCCGCATATTACGGCCTTCTGCCGAGAAGTAGTTACACTTCCTACCACTCACCGCGTCTCTCTTGGTGCTTTGACTAGGTGATATATATTGTGCAGCCCTCTGCTGCGGGATACTCTATCCCCCTCTCCATTGTGCGTATTCTTAGGTATAAAAATTGTTAAGTATTAGTATAAGTATAAGAATTGTTAAGCAAATAATAGTAAAATAAAAAAAAAATATTAAAAACCAATAAAACAACGTCCGAGCTGAACTCTTTACAGAGTCAGTGCTAGACTGTCGCGAAGACAGTCGTGAGTAATTCGGGAATACGTTGTATGTTAGAGCGTTGCGAGACCCCTTTAACGAACCCTGGACAGACTGAGTTTTATCCCAGCCTAAGGACCAAAAACTCGTTACAAGGTCGATTAGAAACTCACTGCCATAGACGGAGACGCGCTGTTGAATGGCATCGAATATTGATGAAGCGTCCTTTTTCCGCTTTTCTTTGTTGCTCATGGTAAGGCAGAAAGAAAATTGTGTGCCCGCTGGACACCAGAAAGAAGATGAAAGTGAAAAGTAATTAGTAAAAAAATATTGACAAAGAAAAAAGAATTTTATCTCCTTAAGTTGCGACGTCTTGAGAAAGACGGCTTGCAGAAGCTTCGCAAATGTAAGAAGTTTTTATTCGGCGTCTTGAAAAAGACGAGTTGATTCGGCGCACAAGTGAGGAGTTGTTCGCAGAAACACGTCATTCACGAAGGGATGACAAAACTGAACTGATTTAGTGAAGCTCACCTGTGCACTGAAAACTCGCGGCTTAGGTGAAAAATAGTTAACGCACTTTTCAGGTGCTTTTACGGCATTCGCAAATGTTTAATTTGTGTAACGTTTTGGGGTGGGAGGGTCCGCGAAAATCTAAATTAACAATCAAAATGAAAATATCAAAAAAAAAATCACAAACGAAAAGATGATCGCTGTCAGGGCAGCTCAGCTCGTCCGGCCGTGCTCAGGGAAAGTGGGGGGGTTCTTCAACAACCCCGACAGCGTCTTGAAACCCCAGTTACAAAAAAAAAGAAAGGAGCTGAGGCTTACGGTGGATATACTGCCAAGAACGAGACCGATTACCGAAAAGTCGCACGACGACCTCACACCGCGATCGATGCTAAGCTGGCGGCGAGAGAGAAAAAAAAAACTCAACAACAAAAAAAAAAACCAAAACGCCATACTACGCTGGGTGAGAGGTGGGAGGGAGATGAGAGGAGTAGATGGGGGGGAGGAGTGGATGTTATTTCCCTCCCCCTTTTCTATACCCGCCCTTCCATGGTTGGCGCGTTTGGAGTTTGTGCGCCAACCCCTTTTAGTGTGTCGCCTGGCCGCGCGGAGTGAAACCGCTAACTCACCTGTTAACCTACATGAAAGTTTAACACATTATCCAGAACAAAATTAATTTTGCTTTTCAATGCATGTATTTAAGGTATTTATAGATTAAAAGCATTTATATGGTACGTCTATAAGAGTCTGTATAATTCTTGTTTTGCACATAAGTATACATACCTACATCTATAGTATACCGTGATATATGTTACCTATCTAAATTAGAATGCGATAGTAATTTTCTCTTTTTTTTTTTTTTTTTTTTTTTTTTTTCTATCTATGTATATGTATATATGCAAATGTATGAAAAATTGTTTGTGAAAAAGGTAAATGTGAAATACGAAAGAGATTGAATCGAAGAAGCTATCGAAGATAAACGCCAAAACTGAGCTATAGTAACGGTATTAAAATTATATAGTTATCAAACAATATGCGATTTAATTTATAATATAGATTTTAAAAGTGAACAACCATAATATCATAAATTTGTAAACATCTAGTACTTAATTTAATTATAATAATAAATCTTTTCATGTGTTATTTATCTGTATACGCTATTGCAGTTTAAGAATTCAAAGTTTCGAATTGAAATATTACGCAAGGAAACTTTTTATGGCCATAAATGTGATTTCTCTTCAATTTTAAGTCATATTTAATTCGAAGTTTGAGTTACACTCTTCTATCAGTAATAAACATTATTACACGATCATGATTATTAATGATATTAAGTATCAATTCATATCAATTTCATACAATACATATCTATTAATTGCAGCTTTTGTCTTCGTCTTTCACTTGGTGTTGAGTGATTTTTCCTTGCGTTCGCGTCGATAACCAGTTTAAAACTTCAATACATCACGGACAGCAATTATCTTTTATTCTGCTCTCGTTTTTTTTTTTCGAAGTCGCATAAATCTGAAGTCTTTGTTGTTGTTGTAGTACCGATTTTTTTTTTTTTTTGTTTTCTTTCTTTTTTTTTTTTTTTTTTTTTAAATTTAAGATATATTACAGTAATTGTTCTTAAAGAAATATTGTATACGTAATCATCATGAGTTATAGCAATTAATACACACAATTTCAATTGTTCAAAGTTTTTATCGTTCATTAAATATCGTATTGAACTTTATTATTTTTATTTCAGCACAATTTGTAATTTATTAATAAAGTTTGTGTATTTTTGTTTTGTTAAAAATTCCTTAGTGAATTAGTTAGTTTTTCTATTATTTAAAACCTTTGTTTAACCACTTTTTTAGATTTCTCCAACTCTAACTTTTAGATTTCTCCAAATGTACCTTTCAATGAGTCAATTTAATGATTAAAGTTTTTAATTTATGTTCTTTAATTTGTTGAAATTCTTTCTTAGATGTTTTTTTACGTTTGCTTATTATGGGAAGCGTTTAATTATGCATTCGATATTTTATAGCTCTGCTCTGAATATGTATAAATAACCTTTGAACATTTTTGTCTGTTCGTATTTAATGTTGAACTTCTGCTCTAAAAATTCGTATTTTTTTCAATTTTTTTTTTTAAATAGTTTATTTTGTTTTTTTTTTTATATATATAAACTGAACTCTGCGTTGAATGGTTTTGTATGAATGGCTTTTTGACTGGGTGACTGAATGACGGTCTGGCTGTGTTCAATAACCGTGCAATGATATTGAAACAAATATGGCTGACTTTGGTACGGTTTTCGCGTGGTTTTCGTTAGGTTTCTGTTTCGCTTTTATATAGTTTCGGAACCGGCTTCTTTCTTTGGAATGTTAAAACATTTTTAGTGCATTTTTTTGGTTAAAAACGAACGACGGAATTAATTTGTTGTTTGCGTTGGACAAAAGTTTCGTTAAATGCGATGAATGTTTATAACTGTTCTTCTTCAAATTAAACAAAATACGCTATCGGTTTCCGTTGCTTCTCAAAACCTCACACTTTATACACTGCGACACGCCCACACACCGTGAAATTTGTTGCTCTTGAAGTGAACTTTGTTTATCAAACACTTGTATCGCAGCTCTAGAGATGTCTGAAGGAGCAGCAGCTTTTCACGGACTTGACTCGGCTGACGACGAATCTCTTGTCCACGATCTGTGTCGAAGCTGCAGAGCGAAAACTGGTTTGCCCAGCTCATTCCAGTCGTGACCGCTTTGCACATATGGGCCTCTCGCTCTCTCTTATCAGCGTCGGCGTTAATTGCTAGTACCGTAGGATGGCGTGATGTAAAGTTTATAGGAAAAAAACTTGTTTTCTCGAAACTTCCACCACGCCATCATACGGGACTCATCAGTCCGTCACATGATGGAAAGAGGAGATGCCGATATCTGCATTGCAGACACGGGCTGGAAAGAGCGGCTCTCCGTTTGCTTACGCTCTGCGCTCCGACACAGAGCGTGAGCCCCGCCACACCTCACAAAACAGGTGATGCTCGGTCACCTGTGGCCAGAGCAACAGCTGGAAAAGGTGGTAATGTCCAGCAGAATTGCAACTCTGACAATTTCTTTACATCCTCCTACACGAACCCACGACCTGAGACACACTTGTAAGACCGTAAAAAAAAACAAAAAAAAAAAATGTTTCGATGGGCTTATTCGAACCCACGGCCTGAGACTGCAAAATCGAAGATAAAAAAAAAAATATAAAAGAAAATTGCATTTAATCGAGATAAAAAAAAAAAAACATGAACCTGAATATAAAACTAAACCTTGGATAAAAATGTTTGCAAGAAGAAGAGAAAAAAAAAAAATAATTAACAACAAGCAAAAAGAAATCGAGCGAAAAAAAAAATACTAACTAAACATAAAAAAAAAATAAGAAATGTCAATTAGAATAATAAAAAAAAATACAAGCTACCGGTAATCCAAAAAAAAATTCCCTTCCCTAATACAAAATAAGAGTTTATATCGAAATAAAAAAAAATGAATGTAATATTAAAACGAATTTAAACTTACTTTGCTAAAATTAATAATCAAAAGGCAAATAACAAAAAAAGAATAAGTCAAAATCAATTTTAAGGTAAAAGTAATGAAATCAAAAATTAAAGACCATAAAAAGAAAATTTAAAGTTATCATTAAACATTATCACTTAAACGATAGTAAAGTTCTAAGCCAAAACGATAAAAAAAAAATTATTAGTAAAATCTTAACGAGAAGAAAGAAAAGTATATAAAAGAAAATGATAATAATAAAAAAAAACGATAAAGCGAAAAGATAATGAAGAAAAACTAAATTTGAAGAACAAAAAAAATTAAGATGAAATCAGTAAACCTATGCAAAAAAAAAAAAATAAAGCTTCCAAGACACTAAATATCGTTATAGCGGTAACCCAAAAAAAATTCGAAAAGAATCTTAAGTAACTAGATGAAAAGACATTAACTTTAAAGAAACCAAAAAAAAAAAAAGCGATAAACTACGAAACTTAAATCATATAAAGGAAACTTACATGCTACAAAAACCAGGTCGAGTAGCGGCTTCACCGCACCAGACGACACAAAACTCCTCTCTCATCTATTCCCTCGCGTCCACAAATGATCAAACCAGCCAATGTATCGATCACGAGTGGTTTTTGATAGCAACCACTAGGGATAAGCAATAAAAAACATGGGCTAAACTAATAAAAAAAAAGAAATTCTGACAGTGGGCGTCATCCAACGAGTCACCAATGATTCACATGAAATCATTCAGATGAAGTCTTTAATTGGACGAGGCCTCACTTTAATTCGGTGACACAAAGGAACTTAGCTGAAATTAAATTTTAACAGAGGAAAAACATAATTTAGTCGGGATCCGTTCAACGAGTTGCCCGTTACCCAAACAAGTACCCGGTACAAAGTCTCAAGCCAACTTCACCACGACTATCTAACCTAAAATTCTAATACTAAACAAATATCTGCTCGGGAATTATTGACGAGTTACGAACAGCCATTAAATCCATTAACGTAAAATCTCGAGCCAATAAATTCCACGAGGGTAAACAGCACAAAATATCTTCCGAGTTCTTGACGAGTTGTGAACAGCCATTAAATCCATTAACACAAAATCTCAAGCCAAGAGAGTCTTCAGAATTAAACAACACCAAAAAGGAAGTTTTTGTTCCTTTGTGTCAGCGGCAGAAAATTACAAAGTTGCAAAAAAAAACTAAAAATCGTAATATCTTCTTCTTCGGCGGAATGACCGAAGCCAAACAATCGCACGAAGGGTTGATTCTGTGGACCGCGGGGGTCAGACAAAACCAGTTGCGTAAATCCAACAAGAAAACAACAGAAAACCGATGACAAAAAAAAAAAATAATTTAAACTGTTAAGTATTCAAGAAAAAAATTTAATGTTGCTAACAAAAGTTTGGGCACCACTGTACGGAAACTCAAAAGCAAACTGACCGACAAAAAAAAAAAATACTTCTACAGTGGGCCCCACGTTGGGCGCCATTTTGTAACGTTTTGGGGTGGGAGGGTCCGCGAAAATCTAAATTAACAATCAAAATGAAAATATCAAAAAAAAAATCACAAACGAAAAGATGATCGCTGTCAGGGCAGCTCAGCTCGTCCGGCCGTGCTCAGGGAAAGTGGGGGGGTTCTTCAACAACCCCGACAGCGTCTTGAAACCCCAGTTACAAAAAAAAAGAAAGGAGCTGAGGCTTACGGTGGATATACTGCCAAGAACGAGACCGATTACCGAAAAGTCGCACGACGACCTCACACCGCGATCGATGCTAAGCTGGCGGCGAGAGAGAAAAAAAAAACTCAACAACAAAAAAAAAAACCAAAACGCCATACTACGCTGGGTGAGAGGTGGGAGGGAGATGAGAGGAGTAGATGGGGGGGAGGAGTGGATGTTATTTCCCTCCCCCTTTTCTATACCCGCCCTTCCATGGTTGGCGCGTTTGGAGTTTGTGCGCCAACCCCTTTTAGTGTGTCGCCTGGCCGCGCGGAGTGAAACCGCTAACTCACCTGTTAACCTACATGAAAGTTTAACACATTATCCAGAACAAAATTAATTTTGCTTTTCAATGCATGTATTTAAGGTATTTATAGATTAAAAGCATTTATATGGTACGTCTATAAGTCTGTATAATACTTGTTTTGCACATAAGTATACATACCTACATCTATAGTATACCGTGATATATGTTACCTATCTAAATTAGAATGCGATAGTAATTTTCTCTTTTTTTTTTTTTTTTTTTTTTTTTTCTATCTATGTATATGTATATATGCAAATGTATGAAAAATTGTTTGTGAAAAAGGTAAATGTGAAATACGAAAGAGATTGAATCGAAGAAGCTATCGAAGATAAACGCCAAAACTGAGCTATAGTAACGGTATTAAAATTATATAGTTATCAAACAATATGCGATTTAATTTATAATATAGATTTTAAAAGTGAACAACCATAATATCATAAATTTGGAAACATCTAGTACTTAATTTAATTATAATAATAAATCTTTTCATGTGTTATTTATCTGTATACGCTATTGCAATTTAAGAATTCAAAGTTTCGAATTGAAATATTACGCAAGGAAACTTTTTATGGCCATAAATGTGATTTCTCTTCAATTTTAAGTCATATTTAATTCGAAGTTTGAGTTACACTCTTCTATCAGTAATAAACATTATTACACGATCATGATTATTAATGATATTAAGTATCAATTAGTTTCATACAATACATATCTATTAATTGCAGCTTTTGTCTTCGTCTTTCACTTGGTGTTGAGTGATTTTTCCTTGCGTTCGCGTCGATAACCAGTTTAAAACTTCAATACATCACGGACAGCAATTATCTTTTATTCTGCTCTCGTTTTTTTTTCGAAGTCGCATAAATCTGAAGTCTTTGTTGTTGTTGTAGTACCGATTTTTTTTTTTTTTTGTTTTCTTTCTTTTTTTTTTTTTTTTTTTTTAAATTTAAGATATATTACAGTAATTGTTCTTAAAGAAATATTGTATACGTAATCATCATGAGTTATAGCAATTAATACACACAATTTCAATTGTTCAAAGTTTTTATCGTTCATTAAATATCGTATTGAACTTTATTATTTTTATTTCAGCACAATTTGTAATTTATTAATAAAGTTTGTGTATTTTTGTTTTGTTAAAAATTTCTTAGTGAATTAGTTAGTTTTTCTATTATTTAAAACCTTTGTTTAACCACTTTTTTAGATTTCTCCAACTCTAACTTTTAGATTTCTCCAAATGTACCTTTCAATGAGTCAATTTAATGATTAAAGTTTTTAATTTATGTTCTTTAATTTGTTGAAATTCTTTCTTAGATGTTTTTTTACGTTTGCTTATTATGGGAAGCGTTTAATTATGCATTCGATATTTTATAGCTCTGCTCTGAATATGTATAAATAACCTTTGAACATTTTTGTCTGTTCGTATTTAATGTTGAACTTCTGCTCTAAAAATTCGTATTTTTTTCAATTTTTTTTTTTTAAATAGTTTATTTTGTTTTTTTTTTTTTATATATAAACTGAACTCTGCGTTGAATGGTTTTGTATGAATGGCTTTTTGACTGGGTGACTGAATGACGGTCTGGCTGTGTTCAATAACCGTGCAATGATATTGAAACAAATATGGCTGACTTTGGTACGGTTTTCGCGTGGTTTTCGTTAGGTTTCTGTTTCGCTTTTATATAGTTTCGGAACCGGCTTCTTTCTTTGGAATGTTAAAACATTTTTAGTGCATTTTTTTGGTTAAAAACGAACGACGGAATTAATTTGTTGTTTGCGTTGGACAAAAGTTTCGTTAAATGCGATGAATGTTTATAACTGTTCTTCTTCAAATTAAACAAAATACGCTATCGGTTTCCGTTGCTTCTCAAAACCTCACACTTTATACACTGCGACACGCCCACACACCGTGAAATTTGTTGCTCTTGAAGTGAACTTTGTTTATCAAACACTTGTATCGCAGCTCTAGAGATGTCTGAAGGAGCAGCAGCTTTTCACGGACTTGACTCGGCTGACGACGAATCTCTTGTCCACGATCTGTGTCGAAGCTGCAGAGCGAAAACTGGTTTGCCCAGCTCATTCCAGTCGTGACCGCTTTGCACATATGGGCCTCTCGCTCTCTCTTATCAGCGTCGGCGTTAATTGCTAGTACCGTAGGATGGCGTGATGTAAAGTTTATAGGAAAAAAACTTGTTTTCTCGAAACTTCCACCACGCCATCATACGGGACTCATCAGTCCGTCGCATGATGGAAAGAGGAGATGCCGATATCTGCATTGCAGACACGGGCTGGAAAGAGCGGCTCTCCGTTTGCTTACGCTCTGCGCTCCGACACAGAGCGTGAGCCCCGCCACACCTCACATTTGTTTAATATGTTTAATATATTCAATTTGTTTAATGTATTCGGTTTGTTTAATGTATTCGATTCTACTTTTCTAATAATTTTTTAAGAATTATGTTCAATTTTATTCAGAATTTTAGACCTATTAAAAACCCCGGAGTTATAAACATGTTTTTTACTTAGTCGATTATATGGAATGGGCTATTAGATGTTTTTTATTTTGTCAATTAAATTGTGAGGGTTATTTGAATGTTTTTTATTTTGTCAATTAAATTGTGAGGGTTATTTGAATGCTTTTTACTTTGTTAATTAAATTGCAGATGTGAGTGATTATGTGGATAAAAAATGATAGCTAGATAGAGTGACTATTGTCAAAGCATGTTATGATAGGCAAACACGATGAGGGTTGTTAAGTGCATGGGGGTGGGCGGAAGTTGGAACCATAACTTGAGAGCCTAAGTATTGTCAGAGCGTGTTATGGTAGACAATCCCGATGGGGGTTGTTACGTGCATGGGGGTGGCGGACGTTGGAGAAGTTGGAACCATAATTTGAGAGTTTAATTAGGGGCGAGAAAAGTCAGTAGGAGAGTGGTGAGGGGTGAGGGTTGGGGTCCGGAGGGGGAGTGTGAGTTGTGAGTAACTTATATGGGTATTCCTATTTTCTATTTTCATTCCTATTTTATTTTATTTTTATTTTATGTGGATATTCCTATTATATGTGGATATTCCTATTATCTGTTTGTCTGCCTAATGGGTACATGGCTGTATAATATAGTTACTAAATATAGTTACTACTGCTATGAGTTATGGTTACTAATACTATGATTTTATAATGGCAGTCAGGTGAAAGACACCGGACCACCGCCTAGTACCGAGATGATGATAAGACTGTTGCGTCAGAACGAGTCTGACAACGAGTCAAACAGTTTCACCCGGCGGAACGGTAAACCTAGTGTCAGGGGAACTTAATAGTTAAATATAGGCTTGAAGACTGTCAGTGACTTACAAAAATACCAAAAAAATTGTGTGGCAGTCGCATTTTCACTACATTGTCAATGTTACCTGCTTTATGCGAGCAAACAGCTATGTGAGTGCTTAGATCACCGCCGGCGAAACTGAGTACTCAGGCAGCCAAATGGAGGATTGACCCAAGAACATGAGGCACGGTAGAATAGTCAAAATAGCAAGCTAAGTTCTTTCAGCCACCCGTCAGCCGGCTCAAAGAAGAAAATACGTGTAGAAAGGCAGTTAGGAAGGTAGTTAGGAAGACAGTTAGGGGGACCGTTAGGCGAGTACCTAGATCACCGCCGGCGAAGCTGAATATTCAGGCAACCGCATGGAGGACTTACCAAGAACATGAGGCACAGTGGAATAGTCAGGATAGCAAGCTAAGTGCTTCTAGGGAGACCCACGTCGGACAGCCGCCTCGAGGAAGGAGTACGAACAAAAGGACAGTTAGGCGAGTACCTAGATCACCGCCGGCGAGACTGAGTACTCCGGCAACTACATGGAGGACTTACCAAGAACATGAAGTGCAGTGGAATAGTCAGTATAGCAAGCTAAGTTTTTCTAGAGAAACCCAGCCGTCAGCCGGCTCGCAGAGAAGGAGGATGGTAAAAAATAATAAAAATGATAAAAATAATAAAAATGATAAAAATTATAAAAAATGATAGAAAATGATAAAGCAGAATTTTGCCATTCTAGACGCATGGTCGCGGACATCGATGGCTGAACCAACGCCTGCCCAACGTCGTCATGTTCCTAGAACCAGACGGGTGCTGATATGAAACCCTTGTTTATTTACAGTAAAACTAACAAACTTTTGCTGACCCACAGGATAGGGGGAGTAACCCACTTTAAGGGGCCTACGCCAAATTATCAACTCCATTCTAGCCCGGTCATTCATAATTGAAAGGAGTTGCGTTCCTACTCTTGGATGGTGAGCTACGGGTCGGAAAAACCATGATCAAGAGTTATAGTATTATAAATAAAATAAAATAAAATAGACTAACTGTTTTTTCCTGACTAAATCCTGTAAACACATTAGTTGGTCCTGTCAACAACCATCCAAATAGTTGCTCCTACGAGTATTTTCACGAGACCCACAAATATGTGTATGAGAAAATACGTTTTAGTTTGAGGTCACGAACTTTATTTTTACTTTACAATTTTTTACTCTGCAATTTTTAACTCTACAATTTTTTACTCTGCAATTTTTAACTCTACAATTTTTAAGAAATTTTTTAGCAAACCGTGATCTTTAATTTTAACATTTTTTATTTTAATTTTTAGCAAATGGAAACTTGATTTCTGATTTTAACAAGCGATGATCTTTAATTTAATTTTAACGATGATCTTTAATTTAATTTTAACGCACGGGAACTTGATTAAATTTTAAAAAACAAACGGGGACTTGATTTTGTAAAAAATCACGGAGTTTAATTTCATTTTAACAAACCAAGATCAGGAACTTGATTTAATTTTAGACCAAGGGGGAATTTTATCACGAAATTTAATTTACTTTTAACAAACCGGGAACTTTCAGTTCCTGAGGTCCTCAAAACTATCAAAACTCCTCAAAAATGTATTTCTCTTTAGCTATGGAAGTAGAACTTCACTACCTATAAGGCAGAAATTATACTTATGAGTATAGCAAGTATTTTATAGGGATGTAATATACAATTTTTGTATGTATTTGGGGGTAACTGAATGAACTGTCTCCGTTCTTTCCTTTGTGGTTATGGCTTAGCCACTAAGTAGCTGTAGCACGAGGGAAGACGACTTCCAGACTCGTCAATTACAGTAACATAGCATTTGGTTCAACCAATACGCTAGTATAGTCAATCCCTGGGATTTAGTCCGCGCACATCAAATTCAGATGTTGAAGAGCGTCAACCTTAGGAAGTCGTATAAAAATTATGTTTTGTATTTTTACGAAGTGGACTACGGCGTCAGTTGTAGTTGATTGGAGCGGATAGATAATTGAAAAATTGAAAAAACCCTCCTATCCATGACAACCAGAGTGTCATGATAAACTTTCAGTCGGGCTGAGCCTAAAGACGTGGGATCGTGGCATGTGGTATGTGGGGGGATATGGGAGATTGTGGGTTTTGAGGGTCTGTGGTGTGTGGTGTGCGTGCATTCAAGTTATAGTTGAATATTGCCCATGACTAATCAGGTTGTGGTTGCGTATTATTACTGATGTGAATATAATTATAAGTTAAATCGGGTTATGGGGTTATAGTTATAATATATTAATATCTATGGATCTTGGCAAGATTTTGGGAAAAATTGAGAAGGTTTTGGGAAAAAAATTGAGAAGGTTCTTATCAATGGATCTTAAAAATATTTTGGGGTAATTAAGAAGGTTTTTTAAAAACCCTTACGAAGTTATAAGATTTTTTATATATGATGAGTGTGGATAAATACTGGGTACCACTGAAGACAAAAGATAGGGGCAAAAATAATGGAAATATGGGCAATGGGGTGGAAATACTCATCTCTTTCTGCAGGGGTGCGAACTGAACCCCTATGATTATTTAATCTTCTGATTCTCTAAATTGCTGATTCTTTAAATTGCATACAGCGGAGTTAATGATTATTTATGATTATTTAATGATTATTTAATTCCCTGGTTTTTTGGATTGCTTAATTAATTCTTTGATTTTCTGGATTACATACAGCGGAGTTAATGATTATTTAATTTTCTGCTGGGTTAATGATTATTTAATTTTCTGCTGGGTTAATGAGCTTAAAAATAACGTCATGAATTTGAAAACAACATAAAACCGGATCAACCGATCCTCCGTATAGAAAAATTGTAATACATACAAACTTTGGTTGTGTTTGACGCCTAAGTAACAAACAAAACAAAAAATGTGCAAATAAATTTTTTAATTTCATTGGTGCTGGGGCCACTTTCCGAAGGAGGTGATACGGCCGTAGCATCCGCGCCTACGTGTAGGCGTACTATCTAGGCTACTCAGAAGCTTTTCGACCCATGCCCAGAAGGTCTCATCAGTGAGCTTTTAATCGCTTAACCAAGGTCGTTAGGACGCGATTTTTCTCGTTCCTGAACCGTTCGGATGATGTATACACAAGATGTTTGAGGATTATGCCCGCAATCAAACTGTTTATACATTTCCCGTTTTGCTCCGAGTTGGAGTCGAGAAAACGGTTTCAGTGGGAAGCTATGTCTCCGTAGTGAGTGGAGCGGAAGTGTTATCGTTCGACAGACGTTATACTTGATCTAAGCATTTGGAAGCATTGGAATACCCGAGTTTCCAAACTCATATTTCGGGTTTAGTGCAGATTGATGCATAAATGTAATTATATATGTAAAAATATATAAAAAATGTAATTATATATGTAAAAATATATAAAAATGTAATTATATATGTAAAATTATATAAAAAATATTAACTATGTAAATATATAGAAAAACATTTGTTGTGTAAAATATATAAGTTTTTTATTTATTGTGTAAAATATATAAGTTTTTTATTTATTTTTATTTAAGTTTTTATTTATTTTTTATTTATGTGAATTATATAAATATTTATTATGTGAAAATACATAAAATTTTTAAAACTTGTGCAGGTACTTTGTGGAGGCGAATTAGTCAATACTCACCCCTGAGCCTCAAGAATATTTTGTGCCGTTCCGAACTTTCATGATTTTGAATCGTTATTACGTTCTTACGCGACGAATAAACTCACTTTTTAGTATTCGCGAACCCGTCAGAAACACGTGTGTAAAAACAATTAAGCTCACCTGTGCAAATTCAATTCAATTCAATTTTTATTTAAAACGATCAATTTTACCTTTATACAATTTGACTTAGAAAATTAATCTAATAACTAATAAATATATACAATAGAGGGCACAAACAGGGCCACCCTTAGGAGATAGCGAGTTATTACACAAGTAGCTTAAATAAGAACAGTTAATGAAAGTGAAATTTAGTTACAATGGTGAATAAGGCCGTTAGGCAGCGTTGACACGATTTAGATTATAAAAGAAGTAAAAAGAAAGTTATGTAAATTAGGATTATCCACGGTGGTGCTGCGGATTTTTCAGCATGAAGAAATTGGCGGTGCAATTCGGCGAGAGCAGGAATGACGGATGAAGGTAGCGATGAATAATATTGTGGTCGATGTGGAGGTTCCTGATCGTGATGTCGGGAGCTTGTTGCAGACCATCGAAAAAGCGGACAGTTCCGTCGATCAAATAGATGTTTAAAGGGTTGATCTTAGCCGCGTTGTAGAGCGTTGTGTTCCTGTGAAATTTGTGGGAGTCAGGCCTTCTGAAAAGACCAGTGCAGTGACGAAGAATTTTACTTTCCAGCAGGCATAATCTGTTCATGGCTGTAGGCGAGGCCGTGAACCATATCGGGAAGCCATAAGTGAGGATGGGCCTGATCATCTGCTTGTAGATTAGTAGCTTAGTTGACACAGGAAGAGGGTTCCTTCTGAGAGCAGGCATAACAAGATGCAGAGCGAAGCTGGCTCTCTGCAGTGTCTTACGGCAATGTTGATTGAATTTGAGCAGCTCGCTAAATTCAATGCCAAGATATTTGGCTGTCTCCTTCGTTTTCATAACCGAGCCGTCAGGAAATGTGATTCCAAGATTCCTGCATCTGCGAACAATATTTTTTCTGCCTTTGATTGCTGAGCAAGGGTTGCGGAAGCAAACCAATTCTGTTTTTCTCGCGTTAATCTTCAAACACCATTTCATGTAGTAGGACCAAAGATGTCTAACATGGTCTTCTAGTCTCCGTACCGCTACTTTGGGTGAAAATGAAGAGGCGTGTACAACGCAGTCATCCGCGTACAATAAAGTTGATGTTCCCGTGCTGTTTGTTGGCATGTCCGATGTGTAGAGATTGAAGAGGAGTGGAACGAGTTTGGAGCCTTGAGGAACTCCAGCTCTGATCGGCCTGCTGTTGGATCTTTTATCATTTATGTGCACATGAAATGATCTGCCCTTGAGAAAGCCGGAAATCATTTTGATGAGGTTAACATTGAAGCCGAGAAATGAAAGTTTGTATATCAGCCCGTCAATCCAGACGCAGTCGAAAGCCTTCTCGACGTCGAGGAAACATGCGACCGTGAACTCTTTTTTGTTCAGGCTATTGACAATGTTGTTGCGTAGACTGAGGAGCGGATGCAAGGTGGCTCTGCCCTCTCGGAAACCGAATTGATTGTCAGCAAGAATATTTCCATCATCGCTTTTTTTGCGCAAGTGCTTGAGCAGCACGGCTTCAAAGATTTTGCTGATGCAGCTAAGCAGCGAAATGGGGCGGTAGCCTTTGGTGCAGGAACGATCCGTTTTCTTGGGAACTGGTACAATTTTCGCTTCCTTCCATGAACTTGGGAAGTAGCCATTGTTTAAGCAGTTGTTAAATATAATTACAAGCAGCCAGAGAGCCATAGCAGGGAGCCTTTTTATTATGTAATTCAATATGTTGTCCTTGCCGGCAGATTTTTTTGCTTTGCTGTCGTCGATGAACGATTTTATTTCGTCGATTG
Organism: Thecophora atra; assembly: GCA_937620795.1. NCBI lineage: Eukaryota > Metazoa > Arthropoda > Insecta > Diptera > Conopidae > Thecophora > Thecophora atra. Next base: position 33,191,071 of record OW569398.1, read on the forward strand.
ACGTGAATGAGTCGTTTTCAGAGGGGCAGTCCGAAAGATTGCCAGAAGAGAAGTCTGTGATGTGAACGGATGTTTCGTTGATTTCTCGTATTTTAGCTTGCACAGAGCAAGTGAAATTCGGCAGATTTGTAGGCGGATTGTCAATGAAACATTTTTCAAAATGGTCGGCGAATATGTCTGCTTTCTCTTCGGCGTTTGAAGCCTCCCGATTGCCATCGGATATGACGTCTGGCATGGTGTTTCTTTTGCCGATTATATAACCGATTTTCTTGAAGCTGTCGGGTCCGGGCTTGATGTTCATCAGTCTGTTGTTGAGCTCTTCATTTTGATACTGGTTAAATGCTCGATTAAACATGATGTTTGTGCACTTAAGTTCAGCATGAGTGCGTCTGTAAAAATCGTTGTTGCTGTTGTATCTGCGCTGCAGAATTCGCTGAAGCTTTTTCCAGAGAAATTGTCGGTGGGAATCGATGGCACGTAGATTGGCTGGCAGATGGCTGAATTTGTCTCTGCTCGTTAATGGCGTCTTTGCGGTGGTCTGATATGCATAATATTTGTTTTCGATACGTTTAACAGCAATCCGTTGTCGTGTGACCATCTGGCGATAGCAGTGAAATCCGCTTGCATACGTTCTATAGCTACATTCAAGTCTGCGTTAGAAACCACCAATGCTGTATCATCCGCGTAAGCGAATGCTTTACCGTATCTCATTGCCTTTAGCTTGCTGTTCGTATATATAATGAACATGAGTGGCCTTAATTTAGATCCCTGTTGCACATAATGTTCCGGTTTCTTGACTGAATTTTCCGGCGACTTTGACGCGAAAAGTCCTTAGGCGTAGATACGCGTAGAACCACGCGCTCTAATGATGCTATCAATTTCTCATGAGAAAGAGTATCGAATGCCTTCCTAAAATCCAAGAATAGAGCTAGGCTTTGATTACCTTTACTTAAGCTGTCATTTAAAGTATTTGCAAAATTACCCAAAAGCTTGTTGATATTTTTGCCACTCGGATACCCGTACTGACATGGATGAATTATGTTGTATCTGGCTATGAAACTTTTTAGTCTTTGACATACAATTTCCTCCGAAATTTTTTCGAATGATGCTTGAATCGAAATTGGACGATAGTTTTCCACTGCGGTTTTATGCTCTTTTTATAAATTGGTCTTACAATTGACTGCTTTAGAGATTCTGGTACTTTCCCCGTATTAAGACTCAAATTTATAAGTTTGGTTAATATTGGTGTAATAAATTCTTTGTTGCCCTTCAGGTCTTTTTGTCTTATGCCGTCACAACCTGGAGCTTTATTTGCGTTCATACTAGCAATAACAGCAAACACTTCTTTTTTAGTGGCCTCACTGAAATACATCGAATTTGTATTTGATTCGGCTCTCGTTTGCAATGTTTCAATGTGGCAATCGTGTACTGCGTTAATTATATTACTCCGAAAATATTCTGCAAATTCGTCCGGTAAGTATGAATTTTGCTTATCAAAATTGTGCAGTACAAAGACGTCCAAATTTTGCGTTTTCCTGCCTAGGATTTCATTCACAGTTTGCCATATTTTCTTAGCGTCATACTTAAACTTTTGAAATTTGTCTCTATAGTAATTATTCTTGGCTTTAAGCAGAATTCTGTTAACCTCATTTCTGTATGATTTGTATTGTCTTTCCAGGCTTTTATCTTTTGGCTTTTTACGCCACTTTTTGTACATTTTGTCACGTTGCTCGCAACAGATAAGTATATCATTTTTTAGCCAAGGATGTCATCGCCGTTGCTTACATATCTTAATGTTCCTCCGTGAACTATTATAGATGTCACTTAATGTTGTTTGTATTGCGGCGCAAAGCCTATCCTTATCCTATTCTTTTTTGGTAATTCAAAATACTTCACGGCAAACCACAACGAGAAGTGATCCGAGATGCTTCTTGGAACGACGGCCGCGTCTACATCGCATCCGCTGCCTCGCATAAATAAGTGATGATGATATATATATATATATATATATTAATATATTAATATTATATATTATATAAATATTTATATATTAATATATATATATTATATTTATATAATTATTATATTTATATATATTATATAAATATTTATATAATTATTATATTTATTTATATTATATAAATATTTATATAACATATTTATTTATATAATTATTATTTATATATATATATATATCTTTGTTAGAGATTCGATTTCGTTCCAAACTAAGCCTCTAGATACGGAATTTTTCGAAAATATGCAAATTGAAGTATGGCCTCCATCCCTAAATGCACCTTCGTTCATTGCAGAGCTAGAACGAGTAATTGGCGGTGTTGGCAGAAAGCGGAATATGTTAGTTATAGGTGACATGAACATTGACACTCATAAGACTACTAATATTGTAAGTGATTATTTAGAGCTGATGGCGTCGAATGGGCTTTTGAATTGTATCACGCAGAGCACCAGAGTAGATATTAAAAATGAAACAAGAACATGCATTGACCATTTACATGTTAGGTATGCAGATAGTAATGCTTATGCTGGAGTGATGCAAACTAATATATCAGATCATTATGCTATTTTGTCTTCCATAAATAATCGTGGAAACTGATTGCCTACCCAAGAAGTAGGATGTAATGTGCTTGTGGACAATAGAGTCACTCACCTGATAAAGGACACTAAGTGGAGTGACCTGAACGAGATTGATGACGTGGATGAAATGTACAGAGGTTTAACTCTCGCGTTTGGCCACATCTACGACCGCTCCACGAAAATAGTAACCACAAAAAAACCTCGCAAAGTAAATCCTTGGATAAGCAGAGAAATTATAGAATGCTGCAAGGAAAGGGACAGGCTTTATAGACGATGGTGCGCGCAACCGAGAGATGTTAGTAGGGAAGTGGCGTATAAAACATATCGCAATGTTGTCACCAAGAGGATTGTTGATGCGAAAAATAGTTATTATAGAAGCAAATTTATAGAATATAAACACCGCAGTAAAAGAGTGTGGGAACGATAAATGAAATTATCGGAAGGAAGAATAACAGTTTGGATGATGTTATCAAAACAAATTTCGATACTTTAAGTAATGAGTACTTAGCGAATGCATTTGCGCATACGTTTGACAACAATGTTAAGAAGACGATACATAATTGTCCGATTATAACTTTAAGCAATGATAACGCCAGGTCAATACAAAACTCCATCTTCTTGAGTGAGGCGAATGAAACTGAAGTAGCCAATATTATATGTTCATTAGATGCTAACAAAGGCCCTGGATGTAATGGTATTCGTCCCAAGGATATTAAATAACAGCCGGATATATTTGCACCAATATGTTAATATATATATATTAATAATATGTTAAACTTATAAACATGAGTGTCAGAGAGGGCAAGGTACCAGAATTACTTAAGAAGTCAATAGTGAGACCGGTGTTTAAAAGTGGTATCAAATCTAATTTTTCAAATCATCGACCAATATCTATTTTGCCGGTTATTGAGAAAGTTTTGGAGGAAATAGTTGCGTGCAGATTAAAGGACTTCATTCAAAAAAATAAAATTATACTCCCTAGTCAATTCGGTTTCCAAAACGGAAAGAATATAAACAAGCTTTTATGCCGGTTTGCTAATAGGGTGAATGAGGCATTGAGCAAAGGACACCACAGCTTAGCCCTATTTGTTGACTTCAGTAAGGCATTCGACACGCTGTCGCATGCAAAACTTCTTCAAGCGTTGCAAAGAGTTGGAGTAAGGGGCCAATGCATAAAATGGTTCGAGAATTACCTAAGCTTAAGGAGATATTGCGTGAGAATAGGGTATAAAATGAGCATGGATATAAGCCTAGGATATCGAGTGCCGCAAGGATCAAAGTTAGGGCTGCTTCTTTACATTATTTATGCAAATGATATGCTCAACTCTCTTAACAGTAGCACCTGCTTTGCGTATGCCGACGATACGGCAATAGTAATTTCAAATCGCGACCTAAAGATAGCTGTTAACCTTGGCAATCTTAGTGGCCATAACGTACTTACCCAAGCTTATTTAGCTTTGTGCGAATCTAGCCTTCGTCATGGAATAACAGCATGGGGATCATCAGTGTACTGCAGGCGTCTTCAAAACTGTCAGAATTCTATACTTAAGATACTTACTAAATCTCGAAGACATGCATATAATGCATGTCGGAGTGCAGAAGCGTTTTTAAATATTGATGACATTTTCAAATACTGTCTACTTATGGAATTTTATGACGATAACGAGTTCAGGGTTTGTTTAGATCATCCTTTTGGTACACGACGAAGAATAGAAGGGAGGTATCACATCCCGCAATTCTACAATAATTAGGGCAGGAATACGCATAATGTACTTCTGCCAACTTTGCTAAATCGGCTGCCTCTGCACTTAACCAACATAGTAAATATTTCGAAGAAGAAAAAAGAAGTCAAAGCGTTCGTGATGAATAATACCAATTAACATAATGAAGTTATGCACATTAGCAATAGAAGGTAGAACAGAAAAGTAAGGAATATAAGAGAAATCGGAACATGATTAAAGGCCGCACTATAGCGACGCCCAATAGGCCGCGAGAAATGGTAGAGACATTGAGAATTATTGGTTACAATTAATTAATGAATTACAATTGAAATGAATATTTTTGAATACTTCAGCAATAACGAAATTTACATTGTTAGATAGTAAAATCCTGCAGAAAAGCTCTTTTGCGCTTCGCGGGATATTTGTAGTAGCAATTAAGATATGTACATTGAAATGAATAAATTGAAATTGAAATTGAAAAAAAATTGAAAATATTATAAATATTTATATAATTATTATATGTATTTACATTTCAAAAAAATAGGAAAAATCTTGTTTTTAAATGATTTGTTTATTTTAATAAAATTAGGAAAATTAATAATATAAAAAATTTATTAAATTTATTTGTTTTAATGAATTGCCTGATAAAAGGCTATTTTGATAGAATAAATTATATTTTTTGTATATTCATTATTGAATCATTATATATCGTTTAATAAATTTAGTTAGGGCTAGTATTGGTAATATTGGTATTGGTAATAGTATTTGACACTGGTGACCGAAGTCGATAGACACTCGATAGTGCGGTTGCTGGTGGCCAAAGCCGATAGTGGCCAATAGTGTTGGAAACTGGTGACCGAAGTCGACAGCAACTCGATAGTGCGGTTGCTGGTGGCCAAAGCCGATAGTGCCAAATAGTGTTGGGCACTGGTGACCGAAGTCGATAGACACTCGATAGTGCGGTTGCTGGTGGCCAAAGCCGATAGTGCCAATTAGTGTTGGACACTGGTGACCGAAGTCGATAGCAACTTGATAGTACGGTTGCTGGTGGCCAAACCCGATAGTGCCAAATAGTGTTGGACTCTGGTGACCGAAGTCGATAGACACTCGATAGTGCGGTTGCTGGTGAACACCGCGGCGGTTGATGAAATTGCGTATGATCACGATGCATGCATCTGTTGCGAGATCGTGAGCCATCTCGGGGTGAATTGCTCTCTCTGTTAAACAAGTGACGAGCGCGATCCACCTCTTTTCATGCCTGCGACCAATTGTTACCACAACTGGTCCGAAGTAGTCTAACCCGGTGTACATAAATGGTCTTACGTACGGCGTCAGCGTGTCAGCTGGTAGCGGCCCCATGATTGGCTGAAGTGGCTTGGCGCGCAAAAGCTTCTAAACGTTGCAGCTAGCATGCACCTTGCGCAACAAACTTACTACTTTGGTGTTGGTGAAGAACTACGAGCATCGTGAATCGGTGGTCAGACGGTGTTCACCGCTTTATGATGAAGGTGTTATCAAAAAGGAATATCATAGCTATTCACCGTATTTACAATCATATAAATGCAATGATGAGATAGGAATATCCATTCAAAATCAAAACCTTTACGTTTTACCCCGTGAGATTTTAATTTATATTGAAGAAACAGCTACCGTAGAAAATAGAGAACCAAAAGCCAATGCAAGATTAAAAAACAGTTGCGTTGCCTTCATGTTTGATGAAATTCGCTATGAGGTGAACGCAGTGGAGATTTGTCGTACACGTCATCTTGGTGTAAATTCAATAGTAAAAAACTATGTCTCATTGAATACACTCCAGAGTAATATGCTCAAATATGCTGGATGGTTTTCAAACAATGATATTGAAATAGAAAATGTATATATTATGTTTTGTACACCATGCTATTAGAATTTGCTGAAGATTTTAATAAAATAATTCTGAATTTTAAGTATGAACTAATATTATAAAGGTCTACATCTGATGAGAATGTTATATATGAGAAAAAAAATATTGAATTGAACCGTTCCTAAGAAAACCTGTAATTAATGGGCCCTATTGCGGTTGTCAATCGACGATTGATAAACGACTCTAGTCAGTTGACGTTTGACAAATGTGAATTTTGGTATTATCGTTGTCAATTGCAATTGACAATTGACTTTTTTATTATATATTATATTAGTATATTTGAAGAAATAAATAATAATTAAAAAAAGGAATATAATTGTTTAAAGGCTAAAGTAGTTCACAACAGTAGTCAAATGTCAAAATTATATAGATCAATTCACAATAGAGTGAAAATTTGTCAATCGCTATTCGTAATACCATTTCAGCAATCGATTGACTCGATTGACTTTTGTCGTGTCAATCGTCGATTGACAACCGTAATAGGGCCCAATGTTGAAGCAATGGCATGTGAAAATTTCCAAAAACTTATAGAAACATACTCACTGCAAAACATGTGTCATTCTCATAATGGACACTGTGCACTGATTCTATATCTCTCTTATAATAATTCCACGCGTAGGTGTGAATGTTATCTTCTCTAGTTTAACGTTTATCATCTAATGGACCTAAAGCTATCTTATGGACATGTTCCGTATATATGTATTATTATTATTATAGGCACTGCTGCACCGCGACCTCTACGTATATATGTAATAGAGTTTAGATCTAAAATTAAACATGTCTCCATATATAATTCTCTTATTAACTAAACAATCTTTGTAATCACTTAAACTTAACTTATGTAAAACTGTGGCCTTGACACCTTTGGCCTTTTTAATTTCCCCGCAGCCAACTACTTGCGTTGTATACATTTTGGATCGCAGACCTGCAAATTCTTTTATAAATTTCCCTTTGTTCTCGTCTTTCCTTATACCCAAGACTTTACCATTTTTAAGCGGCATATGGAAAGGATTGGTAGGTAAATATTTAGATGTATCAATCGTCACGAATATCAGTATAAAAATCTTCACACCGAATGGAATATATAAAGGAATGCATATCCACACAACTTAAATTGAGACTTGTTGTGATTTTAGGCCATATGACCATAGTTGAAATCGTACATTTTTCATTTGGATAATTTCAAAACAACAAATCCCAAGTAAATTCGTTTATTATAGACAGAGCATGCTCTATTCATTTGCACAGCAGCCATTTCACGTGTAAAGTAAGACATACTGTGAAAATTTTGTTTCGCTATTAGAGCTCTGGCTCCTAAATGTTTTCCTTTACGTTCCCATTCTGCTAAAATTTTTACATCCTTCTTAGTCCATAGCCTTTCCATATACCGCATTATTGAGGAGTTGAAAAATGTTCCTCTCGGAGCTATTTTTGGCTGTTGTTCTATGGGAAGTATTCAAGTCAATGTACTGTTTTAACCAACAAGACTGCTTAAATTTTAATATTCTATGTATTTTATAGAATTGTAATTGCCATTGCCAATTTTTATGCATTGTAATGAAATAGTTGGTTTAATCACTGATTATTGGATTTAGAATTGGGAGGAATTTTATTTTGAGCGCAAAATAGTAAGTCGTTATGAGGATCGTGGCGATTTTCAGGATATTCTAGAATCTAGATCAACTTTAGAAGTATTCTTCTTATTAGAAGAATAAAGCCAAATTCTGCATTTTGATTAATTTCCTCTACGTCGAAATTATTAGTATCTGTCAAACACTCAAAACATCCATAAGCTAGGCATTGTGACATTGCCCAAGCATATAAATTATTGGCATCCAAATACATTAAATATTCTGATGGCTTATTGCAATCCTAATCCACCATATATTTATTATTTGCATTTGAATTCATTTTGGTGCATTGGACAATATCTCCCTTACACTTTTCTGAATGAATAAACACACGTCTATATCTGTAAACAGTTCAAGTTGTATTTTTGTAGTCTTTAACATTCCATCCCAAGATAGGCCTTGGCGGTGTAGTATTGACACAAATCTAGATTATAAATTTTTTTACATATTTTTCTAAAGTTTTCGAAAATGTCTGTTCAAATTAAAACATCTGTTTTCAGATATAGAAGCATGCAATACTCAAGTGTTTTGCATTTAAACGTTAACCATACTTTAAGTGCTTGTATATAAACTTCCGTGGAGCAAGTCTTATTTGTCAAGCGACTATAAAATTCTGCTTGAATAGGAAGAGAGGTTTCTTTAAGTCGACTTAACGAGTTGATGTATTTGTGTGGAAATACACCTTTTCTTGTAACCAATTTAAATTCATCATCGTTGGAATACATCTGGCAAACAGTTTTAAATTTAGATTAGATCAAATTACTGATCTGATAGCTGTTTATAGCTGATCTGAAAGCTGTTCCGATATATTGCCAAAAGGGATGAAAAAATTATAAAAGATGTGATTAAAACTAGGCGAGTGCTAAAAATCAATTAGAAAAGGCCTTACAAAGTCTCTTATTAAATTGATTCAAAAATCGAACATAAATATTAATAACAAGAAACATGACATAAAAATGAAGTTTTCACTACAACTTAAAACAAGCACTCCAGCTAAAGAACCAAAATTCGATTTATCCAACGAAACCCTAATCAAAAATGATGACGAGGATTACAACGACGACGACGAAGATAACGATAACTTTTACTCTGAAGTGGAGGATGATGAAGATAAACAATTACTGCCTGAACTCGATATTACTGCAAAACATGATGAAAAATGCACTGACAAAAACCCCAATAGCGGAAACCCCAGTCACAAAACGAAAGGCACGAGCTGAGGCTTACTTTGGCTCTACAGCCATTAACCAGACCGATTAAAAAAAACTACACGACTATAATCACTCGCTATCGATACTAAGACGTGTGGCGGCTGTTTCGTCGTGGTAAGACAAAAAGAAATAAGATTACGCGGATACTGGACGGAAAAATACAGATGAGTGGAGGGGAGGGGAAGAGATGGTATATCCCTCCCCCTTCTCTACGCACCCTACCATGGTTGGCGCGTTGGAACGCTGTTGCGCCAACCCCACTCGTTTTTGTGTCGCCTGGCCTACGCGGGGTGAAACCGCTAACACACCTATTAACCTAATATAAAAAGTTCACAACATTTTCAAAAGTTATTCACTTTATTTTAACGGCAATTTATTTTCGTTTTGGCGGGTTGATATTTTATGTATGTCAATAAACGGGGGAAAAAAAATACTGTCCCTAAAAGTTAGCAAATTGTTTTTACAAATGCAATTACCTGGTTGCGAACTCCTGTTGAAAGCGCCCACAAAGGTAGCTCGGGACCCTGAAATTACTCTTAAATGTACATAGGCAGCAATAAAAATCATTTAGATTGTTTGGATACCAGCCGTTATTTAAAAAAAAAAACTTTATATGTTAAGGATATTATTGATATACACCTAAGTCGGTTTTTACACGGTAGATTGGTTCCAGAAGAAGCCGTGTAAAAAAAACCGTGTAAAAAAGACATTGATCTTATACAAAAATGGGTGATTTGTTCCTAATCTCTAAAACCTATTAAAATTAGTGAAAAACAAGAATTTTTAAGAACAAGAATTCATGTTTATATGTTCATAGTAATTAATGATAAAAAAGATATGCACTTTAATCTTAAAAGTAATATAAATTAAATGTATGGCAAGTTCAGGAACTAAAAAACTATGTTGTGAACGAAAAGAATAGGTTATTCAATTTTTAAGGTAAAAAATAAAATAAAATAGAATAAGTGATAATCATAAATACAACAACATAAATTTAATTGCTGTTTCAAATCGTGCTAAATGGAATAAAATCGTGTAAAAAAATTAAAAATATTCAATTTTCAAACCGTGTTATATCAAAACCGTGTACAAAAAGACCGTGTAAAAACAGACTTAGGTGTACATATATGTAAATACAGAACTGAAATAAACGTACAATCTTTTGAACTTAAAAAAAACAAATGTTTAGACAAATTTAACCAAACCTAATGAATTTAGATACTTAATTTTTAAACATTATGCAATTCAATACTATTTCAACATTATTTTGTTATTATTATTTTGTTATATAAATTGTGCACTTTTTAGACTGATTTTAAGATTTTAATTGAGAGTATTGTCGGATGAATTAACGAGGGTATATTTAGAACAAGAAATTAATATATTTTTGTTTCGCCAATTATCTTAAACGTTTCGATGCATTGCATTCTATGACTGTGCGAAATAAAATTACTTTGTTGGTGGTATATGTATTTCACAAAATTATCTGCAACTCTCAATTAGTCTAAACGTGCAATATTTATGAACAGTAATTTCACGTGCTAATGCCAGTTTATTTTTACCCAGTAGCCAAGCTGTGGTATACAAGAATGGTCGAGGACACGAATAAATACAGCAGTCATAATCATACACGATCGAGTTTTTGTATAACTGCTAATATTATGTTCGCACTAGCTCGAAATTGCCTTCGAAATTGAAACAATTTCGTCCGAAATTGAAAGTGTTCGGACTCGCATTCACAATTTCATTTGACGTTTCATTTGTTTACTGCACGAGTTTCATTAGCATTAGGGTCTCTTCATTTTTTCAAAAAAACAATTCAATCCCTGCGACAGTTGTATTTATTTGTCAAACGTACTCAGTGCAGCCAGATCAATAACAATTTATTATACAAATCTATTACAAAACCATGGTTGTTTTCCATTTTGAGTCAATTTCGTTCGCAATTTCGTTGAAATTGCTTTGCCAACCCAATTTCATTTGACATATTTTTGTATGGCGAAATTGTATAAAAATTCACAATTTCAGCCGAAATTGAGCTACGCAACGAAATTGCCTAATTTCGGTCTAGTGCGAACATAGTATAAGGAAGTTGTTAAACCAGCTGCTGTACTTCAATCTTGCGTTGGAGACGAAGCCTTTCTTAACGCTTGTTGCTAGTAAAGTGCCAAACGAAAAAACGAAAAAACGAAAACAGCCGGGCTGTAGCCGAAATACCCTAAAGTTGATGTTCCCGTGCTGTTTGTTGGCATGTCCGATGTGTAGAGATTGAAGAGGAGTGGAACGAGTTTGGAGCCTTGAGGAACTCCAGCTCTGATCGGCCTGCTGTTGGATCTTTTATCATTTATGTGCACATGAAATGATCTGCCCTTGAGAAAGCCGGAAATCATTTTGATGAGGTTAACATTGAAGCCGAGAGATGAAAGTTTGTATATCAGCCCGTCAATCCAGACGCAGTCGAAAGCCTTCTCGACGTCGAGGAAACATGCGACCGTGAACTCTTTTTTGTTCAGGCTATTGACAATGTTGTTGCGTAGACTGAGGAGCGGATGCAAGGTGGCTCTTCCCTCTCGGAAACCGAATTGATTGTCAGCAAGAATATTTCCATCATCGCTTTTTTTGCGCAAGGGCTTGAGCAGCACGGCTTCAAAGATTTTGCTGATGCAGCTAAGCAGCGAAATGGGGCGGTAGCCTTTGGTGCAGGAACGATCCGTTTTCTTGGGAACTGGTACAATTTTCGCTTCCTTCCATGAACTTGGGAAGTAGCCATTGTTTAAGCAGTTGTTAAATATAATTATAAGCAGCCAGAGAGCCATAGCAGGGAGCCTTTTTATTATGTAATTCGATATATTGTCCTTGCCGGCAGATTTTTTTGCTTTGCTGTCGTCGATGAACGATTTTATTTCGTCGATTGACGTGAATGAGTCGTTTTCAGAGGGGCAGTCCGAAGGATTGCCAGAAGAGAAGTCTGTGATGTGAACGGATGTTTCGTTGATTTCTCGTATTTTAGCTTGCACAGAGCAAGTGAAATTCGGCAGATTTGTAGGCGGATTGTCAATGAAACATTTTTCAAAATGGTCGGCGAATATGTCTGCTTTCTCTTCGGCGTTTGAAGCCTCCCGATTGCCATCGGATATGACGTCTGGCATGGTGTTTCTTTTGCCGATTATATAACCGATTTTCTTGAAGCTGTCGGGTCCGGGCTTGATGTTCATCAGTCTGTTGTTGAGCTCTTCATTTTGATACTGGTTAAATGCTCGATTAAACATGATGTTTGTGCACTTAAGTTCAGCATGAGTGCGTCTGTAAAAATCGTTGTTGCTGTTGTATCTGCGCTGCAGAATTCGCTGAAGCTTTTTCCGGAGAAATTGTCGGTGGGAATCGATGGCACGTAGATTGGCTGGCAGATGGCTGAATTTGTCTCTGCTCGTTAATGGCGTCTTTTGGCTCTCAAGAGCGCTAGAAATAGACTCTTCTATGTTTGAGATAGCATCGTCAATTTCGGTATTACTAAGGCATCGCGATGTAGACGGCTGAACAATATTTTCTTCGACGTGTGTTCTTAAGGCGTTCCAGTTAATTTTATTGAAATTGAGCTGCGTTCTCGTAGGAGCGCAGTTGATGAAAAGCGGTTGGTTTAAGTTTATTCGTAGATTAACTGCGAGATGGTCAGAGTCGCTGCTGAGTGCTTCGCATTTAAAGTTGCGGAATTCTGGTATTAAATTCAACAGTGTTGAGGAGCCGATAAAGAAATCAAGCATCGAAGGAGTCTGCGGAAACGTTTTAGTTTGCTGAGATACCACGACCAGAGAGTGCTCGGCAGCATGCTCGCTGAGCCAATTGACGATGTAATTGCCGCGAGGGGAGCAGAAGTCGTCATGCCATAGCGAATGCCTGGCGTTTAAATCTCCACCGATCAGACAATGTGTGTGTTGGTTGGCGGCGTTGTTGATGCAGGTGAGCGTTTTTCAATGTTTTTTCAGAAGAGTTTCGCCCCCATTTAAGTGAATGACTGCCGCTGTAGCTTCGGCTCCTTGAATTCCATGAATCTTTGTATTCGAGAAGGCGTAACGACTCTTGAGCAGAATTGCAGTTCCACGCAGCAGGTCGGTCTTCGGTGAATGCAGGAAAGAGTAACCTCTAATAGAGAGACTGTTCCGAGCTGACATATTCGTTTCCTGAATGAGAACGAAGTCTGGTTTCAGAGGCGTAATAAAAAGACTTAAGGACGCTCTTCCTGCAAGGCTATAGATCGAATTAACGTTGTATGAGATTGTGCTCATGTTATTTACGTAGAACATAACGCACAGATAAGTTGGCACAAAACTGAAGTCTTGAGCGTGTCGTCAAGCGAGTTGTAGTTGCTAGGAATAACTTTCTTAGCTTTCTGCATGATGGTGAAGAGATCCGAGCCAAAGAGCCTTTCTGTATCCTTTGCAATGTTGGCAGCTGTAACAGAAGAAAAGCAACCATCTTTCTGATTTCTGATGGTCTCTAGGCGATCATGAGCAGGTGTTTTTGGGCGATTAGAGGGCGGTGCAGGATTCTTCGCGGCGTTGCTAGATTTGGCAGCTTGCGCATAGCTGAGGTTGCTTTGCACATTCTTCATAGCGGATTCTTGGTCGAACTTCTGCTGCTTTTGCAGTTTGAGCGCCTTCGCTTTTCTGGCAGCCTGCACGCTTTTGTAGAGAGGGCAGCCCAAGAAATTAGCGGGGTGCCCCACTTTTTCGCAGTTGACACAGTAAACTTCTTCATCCTTCGTGTTTGCCAATGAGCGTGGACAATTGCCAGGTTCGTGCTGGTCTTTGCACTTTACGCAGCGGTATTTCATACCGCAGTTCGAAGCGACGTGGCCAAACTTTTGACAGTTACGGCATTGAGAAATTCCGTTGTGCTTAAGTTTCTCCCACTGTACCTTCTGGTTCAGCAGAAGAGTTCTGCAAATGATAGTTGAAACGTTGCAGTTCTTTGATAGCTCCACCACGAAGTGATTGCAGGATCTTGCATTGGCTCTGGTCTTAAGTGGAGACACAGCGATGATATCGAGGCCTTCATTTTTCAATTCAGTTTCGACATCTGTGGCTTGGTAAGTATGATGTACTCCTTTTAAAACAAGAAGCGTTTTTCTCTCGTCTTTTGGAGTAAAGGTTGAAAATTCAGTATTGCCAGTTTTAAGGAAGTTCTTTATCAAGTTGAATTCGTTCAAACCCTTAGTGGTTATAATCGATTTCTTCATGCTGACATTGTGGATCCTGCATTCAATGTTGTTGGCTTTCGTAAACTTGTTAAGTTGAGTGACATTGAGACCGAAAGAGATGATTGGAGGCATAAGCCTTGCAGGTTTGGATGCACTGACATCAGGTTTAGGCTGCTTGCTAATCGAGTTGGTGATCACAGTCTGCATAGCTTGGCTCGGTTTCGGAACCGCATCTATGCAAGTCTTCGAAGACGGTAGGTTGCTTGGCAATGCTACCTGCGTCCATTTCCTGATTGTCTTCCTCCTAAGGTTTTTCAGTTTGTATGTCTTTGTGACGGAGCTGGAAGGATTACTCGCTTTGCTGGTGGAAGGCTTTGAGTCGGCAAGAATATCAGCTGTGGATGCGACCAAGTCTGTATCCATGTCTTCTAGAACGGAGTTCCCATCTTCGTCAGTTTCTTCTTGACTTAATATGATGTTTGACGGTGGATTGATGCTAGACTTTACATAAAGTTCATCAAAGTTGGCAAGTTTCTGATGCAGGTTGTAACAGGCATAATTGTTGCCAAGTTACAATTCTTGCTTATACATAAAACACCGCTCTCTCCCATACAAAATTCCCAACACGAGGGAAGCCGGTTCGAAACCGAACAGCGGCAATCAATTTCTTCATATTCTTTTTTTATTATTATTTCTTATTTTATTATATTTTCTATTTTTTTTATAAAGTAAATTAATAAAAATTAATTACAAACGTAAAAACATAAAAAAAACACATATTAAACAAATTACGAAATCCGCCAACTACGGGTTTCGAATGCACTAGCATACGGCACATGAGCAAGACATTTTATTCGCTTTTGCTTTCCCGCTTATTCGTAATCAGAGGTTGGAATTCTCAAACAGTTCAACCATCACGCGACGGATAGGATGCTCAAAATGCACAGCAGTTGGAGAAGTTGGAATCCGTCCTAAGTCGCTTGCATTGAAACTGCTAAGACTTAGCGTATTTTTGAAAACCATTTCAGACTGCCACTATCGACTTCGATCACCAGTGTCCAGCACTATCTGGCACTATCGGCTTCGGCCACCAGCAACCGCGCTATCGAGTTGCTATAGACTTCGCTCACCAGTGTCCAGCACTATCTGGCACTATCGGCTTTGGCCACCAGCAACCGCACTGTCGAGTTGCTATCGACTTCAGTCACCAGTGTCCAGCACTATCTGGCACTATCGGCTCTGGCCACCAGCAACCGCACTATCGAGTTGCTATCGACTCCGGTCACCAGTGTCCAGCACTATCTGGCACTATCGGCTTCGGCCACCAGCAACCGCACTATCGAGTTGCTATCGACTCCGGTCACCAGTGTCCAGCACTATCTGGCACTATCGGCTTCGGCCAGCGGCGAGCAACACTATTTGCTCACCAACTAGGTAGAGCATCTAAACGAGGTACCAAACCAGAGACTATTTTGTTGGTGGACGCTCTGACGTCACCAAATAAATTAAAGGCCATCTGCCGAGTATCACTTTGGCTCTCACTCTAACAGAAACCGCTCACCTTCCGCATATTACGGCCTTCTGCCGAGAAGTAGTTACACTTCCTACCACTCACCGCGTCTCTCTTGGTGCTTTGACTAGGTGATATATATTGTGCAGCCCTCTGCTGCGGGATACTCTATCCCCCTCTCCATTGTACATATTCTTAGGTATAAAAATTGTTAAGTATTACTATAAGTATAAGAATTGTTAAGCAAATAATAGTAAAATAAAAAAAAAATATTAAAAACCAATAAAACAACGTCCGAGCTGAACTCTTTACAGAGTCAGTGCTAGACTGTCGCGAAGACAGTCGTGAGTAATTCGGGAATACGTTGTATGTTAGAGCGTTGCGAGACCCCTTTAACGAACCCTGGACAGATTGAGTTTTATCCCAGCCTAAGGACCAAAAACTCGTTACAAATGGCGCCCGAGCAGGGACATTCTTCTTCAGAAGAAAGTCAAACAACAACAAAAACACGTAAAGAAATCGACGAAACGTCGACCAGCTGGGTTTACTACCTAAGAAAAGAAGAATTAGAAAAATATCTAAACGAAAAGGGATTACCTACAAGCGGTACCATGAAAGAAATTCAAAAACGAATTAGCAATTATATTCACTCGCAAAAAAGAGGGACAAAGATGAAAAACAAACAACACTTGTGCATACTCCGACACAAGTTCCATGTAATGATACGCCTACTGGTACATTGCAACCACCCGAAAATCACACCAATAATTATAATATTGATGTTATGAACACAGTGAGAAAATGGGGTCTGTCTTTTAATGGGAATCGACCATTAAATGAATTCCTAGAAACAATAGAAGAACTAGCTGACTGCTATGGAGTAAATTACGATCACCTTTTGCTGCCACTGAACGAAATCTTCAAAGACCGAGCACGAGACTGGTGGCGATATAAAAGAAGCGAAGTTCACACATGGGCAGACTTCCAAACAGTAGCAAAAACATTCTTCCAACCACACAGACACTTACTCAGATTAGAAGAAGAGATAATGCGGAGAAAACAAAATAATCGCGAACGCGCCAAGGATTATATTCTCCACTTAATGACACTAATAAGACAGCACCCGCACATGAAAAGCGAGCAGCAAATCGAACGAGCATACGAGGGACTGCGGCCCGAATACCGATTGTACATCAGGCGCAACGATTTCGATAATCTCGACGAACTCATGTCACAAGCTGAAGAATACGAGCACCTCAAAGGTGAGGAAACGAGAATGAATCGACATGCTAACAACTGCATCACGCCTCCCACGTACGATCAACGCTCACACTACTGGTCTTGCCGACAAGCAAGGCATCCTGGGGAAAAGAATCAGACAAAGAATTTGCTGTGCTGCTCCAACTGCGGGAAGATGGAAAACCTATCTCGTGACTGCCAATGTCTTCAAACGAGAAACAAAAACATACCACCCGTCCCTGACCGATATTATATGCAGGTAGAATGTGGTGAATATACTATTAATGCCTTAGTAGACACCGGAGCTTCTCTAACCTTCATGGGAGATGACCTCAAAAACAAACTAAGCCATCCCAATACATTGAATCGCACGGAAGAAATACCGATTGCTTTAGCCAATGGGGAAACCGTTTCCGTCTGTAACTACGGAAAAACTATAATAAAAATAAATAATAAAATATATTATCACCACCTGCAATACATGCCAGGATTAACCGAAGACTTAATACTTGGCATGGACTTTCTAGAAATAATCGGCATTCGCATCAGCGTTGGTGGGTGCGAACTAAAGCCGATATCAGCACGTAACAACCTCGCTCTCTATTCTATTAATCAAAATAAGGAACAAATAAAGCTCCAACAATCGATAGGCGAAACAAAGAATCGCATGAAGAAAATACACACAAAATGTAACATAGCACAACCGACCATACGTGCACACACCGACGTAACTTCCAAACAAAGTTACCACCCACGAAACACACCGAAACAAAAGCAAATAATGGAACAAGGCAATCGCCATAGCCAAAAACGCACGACCAAAGGAGACAACCTCTACCGACACATAGGAAACCGATCATCAGACGGACCACATACCGAACAAAGGAGATTATGCGTCCGCAAAGAAGACCGAAAGGCAGCCCCTCAAGAGAAGCATGATGCCGTCACAGCTAGACACTTAGGCCCATGCAAGAGGATACAAAAACCCACGCAACCACAACGACCATATGCACCAACAACAGAAAGGGTCAGAACAGTGCCACCATTCAAACCTCCAGCAAGATCGACTAAGAAGACCATCCCTCACCAAGGCAGACAAAAAAATCAAAGAGGATGGCTTCAGCAAATAAAAATACCACCACAACGCACATCGAAGAAACGAATCTTCGTGATACGCCTACCAGAAGGCACCGCCACAGTCACCGTACAAAACGGCTGGCCAAAGATCAGCCATCAAGACCAATGGAGAATCTTCACTACCAACCGCAACCATACCCAGAACCGGCCCTTTTAGAAAGCGTGCTGCTGTAGTGACAAACATAATATTATTATAGCGAGTTATATTTGCAACATTTATGTAATATTGTCACGATAATTGTTCAGCTTTATTTTATTATTCATAAACTTCTCAAATTTGTTTAATAGTTACAAAGAAAAATGTAATTTCCTAGCAAAGCGCGGCACTCCGTCTCTATTCACCGTCTCTCGCTAACTAACCCCTATTGCCTCCGGCGTTGCCAGATGACAATATTTTCCTTAAACGAGTATATATAGAAAGTATTATAAACATTAAGGGAAACGAAAAACTACAAATAGGAAGAAAACAAAAAAACATTATTTTTATATTCACATTATATATTCAAAATTACATTTACAAAACAAATACTAACTATTACACAACGAAATAAAATACTACTATTTTAAGGAAAAGAATATACCAATAGGAATAAAGAAAAAGCTCTCTATAAGATAAGATAATTATACAAAAAAAATCCCAACCGAATAAATAGTCTTACACAAAAAAAAAATATATATATATAATAAATCTTTTTTTTTTCTTTTTTTTTAACCGAAATCGGGATAGACTGTAACAGGCATAATTGTTGCCAAGTTACAATTCTTTCTTATACATAAAACACCGCTCTCTCCCATACAAAATTCCCAACACGAGGGAAGCCGGTTCGAAACCGAACAGCGGCAATCAATTTCTTCATATTCTTTTTTTATTATTATTTCTTATTTTATTATATTTTCTATTTTTTTAATAAAGTAAATTAATAAAAATTAATTACAAACGTAAAAACATAAAAAAAACACATATTAAACAAATTACGAAATCCGCCAACTACGGGTTTCGAATGCACTAGCATACGGCACATGAGCAAGACATTTTATTCGCTTTTGCTTTCCCGCTTATTCGTAATCAGAGGTTGGAATTCTCAAACAGTTCAACCATCACGCGACGGATAGGATGCTCAAAATGCACAGCAGTTGGAGAAGTTGGAATCCGTCCTAAGTCGCTTGCATTGAAACTGCTAAGACTTAGCGTATTTTTGAAAACCATTTCAGACTGCCACTATCGACTTCGATCACCAGTGTCCAGCACTATCTGGCACTATCGGCTTCGGCCACCAGCAACCGCGCTATCGAGTTGCTATAGACTTCGCTCACCAGTGTCCAGCACTATCTGGCACTATCGGCTTTGGCCACCAGCAACCGCACTGTCGAGTTGCTATCGACTTCAGTCACCAGTGTCCAGCACTATCTGGCACTATCGGCTCTGGCCACCAGCAACCGCACTATCGAGTTGCTATCGACTCCGGTCACCAGTGTCCAGCACTATCTGGCACTATCGGCTTCGGCCACCAGCAACCGCACTATCGAGTTGCTATCGACTCCGGTCACCAGTGTCCAGCACTATCTGGCACTATCGGCTTCGGCCAGCGGCGAGCAACACTATTTGCTCACCAACTAGGTAGAGCATCTAAACGAGGTACCAAACCAGAGACTATTTTGTTGGTGGACGCTCTGACGTCACCAAATAAATTAAAGGCCATCTGCCGAGTATCACTTTGGCTCTCACTCTAACAGAAACCGCTCACCTTCCGCATATTACGGCCTTCTGCCGAGAAGTAGTTACACTTCCTACCACTCACCGCGTCTCTCTTGGTGCTTTGACTAGGTGATATATATTGTGCAGCCCTCTGCTGCGGGATACTCTATCCCCCTCTCCATTGTACATATTCTTAGGTATAAAAATTGTTAAGTATTACTATAAGTATAAGAATTGTTAAGCAAATAATAGTAAAATAAAAAAAAAATATTAAAAACCAATAAAACAACGTCCGAGCTGAACTCTTTACAGAGTCAGTGCTAGACTGTCGCGAAGACAGTCGTGAGTAATTCGGGAATACGTTGTATGTTAGAGCGTTGCGAGACCCCTTTAACGAACCCTGGACAGATTGAGTTTTATCCCAGCCTAAGGACCAAAAACTCGTTACAAATGGCGCCCGAGCAGGGACATTCTTCTTCAGAAGAAAGTCAAACAACAACAAAAACACGTAAAGAAATCGACGAAACGTCGACCAGCTGGGTTTACTACCTAAGAAAAGAAGAATTAGAAAAATATCTAAACGAAAAGGGATTACCTACAAGCGGTACCATGAAAGAAATTCAAAAACGAATTAGCAATTATATTCACTCGCAAAAAAAGAGGGACAAAGATGAAAAACAAACAACACTTGTGCATACTCCGACACAAGTTCCATGTAATGATACGCCTACTGGTACATTGCAACCACCCGAAAATCACACCAATAATTATAATATTGATGTTATGAACACAGTGAGAAAATGGGGTCTGTCTTTTAATGGGAATCGACCATTAAATGAATTCCTAGAAACAATAGAAGAACTAGCTGACTGCTATGGAGTAAATTACGATCACCTTTTGCTGCCACTGAACGAAATCTTCAAAGACCGAGCACGAGACTGGTGGCGATATAAAAGAAGCGAAGTTCACACATGGGCAGACTTCCAAACAGTAGCAAAAACATTCTTCCAACCACACAGACACTTACTCAGATTAGAAGAAGAGATAATGCGGAGAAAACAAAATAATCGCGAACGCGCCAAGGATTATATTCTCCACTTAATGACACTAATAAGACAGCACCCGCACATGAAAAGCGAGCAGCAAATCGAACGAGCATACGAGGGACTGCGGCCCGAATACCGATTGTACATCAGGCGCAACGATTTCGATAATCTCGACGAACTCATGTCACAAGCTGAAGAATACGAGCACCTCAAAGGTGAGGAAACGAGAATGAATCGACATGCTAACAACTGCATCACGCCTCCCACGTACGATCAACGCTCACACTACTGGTCTTGCCGACAAGCAAGGCATCCTGGGGAAAAGAATCAGACAAAGAATTTGCTGTGCTGCTCCAACTGCGGGAAGATGGAAAACCTATCTCGTGACTGCCAATGTCTTCAAACGAGAAACAAAAACATACCACCCGTCCCTGACCGATATTATATGCAGGTAGAATGTGGTGAATATACTATTAATGCCTTAGTAGACACCGGAGCTTCTCTAACCTTCATGGGAGATGACCTCAAAAACAAACTAAGCCATCCCAATACATTGAATCGCACGGAAGAAATACCGATTGCTTTAGCCAATGGGGAAACCGTTTCCGTCTGTAACTACGGAAAAACTATAATAAAAATAAATAATAAAATATATTATCACCACCTGCAATACATGCCAGGATTAACCGAAGACTTAATACTTGGCATGGACTTTCTAGAAATAATCGGCATTCGCATCAGCGTTGGTGGGTGCGAACTAAAGCCGATATCAGCACGTAACAACCTCGCTCTCTATTCTATTAATCAAAATAAGGAACAAATAAAGCTCCAACAATCGATAGGCGAAACAAAGAATCGCATGAAGAAAATACACACAAAATGTAACATAGCACAACCGACCATACGTGCACACACCGACGTAACTTCCAAACAAAGTTACCACCCACGAAACACACCGAAACAAAAGCAAATAATGGAACAAGGCAATCGCCATAGCCAAAAACGCACGACCAAAGGAGACAACCTCTACCGACACATAGGAAACCGATCATCAGACGGACCACATACCGAACAAAGGAGATTATGCGTCCGCAAAGAAGACCGAAAGGCAGCCCCTCAAGAGAAGCATGATGCCGTCACAGCTAGACACTTAGGCCCATGCAAGAGGATACAAAAACCCACGCAACCACAACGACCATATGCACCAACAACAGAAAGGGTCAGAACAGTGCCACCATTCAAACCTCCAGCAAGATCGACTAAGAAGACCATCCCTCACCAAGGCAGACAAAAAAATCAAAGAGGATGGCTTCAGCAAATAAAAATACCACCACAACGCACATCGAAGAAACGAATCTTCGTGATACGCCTACCAGAAGGCACCGCCACAGTCACCGTACAAAACGGCTGGCCAAAGATCAGCCATCAAGACCAATGGAGAATCTTCACTACCAACCGCAACCATACCCAGAACCGGCCCTTTTAGAAAGCGTGCTGCTGTAGTGACAAACATAATATTATTATAGCGAGTTATATTTGCAACATTTATGTAATATTGTCACGATAATTGTTCAGCTTTATTTTATTATTCATAAACTTCTCAAATTTGTTTAATAGTTACAAAGAAAAATGTAATTTCCTAGCAAAGCGCGGCACTCCGTCTCTATTCACCGTCTCTCGCTAACTAACCCCTATTGCCTCCGGCGTTGCCAGATGACAATATTTTCCTTAAACGAGTATATATAGAAAGTATTATAAACATTAAGGGAAACGAAAAACTACAAATAGGAAGAAAACAAAAAAACATTATTTTTATATTCACATTATATATTCAAAATTACATTTACAAAACAAATACTAACTATTACACAACGAAATAAAATACTACTATTTTAAGGAAAAGAATATACCAATAGGAATAAAGAAAAAGCTCTCTATAAGATAAGATAATTATACAAAAAAAATCCCAACCGAATAAATAGTCTTACACAAAAAAAAAATATATATATATAATAAATCTTTTTTTTTTCTTTTTTTTTAACCGAAATCGGGATAGACTGTAACAGGCATAATTGTTGCCAAGTTACAATTCTTTCTTATACATAAAACACCGCTCTCTCCCATACAAAATTCCCAACACGAGGGAAGCCGGTTCGAAACCGAACAGCGGCAATCAATTTCTTCATATTCTTTTTTTATTATTATTTCTTATTTTATTATATTTTCTATTTTTTTAATAAAGTAAATTAATAAAAATTAATTACAAACGTAAAAACATAAAAAAAACACATATTAAACAAATTACGAAATCCGCCAACTACGGGTTTCGAATGCACTAGCATACGGCACATGAGCAAGATATTTTATTCGCTTTTGCTTTCCCGCTTATTCGTAATCAGAGGTTGGAATTCTCAAACAGTTCAACCATCACGCGACGTATAGGATGCTCAAAATGCACAGCAGTTGGAGAAGTTGGAATCCGTCCTAAGTCGCTTGCATTTAAACTGCTAAGACTTAGCGTATTTTTGAAAACCATTTCCGACTTCCACTATCGACTTCGGTCACCAGTGTCCAGCACTATCTGCTTCGGCCACCAGCAACCGCACTATCGAGTTGCTATCGACTTCGGTCACCAGTGTCCAGCACTATCGGCTTTGGCCACCAGCAACCGCACTGTCGAGTTGCTATCGACTTCAGTCACCAGTGTCCAGCACTATCTGGCACTATCGGCTTCGGCCACCAGCAACCGCACTATCGAGTTGCTATCGACTCCGGTCACCAGTGTCCAGCACTATCTGGCACTATCGGCTTCGGCCAGCGGCGAGCAACACTATTTGCTTACCAACTAGGTAGGGCATCTAAACGAGGTACCAAACCAGAGACTATTTTGTTGGTGGACGCTCTGACGTCACCAAATAAATTAAAGGCCATCTGCCGAGTAGCACTTTGGCTCTCACTCTAACAGAAACCGCTCACCTTCCGCATATTACGGCCTTCTGCCGAGAAGTAGTTACACTTCCTACCACTCACCGCGTCTCTCTTGGTGCTTTGACTAGGTGATATACAAGAATGATAGAAAACAAGATTAGGCCATCCCGCAACAAAAAGTGTTTTCGTTCTGCGCAGCTACGTCATTGAGGACTCTGGAAGTCAAACGGTGAGCATTAAGGTCACTACATATGGTTCAAGTTCATGAACTGGAAACACCTACGAGGAGGCAATTGAACAAAGTATATTGAAAATACAAAATTTATTAACATTGTATTGAGTCTTTTCAATCAACATTAAAGGTTTACGTAATTTTAGTTAACAAATTACAAATCTAAATTACATATTTTCCTGTTCAGAGTGAAAACAACAAGTGGATTGTAGAAAAGCAGTGTGTTGCACCTTCTGATCATCTTCCATCATTCTAGTCAACTGCCATCTTTCCAGTCCTCAATGACGCAATCTATTGGAAAGCAGTGCTGGAAAAACATAACGGACCTGCGCATGGCCAAATCTTGTTTTCTATCATTCTTGGGTGATATATATTGTGCAGCCCTCTGCTGCGGGATACTCTATCCCCCTCTCCATTGTGCGTATTCTTAGGTATAAAAATTGTTAAGTATTTCTATAAGTATAAGAATTGTTAAGCAAATAATAGTAAAATAAAAAAAAAAATATTAAAAACCAATAAAACAACGTCCGAGCTGAACTCTTTACAGAGTCAGTGCTAGACTGTCGCGAAGACAGTCGTGAGTAATTCGGGAATACGTTGTATGTTAGAGCGTTGCGAGACCCCTTTAACGAACCCTGGACAGACTGAGTTTTATCCCAGCCTAAGGACCAAAAACTCGTTACAAGGTCGATTAGAAACTCACTGCCATAGACGGAGACGCGCTGTTGAATGGCATTGATGAAGCGTCCTTTTTCCGCTTTTCTTTGTTGCTCATGGTAAGGCAGAAAGAAAATTGTGTCCCCGCTGGACACCAGAAAGAAGATGAAAGTGAAAAGTAATTAGTAAAAAAATATTGACAAAGAAAAAAGTGAAAAGAATTTTATGTCCTTAAGTTGCGACGTCTTGAGAAAGACGGCTTGCAGAAGCTTCGCAAATGTAAGAAGTTTTTATTCGGCGTCTTGAAAAAGACGAGTTGATTCGGCGCACAAGTGAGGAGTTGTTCGCAGAAACACGTCATTCACGAAGGGATGACAAAACTGAACTGATTTAGTGAAGCTCACCTGTGCACTTACGCTTTCGACTTACGCTTTTACTTTATTACTTACGAATATATTATTTACATGTTGACTTAATAATATTCTTAAAATAGATAACTAAAAATTGCAGGCACAGAAGGGGCCCAACTAAAGAACAATGGCATTAATTGACATAACTAAACGAAGAAAGTTATAAAATAAGATTTAAAATAAGGAAAATTGACAACGAAAACAAGAGATATGAATTAAAATAATAAGAATACAATTGAATTGAAAATTTTTAGGAAAATTTATCCCCTACGATGGCAGCTGCACTTCTTCACGTAGAAGTTGTGATCCATAGAAAAGACGGCGCGGGTATGGAGATATCTAAATCTGTCAACAGGATGCTCCGGAGGCGGCAGACGAATGAAGCTGTCCGGGTGTTGCTCAGCACTAAGAATCAGACGTTTTGCAAGCTCTGTCAGGTATTTGCTGATCGGCAAGATATTGGCAGCGTTGTATAACTTTTCATTGGAAAAATATTTCAAAGAACCAGGTTTCCTCCACAGTCCAGTGCAGCAGCGAAGAATTTTCCTCTCAAAGAGTTCCAACTTCCTCATGGCGTGCGGCGAAATCGAAAACCACACCGGGAAGCAGTAAGAAACTGTTGGTCTAACAAGCTGTTTATAGATGAGTAGCTTGGTAGACATACTCAGTCCATTGCGCTTCCTTAGGAGCGGAGCAACCAGATGAAAGGCGAAATTGGCTTTCTTCAATGTGTTGTAAACGTGCACATTAAATTTAAAAAGCGATGAGAAGTTAATGCCAAGGTATTTGACCTCCGATACGCATTTAACTTCATTGCCATTTGGTAGCTCAATTGCGAGTTCACTGCAGCGACTGGCTATTCCCCAAGAGGATCTGGGAGTCTTGGTGGCCGGATTCCTGAAGCAAATGAGCTCCGATTTCTGCTCGTTGATTTTAAGTCCCCATCGCAAATAGTAGGACCAGAGTAGAGCGATGTGATGTTCAACTCTACTGGTTGCTAACTCAGGTGAGGGTGAAGTCGAGAGACCATCAGTAATAATATGCAACCACAACCTGATTAGTCATAGGCAATATTCAACTATAACTTGAATGCACGCACACCACACCACAGACCCTCAAAACCCACAATCTCCCATATCCCCCCACATACCACATGCCACGATCCCACGTCTTTAGGCTCAGCCCGACTGAAAGTTTATCATGACACTCTGGTTGTCATGGATAGGGGGGTTTTTTCAATTTTTCAATTATCTATCCGCTCCAATCAACTACAACTGACGCCGTAGTCCACTTCGTAAAAATACAAAAAATCATTTTTATACGACTTCCTAAGGTTGACGCTCTTCGACATCTGAATTTGATGTGCGCGGACTAAATCCCAGGGATTGACTATACTAGTGTATTGGTTGAACCAAATGCTATGTTACTGTAATTGACGAGTCTGGAAGTCGTTTTCCCTCGTGCTACAGCTACTTAGTGGAAAGGCCATAACCACAAAGGAAAGAACGGAGACAGGTCATTCAGTTACCCCCAAATACATACAAAAATTGTATATTACATACCTATAAAATACTTGCTATACTCATAAGTATAATTTCTTCCTTATAGGTAGTGAAGTTCTACTTCCATAGCTAAAGAGAAATACACTTTTGAGGAGTTTTTCAGGAACTGAAAGTTCCCAGTTTGTTAAAATTAAATTAAATTTCGTGATAAAATTCCCCGTTGGTATAAAATTAAATCAAGTTCCTGATCTTGGTTTGTTAAAATGAAATTAAACTCCGTGATTTTTTACAAAATAAAGTCCCCGTTTGTTTTTTAAAATTTAATTTAAAGTTTAAGATCATCGTTAAAATTAAATTAAAGATCATCGCTTGTTAAAATCAGAAATCAAGTTTCCATTTGCTAAAAATTAAAATAAAAAATGTTAAAATTAAAGATCACGGTTTGCTAAAAAATTTCTTAAAAATTGTAGAGTTAAATATTGCAGAGTAAAAATTGTAGAGTTAAAAATTGCAGAGTAAAAAATTGTAAAGTAAAAATAAAGTTCGTGACCTCAAACTAAAACGTATTTTCTCATACACATATTTGTGGGTTTCGTGAAAATACTCGTAGGAGCAACTATTTGGATGGTATAGTTGTTGACAGGACCAACTAATGTGTTTACAGGATTTAGTCAGGAAAAAACAGTTAGTCTATTTTATTTTATTTTATTTATAATACTATAACTCACGATCACAGGAGAACGGATTAAGATTTCAAAATGAAATTTGGCAAAAATATTCGTTGCTATGTTGGGGTGTTTCGTATTGAAAATGGGCAAAATCGCCCAAGGACCAAGCCTACTTTTTATATCGAGAGAGCAGGTACCTCTGTTTTGCCTATTAAAAAAGGCCATATCAGCATCACTTTTTGAGAGAAGACAAGAAAATTTTATATGTAGGTTTAGACTAATGCTTCCAGTTAATATGCCAAATATGGGCGTGATCCGCCCAGTTTTAGATTACATAGGTCATGGAGGGTTTTACATGGATTGTATTGGAAAGTATATAAGTTTCCTGAATAATGGTGTACATAATATTGTAGTTTGTGAACCAATAATATTCTGTTGGGAAAAAATGGGCGGGCCGCGCCTCCTTTTTACCCATCCACCCAGTATTGCAATATATTTTTATACCCTACACCTAAATTTTGAGAGTAAACGCACTTACTACCGGTGTTTGTAACGCACAGAAATAGTTAAGCAGCTATAATTATAGTTTATCGTATATATCTTATATATAGGAGTATATATGCAGCTTTAAGGTGTAGGGTATTTCGGCTACAGCCCGGCTGTAGACAACACCTTTACTAGTTTTTTCTTTTCGTTTTTTCGTTTTTTCGTTTGGCACTTTACTAGCAACAAGCGTTAAGAAAGGCTTCGTCTCCAACGCAAGATTGAAGTACAGCAGCTGGTTTAACAACTTCCTTATACTATGTTCGCACTAGACCGAAATTAGGCAATTTCGTTGCGTAGCTCAATTTCGGCTGAAATTGTGAATTTTTATACAATTTCGTCATACAAAAATATGTCAAATGAAATTGGGTTGGCAAAGCAATTTCAACGAAATTGCGAACGAAATTGACTCAAAATGGAAAACAACCATGGTTTTGTAATAGATTTGTATAATAAATTGTTATTGATCTGGCTGCACTGAGTACGTTTGACAAATAAATACAACTGTCGCAGGGATTGAATTGTTTTTTGAAAAAATGAAGAGAACCTAATGCTAATGAAACTCGTGCAGTAAACAAATGAAACGTCAAATGAAATTGTGAATGCGAGTCCGAACACTTTCAATTTCGGACGAAATTGTTTCAATTTCGAAGGCAATTTCGAGCTAGTGCGAACATAATATTAGCAGTTATACAAAAACTCGATCGTGTATGATTATGACTGCTGTATTTATTCGTGTCCTCGACCATTCTTGTATACCACAGCTTGGCTACTGGGTAAAAATAAACTGGCATTAGCACGTGAAATTACTGTTCGTAAATATTGCACGTTTAGACTAATTGAGAGTTGCAGATAGTTTTGTGAAATACATATACCACCAACAAAGTAATTTTATTTCGCACAGTCATAGAATGCAATGCATCGAAACGTTTAAGATAATTGGCGAAACAAAAATATATTAATTTCTTGTTCTAAATATACCCTCGTTAATTCATCCGACAATACTCTCAATTAAAATCTTAAAATCAGTCTAAAAAGTGCACAATTTATATAACAAAATAATAATAACAAAATAATGTTGAAATAGTATTGAATTGCATAATGTTTAAAAATTAAGTATCTAAATTCATTAGGTTTGGTTAAATTTGTCTAAACATTTGTTTTTTTTAAGTTCAAAAGATTGTACGTTTATTTCAGTTCTGTATTTACATATATGTATATCAATAATATCCTTAACATATAAAGTTTTTTTTTTTTAAATAACGGCTGGTATCCAAACAATCTAAATGATTTTTATTGCTGCCTATGTACATTTAAGAGTAATTTCAGGGTCCCGAGCTACCTTTGTGGGCGCTTTCAACAGGAGTTCGCAACCAGGTAATTGCATTTGTAAAAACAATTTGCTAACTTTTAGGGACAGTATTTTTTTTCCCCCCGTTTATTGACATACATAAAATATCAACCCGCCAAAACGAAAATAAATTGCCGTTAAAATAAAGTGAATAAATTTTGAAAATGTTGTGAACTTTTTATATTAGGTTAATAGGTGTGTTAGCGGGTTCACTCCGCGTAGGCCAGGTGACACAAAAACGAGTGGGGTTGGCGCAACAGCGTTCCAACGCGCCAACCATGGTAGGGTGCGTAGAGAAGGGGGAGGGATATACAATCTCCTCCCCTCCCCTCCACTCATCTGTATTTTTCCGTCCAGTATCCGCGTAATCTTATTTCTTTTTGTCTTACTACGACGAAACAGCCGCCACACGTCTTAGTATCGATAGCGAGTGATTATAGTCGTGTAGTTTTTTTTAATCGGTCTGGTTAATGGCTGTAGAGACAAAGTAAGCCTCAGCTCGTGCCTTTCGTTTTGTGACTGGGGTTTCCGCTATTGGGGTTGTTGTCAGTGCATTTTTCATCATGTTTGCAGTAATATCGAGTTCAGGCAGTAATTGTTTATCTTTATCATCCTCCACTTCAGAGTAAAAGTTATCGTTATCTTCGTCGTCGTCGTTGTAATACTCGTCATCATTTTTGATTAGGGTTTCGTTGGATAAATCGAATTTTGGTTCTTTAGCTGGAGTGCTTGTTTTAAGTTGTAGTGAAAACTTAATTTTTATGTCATGTTTCTTGTTATTAATATTTATGTTCGATTTTTGAATCAATTTAATAAGAGACTTTGTAAGGCTTTTTCTAATTGATTTTTAGCACTCGCCTAGTTTTAATCACATCTTTTATAATTTTTTCATCCCTTTTGGCAATATATCGGAACAGCTTTCAGATCAGCTATAAACAGCTATCAGATCAGTAATTTGATCTAATCTAAATTTAAAACTGTTTGCCAGATATATTCCAACGATGATGAATTTAAATTGGTTACAAGAAAAGGTGTATTTCCACACAAATACATCAACTCGTTAAGTCGACTTAAAGAAACCTCTCTTCCTATTCAAGCAGAATTTTATAGTCGCTTGACAAATAAGACTTGCTCCACGGAAGTTTATATACAAGCACTTAAAGTATGGTTAACGTTTAAATGCAAAACACTTGAGTATTGCATGCTTCTATATCTGAAAACAGATGTTTTAATTTGAACAGACATTTTCGAAAACTTTAGAAAAATATGTAAAAAAATTTATAATCTAGATTTGTGTCAATACTACACCGCCATCTATCTTGGGATGGAATGTTAAAGACTACAAAAATACAACTTGAACTGTTTACAGATATAGACGTGTGTTTATTCATTCAGAAAAGTGTAAGGGAGATATTGTCCAATGCACCAAAATGAATTCAAATGCAAATAATAAATATATGGTGGATTAGGATTGCAATAAGCCATCAGAATATTTAATGTATTTGGATGCCAATAATTTATATGCTTGGGCAATGTCACAATGCCTAGCTTATGGATGTTTTGAGTGTTTGACAGATACTAATAATTTCGACGTAGAGGAAATTAATCAAAATGCAGAATTTGGCTTTATTCTTCTAATAAGAAGAATACTTCTAAAGTTGATCTAGATTCTAGAATATCCTGAAAATCGCCACGATCCTCATAACGACTTACTATTTTGCGCTCAAAATAAAATTCCTCCCAATTCTAAATCCAATAATCAGTGATTAAACCAACTATTTCATTACAATGCATAAAAATTGGCAATGGCAATTACAATTCTATAAAATACATAGAATATTAAAATTTAAGCAGTCTTGTTGGTTAAAACAGTACATTGACTTGAATACTTCCCATAGAACAACAGCCAAAAATAGCTCCGAGAGGAACATTTTTCAACTCCTCAATAATACGGTATATGGAAAGGCTATGGACTAAGAAGGATGTAAAAATTTTAGCAGAATGGGAACGTAAAGGAAAACATTTAGGAGCCAGAGCTCTAATAGCGAAACCAAATTTTCACAGTATGTCTTACTTTACACGTGAAATGGCTGCTGTGCAAATGAATAGAGCATGCTCTGTCTATAATAAACGAATTTACTTGGGATTTGTTGTTTTGAAATTATCCAAATGAAAAATGTACGATTTCAACTATGGTCATATGAAGCCTAAATTCACAACAAGTCTCAATTTAAGTTGTGTGGATATGCATTCCTTTATATATTCCATTCGGTGTGAAGATTTTTATACTGATATTCGTGACGATTGATACATCTAAATATTTACCTACCAATCCTTTCCATATGCCGCTTAAAAATGGTAAAGTCTTGGGTATAAGGAAAGACGAGAACAAAGGGAAATTTATAAAAGAATTTGCAGGTCTGCGATCCAAAATGTATACAACGCAAGTAGTTGGCTGCGGGGAAATTAAAAAGGCCAAAGGTGTCAAGGCCACAGTTTTACATAAGTTAAGTTTAAGTGATTACAAAGATTGTTTAGTTAATAAGAGAATTATATATGGAGACATGTTTAATTTTAGATCTAAACTCTATTACATATATACGGAACATGTCCATAAGATAGCTTTAGGTCCATTAGATGATAAACGTTAAACTAGAGAAGATAACATTCACACCTACACGTGGAATCATTATAAGAGAGATATAGAATCAGTGCACAGTGTCCATAATGAGAATGACACATGTTTTGCAGTGAGTATGTTTCTATAAGTTTTTGGAAATTTTCACATGCCATTGCTTCAACATTAATTACAGGTTTTCTTAGGAACGGTTCAATTCAATATTTTTTTTCTCATATATAACTTTCTCATCAGATGTAGACCTTTATAATATTAGTTCATACTTAAAATTCAGAATTATTTTATTAAAATCTTCAGCAAATTCTAATAGCATGGTGTACAAAACATAATATATACATTTTCTATTTCAATATCATTGTTTGAAAACCATCCAGCATATTTGAGCATATTACTCTGGAGTGTATTCAATGAGACATAGTTTTTTACTATTGAATTTACACCAAGATGACGTGTACGACAAATCTCCACTGCGTTCACCTCATAGCGAATTTCATCAAACGTGAAGGCAACGGAACTGTTTTTTAATCTTGCATTGGCTTTTGGTTCTCTATTTTCTACGGTAGCTGTTTCTTCAATATAAATTAAAATCTCACGGGGTAAAACGTAACGGTTTTGATTTTGAATGGATATTCCTATCTCATCATTGCATTTATATGATTGTAAATACGGTGAATAGCTACGATATTCCTTTTTGATAACACCTTCATCATAAAGCGGTGAACACCGTCTGACCACCGATTCACGATGCCCGTAGTTCTTCACCAACACCAAAGTAGTAAGTTTGTTGCGCAAGGTGCATGCTAGCTGCAACGTCTAGAAGCATTTGCGCGCCAAGCCCTTTCAGCCAATCATGGGGCCGCTACCAGCTGACACGCTGACGCCGTACGTAAGACCATTTATGTACACCGGGTTAGACTACTTCGGACCAGTTGTGGTAACAATTGGTCGCAGGCA
The DNA here is from genome assembly GCA_937620795.1 of Thecophora atra. Taxonomy (NCBI): domain Eukaryota; kingdom Metazoa; phylum Arthropoda; class Insecta; order Diptera; family Conopidae; genus Thecophora; species Thecophora atra. The sequence goes on from OW569398.1 coordinate 33,223,837, forward strand.
TGAAAAGAGGTGGATCGCGCTCTTCACTTGTTTAACCGAGAGAGCAGTTCACCCTGAGATGGCCCACGATCTCGTAACAGATGCATGAATCGTGATCATACGCAATTTCATCAACCGGCGCGGTGTTCAACAGCAACCGCACTATCGAGTGTCTACCGACTTCGGTCACCAGTGTCCAACACTATTTGGCACTATTGGGTTTGGCCACCAGCAACCGTACTATCGAGTTGCTATCGACTTCGGTCACCAGTGTCCAACACTATTGGGCACTATCGACTTCGGTCACCACTGTCCAACACTATTTGGCACTATCGGCATCGGCCATCAGTAACCGCACTATCGAGTTGCTATCGACTTCGGTCACCAGTTTCCAACACTATTTGGCACTATCGGCTTTGGCCACCAGCAACCGCACTATCGAGTTGCAATCGACTTCGGTCACCAGTGTCCAACACTATTTGGCACTATAGCGGTTGGCCACCAGCAACCGTACTATGGAGTTGCTATCGACTTCGGTCACCAGTGTCCAACACTAATTGGCACTATCGGCTTTGGCCACCAGCAACCGCACTATCGAGTATCTATCGACTTCGGTCACCAGTGCCCAACACTATTTGGCACTATCGGCTTTGGCCAACAGCAACCGCACTATCGAGTTGCTATCGAGTTCGGTCACCAGTGTCCAACCCTATTTGGCACTATCGGCTTTGGCCAACAGCAACCGCACTATCGAGTTGCTATCGACTTCGGTCACCAGTGTCCAACACTAATTGGCACTATCGGCTTTGGCCACCAGCAACCGCACTATCGAGTGTCTATCGACTTCGGTCACCAGTGTCCAACACTATTGGGCACTATCGGCTTTGGCCACCAGCAACCGCACTATCGAGTGTCTATCGACTTCGGTCACCAGTGCCCAACACTATTTGGCACTATCGGCTTTGGCCACCAGCAACCGCACTATCGAGTTGCTATTGACTTCGGTCACCAGTGTCCAACACTAATTGGCACTATCGGCTTTGGCCACCAGCAACCGCACTATCGAGTGTCTATCGACTTCGGTCACCAGTGCCCAACACTATTTGGCACTATCGGCTTTGGCCACCAGCAACCGCACTATCGAGTTGCTATCGACTTCGGTCAACAGTGTCCAACACTATTGGGCACTATCGGCTTTGGCCACCAGCAACCGCACTATCGAGTATCTATCGACTTCGGTCACCAGTGTCCAACACTATTTGGCACTATCGGCTGCGGCCAGCCGCGAGCAAAACTATTTGCTCACCAACTAGGTAGGGCACCTAAACGAGGTACCAAACCAGAGAATATTTGTTGGTGGACGCTCTGACGTCACCAAATAAAATAAAGGCCATCTGCCGAGTAGCGCTTTTCCTCTCACTCTAACAGAACTTTTCGCCTTCCGCATACTAAGGCTTGCCAAGAAGTTGTTACACTTCCTACCACTCACCGCGTCTCTCTTGGTGCTTTGACTACATCCCTCTCTCTCATTATACGTATTATTAGGTATAAAAATTGTTAAGCATTAGTATAAGTATAAGAATTGTTAAGCGAATAATAATAAATGAATAAAAATTAAAAAACCAATAACAACGTCCGAGCTTGCGAGACCCCTTTAAGGAACCCTGGACAAACTGAGTTTTATCCCAGCCTAAGAATAAAACTCGTTATAATCTTCCCTATTATCCTTCTTATCAGGTCAATTAATAGGGACCTCTAAAACTAAATAGATTAACAGAGACTCACACTATATTTTTAAAAAAAATCCAAAGTAACACCACCATAAAAAACCATGAACAGACTCTACAACTACGGAAAAATAACTATGCACTGTTTATTTAAAAACTTTATTTAAATGTTGACAACGAACTACATCGTGGTTGACAACGACTTATAACCATCACACCAAATCCATGTAGATGGTGTCTACCCATGTCGGAATGGCGTCGCAGACCGTGTCCGAATGATGGATCAACATCTTGACATTCAGTCCACCAAAAACCGAAAGTCGATCACAAAATAATTTTAGGCGGAGTCATCATTGTTTTTTTTCTTTTTTTAAAAAAAAGAGAAAAAAAAGGGGAAAAGACAAAGAACACTCATTTCCAAATTTGATTATGATTTTTCTGTTGAACACTGAAATTAAATAACAATAATGAACCAAGAAAAGAAATAAGAACTTTTGAAACTTGTTGCGTTTGCAATTATTCAAAATATTTGCACACGAAGTGGTTAACTAATTACGAAAAACGAAAACTTAATAAACAAGTAAAAATAGCACAATAAGTCATTGTTCTTTAAAATAACGATCAACAAAAATTAAAACGCGTAGAAATTACTAATGCAATTATTTTAAACAAAAATAAATGCACATGCAATAAAATCTGGAATTATTGATCAGCGGAAGACCAAAACGCATGAAAATTGTTTTTGCAATTATTTAAAATCAACGAATAAACGCAACACCAATATCAGAGGACAAAAAAAATAATAAAACATATAATACATGACATGAATATACATACATAATAAGAAACATAATTAAAATACGTAATTAGATACTAGATACATAATTTAATGGCATACGCTAGCGCAAAAGAAAATAAGCAAAGAGAAACTTATACCAAACTTAAGAATAGAATATTGTAATTTGTTAAATTATAAGCAAAAAATTATATAATGCTCTCAAATGCAAACGTCTATGAAGGACATAATATGAATGCAGTAATTTTTAGAAAAAAGAATGGATGTACTTACATAATTATATATAATATAAATTATTGACCAGAAGTACATATGATTTAAGTTATAAAGAATTATTAGAATCTCGAGAAATATTACAATATATTGTGGAAATTTTAAAAGTTTGAGACACGTTTGATATCGCAATTACATACTTGAGACTAAATGTTTGTAATGTTAAAGAAAAAGTTAATTAAACGTAAAATTAAGGAAAAATTTTAAAACAAACGTAAATACAGGACTGTTTGTATGAAATGTCATACTAAACGGAAACTCATAACATACGCTGAAGACGTAGATGCCAAACCATTTTTATAATGCGAAACAACAATCAACTACTTCAAAGGAAGGAAGCGTAGCTGTATCAACAGAAACCGACAGAACAATGAAGATAGAAACGATCATTGTTTTACATAAATTGACGTTGTAAGATGAATGTCATCAAGACCGAATGTTGTCAGCAATAGAGAGACACAGTTTCGCCACTACAAGAAACATAGCGACAACGTGAAACGAAAGCTGTTCGTTGATTTATTATCGTGGAAGCAACCTTTTCAAGCCGTAAAAATAACGAAGGGTCTATGCCTCATATAAAACAGAAGATGTTCGGCGATTTTTGTCGATTTTTTGTAATTTTAATATCAACAACAACAAAAAAAACAGCCCACTTGGGCTAAAGTAAAATATATCCACAAATTCGTTTGATGGCCATCCGAAAGCGTGATTATGAGCATTGACTGAAACAACGCTTGGCACTCATAAATTGCAGTCATCTTTTCGAAAGAAGTAATATCACCTGAAGTACATGCATTGAAGATATCGCGATTGCGAATTCCTTCGCATTTACGTTAAAAACACGATCAATACCTTAGTCCAAATTTTGGTACTTTATTAACAAAAATGTAGCACGAATTCTTTTTAGTAATAACTTTAATACGTACTTATTTTTCATTATAATTAAAAATAATACGACGTTCACCGAAATCTTTGTTTCACTGTTTTTAATGCTGTTTTGAAAATCCCAATCAAATTTTCTGTACACATTGAATGACACAGAAACAAGAACAACACTGTGGTACAACTCACGTATTGTGTACGTGAATTCAACAGTGCATAAAAAACAGACGTCAAACCGATTTTAGAAACGGCGAATTCAAAGTGTTTAATCTCTTTATCTCTGCATAAACAACGAGCATATATTATAAAGAGATTACAAAGGCGAATTCACGGCGAAAATATTTTGACGAGATATACAACGATCAGGGACGGACCATTTGACTCGACTCGAACTTCGTTCGCTATTGTTTCAGGCAGCAGAATGCCGTATAAACTTATGCAAAAAAGTGCTTCCATCGTGGACATACGATGTGTGAAGTAAAACAAATGGAGATTATAGATTTCTCTAACGAGGAGAGGCAACGGGTAAATTTAGCTTCTTATTATTTTACAATAACAATTCCCAATCGTCCGCTCAGGCAGACGAAACAACACTGTCTGTTGTTATTTCTTCGATGGTTGAGAATATGCTTTTGTGATTTGTTTATCAGAGGTTGAAGAGAAGCAAGGGGTTGTCCCTGTTTATGACTTTTCTGCTTCTGATCATTTCACAAATTTTTACATTTTCAGCTTCTGAGTATTTTTGGCTTCTTCAGGGAAATGGTCCGTCCCTGATCGTTGTATATCTCGTCAAAATATTTTTGCCGTGAATTCGCCTTTGCAATCTCTTTATAATATATGATCGTTGGTCGAAGCAAGCCAAGAACCGTTAAAATGAAAGCGCAGCATTTTTGCTTCGTTTCGCTTGGTCAACGTACCGGCCTCTGTTAAAACAAATCATGTCAACAATTCGAAGTTAAATAAGTAAGAAAACTTTTAGGCAGAATTTTTAAGCTATTAAAAAGAACAGTAAAAAGAAATGCAACTAATGAAAATGCGTCGCACGAAAGTTCTACTTATAAAAGTATAACATCCGATTGCGAAATTAATATCATGCGAATAACTGATCCACATCAGCGCCGTCAAGTGACGACGCCAAAGTTGATGTGTAACCGTAAGATTAATTTTAAGTATAGTTGATAAGAAATTTTATTAAATCATTGATCATTAGTGTTAGAGTTCTCAGGATTAACAGTAATTACAAATTAAAACACTCAGCGAAAATCCACTAGCGTTATTATTACAACAGGACTCCACGGGAGGTGTTACATCACCGCGATACACACTGCAACACACCCATTTCAACTAAATTCGCCTGCCAGAGATCATCTATCCCTTTAGTTATAACACGCCTTCGCTTAAGTTCTTACGTGCTTGTCTGTGAAGCTCCTCTACTACAGCTTGCTTTTTACTCATATTCTAAGAACTCCTTGAGAACTTACTCTGTCTATATATCTTGGCCTTTCGTTTGAGTTTCTTCCTCGGATGTTACTCCTTTTTTATTGCTTCGTTTATACACATTTCAAGTTGATTTAACAATTATAGTAGCATCGCTAAGTAATTTTTCCCTTATTACATAATTTTCTTCTCTCCTTTTTAAGTCAGCCTTTAACTCTTTTATACTATCTTCAACAAGTGATGGAAAAGTTTTTATTTTTTCATCAATATCTTTATCTATTTTTTCGCTTTTCAAAGTATTTTCTTCTTTGAGTTCTACCTCTAACTGCTTAATACTATAAACTAGTGTTTGAAAGTTTTCTGTGACTTTTGTAATTATTTTGTTTATTTGTTCCTTTAGTATATTATTTTCATTTTTAAGAATTCGAGAATTGAAAATCGTTGAATTGAATTGAATGCTAGACAAATTAGTGCTGTTGAAGATAATATAATTATATATATGTTTACATTTACGTTATTTTCATATAAAAAAGAAAAATGGTGAACAAAATCTGCAGCGCTAGAGCTTCAACAAAAAAAAAAAGAAACTGTCGGTGAACAAAAGTACAAGAAAAACGGTCTCGTTTTCGGTGTCCACGAGTTGGGATTTTTTTAAATCCCATATGAAAGGTCCATCATTCGACAAAAATTAGATCTGCAAATAAAATATAATAAGCTCTAAAATAACATTGGACAGTGATCTGCAATTAAACGTTCAATTAAAGACTTAGAAGTGTAATCAAGTGTTAAAAAAAAATGTACAAGACAAAACCAAATACCAACAGCCACAAAAAATTAAAACTGTCCTGCCTTCTCAGCAGCAAGCAACCAGCTTCTTCGGTTTGGATGAGGAATCATCAGCATTTATTAAAAACACCACCGCTACTTATGCGCGTTGTAGTGAGTCATAGAACATTTTTTATACCCTACACGTTAAGGTTGAGGGTATATTCACTTTCTACCGGAGTGTGTAACGCATAGAACTAGACAAGATATGTATGCAAAAGTATATATATTCTTGATCAGCATCACCACCAAAATTGAAATAACGATGTCTGTCCGTCTGTCTGTCTGTCTGTCTGTCTGTACGTTGAAATCACGATCACAGGAGAACGGATTAAGATTTCAAAATGAAATTTGGCAAAAAATATTCGTTGCTATGTTGGGGTGTTTCATATTGAAAATGGGCAAAATCGCCCAAGGACCACGCCTACTTTTTATATCGAGAGTGCAGTTTTAGATTACATAGGTCATGGAGAGTTTTACATGGATTATATTGAAAAGTATATAAGTTTCCCGAATAATGGTGTACATAATATTGTAGTTTGTGAACCAATAATATTCTGTTGGGAAAAAAATGGGCGGGACACGCCTCGTTTTTACCCATCCACCCAGTATTACCATATATTTTATACCCTACACCAAAATTTTGAGAGTAATTGCACTTAGTACCGCTGTTTGTAACGCACAGAAATAGTTAAGCAGCTATAATTATAGTTTATCTTATATATCTTATATATAGGAGTATATATGCAGCTTTAAGGTGTAGGGTATTTCGGGTACAGTCCGGCTGTAGACAACACCTTTACTAGTTTTTTCTTTTCGTTTTTTCGTTTGGCACTTCACTAGCAACAAGCGTTAAGAAAGGCTTCGTCTCCAACGCCAGATTGAAGTACAGCAGCTGGTTTAACAACGTCCTTAGCAGTTATACAAAAACTCGATCGTGTATGGTTATGACTGCTGTATTTATTCGTGTCCTTGACCATTCTTGTACACCACAGCTTGGCTACTGGGTAAAAATAAACTGGCATTAGCACGTGAAATTACTGTTCGTAAATATTGCACGTTTAGACTAATTGAGAGTTGCAGATAATTTTGTGAAATACATATACCACCAACAAAGTAATTTTATTTCGCACAGTCATAGAATGCAATGCATCGAAACGTTTAAGATAATTGGCGAAACAAAAATATATCAATTTCTTGTTCGAAATATACCCTCGTTAATTCATCCGACAATACTCTCAATTAAAATCTTAAAATCAGTCTAAAAAGTGCACAATTTATATAACAAAATAATAATAACAAAATATTGTTGAAATAGTATTGAATTGCATAATGTTTGAAAATTAAGTATCCAAATTCATTAGTTTTGGTTAAATTTATCTAATCATTTGTTTTTTTTAAGTTCAAAAGATTGTACGTTTATTTCAGTTCTGTATTTACATATATGTATATCAATAATATCCTTAGCATATAAAGTTTTTTTTTTTAAATAACGGCTAGTATCCAAACAATCTAAATGATTTTTATTGCTGCCTATGTACATTTAAGAGTAATTTCAGGGTCCCGAGCTACCTTTGTGGGCGCTTTCAACAAGAGTTCGCAACCAGGTAATTGCATTTGTAAAAACAATTTGCTAAGTTTTAGGGACAGTATTTTTTTTTCCCCCCCTTTATTGACATACATAAAATATCAACCCGCCAAAAAGAAAATAAATTGCCGTTAAAATAAAGTGAATAAATTTTGAAAATGTTGTGAACTTTTTATATTAGGTTAATAGGTGTGTTAGCGGTTTCACCCCGCGTAGGCCAGGCGACACAAAAACGAGTGGGGTTGGCGCAACAGCGTTCCAACGCGCCAACCATGGTAGGGTGCGTAGAGAAGGGGGAGGGATATACCATCTCCTCCCCTCCCCTCCACTCATCTGTATTTTTCCGTCCAGTATCCGCGTAATCTTATTTCTTTTTGTCTTACCACGACGAAACAACCGCCACACGTCTTAGTATCGATAGCGAGTGATTATAGTCGTGTAGTTTTTTTTAATCGGTCTGGTTAATGGCTGTAGAGCCAAAGTAAGCCTCAGCTCGTGCCTTTCGTTTTGTGACTGGGGTTTCCGCTATTGGGGTTTTTGTCAGTGCATTTTTCATCATGTTTTGCAGTAATATCGAGTTCAGGCAGTAATTGTTTATCTTCATCATCCTCCACTTCAGAGTAAAAGTTATCGTTATCTTCGTCGTCGTCGTTGTAATCCTCGTCATCATTTTTGATTAGGGTTTCGTTGGATAAATCGAATTTTGGTTCTTTAGCTGGAGTGCTTGTTTTAAGTTGTAGTGAAAACTTCATTTTTATGTCATGTTTCTTGTTATTAATATTTATGTTCGATTTTTGAATCAATTTAATAAGAGACTTTGTAAGGCCTTTTCTAATTGATTTTTAGCACTCGCCTAGTTTTAATCACATCTTTTATAATTTTTTCATCCCTTTTGGCAATATATCGGAACAGCTTTCAGATCAGCTATAAACAGCTATCAGATCAGTAATTTGATCTAATCTAAATTTAAAACTGTTTGCCAGATGTATTCCAACGATGATGAATTTAAATTGGTTACAAGAAAAGGTGTATTTCCACACAAATACATCAACTCGTTAAGTCGACTTAAAGAAACCTCTCTTCCTATTCAAGCAGAATTTTATAGTCGCTTGACAAATAAGACTTGCTCCACGGAAGTTTGTATACAAGCACTTAAAGTATGGTTAACGTTTAAATGCAAAACACTTGAGTATTGCATGCTTCTATATCTGAAAACAGATGTTTTAATTTGAACAGACATTTTCGAAAACTTTAGAAAAATATGTAAAAAAATTTATAATCTAGATTTGTGTCAATACTACACCGCCAAGGCCTATCTTGGGATGGAATGTTAAAGACTACAAAAATACAACTTGAACTGTTTACAGATATAGACGTGTGTTTATTCATTCAGAAAAGTGTAAGGGAGATATTGTCCAATGCACCAAAATGAATTCAAATGCAAATAATAAATATATGGTGGATTAGGATTGCAATAAGCCATCAGAATATTTAATGTATTTGGATGCCAATAATTTATATGCTTGGGCAATGTCACAATGCCTAGCTTATGGATGTTTTGAGTGTTTGACAGATACTAATAATTTCGACGTAGAGGAAATTAATCAAAATGCAGAATTTGGCTTTATTCTTCTAATAAGAAGAATACTTCTAAAGTTGATCTAGATTCTAGAATATCCTGAAAATCGCCACGATCCTCATAACGACTTACCATTTTGCGCTCAAAATAAAATTCCTCCCAATTCTAAATCCAATAATCAGTGATTAAACCAAATATTTCATTACAATGCATAAAAATTGGTAATGGCAATTACAATTCTATAAAATACATAGAATATTAAAATTTAAGCAGTCTTGTTGGTTAAAACAGTACATTGACTTGAATACTTCCCATAGAACAACAGCCAAAAATAGCTCCGAGAGGAACATTTTTCAACTCCTCAATAATGCGGTATATGGAAAGGCTATGGACTAAGAAGGATGTAAAAATTTTAGCAGAATGGGAACGTAAAGGAAAACATTTAGGAGCCAGAGCTCTAATAGCGAAACCAAATTTTCACAGTATGTCTTACTTTACACGTGAAATGGCTGCTGTGGAAATGAATAGAGCATGCTCTGTCTATAATAAACGAATTTACTTGGGATTTGTAGTTTTGAATTATCCAAATGAAAAATGTACGATTTCAACTATGGTCATATGAAGCCTAAATTCACAACAAGTCTCAATTTAAGTTGTATGGATATGCATTCCTTTATATATTCCATGCGGTGTGAAGATTTTTATACTGATATTCGTGACGATTGATACATCTAAATATTCACCTACCAATCCTTTCCATATGCCGCTTAAAAATGGTAAAGTCTTGGGTTTAAGGAAAGACGAGAACAAAGGGAAATTTATAAAAGAATTTGCAGGTCTGCGATCCAAAATGTATACAACGCAAGTAGTTGGCTGCGGGGAAATTAAAAAGGCCAAAGGTGTCAAGGCCACAGTTTTACATAAGTTAAGTTTAAGTGATTACAAAGATTGTTTAGTTAATAAGAGAATTATATATGGAGACATGTTTAATTTTAGATCTAAACTCTATTACATATATACGGAACATGTCCATAAGATAGCTTTAGGTCCATTAGATGATAAACGTTAAACTAGAGAAGATAACATTCACACCTACGCGTGGAATCATTATAAGAGAGATATAGAATCAGTGCACAGTGTCCATTATGAGAATGACACTTGTTTTGCAGGGAGTATGTTTCTATAAGTTTTTGGGAATTTTTCATATGCCATTGCTTCAACATTAATTACAGGTTTTCTTAGGAACTGTTCAATCCAATGTTTTTTTTCTCATATATAACATTCTCATCAGATGTAGACCTTTATAATGTTAGTTCATGTTAAAATTCAGAATTAATTTATTAAAATCTTCAGCAAATTCTAATAGCATATTCAATGGTGTACAAAACATAATATATACATTTTTTATTTCAATATCCATTGTTAATATATATTGTTTGAAAACCATCCAGCATCATTGAGCATATTAGTCTGGAGTGTATTCAATGAGACATAGTTTTTTACTATTGAAGTTACACCAAGATGACGTGTACGACAAATCTCCACTGCGTTCACCTCATAGCGAATTTCATCAAACATGAAGGCAACGCAACTCTTTTTTAATCTTGCATTGGCTCTTGGTTCTCTATTTTCTACGGTAGCTGTTTCTTCAATATAAATTAAAATCTCACGGGGTAAAACGTAAAGGTTTTGATTTTGAATGGATATCCCTATCTCATCATTGCATTTATATGATTGTAAATACGGTGAATAGCTATGATATTCCTTTTTGATAACACCTTCATCATAAAGCGGTGAACACCGTCTGACCACCGATTCACGATGCTCGTAGTTCTTCCCCAACACCAAAGTAGTAAGTTTATTGCGCAAGGTGCATGCTAGCTGCAACGTCTAGAGGCTTTTGCGCGCCAAGCCACTTCAGCCAATCATGGGGCTGCTACCAGCTGACACGCTGACGCCGTACGTAAGACCATTTATGTACACCGGGTTAGACTACTTCGGACCAGTTGTGGTAACAATTGGTCGCAGGCATGAAAAGAGGTGGATCGCGCTCTTCACTTGTTTAACCGAGAGAGCAGTTCACCCCGAGATGGCTCACGATCTCGCAACAGATGCATGCATCGTGATCATACGCAATTTCATCAACCGCCGCGGTGTTCACCAGCAACCGCAATATCGAGTGTCTATCGACTTCGGTCACCAGAGTCCAACACTATTTGGCACTATCGGGTTTGGCCACCAGCAACCGTACTATTGAGTTGCTATCGACTTCGGTCACCAGTGTCCAACACTAATTGGCACTATCGGCTTTGGCCACCAGCAACCGCACTATCGAGTGTCTATCGAATTCGGTCACCAGTGTCCAACACTATTTGGCACTATCCGGTGCGGCCAGCGGCTAGCAAAACTATTTGCTCACCAACTAGGTAGGGCACCTAAACAAGGTACCAAACCAGAGAATATTTGTTGGTGGACGCTCTGACGTCACCAAATAAAATAAAGGCCATCTGCCCAGTAGCGCTTTTGCCCTCACTCTAACAGAACTTTTCGCCTTCCGCATATTAAGGCCTTCTGCCAAGAAGTTGTTACACTTCCTACCACTCACCGCGTCTCTCTTGGTGCTTTGAGTAGGTGATACATATTGTGCAGCTGCTGCGGGATACTCTATCCCTCTCTCTCATTATACGTATTATTAGGTATAAAAATTGTTAAGCATTAGTATAAGTATAAGAATTGTTAAGCGAATAATAATAAATGAATAAAAATTAAAAAACCAATAACAACGTCCGAGCTTGCGAGACCCCTTTAAGGAACCCTGGACAAACTGAGTTTTATCCCAGCCTAAGAATAAAACTCGTTATAATCTTCCCTATTATCCTTCTTATCAGGTCAACTAATAGGGACCTCTAAAACTAAATAGATAAACAGAGCATTTCACACTATATTTTTAAGAAAAATCCAAAGTAACACCACCATAAAAAACCATGAACAGACTCTCCAACTACGGAAAAATAACTATGCACTGTTTATTAAAAAACTTTATTTAAATGTTGACAACGAACTACATCGTGGTTGACAACGACTTATAACCATCACACCAAATCCATGTAGATGGTGTCTACCCATGTCGGAATGGCGTCGCAGACCGTGTCCGAATGATGGATCAGCATCTTGACATTCAGTCCACCAAAAACCGAAAGTCGATCACAAAATAAACCAGAAGTCGATCATTAAATAATTTTAATAAAGAGAAAAAAAGGGGAAAAGACAAAGAACACTCATTTCCAATTTTGATTTTTCTGTTGAACACTGATATTAAATAACAATAACGAACCAAGAAAAGAAATAAGAACTTTTGAAACTTGTTGCGTTTGCAATTGTTCAAAATATTTGCACACGAAGTGGTTAACTAATTACGAAAAACGAAAACTTAATAAACAAGTAAAAATAGCACAATAAGTCATTGTTCTTTAAAATGTCGATCAACAAAAATTAAAACACGTAGAAATTTCCAATGCAATTATTTTAAACAAAAAAAATGAACATGCAATAAAATCTGGAATTATTGATCAGCGGAAGACCAAAACGCATGAAAATTGTTTTTGCAATTATTTAAAATCAACAAATAAACGCAAAACCAATATCAGAGGACAAAAAAAATAATAAAACATATAATACATGACATGAATATACATACATAATAAGAAACATAATTAAAATACGTAATTAGATACTAGATACATAATTTAATGGCATACGCTAGCGCAAAAGAAAATAAGCAAAGAGAAACTTATACCAAACTTAAGAATAGAATATTGTAATTTGTTAAATTATAAGCAAAAAATTATATAATGCTCTCAAATGCAAACGTCTATGAAGCACATAATATAAATGCAGTCATTTTTAGAAAAAAGAATGGATGTACTTTCATAATTATATATATAATATAAATTATTAATAAAACTATATAATTAATTTTATCTTGTCTGAGACAAACCTCACAGCAATGAGTAGCACTAACTAAATAATTTATATTATAATATATCCCTAATTATACTATAAATATAAACTAAATAGTTAAATTATTTATTAACAATAATATATAAAAATATAAAATTTATATGAAAGATAAATTTCATATAAATAATTTTATCTTACTAACTAATACACAACTCATATACCCCGAGTAAATCCTCTAAAATACAATTGAAATTTCTAATATATCCCTAATTATGTTAAACTCTAAGTATTTAGATTTTTTAGATAAAACTATATAATTAATTTTATCTTGTCTAATTATACTATAAATATAAACTAAATAGTTAAATTATTTATTAGCAATAATATATAAAAATATAAAATTTATATAAAAGATAAATTTCATATAAATAATTTTATCTTACTAACTAATACACAACTCATATACCGCGAGTAAATCCTCTAAAATACTATTAAAATTCTAATATATTCTTAATTATATTTAACTCTTAGTATTTAGATTTTTTAGATAAAACTATATAACTAATTTTATCTTGTCTGAGACAAACCTCACAGCAATGAGTAGCACTAACTAAATAATTTATATTATAATATATCCCTAATTATACTGTTCAAATCCGCGTAGAGATTTGTTATTTGTTTGAAGTTAGTTCAGGCACATAAACCTGAACTAAAGGATTTGTTATTTATTTGAAGTTAGTTCAGGCACATAAACCTGAACTAAAGGATTTTTGCTATTTGTTTGAAGTTAGTTCAGGCACATAAACCTGAACTAAAGGATTTTTGCACAAACAGCACTTGAAACTGTTTGCACTTAGGTGGATTTGATTTTAGTTCAAGCACATGAACTTGAACTAAAGCGGAATCTAGACTAAAAATGAAACGGTTGATTTCGTTGACAAATTCAGACTTGTCGTTTATTAATTATTTTGGCTCTTATATACTTAAATTAATTACAAACACCAATGTAACAAAATGCAGAATTGCAGTAGCCTTGGCATTGCATGAACTTGATTGAACCTTTTGGTAACCGTTCAACGACGGCGTTGAACTCGCGTTTGCCATTTTTGCTGACATAGCAATCTGCAATGCCACGGCTAGCTGCGCTGCACAAAGCACAAATATAAACAAAATAAAGTTATTTTTCTTGGCCATGAACTCGTGCAATGACAGTGTTTTCGGACTATACATTACGCAATGCGATTTCATGTGAAGGCATCAAGCAATGAATAATATGTATAATTGTTTTTATTGGAATTATACATTTTCTCCCCCTGGTGACGTCAGCACGTATAATGACGTCACAAAAGTTCTTATTCGATCGATATCGCGAAGTCTGGGGATGTTGAAATCTGACGTGGTGCTGGTTGTGGATTTCTGTTGAGTGGTTGTGCGGTGGATGATCTCGCCTTTATGATGATGACTACGATGACCGTTAATGAAATGATTAGCGCGGTGTATCCTATTGTTGTATGATGGTAATTGTGACTGTCAATTCGTGATGGTAAATTCCATATCTCTTGTTGTTTAAGTGATTCTTGAAGCTTTCTGAGTTGTTCCAGTCGCGTGTTGTACTGCTGGGGTTCGTGAAGAGGTATATGAAGTTGTTCTGGCTTCGCCACGTCCGTCAAATTTCCAAATCCTGCGTATGATGTGTACAGATTACTGGAATATGATCGCTGGGCCTGGATCGTTGTGTCCTTATCCTTGATTACACATTGAGGTTGTAGAGTGATAATGCCAGATTTCTTCAGATTGAGCTGCTGAACTTCCTCGTTGCATACGGCGGTGATTCGACTTGGGCTGCTAACGGTGTACAACCACTGATTCCTATGTGATAGTTGAGTCCAGGTTGACTTTAATTTCTCTTCCTCAACATTGCAATCAGCTCTGCTATCGTTGTGCAGCAGATTTATCTCACAAGAGCACATTTCAGACACCTTCATGTATATCTGAAAGTTGTTAGTACATAAATAACCGTTTTCCTTTATTTTGACGCATGAGCTTAAATCATAACTACTCATAGAGATGTATTGGTCTCGATGAGAATTTATCGCCAATATGTCATTGCAACGTTTTATTTTTACAAAAACGTTGTTGACTGTCGTCGGCAACGCTATTAGCTTGTATAACGTAAACGACTGTTGGTCGCAGAGTGGAATAGATATGTTGAATCGCACTTGGTTTTATGTTAATCCACCTTCTGCCGACATTAATTTATATAGTTGAGTGTAGTCATCATGGTGTATGGGCAGTTGAAGAAAAGAAGGCAAATGATTTCTGATTTTTACTAACTCTTGCTGTAATTGCTGAGGTGTCAGAAGACTAGTAGTGATTCTTCCGTGATGAGTATCCGTAAGCACATCTATAATAGAAACTTGTACACGTTGCAGGTTCGCGGCTACCACGATGAGTTGCATGGCTGACGATAGAAAACTTTGAAGAACCTTGGATTGGTACTCCGTGTCCGAAATCTTCTTCCATGTCTTGTTAACCTAGTTGTCGATGTTGTCGAATTTACGTTTGCTCTCCAATTGATCATGTTTAAATATGTTGATCGTAGCATCAAGTATTGATGTTTGGTTTTTGAGCAAATGTTGAAGATGGCCTTCATTTTGTTTAACTGCCTCAATGGTATCAGACATTTGATTCTCGTATTCCGAGTCTAAAACTCCAAACAGAGAATGGGCCACATTACCCACAAAGTTTAGTGCTCCTCGCTTAGTTCTACTATTCCTTGACATTTTTTCTTTAGGTAGGGTGGCTGCTAATAAACTGTTGTCTAATTTAAGTCTTTCTTCGGCGTGCTCCAGTGTCGTTACTACATCGCCACAAATCTGTTTCAGGGTCATGATTTGACATAATTTCCGTAAAGTACGAGTCTTATTCGAGAAGATCTCCATTTCTGACCAATACGGTTTAAGATCATAGTACACAATGAGACGCCAATTGGATCTGGCTATCTTCATGGATCCGAGTGCGTCAAAATGCATCCCCATCCTGGAGTCGAATTCTTGGTTTTCAACCCCTGTTGCCAAAACTATCGGCAGCATAACTATTGCGATCAGTAGTGCTGTGACTAATGTCGATGATCGTCGCGGTCTTTTGTGCTCAGGTTGTGATTTATCATTATACCGTTGACATGCTGATTGGCTTGAAGAGGATTCATTACTGCTTGTGTGATCCTTTCGCGGCAGGGGATCTATGTTGTTTTCTATGGGTAGTGGAGCTAGGCGATGAATAGGACGCTTGAATGTACCTGATGTGGTTTTTACTTCCACTACTCGGACCAGCTCGGCAATTCCTTTATGTATTTTTGTTATTCTACCAAGTGGCCACTGAAGAACTGGCGTGTCGTCCTGTTTAATAATTACCACAGTCCCGTCCTTGATGTTATTGGCCTGTTCCCTCCATTTGTATCGGTGCTGAAGTTCGTTTAAATAGTCGCGGGACCATCTTTGCCAGAATTCATGCTTCACTTGAGAGACCGCCTTCCATCGAGCTTCTAGACTTGCCTTTTGTTCCACCGCTCTTGCATCAACTTGGGCTGTTAGCGGTTCCCCGATGAGGAAATGGCCAGGAGTCAGCGCTGTTAAGTCGTTAGGGTCATTGGACATCGGGCTAATTGGCCTGGAATTTAATATGGCTTCGGCTTCTACAATGATGGTTTCCAATTCCTCGTATGTTAGCGAGGCTGCAGCGGTGCTTCTCAACAACAGATGTTTTGCGGACTTCACTGCTGCTTCCCAAAGCCCTCCAAAGTGAGGAGCTCTAGGTGGGATAAAATGGAAATTGATTCCCTTTTTACTGCATGTGTTCACAATTTTCTCTCTGGCGCTTGGTGAATAGATTGATGTCGTTAATTCTACGAGTTGATTTCTGGCTCCAACGAAGTTTGTCGCATTATCGCTGTAAAGGTTTTGACAGCGTCCTCTTCGTGCAATGAACCTTTTAAGCGCTCCGAGGAATGCATTTGTTGTTAAGTCACTAACGAGCTCTAGATGCACTGCTTTAGTTGTGAAACAACAGAATATGGCCAAATAAGCCTTTGTGGGTCGTTTTCCACGCAGCTTATAATGAATCCAAAATGGCCCGCAGTAATCCACACCGGCATTTATAAATGGTCGCGCTGGCGTTACTCTGGCTGCTGGTAGATTTCCCATTAGTTGCTGTAACAATTGTGGGCGTGCCTTGAAACAACGGACACAGTGGTGAACTATTGACCTGGCCATACTAGCAGCCTTGACTGGCCAAAATCGTTGTTTAGTTAGTGCTACCAATGTCGTTGGTCCACAGTGCATATTTTCTTCATGTATCGTCTGCATCAAAAGCTTAACTACCGGATCATTATATGGAAGACACATTTGGTGTTTGTTTTCGTTTGGTAAACTTGAAGCTTGCAGTCTTCCTCCTACTCTTAAGATGCCTTCCCCATCCAGAAATGGTTTCAGACAATGAATTGTGCTGTTTGTTTTAACAACGTTATCCTTCTGAAGATCCCTGATTTCTGATGCAAAATCGCCAGCTTGAATGGCCTTAGTAATCATTTTTAGTGCACTGTCTAATTCGAGTGGAGAAAGTGCCCAAGAGTTGTGCTGTTCTTTTTGCAAATGTCTCATCCGTTTTCCAAATCGAATGACATAGCCCAAGATTCGTTGTAGTTTTCTAAAAGAATTTTTGTGATTTATGGAGTAAATTATAGTTGCCGCTTCTACTTGCGCAGTGATTAATGATGCGGGCGCTTTTCTTTTGCCTTCTTGTGTTGACTTTATTTTGTACTCGCACGCAGGTCGAATCCATTCTGTTTCTCTCCCGTGTAAAAACAGAGGCCCGTAAAACCACAAATCGCATTGCGTAAAGCTGCGAGGATTGCAACCCCTTGATAGCACGTCTGTTGCGTTTTGTTTTGATGGTACATAGCGCCATTGCATCGCAGTTGATAAATCTTGGATTTTAGCAATTCTGTTGGCTACAAAAACCTCGTATGAGGACGAATCCGTGTTGATCCATGCCAGCACCACTTCCGAGTCAGACCAGAAGTGCGTGCAGTCGATGCCGTACTGTAGATCACGTTGTACTCGTGCTGCGAGCTCTGCCCCTAGGAGTGCAGCACATAATTCTAACCGGACAATTGTTTGACGTTGGCGATTCAATGGAGCAACTCGCGATTTAGCACATAGTAGTCTCACAAGTATCCTTCCGTTGCTTGTTACTGACCTGAGGTATATAACAGCTCCATATGCCTTTTCAGAGGCGTCAGTGAAAACATGTAGCTGCCATGACTTGGGTATTTCATGATTATAGATGTGGCGAGGAAATTCCCAGTTGTTTAATTCATTGAAGCTCTGTCGAAAATCTGTCCATTCGTTGTGTTGCTGAGTGGACAATGGTTCATCCCATGATATTTTAACGTCCCATAATTGCTGTAAAAATATCTTGGCGATGATAACAACCGGTGCCATGATTCCTAGTGGATCAAATATGCGTGCCACATCTGAGCTAACGCTCCGCTTTGTGGCGAGTCTTCTACTGCTGCACGTGGAACCAATTTTTATACGAAAGGAGTCGGTTTTCGGTAACCAAGCCAGTCCTAATGTCTTGACATAATCATTCGATTTGGTATCGAAGTCAAGGTTGATTTCGTGGTGATCTGTTGGTATTTCATGAAGCAGTTGAGGATGATTTGCACACCACTTCCTAAGTTCAAATCCAGCAGAGCTTAAGATCGTTGTAATTTCCTTCTGAATTAAGATTGCTGATGATAGACTGTTGCTCCCAACTAGGCAATCGTACACGTAGAAGTTATTTTTTAACGCTTCAGATCCTAGAGGGTGGTTAGACTGGTTCTCCTTTGCTAACTGCTGCAGACATCGGATTGCCAGATAAGGCGCTGCTCTCGTTCCATAGGTCACGGTGTTGAGTTGATAGTACTTCAATTTTGCCTCTGGCGCTGCTCTCCAAATTATTAACTGATACTTGCGGTCATCTGGGTGTACCAGTATCTGCCTATACATCTTCTGTATGTCGGCGGTGAAAACGTATCGTGGCAGCCGGAAGCGAAGTAATAAGGTAAAAAGGTAATTTTGGATGACAGCACCTGTATGCATGATTTCATTTAATGAAAGACTTGATGACGTTTTGGCTGAGGCATCAAACACCACGCGAAGTTTCATACTGCTACTTTCTGGTCTTATGACGCAATGATGTGGGATAACGTAGCACATGTTATCCCATTGGTGACTGTGAACTTCGGTCATATGACCTAGCCGCTCATATTCGTCCATGATTTCTGCATAAGCTCTTTTTAGTTCATAGTTTTTGGACAATTGCCTTTCGAGTGCTAAAAAACGGTTGAGGGCCATGTTCTTTGATTCTCCCAATGTTTCAGGATTGTCATAAAAGGGTATCTTAACCATGAACCGTCCTTCAGGGACCCTCACGGTGTTGTGAATAAAGTGTGACTCACAACGCTTCTCAGTTGCTAAAAATTCTGGCGCGTTGCCTTCCTTCTCTTCTAAGCGCCAAAATTTCTCCAGTAGCTTGTTAGTTGTTTCCTCGTCTTCACTAAATACGCCGCAAGTAGCTGTATCCTGTTGTAATCCGTCAATCTTTCCAGTCACGACCCACCCAAATACTGTGTTTTGTAATTTGGGCAGCTTGCTGCCAAGATCGATCTGCCCGACTGACATGATTTGATGGAAGAATTCTGCGCCCAATAATACATCTATCCTCCCGGGTTGATTGAATGTGGGATCGGCCAGTTGTATATCTCTTGGAATCTGCCATGATGACACATTAAGCAGCAATGATGGTTGATCGTTGACTATTGTTGGCAGTACTAATGCTTCAAGCCGTGATGCGAATTGTCCAGTATTTGACCGCATCCCTACATTGATTCTGTGCCTGCATTCTTTTCCTTGAGCGCCAATTCCCTCTAGAGCGACGGAAGTATGTTTTCTTTGAACTCCGAGCTGCTTCACAAGCCTCTCTGTGACGAGATTTACTTGGGAGCCCGAGTCTATGATGGCTCTGCATTCTACTTCAAGGCCACTGTTCGACACAAGTCGAAGACGAACAGTGCTGAGTACTACATATTTTTTGTTAGGTGTATCCGCTGCTGTTGATAAACTAACTGGATTTGCTGGGGCGACTACAAGGCTCTGTGTTTTCGTGACGCTGACTCCTAGTGTACCTTCCTTCCTGGATACTTCGTTCTTTTCATTGATGTGTAAGAGAGAGTTGTGCAACTTGTTGCACTTAGTGCATTTTCTTGAAGAACAGGCTTTGGCGAAAGGTCCCTCCTTGAGGCAATTGAGGCATAATTTATTTTTCTTGATGAGTTGAATTCGATCGACTGGTTTCAGGTTCAGAAACTGCGCGCATGCAAAGATTTAATGGGTTCCCTTCTTGCATACTATACACTCATGACGTAATTCATGTTTTGTTGATATTGCAGCAGTGTATAATCTTGGTTTAACATGCTTTTCCTTGTAGTTAACTGCTTCTAATGCTTGAAACTGGGATTCAAGGAACGCTAAGAATTCCTTGATATTTGGCAATTCTTTCGGGTTCTTCAAGGATCTTTCATACATCACATATGTATCTTTGTCCATCTTTTTTAGTAGGAGGTATAGAAGAAGTGGATCCCATGATGATGTCCTAATGCCCAAACCTTCGAGTGACATCAGGCATTCATGTGTGGTATCATGTAAGCTTTTGATCGAAGTCACTGATGGTGCGTTAAATGGCGTTTCGAGAAGCCTGTTGATCAGAGTGGAGCACAAAATCCGTTTGTTGTTGTACCTGTCCTTGATCATGTCCCATGCGACGTCGTAATTGCTTTCAGTAAGCTCTAAATGTCTTATTAGCTTCTCTGCGTCTCCGATAAGGTTTGTTTTCAGGTACCACATCTTGTGTACCTTAGGAAGAGGTTGTTCGTGCACCAATTGCGCGAACATGTCGAAAAATGGACGCCATTTCATGTAGTCACCATCAAATTGTGGAATGGTGACTCTGGGTAACCTGAGCGGTTTGTTGTTCGAGATCGTTGCTGCTTGTAATGAAGGTTTCGGTGCCTCGTTCAAGATGAGTAATTGCCTACGCTTTTCTTGCACCCTGTTTTCGCATGCCAAGTATTCGTCGAAGTTGTAACCAACACTGGATGGGTCATCGCATATTTCCCATATGCCGTAGTTTATGTTTTCAATTTCTTGCCACAATTTGGCAATTTGTTGAAGATTTGCTTCCATTAGTTGATCCTGATTATCTGAATGCCTTTCAATGCCATCCAACAGTCGACTCATAGAACCGATGAGTGCACGCTGTCGTCGCATCATCCTGGTGACAACTGCTACTTCGCCTTCTGAACTCTGCTGCTGTGGCAATGGCGTCTTCTTGCTGCCTGATCTCTCGTTGTCAGCATTTGGATCAGCTTCAGAATCCCTATTGGTGTCATTCGTTGTCTTTCGGTGAAGGTCTTGTAGCTCAGCTTCAAACTGTTTCCGATACTGTGTCGCTATAGTCATCACCTCGACGTAGTAGTCCTTTGTAAAGTACTCATGGTTGGTTGGTACGTTAGTCAACTCCATTATTTCTTGGTGTGCGTTAGAAAATTTTGACATTGCTGCAGCTAGTTGGTTAATTCTTTCTTCATAATACGATGTCTTCACTTTTCTGTCCGCCGGATCCTTTTTGTAGTTCCGCACGATTGTGAGGATTGTATTGCCAGTCTCATCCTGAGCGGTGACCAATCCTTCGAACGTCGTCATATTAGTCTGTTGATCAGTCTGGATGATGCACGAAAATTATGACAACACTGTTCTTGTGATGACACGAATCGAGTGTCCACCCGGGGGCGCCAAATGTTCAAATCCGCGTAGGGATTTGTTATTTGTTTGAAGTTAGTTCAGGCACATAAACCTGAACTAAAGGATTTGTTATTTGTTTGAAGTTAGTTCAGGCACATAAACCTGAACTAAAGGATTTTTGCTATTTGTTTGAAGTTAGTTCAGGCACATAAACCTGAACTAAAGGATTTTTGCACAAACAGCACTTGAAACTGTTTGCACTTAGGTGGATTTGATTTTAGTTCAAGCACATGAACTTGAACTAAAGCGGAATCTAGACTAAAAATGAAACGGTTGATTTCGTTGACAAATTCAGACTTGTCGTTTATTAATTATTTTGGCTCTTATATACTTAAATTAATTACAAACACCAATGTAACAAAATGCAGAATTGCAGTAGCCTTGGCATTGCATGAACTTGATTGAACCTTTTGGAAACCGTTCAACGACGGCGTTGAACTCGCGTTGGCCATTTTTGCTGACATAGCAATCTGCAATGCCACGGCTAGCTGCGCTGCACAAAGCACAAATATAAACAAAATAAAGTTATTTTTCTTGGCCATGAACTCGTGCAATGACATTGTTTTCGGACTATACATTACGCAATGCGATTTCATGTGAAGGCATCAAGCAATAAATAATATGTATAATTGTTTTTATTGGAATTATACATATACTATAAATATAAACTAAATAGTTAAATTATTTATTAACAACAATATATAAAAATATAAAATTTATATAAAAGATAAATTTCATATAAATAATTTTATCTTACTAACTAATACACAACACAAATACCCCGAGTAAATCCTCTAAAATACTATTAAAATTTCTAATATATCCCTAATTATATTAAACTCTAAGTATTTAGATTTTTTAGATAAAACTATATAATTAATTTTATCTTGTCAAACCCCACAGCAATGAGTAGCACTAACTAAATAATTTATATTATAATATATCCCGAATTATACTATAAATAGAAACTAAATAGTTAAATTATTTATTAGCAATAATATATAAAAACATAAAATTTATATAAAAGATAAATTTCATATAAATAATTTAATTAAAATATATTTATATATATATATTAATATTAATATATATATTTTTTTTTAATATATAACAAAAAAAAATATTTATAATATAACTTATTTATATTTATAAAATAAATTATTAGCCCTAACTAAATTTATTAAACGATATATAATGATTCAATAATGAATATACAAAAAATATAATTTATTCTATCAAAATAGCCTTTTATCAGGCAATTCATTAAAACAAATAAATTTAATAAATTTTTTATATAATTAATTTTCCTAATTTTATTAAAATAAAAAAATCATTTAAAAACAAGATTTTTCCTATTTTTTTTTTTTTTGAAATGTAAATACATATAATAATTATGTATATAAATATTTATAATATTTTCAATTTTTTTTCACTTTCAATTTCAATTTATTCATTTCAATGTACATATCTTAATTGCTACTACAAATATCCCGCGAAGCGCAAAAGAGCTTTTCTGCAGGATTTTACTATCTAAGAATGTTTTGATTTTGAATGGATATCCCTATCTCATCATTGCATTTATATGATTGTAAATACGGTGAATAGCTATGATATTCCTTTTTGATAACACTTTCATCATAAAGCGGTGAACACCGTCTGACCACCGATTCACGATGCTCGTAGTTCTTCACCAACACCAAAGTAGTAAGTTTATTGCGCAAGGTGCATGCTAGCTGCAACGTCTAGAGGCTTTTGCGCGCCAAGCCACTTCAGCCAATCATGGGGCTGCTACCAGCTGACACGCTGACGCCGTACGTAAGACCATTTATGTACACCGGGTTAGACTACTTCGGACCAGTTGTGGTAACAATTGGTCGCAGGCATGAAAAGAGGTGGATCGCGCTCTTCACTTGTTTAACCGAGAGAGCAGTTCACCCCGAGATGGCTCACGATCTCGCAACAGATGCATGCATCGTGATCATACGCAATTTCATCAACCGCCGCGGTGTTCACCAGCAACCGCAATATCGAGTGTCTATCGACTTCGGTCACCAGAGTCCAACACTATTTGGCACTATCGGGTTTGGCCACCAGCAACCGTACTATTGAGTTGCTATCGACTTCGGTCACCAGTGTCCAACACTAATTGGCACTATCGGCTTTGGCCACCAGCAACCGCACTATCGATTGTCTATCGAATTCGGTCACCAGTGTCCAACACTATTTGGCACTATCCGGTGCGGCCAGCGGCTAGAAAAACTATTTGCTCACCAACTAGGTAGGGCACCTAAACGAGGTACCAAACCAGAGAATATTTGTTGGTGGACGCTCTGACGTCACCAAATAAAATAAAGGCCATCTGCCCAGTAGCGCTTTTGCCCTCACTCTAACAGAACTTTTCGCCTTCCGCATATTAAGGCCTTCTGCCAAGAAGTTGTTACACTTCCTACCACTCACCGCGTCTCCCTTGGTGCTTTGACTAGGTGATACATATTGTGCAGCTGCTGCGGGATACTCTATCCCTCTCTCTCATTATACGTATTATTAGGTATAAAAATTGTTAAGCATTAGTATAAGTATAAGAATTGTTAAGCGAATAATAATAAATGAATAAAAATTAAAAAACCAATAACAACGTCCGAGCTTGCGAGACCCCTTTAAGGAACCCTGGACAAACTGAGTTTTATCCCAGCCTAAGAATAAAACTCGTTATAATCTTCCCTATTATCCTTCTTATCAGGTCAACTAATAGGGACCTCTAAAACTAAATAGATAAACAGAGCATTTCACACTATATTTTTAAGAAAAATCCAAAGTAACACCACCATAAAAAACCATGAACAGACTCTCCAACTACGGAAAAATAACTAAGCACTGTTTATTAAAAAACTTTATTTAAATGTTGACAACGAACTACATCGTGGTTGACAACGACTTATAACCATCACACCAAATCCATGTAGATGGTGTCTACCCATGTCGGAATGGCGTCGCAGACCGTGTCCGAATGATGGATCAGCATCTTGACATTCAGTCCACCAAAAACCGAAAGTCGATCACAAAATAAACCAGAAGTCGATCATTAAATAATTTTAATAAAGAGAAAAAAAAGGGGAAAAGACAAAGAACACTCATTTCCAATTTTGATTTTTCTGTTGAATTAAAATCTCACGGGGTAAAACGTAAAGGTTTTGATTTTGAATGGATATCCCTATCTCATCATTGCATTTATATGATTGTAAATACGGTGAATAGCTATGATATTCCTTTTTGATAACACCTTCATCATAAAGCGGTGAACACCGTCTGACCACCGATTCACGATGCTCGTAGTTCTTCCCCAACACCAAAGTAGTAAGTTTATTGCGCAAGGTGCATGCTAGCTGCAACGTCCAGAGGCTTTTGCGCGCCAAGCCACTTCAGCCAATCATGGGGCTGCTACCAGCTGACACGCTGACGCCGTACGTAAGACCATTTATGTACACCGGGTTAGACTACTTCGGACCAGTTGTGGTAACAATTGGTCGCAGGCATGAAAAGAGGTGGATCGCGCTCTTCACTTGTTTAACAGAGAGAGCAATTCACCCCGAGATGGCTCACGATCTCGCAACAGATGCATGCATCGTGATCATACGCAATTTCATCAACCGCCGCGGAGTTCACCAGCAACCGCACTATCGAGTGTCTATCGACTTCGCTCACCAGTTTCCAACACTATTGGCCACTATCGGCTTTGGCCACCAGCAACCGCACTATCGAGTGTCTATCGACTTCGGTCACCAGTGTCCAATACTATTTGGCCCTAACTAAATTTATTAAACGATATATAATGATTCAATAAAGAATCTACAAAGTATATAATTTATTCTATCAAAATAGCCTTTTATCTGGCAATTCATTAAAACAAATAAATTTAATAAATTTTTTATATTATTAATTTTCCTAATTTTATTAAAATAAACAAATCATTTAAAAACAAGATTTTTCCTATTTTTTTGAAATGTAAATACATATAATAATTATATAAATATTTATAATATTTTCAATTTTTTTTCAATTTCAATTTCAATTTATTCATTTCAATGTACATATCTTAATTGCTACTACAAATATCCCGCGAAGCGCAAAAGAGCTTTTCTGCAGGATTTTACTATCTAACAATGTAAATTTCGTTATTGCTGAAGTATTCAAAAATATTCATTTCAATTGTAATTCATTAATTAATTGTAACCAATAATTCTCAATGTCTCTACCATTTCTCGCGGCCTATTGGGCGTCGCTATAGTGCGGCCTTTAATCATGTTCCGATTTCTCTTATATTCCTTACTTTTCTGTTCTACCTTCTATTGCTAATGTGCATAACTTCATTATGTTAATTGGTATTATTCATCACGAACGCTTTGACTTCTTTTTTCTTCTTCGAAATATTTACTATGTTGGTTAAGTGCAGAGGCAGCCGATTTAGCAAAGTTGGCAGAAGTACATTATGCGTATTCCTGCCCTAATTATTGTAGAATTGCGGGATGTGATACCTCCCTTCTATTCTTCGTCGTGTACCAAAAGGATGATCTAAACAAACCCTGAACTCGTTATCGTCATAAAATTCCATAAGTAGACAGTATTTGAAAATGTCATCAATATTTAAAAACGCTTCTGCACTCCGACATGCATTATATGCATGTCTTCGAGATTTAGTAAGTATCTTAAGTATAGAATTCTGACAGTTTTGAAGACGCCTGCAGTACACTGATGATCCCCATGCTGTTATTCCATGACGAAGGCTAGATTCGCACAAAGCTAAATAAGCTTGGGTAAGTACGTTATGGCCACTAAGATTGCCAAGGTTAACAGCTATCTTTAGGTCGCGATTTGAAATTACTATTGCCGTATCGTCGGCATACGCAAAGCAGGTGCTACTGTTAAGAGAGTTGAGCATATCATTTGCATAAATAATGTAAAGAAGCGGCCCTAACTTTGATCCTTGCGGCACTCGATATCCTAGGCTTATATCCATGCTCATTTTATACCCTAATCTCACGCAATATCTCCTTAAGCTTAGGTAATTCTCGAACCATTTTATGCATTGGCCCCTTACTCCAACTCTTTGCAACGCTTGAAGAAGTTTTGCATGTGAAAGCGTGTCGAATGCCTTACTGAAGTCAACAAATAGGGCTAAGCTGTGGTGTCCTTTGCTCAATGCCTCATTCACCCTATTAGCAAACCGGCATAAAAGCTTGTTTATATTCTTTCCGTTTTGGAAACCGAATTGACTAGGGAGTATAATTTTATTTTTTTGAATGAAGTCCTTTAATCTGCACGCAACTATTTCCTCCAAAACTTTCTCAATAACCGGCAAAATAGATATTGGTCGATGATTTGAAAAATTAGATTTGATACCACTTTTAAACACCGGTCTCACTATTGACTTCTTAAGTAATTCTGGTACCTTGCCCTCTCTGACACTCATGTTTATAAGTTTAGTTAATATTGGTGCAAATATATCCGGGTGTTTTTTAATATCCTTGGGACGAATAGCATCACATCCAGGGCCTTTGTTAGCATCTAATGAACATATAATATTGGCTACTTCAGTTTCATTCGCCTCACTCAAGAAGATGGAGTTTTGTATTGACCTGGCGTTATCATTGCTTAGAGTTATAATCGGACAATTATGTATCGTCTTCTTAACATTGTTGTCAAACGTATGCGCAAATGCATTCGCTAAGTACTCATTACTTAAAGTATCGAAATTTGTTTTGATAACATCATCCAAACTGTTATTCTTCCTTCCGATAATTTCATTTATCGTTCCCACACTCTTTTACTGCGGTGTTTATATTCTATAAATTTCCTTCTATAATAACTATTTTTCGCATCAACAATCCTCTTGGTGACAACATTGCGATATGTTTTATACGCCACTTCCCTACTAACATCTCTCGGTTGCGCGCACCATCGTCTATAAAGCCTGTCCCTTTCCTTGCAGCATTCTATAATTTCTCTGCTTATCCAAGGATTTACTTTGCGAGGTTTTTTTGTGGTTACTATTTTCGTGGAGCGGTCGTAGATGTGGCCAAACGCGAGAGTTAAACCTCTGTACATTTCATCCACGTCATCAATCTCGTTCAGGTCACTCCACTTAGTGTCCTTTATCAGGTGAGTGACTCTATTGTCCACAAGCACATTACATCCTACTTCTTGGGTAGGCAATGAGTTTCCACGATTATTTATGGAAGACAAAATAGCATAATGATCTGATATATTAGTTTGCATCACTTCAGCATAAGCATCACTATCTGCATACCTAACATGTAAATGGTCAATGCATGTTCTTGTTTCATTTTTAATATCTACTCTGGTGCTCTGCGTGATACAATTCAAAAGCCCATTCGACGCCATCAGCTCTAAATAATCACTTACAATATTAGTAGTCTTATGAGTGTCAATGTTCATGTCACCTATAACTAACATATTCCGCTTTCTGCCAACACCGTCAATTACTCGTTCTAGCTCTGCAATGAACGAAGGTGCATTTAGGGATGGAGGCCATACTTCAATTTGCATATTTTCGAAAAATTCCGTATCTAGAGGCTTAGTTTGGAACGAAATCGAATCTCTAACAAAGATATATATATATATAAATAATAATTATATAAATAAATATGTTATATAAATATTTATATAATATAAATAAATATAATAATTATATAAATATTTATATAATATATATAAATATAATAATTATATAAATATAATATATATATATTAATATATAAATATTTATATAATATATAATATTAATATATTAATATATATATATATATATATATCATCATCACTTATTTATGCGAGGCAGCGGATGCGATGTAGACGCGGCCGTCGTTCCAAGAAGCATCTCGGATCACTTCTCGTTGTGGTTTGCCGTGAAGTATTTTGAATTACCAAAAAAGAATAGGATAAGGATAGGCTTTGCGCCGCAATACAAACAACATTAAGTGACATCTATAATAGTTCACGGAGGAACATTAAGATATGTAAGCAACGGCGATCACATCCTTGGCTAAAAAATGATATACTTATCTGTTGCGAGCAACGTGACAAAATGTACAAAAAGTGGCGTAAAAAGCCAAAAGATAAAAGCCTGGAAAGACAATACAAATCATACAGAAATGAGGTTAACAGAATTCTGCTTAAAGCCAAGAATAATTACTATAGAGACAAATTTCAAAAGTTTAAGTATGACGCTAAGAAAATATGGCAAACTGTGAATGAAATCCTAGGCAGGAAAACACAAAATTTGGACGTCTTTGTACTGCACAATTTTGATAAGCAAAATTCATACTTACCGGACGAATTTGCAGAATATTTTCGGAGTAATATAATTAACGCAGTACACGATTGCCACATTGAAACATTGCAAACGAGAGCCGAGTCAAATACAAATTCGATGTATTTCAGTGAGGCCACTAAAGAAGAAGTGTTTGCTATTATTGCTAGTATGAACGCAAATAAAGCTCCAGGTTGTGACGGCATAAGACAAAAAGACCTGAAGGGCAACAAAGAATTTATTACACCAATATTAACCAAACTTATAAATTTGAGTCTTAATACGGGGAAAGTACCAGAATCTCTAAAGCAGTCAATTGTAAGTCCAATTTATAAAAAGAGCATAAAACCGCAGTGGAAAACTATCGTCCAATTTCGATTCAAGCATCATTCGAAAAAATTTCGGAGGA
The DNA here is from genome assembly GCA_937620795.1 of Thecophora atra. Lineage (NCBI taxonomy): Eukaryota > Metazoa > Arthropoda > Insecta > Diptera > Conopidae > Thecophora > Thecophora atra. The sequence goes on from OW569398.1 coordinate 33,253,525, forward strand.
AATTGTATGTCAAAGACTAAAAAGTTTCATAGCCAGATACAACATAATTCATCCATGTCAGTACGGGTATCCGAGTGGCAAAAATATCAACAAGCTTTTGGGTAATTTTGCAAATACTTTAAATGACAGCTTAAGTAAAGGTAATCAAAGCCTAGCTCTATTCTTGGATTTTAGGAAGGCATTCGATACTCTTTCTCATGAGAAATTGATAGCATCATTAGAGCGCGTGGTTCTACGCGTATCTACGCCTAAGGACTTTTCGCGTCAAAGTCGCCGGAAAATTCAGTCAAGAAACCGGAACATTATGTGCAACAGGGATCTAAATTAAGGCCACTAATGTTCATTATATATACCAACAGCAAGCTAAAGGCAATAAGATACGGTAAAGCATTCGCTTACGCGGATGATACAGCATTGGTGGTTTCTAACGCAGACTTGAATGTAGCTATAGAACGTATGCAAGCGGATTTCACTGCTATCGCCAGATGGTCATACGACAACGGATTGCTGTTAAACGTATCGAAAACAAATATTATGCATATCAGACCACCGCAAAGACGCCATTAACGAGCAGAGACAAATTCAGCCATCTGCCAGCCAATCTACGTGCCATCGATTCCCACCGACAATTTCTCCGGAAAAAGCTTCAGCGAATTCTGCAGCGCAGATACAACAGCAACAACGATTTTTACAGACGCACTCATGCTGAACTTAAGTGCAAAAACATCATGTTTAATCGAGCATTTAACCAGTATCAAAATGAAGAGCTCAACAACAGACTGATGAACATCAAGCCCGGACCCGACAGCTTCAAGAAAATCGGTTATATAATCGGCAAAAGAAACACCATGCCAGATGTCATATCCGATGGCGATCGGGAGGCTTCAAACGCCGAAGAGAAAGCAGACATATTCGCCGACCATTTGAAAAATGTTTCATTGACAATCCGCCTACAAATTTGCCGAATTTCACTTGCTCTATGCAAGCTAAAATACGAGAAATCAACGAAACATCCGTTCACATCAGAGACTTCTCTTCTGGCAATCCTTCGGACTGCCCCTCTGAAAACGACTCATTCACGTCAATCGACGAAATAAAATCGTTCATCGACGACAGCAAAGCAAAAAAATCTGCCGGCAAGGACAACATATCGAATTACATAATAAAAAGGCTCCCTGCTATGGCTCTCTGGCTGCTTGTAATTATATTTAACAACTGCTTAAACAATGGCTACTTCCCAAGTTCATGGAAGGAAGCGAAAATTGTACCAGTTCCCAAGAAAACGGATCGTTCCTGCACCAAAGGCTACCGCCCCATTTCGCTGCTTAGCTGCATCAGCAAAATCTTTGAAGCCGTGCTGCTCAAGCACTTGCGCAAAAAAAGCGATGATGGAAATATTCTTGCTGACAATCAATTCGGTTTCCGAGAGGGCAGAGCCACCTTGCATCCGCTCCTCAGTCTACGCAACAACATTGTCAATAGCCTGAACAAATAGAGTTCACGGTCGCATGTTTCCTCGACGTCGAGAAGGCTTTCGACTGCGTCTGGATTGACGGGCTGATATACAAACTTTCATCTCTCGGCTTCAATGTTAACCTCATCAAAATGATTTCCGGCTTTCTCAAGGGCAGATCATTTCATGTGCACATAAATGATAAAAGATCCAACAGCAGGCCGATCAGAGCTGGAGTTCCTCAAGGCTCCAAACTCGTTCCACTCCTCTTCAATCTCTACACATCGGACATGCCAACAAACAGCACGGGAACATCAACTTTATTGTACGCGGATGACTGCGTTGTACACGCCTCTTCATTTTCACCCAAAGTAGCGGTACGGAGACTAGAAGACCATGTTAGACATCTTTGGTCCTACTACATGAAATGGTGTTTGAAGATTAACGCGAGAAAAACAGAATTGGTTTGCTTCCGCAACCCTTGCTCAGCAATCAAAGGCAGAAAAAATATTGTTCGCAGATACAGGAATCTTGGAATCACATTTCCTGACGGCTCGGTTATGAAAACAAAGGAGACAGCCAAATATCTTGGCATTGAATTTAGCGAGCTGCTCAAATTCAATCAACATTGCCGTAAGACACTGCAGAGAGCCAGCTTCGCTCTGCATCTTGTTATGGCTGCTCTCAGAAGGAACCCTCTTCCTGTGTCAACTAAGCTACTAATCTACAAGCAGATGATCAGGCCCATCCTCACTTATGGCTTCCCGATATGGTTCACGGCCTCGCCTACAGCCATGAACAGATTATGCCTGCTGGAAAGGAAAATTCTTCGTCACTGCACTGGTCTTTTCAGAAGGCCTGACTCCCACAAATTTCACAGGAACACAACGCTCTACAACGCGGCTAAGATCAACCCTTTAAACATCTATTTGATCGACGGAACTGTCCGCTTTTTCGATGGTCTGCAACAAGCTCCCGACATCACGATCAGGAACCTCCACATCGACCACAATATTATTCATCGCTACCTTCATCCGTCATTCCTGCTCTCGCCGAATTGCACCGCCAATTTCTTCATGCTGCAAAATCCGCAGCACCACCGTGGATAATCCTAATTTACATAACTTTCTTTTTACTTCTTTTATAATCTAAATCGTGTCAACGCTGCCTAACGGCCTTATTCACCATTGTACATAACTAAATTTCACTTTCATTAACTGTTCTTATTTAAGCTACTTTTGTAATAACTCCCTATCTCCTAAGGGTGGCCCTGCTTGTGCCCTCTATTGTATATATTTATTAGTTATAAGATTAATTTTCTAAGTCAAATTGTATAAAGGTAAAATTGATCGTTTTAAATAAAATTGAATTGAATTGAATTTGCACAGGTGAGCTTAATTGTTTTTACACACGTGTTTCTGACGCGTTCGCGAATACTAAAAAGTGAGTTTATTCGTCGCGTAAGAACGTAATAACGATTCAAAATCATGAAAGTTCGGAACGGCACAAAATATTCTTGAGGCTCAGGGGTGAGTATTGACTACTTCGCCTCCACAAAGTACCTGCACAAGTTTTTAAAATTTTATGTATTTTCACATAATAAATATTTACTTATTTATTGTATATAATTCACATAAATAAAAAATAAATAAAAACTTAAATAAAAATAAATAAAAAACTTATATATTTTACACAACAAATGTTTTTCTATATATTTACATAGTTAATATTTTTTATATAATTTTACATATATAATTACATTTTTATATATTTTTACATATATAATTACATTTTTTATATATTTTTACATATATAATTACATTTATGCATCAATCTGCACCAAACCCGAAATATGAGTTTGGAAACTCGGGTATTCCAATGCTTCCAAATTCTTAGATCAAGTATAACGTCTGTGGAACGATAACACTTCCGCTCCACTCACTACGGAGACATAGCTTAAATCTACGCTTAAATACTTAACATACGATGATTTTGTTGTGTATCTTAACGCAAAGTCGAATAGCTGGACTTTAACTTGTTTTGGATTTCGAAGCTGGACTTTCAACTTCTTTTGAATTTCGAGTATTCAATCCCATCGATAAATACTCGAAGTGTCTGTAATATGACGAATTTGTTTATGACCAACTTGTTTACCAGACGATGCGAATACGTTTCGTTCCCAGTCATGTTGCTTATCGATTGTAAGCAAACGCTTATGGGAACCTCTGGTTAACAGAGTACCTTAACTCCCCTCATCCTTTAAGAGAAACGCCACAGTTCTCATGGTTCTTTCATCAGAAAATTAATTTTACTATTTATTGCATCAAAATTGGGTTGGTTTGAATTTACGTTGGATTTAACTTTACATGTTTTTAGAACTTTTCGTAAGTACTTCAAAGTTAGATAAATTGATGTTAGAATTAAAAATACCAATGCTAGCATCCAAAAATAAGGTTTGTGTAAAATATATAATTTTTACTTAATGTTATTACATTAATATTTTCAGGTTCAAATTTTAAACTTTCGTTTTCCGTTTCAAGATATTCACTTATTTCAAATACATATATTTCTTATTTTTTACATAATTCTATATTACTCTTGTCGGATTAAAAAAAAATTTATTATCTATAACCGTTTCATTTTCAAAACTTATTAAATAGATTCCTGTCAAATTTAATTTCTTATTGATTATGTGGTTGCCAGATATAAGTATGGCACCGTCTTTAATAATTTCTATCGGTTTGTTTTTTTATCTTATTTTTTTACACTCCGTATCTTTATTGTTTAATAAATTAGAAAGACAACTTTCCTCTGGTTTAATTTTACAAAATGTACTACTTAGTTCTATTTTGCATTTTTTTACAGTTTTATAAATATTTTCACATTTAGCAATTTCTTTCTCTATTAAAAGTTTACCATCGTTTTTGCATATAGCTCTCGCTTCATATAATTTACACGTGTTTATTAGTAGTGGATATTTAACGACAATTAAATCATTGTTTTGCAAAATCTTAAATTCCGACGCATCTATTAAGTCTGCTACAGTAATTCGTTCCGGTTCATGTCCTACCAATTCTTTTATGTCTTTCAAATTTAAAATAATTGGATTCAGAATTCCCGCTTTGGCCAAAGATATTGTATGAATTAAATTTTGAAGTTCAGTTACCATTAATCTATTCCTATGTCTTATCATTATGCTTTCATGTGAGCTAGCATGTATATTACTTATTGTGTTCGTTAGTTCTTTGATGGCTTTAAAAATTTCGGAATTAACTATGAATTGTTTATTATTGTTTCCCACTATTTCTTCCAGTTTACTAGAAAGTAGAACGAAAGTGATCTGGTGTTCCAGCCAACCATTTCCAAATCGTTCCTAACTCATTTATTCCCCGTTTTTGTCTCTTATTATTTTTTATTAATTGTCCTAACAATATTTCAATCAAATCAATTTCGTCATGCTCATCGACGGAGTAATTGTATTCGTATAGTGTATCAATTGCTATATTTTTATTTCGGTATTTAATTTTTTGTATAATTTCGTTGTAAAACGTTAAGTTGGTTATATGGAATATTTCCCCATAATAATAATAATCCTTATAAAGTACTGCGTCGCCGTTTTCTATTAAAACATAATTATCCCTGGTGTAAACGATAATATCCGTCCTTACAAGTCGGATGATTAATAGGATAATTATAAGTTCCATTTCCTGCAAAAGGAAAATTATGTTTTAATATTATCCTTATGTACTATTCTATTTCTAGTGTATATTCTAACTTTAGTTCCTAAGTCTTGCTTAACTTTTAGTTTTTTAAATTTAGGCTTTAATTTATTTCTTTCAGTTACAATCTTTTCATAGATTATATCTCCATTTTTGAATGTTCGGCATATTTTATCCTTGTTATTATACGACAGCATGTTTGATTGTGCTGCTCTTAATTTTTCGTGTACGTTTTCATGACTTATTTCATTAAATATGATATCTCTTGGTCTTTGGTTTGTCACTGAATGTATAGTCTTGTTATATTGTTGAACTGCTCTATATACTGTTTCGGTGTTACTTACTAAATTATACTCTTGCTGAATACATCGCGCGATTTCTATCAACGTTGAATGTACCCTTTCGATTTGTCCATTGGTTTTACTGTGCTTTGGATCACAGTGAAATACTTCAATATTCAGTCTATTCATTAGAGTTTTTGCATAGTAGTGAAGCCGGGTTAATTATCAACAACTAAATTTTCTACTTCTGGAAAACTTTGTAGGATTTCCATTACTTTTTCTTCTAAATTAGTCTTATCCTCTATTTTCTTAACAGTCATGTATTTAGAATAGGCGCCTATGCAAGTTATGAATTTCAAATTTTGAGCAAAGAATATATCTCCCCTCTTTCTTTGGAATTGGAGCCTCTCCAATTGGTATAATTTTTGGATGCCTGTCGTATTTTTTTTTGTTATATAAGTCACAATTTCGAATATATTCTTGGAAATGTTTTTTCATTTCTGGCCAATAATATTGATTATAAATTTGTTTTAAATTTTCCCTATAATTTCTATGTGCTCTTGTGTGAGTTTGGTTGACAATTTCTATTTGATCTTCCGTATTTGTGATATCAATTGGGAAATTTTTAGTAAAGACAAACTTAATTTGAAATTGCTGAAGTAAAGCGTTTTTTACTTCATAAAGGTCCTCTGATATGCAATGTATTGCAGTTATTATGTCTGGTACTAAGAATTCTTTAAGTATAGTCATCAAATTTTCAACCGTGTCATATTCTATTATATGCCGTGTTTTCCCAAAATTTTTAAATGATTCATGGATTGTGAATCTATTTCTTGCGAGGAGTATTTGCTGTTTAAATTGGTTTAGCGGTTTTGTGGTCTCTCTTATTTCGTTGTTGTCACTACTCTCCGCTGAGTGTTGTGTTCCGGAAGAACTGCTGGTTAAGTTATCTAACGCTTGCCTTGATAGTGCATCAGCAACAACATTAGTTTCCCTGGCTTATAGACTAATTTTGGAGCAAAGTCTTCTATAAAGGCATGCCACCTTTTAATTTTTGCATTAGGATTTCTTGTAGAGACTGCGAATGTTAAAGGTTGATGATCTGTATGTATTTCTTAGTCTGATACTCCGTATAAATAGTTTCTTAAAGATTTTAACGCCCAAACAATAGAATATAATTCTTTCTCATTAGTTGCGTAGTTTTGTTCTGTTAAATTTAATGTTTTCGATATAAATGTTATTGTTTTCTTATCTTGACTTAACACTGCTCCGATTGCTATATTTGATGCGTCAGTTGTTAAGACAAACTTTTTATTAAAATCTGGTTGTACTAATTTAACCTGGTTTATCAATAATTTTTTTAATGTATTACATGCTGTAATAGCCTCGTCCTCTAAATTTATATTCACTTTTTTTGACATATTTTGAGAAACCTTTCCGTTTTCTCGTGATAAATATTTTGTTAATGGTTTCGTGATAGTTGCGTAATCTTTAATAAATTTCCGATAATATCCTGTCATTCCTAAGAAGCTTCTTAATTGTCTTAAAGTGACAGGAATAGGATATTCTTTTATTGTTTCTATTTTCTTTGGATCTGTTTTAATTATGTTTTGAGCTACTCTATAAACCAAGAACTCTACTTCGTTTTGATATTACTTCGATTTTTCTAAGGATATTTTTAAATATTCATATTTTCCATTATTTACCGAGAAAGCTGTTTTTTCTGTCTTTCTCACACATCATTATTTGATGGAATCTCGATTCCAAATCAATTGTGGAAAAGAATTTTGCTTTTCCTAAGTTTGATAGTATGACATTTGTGTTTGGTATGGGATATCGATCCGATACCGTTTTCTCATTTATTTTCTTGTAGTCAATCACCATTCTTAATTTTGGCGTACCATCTTCATTTAATCCTTTTTTGGAACTACCCATATTGGTGAATTGTATGAGCTCCTACTTTCGTGAATTATTCCTTCTTCTAACATTTTCCTAATTTCTCTGTTTACAAATGTATTCACTGATAACGGATATGGATACTGTTTACTCCAAATAGGAGTTTCAACAGTTGTGCGTATTTCCGCTCTTACATCAGTTCTAAATGGCAAATTCATATTAATACTGCGGTAGCTTTCTTTTATTTCGTTTATCGATTGTTTTCTTAAATTCATAATTTTTTTATCTTGTGAATAATTTTCAGAATGCTTTGTATATCTAAGGGCATTATCATCATTAAAATTGTTGTTTTCTTGTGTTAAGGCATCACACTTATTAATAAAAAATTTCTCTTTTTCACTGTTATGAGTTAATTCTTCTTTCTCAAAATTTATTATGACCTTTGCCTTCCTGAGTATGTTAGACCCTATAAGGAGGTCTGACTCTAGGTTGTCTATCACATAGAATCTCGTTTTTATATTAAATATTGTGGTATCACTATAATGTGTTAAAATGGTGTAACCGTTTATGGTTCGCACTCTCTTCCTAATCACTAAAGGGAATCTATTGGGTAAGGTTTTTGGTTTAAAATAGCAACTTGTTGCTCCTGTGTCGATCAATATTCATAATACTCTGTCCTTTCCTCTGACTGTCCTGTAAATGTAGGGCAACTCAGGGCTTTGTCTAAAAAAACACTTTCGTCGAAATTGTTAATTCTTTGTTGTTTATTTTGTTCGTGCAAGTTAACTTGCGCACTGTCTCTTTTCCCTGCCAATCCCGTAAAAGGTTGATTAAAGTTACTTGAATTTCTATAATTATAAAATTGCCTATGATTTGGATTCTGCTGTGGTCTGTTGATTATTTGTGTTGATTTGTCAACGTCCATTGGTTCGGGTTTGTTATTAAAGGTTCTTTCTCTTTGGGGATGATTGGCTTTGTAGAAATTATAATGATTGAAACCGGAAGTTACAGTGTTATTCCTCATTCTTTCGGTTTTTTGCGGATACCGCAGAGTATTTTGAAATCTAGCTTCTTGAATTTTATTATTATGACCCGCATTTAAATTTCTTTCAAATTTTAAGGCAAAATTTGACCTTACACTGTTTGACTCCAATTCCTGTGCTTTCGCTAGGGCATTGGGTAACTCTTCTGGCGCTAAAGAAAACATTACGTTAGACAAAGGAGCATTCAAGCCTGTGATAAAAACACGTAATGCGCTATGCCGATTTTTATCATTCAACTCCTTGGTCAAAGCGGTAGCTGACCCATGTGTCATTATGGTTTTGTTTATTAATAAGGTCAATTTTTTGTTGACCCCATTATAGAAATCGATTAACGACAAATTTCCCTGTCTTAAGACGCTTAACTCCTGCTCAATTATATGTGATGGTCGTTTGTCCGCGTAACAAAAGTCTAATCTAGCAATTATTGCATCTAGATTCAGTACCGTACCATGATTTGTAAGCGCGTCGTTAGCTTCTCCGACAATTTTATTACGTAAAATCGTTAAGGCGGCAAAGTATTTCCTACTCCCTCTCTTATAGAGTGTCATTGAATTGTTAAAGGCCTCACGCCAGCTTACATAAGTGGTAACTTTACCCGAAAATTCAGGTAACGATTTTATTACGTCCAGTGACTCACTGCACGTAATTCTCTCATCGATTGGCTGGGTTACATACTCCGCCACCTCGTTTGTTTGGGTCACAGCCCTTAACTGATTTTTTAAAGATTCAATTTCTGATTTTAACGAACTAATGTTTGTCGCCACTAAACGAGAAATAAGATCCTCAACATTTGTTTCATTGGTAGCCATTCTTGAAAATTGCTCTATTAAATTATCCACGATGGCTAATAAATACTTTACAACTTTTTTAAAATTATTTTACTTATTACTTATTTGAGCACAAATTTTTGTTTACGTTACGGCCTGCTTCCGGATATTCTTAGTGTCTGCTATTTCCAACTTAAGTTATTGCGTCGTAAATTAGTTCCTTCGTCTTTGTTGTTAGGATTTCCTTCTTTGTTGCTTTTCTTTTTTAGTTCAGGATATTTATTTGTTTTTCTTGCGAAGTGAATCAATTTTTTGTGGGTTATTCTTAATTCTCTTTTTTGTTGCTTTTCTCCTTTACTTCAGGATACTTATTTATTTTCCTTGTGAAGTGGATCACTTTTTTGTCGGTGATTCTTAATTCGACTTCACTGATTTTTGTTTTAGGTGCACAAAATGTACTTTCGCAGATTTAATAGTGTCTATACGATTAGTTACTTTAATTAATTGTTTGCAATATTTTTTTAATTGCATTAAAAAGTACCGCGTTTCTACACTACTGCTTTTATGAAAGGTTTTTTAAATTTTGTGCCCCACGTTGGGCGCCAATTAATTCTTCTTCTTTAAGTTTGGTTAAAAAAATATATTTTTATTTAAGCTCTACTGAAGCTCGACTGCTTCCTTTAACATTCAATCTTAACATGAAGTTTCATACGCTTAAATCTACGCTTAAATACTTAATATACGATGATTTTGTTGTGTATCTTAACGCAAAGTCCAATAGCTGGACTTTAACTTGTTTTGGATTTCGAAGCTGGACTTTCAACTTCTTTTGAATTTCGAGTATTCAATCCCATCGATGAATACTCGAAGTGTATGTAATATGACGAATTTGTTTATGACCAACTTGTTTACCAGACGATGCGAATACGTTTCGTTCCCAGTTATGTTGCTTATCGATTGTAAGCAATTGCTTATGGGAACCTCTGGTTAACAGAGTACCTTAACTTATATGGATGAATTAATCCAGTTAGTAAATTCATTACACGCAATAGTTGTTAATTTAAGAAAGGACGGTCCAAATAGAAAAAGAACAAGACAAGCAGGAGAAAAAAAAATTGAGCGTATTGAAGAAATAGTACAGGAAGTAAATCTTTTGACAACTCAGATAGACAAATCTAAACTTAGTAAAGAAAGCGAACAAGACTTTCTCGGATTATTGGAAGATCTTACCAGATATAAAACAGAAGCAATTGCAAGAATTTCAGCAAGCATCGTAGACGAAAAAACTAATAGAAAAAACTGGACGTAGGAATGCAAATACAAGACAGAGTTATGGCTGTTTTCGACTTTAATACTGCACAAAAGCTTCCAGTCTTAAATGTAGACGTGGATTCCAAAAGGGAGGAAAACGTTAGGGATTTCCTAAATAATGTAGAGTTTTATCACGGCATACTTGGGGAAGCGGAAAGGCCTATGCTCATAAAATTTTTACTCAAATGCAAAATACAGTGGAAGGCGCTGACTGAATTGTGCCAAGCTCATTTTCAGAATTGAAGACAGCACTACAACTAAAATGCGGCCCAAGGGAAACCACTGAAGAAATTCAAACTAAGTTGACTAACTTGAAGCAAGGACGTAGACCAACAAGAGAGTTCACGAATGAACTGGAAAATTTAATTAAACGAATGACAGATCTTGAGGTAAAAGTCCAGGGTGAACATACAAGACCGATTCTAACAGCTGCCAATGAACAGAGGGGTTTGGTGTTCCTAAAAAAAGGAGTAAATGAAAGATTCAAATTTGTATTAGACAGTTGTAGACACACAAAGTTGCAAGATGCTATACAGCACCTTTCAGAATTAGATCCCAATAGCCAGGAGTCTATTAATTTTATAAGGAATACGTACAATACTGACCCAAGGGATATGTACAACAGGAATGCTAGGAGCAATTACGGAAATAGTAGGAATAACTATCTAAGCAATAATAGAGCCTATAATCAAACTTACAATAGAAATAATTATCAAAATAGCAATCGGGGTAATTTCCAAAACTACAATAGGGGCCAAAACTACAATAGGAGTAATTTCCAAAATTCCGCTAGAAACAGATATAGGAATAATTACAATAATAGCCAACAAGATAGGAATTTTTATAACAGACGAAATCAACTCCAACGCACGGATCAGCTACAAAGTGGAAGCTATAATAGGATTATTTTCATTAATCCAAGAGGGCAGCATATCAATCAATATAGAAATAAACCCTCGAACAGAGTTTTAGTAATCAATGTGGGAAACGAGACGACCTCCGAACGGGAAGCTGACCATTTGGAGGAAAGTCTATGGGCCGAAGCATACCTCTAACTATACTAGCAGAGGATTGTTCAAATGGGTTATACGTAAAAGTTAGAAAAAATAAAACTAGAATCTATTCCTGATGCACAATCAATTAACGAGCAGGGTAGCACTACTGTAATTGGCAAATCAGGGACGTTAAGAACAATATGGACATGCGAAGTAGCGTTAAACTGCTCCAATAACATTCTCGAATATGCTAGGGGCAGACTTTTTACGAGAACATGAGGCGAATATAAACTTGGAAACACTGAAGTTACAGTTTAAAACTAAGAACAGGACCGACGTAACCATACGAATTTATAATCAAAACGAGTTAAGCATAGTAACGCTAGCGCCGCGATGTGAGGCAACATATTGGCTCCAGTCAAAACACACAGTTCACCGGATTTTTCATCTAAAGGAACTTTGCGAGGGGATGTTTTTAGCAAGCTCGATGTCTACTCTAAAGGAAGGGAAAATACCGGTACGAATACTTAACACAAGAGATAGCGAAGTTAATATTAAATGGGTGGAGCCTGACTCGGATTCACGAAGTAACTATGACGTGATTCATTCCAATACAGTAAAAATTTCACAAAAACGGGTTAATGATTTAATGAATGCTTTGGATTTAGAACAATTAAACGGAGAAGAGGAAAAGGAAGTGCGTTCACTTTGTATGAAATATCATGATATATTCCGTTACGCCAGTGGAGCAAGCACATATAACGTTGAAAAAAGGAATAGCACCAATTTATGTAAAACCTTATAGAATACCACATTCTCAAAAGGCCGAAATCCAAAAACAGGTCGAACAAATGGTTAATGACGGTATAGTGGAACCATCCGTCTCAGCGTGGAACTCACCAATACTAGTTGTTCCCAAAAAAACCCGATCCAGTCACAGGTGAACGAAAATATAGACTAGTAATCGATTACCGGAAGGTTAACGACACGATCGAGGATGATAAATTCCCACTGCCAAAGATAGCAGATATTTTCGACATGCTGGGAGGAGCTCAGTACTTCTCATGTATTGACTTGCGCCAAGGCTACTATCAAATGGAGTTAGCTAAAGGGAGCAGACCGTGTACAGCATTCTCCACAGGACATTACAAAAAGGACACTACCAGATGACATGGTTACCAATGGGTCTAAAAATCTCTCCAAGTCTGTTCTCTCGTATGATGTCGATTGCAATGTCCAGACTAACATACTCGAAATGTTTCGTATATTTAGACGATCTCATAGTATTCGGTAGAAATCTACAAGAGCATAACAGAAATCTATCAGATGTTTTCCAGCGACTCAAGACGGCAAATCTTAAAATACATCCTAGTAAGTGTACATTTCTCCGAAAAGAAGTTCTCTATCTTGGACACATAATTTCCGAAAAAGGCATTATTCCGGATCCTGAGAAGTCACGAGTCATTACAAGCTATCCAGTACCTACTAACGCTGACGAGGTGTGTAGATTCGTAGCTTTTGCAAACTATTACAGGAGATTTATACCGAATTTCGCATCAATAGCAATTCCATTGAATGCTCTACTCAAGAAAAAAGTGAAGTTCGACTTCAGTGACGATTGTAAGAAATCATTTGAAACTATAAAAAACATTATCGCAAGCCCAAAAGTCTTACAATTCCCAAACTTCGACGAAGAATTCATTATAAGAACGGATGCATCTGGATATGCGTTAGGAGCCGTGTTGGCAAATTTCGATGACAGCCCTGTCGCTTACGCAAGCAAGACTCTGAATGCAGACGAGAAAAATTACTCAACAATAGAAAAAGAGCTACTTGCCATAGTGTGGGAAGTAAAACAATTTCGGCCATATCTTTACGGCCGTCGGTTTAAGGTATTGACAGATCATCGTAAATTGGTGTATTTGTTCTCGCTAAAAGAACCCTCCAGTAGATTGAAAAAATTCCGACTTCTATTAGAAGAATACAATTTCTATGTAGAATATGCACCAGGTAAAGAAAATTGCGCAGCCGACGCGTTTAGCCGCGTAAAAATTATTTCAGATGATTTAAAAATATTATACACAGGAGCGAACACTAGGGCACGAGCAAGACAGCAGGCAGAGAGGAAATTATGCGCAGCCGAATCAAAAATAAAACAACTTTTAACGCGTAGAGAACACAAGATTGCGATGGTAGAATTGAGAATAGTGAAGAATCTCAACTGTGATGACGCATTCTCAAGCTTCAGCGTTGAAGATATAATAGTAGGCCCAAACAAAGTGTTAGCATTCATACCTAGGAAAAATTGTTTATTATTACAATGGAAAGATAGCACTACTGCCTGAACAGCTGCATTTGGCAAAATGTTGGCAAGGGACGTGCAACGAATCTGTGAACCATTATCCATACGAGACGTATATATTACGTGTAAGGAATTCAAAAAACTTATGGATGGCCATCCTCAATATAATAAGAATAGTTTGAAAAAACTGATGAGCGAAATATTACATTTCAAAGTGCACATTATGACAAATAAATTTGAAATAACGGAACCAAGTATGAAAAGGATTCTATTAAATGATTATCACATACTACCCACAAGCGGGCACGCTGGGGTTGTGAGAATGTTAAAAAATTTGAAGAGAAAATATTATTGGATAGGTATGCAGTACGACATTATAACATACGTTAGACACTGTCAAAGTTGCCATCGAAACAAGCACACCAAACCAAACAGAGAATCACTGACTATAACGACAACTGCGGAAACAAGTTTTGAAAAGATATACATGGATCTAGGAGGCCCGTTAAACGCAACTAAAAGGGAATCGCGGTACATTCTTACCATACAGGACGAACTGACGAAATTCATAGGAGCAATACCAATCACCAACAAATCAGCCTATGCAGTAGCCAAAGCGTTTGTTGAGGGTTTTATATTTAAATATGGAATTCCCAACCAAATTGTATCCGATCAGGGGACAGAATTCATCAACCAAAATTTTGAGGAAATATGCAAGCTTTTAAAAATAGACCAACTACAATCCACAGCATATCATCACGAAACTATTGGATCGTTAGAGAATAACCACAAAACCCTGGCTGCATATCTAAGAACGTACACCACAGATCACCACAGGGACTGGGATGACTGGTTACCATACTATGTGTTTAGTTATAATACCTCAGTGCACTCTGAAACAAATTTTTCACCTTTTGAGTTAGTGTATGGGAAACAATGCAAGCTACCATCGAACATTGGGAGCACAATAGATCCTGTTTACAATTATGAAGACTACGCAATAGAGCTAAAAAACAAACTACAAACAGTCCAATACGACGCCAAACAAATACTGCTAAAAAGCAAGCAAGACAGGAAACATAGGTACGACAGAACGTTCAAGACAAATCACAAGACCTTTGAGGAAGGTAGTTTAGTATTATTAAAAAATTAAAGTTTGAAAAAACTAGAACCAATTTATACAGGTCCCTACGAAGTTGTGGACAACACTGGAGTAAATTGCAGCATTAAGATAGGAAATAAGCGAATGACTGTTCATAAGAACCGCGTTAAGTCATTTTACTGAGTCGGAATATGACAGAAATT
Source organism: Thecophora atra (assembly GCA_937620795.1). Lineage (NCBI taxonomy): Eukaryota > Metazoa > Arthropoda > Insecta > Diptera > Conopidae > Thecophora > Thecophora atra. Next base: position 33,268,597 of record OW569398.1, read on the forward strand.
AAACTAACAAATTAGTGTAGCAATGCAACGAATCCAATGAGATAAAGCAAATATTATTATAGACACATGTAGGCATAAAAACACCTGGGTTAGGATAAATCATAATTTAAAATACGTATGTGTAAATAGATAAGTAGGTTGCGTATTAAAATAGCTAAATAGAAAAGTTGTGGCTAATATTATAATTAAACTAATAAGATAGAGGAAAAACACACATTTAAGCAACAAAATAAATAACTTAAATGATGTTAAAACTATTTATAGCTAAGTATAAGTAATGTTAAAACTATTATTAAATAATGTTAAAACTATTTATAGCTAAGTATGAGTACTGTGACGACACATTTCGGCGCATCGAAATGAGGCGCACAAACTATTTATTTACATGTTAATATTATTTAGACACGACTTATATATTTTTCAATTTATATAAAGTACATACAAACGGCTCCATCTGAAGCGGAGATCAATGCAATATTTGGCAAATGGGAAAACCTAGCCAACGAAGAGTACAACCCAGGACCAATACCAGATACAGCGCCAATATATAATTTATAATTTATATTCCGACCAACAAAAACCAAGGACCAAAGCCGATATCGTTAGAGGAGTATAGGCGCCGACAAACTAGTAGGAAACTACAGAACAACCTCTAAATCAACAGAAGCAGAGGAAACGCGGTGGAAAAGCATTTAAAAAGAGAAAAACACTCGCGCTTCTTTATAAAGACCTAAATTTAGAAACTAACAAGAAAAACATGCACAATATAAAAAGACAGATAAAAGCATTAAAAACAAATAAAATATAGTAAGGACATCATGTACACCTATTGTTTTGTATGTGAAAAGCAATTAACAAATAATCAAGAAATAGAAACGCATATAGACAGAAAACATACGAAATTAATAAAGAAAGCAAATAGATTAGTAAAACAATTATATATCTTCCAACAAAAGAAGAATTGAAAATATTTAACAAAATGGGCAAAGCAAATTCAAAAATTACAAATGAAAACTACACAGTAAAAAACTACACAATAGAGCTAAAAAACAAACTACAAACAGTCCAATACGAAGCCAAACAAATACTGCTAAAAAGCAAGCAAGACAGGAAACATAGGTACGACAGAACGTTCAAGACAAATCACAAGACCTTTGAGGAAGGTAGTTTAGTATTATTAAAAAATTAAAGTTTGAAAAAACTAGAACCAATTTATACAGGCCCCTACGAAGTTGTGGACAACACTGGAGTAAATTGCAGCATTAAGATAGGAAATAAGCGAATGACTGTTCATAAGAACCGCGTTAAGTCATTTTACTGAGTCGGAATATGACAGAAATTAAACTAACAAATTAGTGTAGCAATGCAACGAATCCAATGAGATAAAGCAAATATTATTATAGACACATGTAGGCATAAAAACACCTGGGTTAGGATAAATCATAATTTAAAATACGTATGTGTAAATAGATAAGTAGGTTGCGTATTAAAATAGCTAAATAGAAAAGTTGTGGCTAATATTATAATGAAACTAATAAGATAGAGGAAAAACACACATTTAAGCAACAAAATAAATAACTTAAATGATGTTAAAACTATTTATAGCTAAGTATAAGTAATGTTAAAACTATTATTAAATAATGTTAAAACTATTTATAGCTAAGTATGAGTACTGTGACGACACATTTCGGCGCATCGAAATGAGGCGCACAAACTATTTATTTACATGTTAATATTATTTAGACACGACTTATATATTTTTCAATTTATATAAAGTACATACTTTTTCTAAGAACACGTATAGCATTCCCATAATTGCAGATAATCGGGTAGCGGCGAGCACTCAAGCACAGATCACATAACAAACACAAACCGGTTTTCTAGTACATAATCGTAACCAGTGGAGTTAAAGAAAGACCACACTACCCGCGCAGCGGCAAGGCAACGAACGAACACATGGAACAAAAATAGAGCGAGAAGAATAAATTGAGCACGGTAACGCTCAGCAAGTCAGTATTTCTTGAATCGTGGTATCAGCAGGAACTAGTGAATCACAAGCATCAAGTGTAAGTATACTAAACAAAGGGAGTAAATTGAATACCGTCGCGTCATAAGTAGCAACACCGTCGCGTTGAAACTAGTACACATCATCAAAGCAATCGTGAAACCCGCAGGACGAGGTTCGCGTAACGGGTTCCAATCAACAAGCCGTCGCAGTTACGTATTACAAAGAAAAAAACCTCTCGCCATACCGATATACGTCGCCACAGCACTTTTCTTTTTTTCTTTCCCCATCAAGATCTTTCATTCAACGTGCCGTCGCAGCTACCCATCATATTGTTAGCACCATAAGTTAAATAATAAGCTAGATCCTAAGAGCTGAAGTAAAATAAATAAAGTTTAACAACACCAAATACGGGTTCATCATTTAGAAATTTTCGTGAGTACGACCCTGGACACCCGCGAGCATACCCAGGCTATAGACGGTCCAAGGACCTTAAAAGAAACCCCGCCTTAGTAGGACCGAGGCGAGAAAGTCGTTTCAGTACACAACAATAGATGAATAAGTTCAGCACAACAAGGAAAATATAACCTACTCATCAGCAGATAACATACTGTAAACAAAAGCAAAATCAACCACCAACGTAACTAAATCAAAATAACACATTTTGAAAGGAAAAGAAACGCAACACAAACTTCATTCAATTGAAACCACTATAAAAATTGTGAGTAAAATATGAAAAAAAGTCAACGAGTGCGGCATAAACACCAAATCAAAAAAAAAAAAATTAATAAAAAATAAATTTTTTCTTTTCTTGTAGGGGTGGAGAGTGACATGCATACTGCAATTTAGTCACTAGTGTCACATGTGTCATAGTGTGTGCATTCTTTTCCGGTCAAAACTTATTAGCAACTAGTTGAACTGTAGAATAAGCAATTAAAAAGTATAAAAGCTAAATAAAAATGTAAAGAAGGGGAGTCTTAAAGTAGCAACCAAAAGACCTAGTTTCTTTTCAAACATCGGCAGACTTGCCTAATAGAAATCAAGAGGACTAACATCGGTATCCTTGCCAGTGGCCCATCATCTACAAGCCTAATATCGGCATCCTTGCCTGGCTCCAAAAACCACTAACATCGGCATCCTTGCCAGTGGCCCATCATCTACAAGCCTATTATCGGCATCCTTGCGTGGCTCCAAAAACCACTAACATCGGCATCCTTGCCAGTGGCTCATCGTCTACAAGCCTAATATCGGCATTCTTGCCTGGCGCTACAACGTGGAGCAGCTCAACAACGTTCGTGCTCGGCCCGACGGCCGACATCCCATTGCGATCCTGCCACTCAACGATCCTACTGCGCAACAATCCTGCTACTGAATTACCTAGTCAAGCTTTCTTCCTATAAACCAGCCGCTATTGCGAGGAAATCCTGTCAACCGATCCTATTGGTCAACATTAATTACAGATGCCATCACTTATTTCGATTAAGGAGGCACTGAAGGACAAAGCATTAGGACCGAGGCCTTTGACAATCGAAGAATACCATAAACGACAACAACACAAGCAAGCACCACTTTTAGAAGAAGTAAGGGTCAAGACACCAAGGAAAAGAGGCGGGAAGCAAGTAAGACGTCGTCAAGAATTAGGAAACTTGTACCGTCTAGCAGCGATAGCAGTAACCAAAGAAGAAAAAAACAACTTCATACAACAAATAAATGAAATTAAGCGGAAGTAAACAAAACTGAACCATGGGCACAACTCAAACCAGACAAGATGATATCATCGTTAACAACAATGGAGCGCAGCAGAATACGTCTGGCCGGCTAGGAGACAGCTTATTTTCAATTGATGTAACAACAGTAATTGTTGTAATCGTATTACTAATAATATATAATATTGTAAAAAACCAAATTCAGAAATAATTTGTGAGGTGTGGCGGGGCTCACGCTCCGTGTCGGAGCGCAGAGCGTAAGCAAACGAAGAGTCGCTCTTTCCAGTCCGTGTCTGCAATGCAGATATCGGCATCTCCTCTTTCCATCATGCGACGGACTAATGAGTCCCGTATGATGGCGTGGTGGAAGTTTCGAGAAAACAAGTTTTTTTTCTATGAACCTCACATCACGCCATCCTACGTAATAATTGATAACAACCATCCTATGTAATAATTGATAACAACCATCTGGAATATTCAAATTTCTTTATTTAAAAGAAAAAAAGTTCAACTGTCACGTCACTCGTTGACATTGAAGTGACTAATTAAGTGACAAAACAAAAAATAACTAAATCTGTTTTGTGAAAAATGTTGCAGAACTAACGAATTTAGTAATAACAGCAACAATAAAGTGTTACTGTAATAACTGTTAAATAGCCTTGCAATAATAAGAACATCACGAACAGTAAAAGCCCATTTATTGCCCAAATTACTTAGTGCTCGACCAATTATGTTTATTAATCAACATTAAACGACGATTAGCGGCTGTTTGATATTTGAGAAGGCATAATTAAATGTTAAAATTGTTAACTTATTAAAGTGACTATGAACTGAACAACAACAGCAGCTGCGGTTAGAAAAACCAAGTGTTAGAAATAGAGCAGAAGAACTTCTATCGAGCGACTTTTTTTTTAGAATGCGATCAAGCAGCTATAAAGGAGCAAAAACAGAACAGCAACATAGAAATAGCAGCGTTCTCTATGTTTTCTATTTGGAGCAATAATATGCAAAATGCAAAAGTAAATCGCTAAACATCGGCTATCGCAACAGCCACGAACGAAAATAAAATTGCCGACAGTAAAAGCAATAAATAGCAGCGCTTTTCTTCGCAGCATATAAATGCTATACTTCACAACAACAGCGCAGCTATTGATAATGTATATCGACGATGTAAAAACCTTAAATCAGTCTGATAAGTGCACAATGGGGACAGCAGTTTATTTTTGTTGTAAAAAGAGAAAGTGAACAATAGTTAAATATATACTTTACAAAGAATAACATATATCGTTGTTCCGTTATTATCACTCATTACATTTTCGTGTACATATTCGTAGAGTGTGTCTCTTAAGAGAATAGAAATTTCTTCTCACATAAGCGCGTGAAAATGGAAGGTGCTGCTACTACTCAAGAGAAGGCGAGAGTGCTTCGCTCCAATGCAATCACAGCTGCGACTGCTGTCTCTTCTGAAACCAAAGCCAGTGAAAAGTCAGCCTCTTCTGGGAAGATCTCTAAACAAGTTTTACCGCTGGAGGATAAATTGTGCTCTTCGTCTGAATCTCGGTTAAGTTTGCAGTTTGAAGCGATGTTAAAAAAGCACACCGACATGATTCTTAATCGTTTTTCTCTTGGGTTGAACTATTTAAGAGAGGACGTGGTAAGCAAGATTACACTTGCTGAGGCCAATCTGCATAAACGCATTGATGAATATGAAAAGTCACTAAGCGATGTCGAACAACGGGTCATTAATGTAGAGAAACAAATCAAACAAATTGAGACTAATATTCCTGGGACGTGTTCTACAGCTGATTATAGCATGAGACTTGATAAATTGGAAAGACGGGAGTGTGCTGCGGATGCGCTAATGTTTGGAGTTCCTTCGTTGCCTGATGAAAATCCAAAAGATATCTTCAATCAACTGTGTCATTCCATAGGCTGTAAACCACCTGTCTTATTATCTGCCTTTCGCCCGAATCGTGGCGTGAACTCAACTGATAAACCGATTATCTTGAAATTTTCATCGCCTCAAGATCGAAATGCGATTTTTAGCAGCATATCGAGTTTTTGTAAGGAAAAGAAAAGGCTTCTCTGCTTACGTGATGTTGGTCTATTATCGGACAAAAATATCTTCGTGAGGGAAAGTCTGACGTTGCGACATCGTATAATCTACCAGCGTGCTACTACATTGAAGAAGAGCAAACAAATCAGTACAGTTTTCACTAGGCGCGGCATTGTGATTATTAAGGAGCAGCAAGATAGCGACTACATTACTGTTCATGACATGGGAATTCTTGACGCTATTGCTGAAAAATCTATAAATGGATCGCATGACTAATAGTGCTTTTGTATTTTGGAATTCATTGATGTCTCAACTTAAACTTATTTTTAGTATAAAAATTTTTATTATGGTTATTATTCTTTTACTATCTTTTTTATCTCCTTTGCCTAGCTACATGTATTCTTACTCCCTTAATTTTCCCTGTAATTTAACGGCTATCGTACTAATTAACTTTTTGCATATACGGCCATGGACGGCTAAGTTTTGTTCATTTCATAATCACATTGATTTTGAGTCTGTGTGTTGTTTGCTGACTTTGTGCAATACTATAGGTTGTAGTAATAGAGAGGTTGTTCAATAATAACAATGTTAACAGCGCTACAGTTTCCAGAGCTAATTTATATGCAATGACTCGTGTACTTTCTAACCGTAAGAAAGGCTTAAAAGTTTGTCATATTAATGCACAGAGTCTTTGTAACAAGTTTGATGAATTTGAGTATATTTTTGCAAATTCGAATATCGATTTAATTTGCGTCTCAGAGACCTGGTTTGATGCGTCCTGCCAGGGTGCGTTGTTTCAGCTTGACAATTACAAATTATTTCGCGCTGACCGGAGTGGCCATGCAGGCGGTGTTGCGATATATGTTAAGTCCAATATTTCATGTAAGTGCTTGTGTAAATCTGAGTCTGACTCAAATATTGAGTACTTATTGATTGAAGTTATTTCCGGGTATAGTAAGCTTCTAGTAGGATGTGTTTATAGACCGTATGAGAATATTGACATTAGTCCCTTGATCGAATCGATTGGCAGTTTGTCACTGTCCTATCCTGACACTATCATTGCTGGTGATTTTAACTGTAATCTGCTGAGGAATAATTGCTAAGCTGATAATATGAGCAGCATAGGATTGCTACCTGTAAATGAATGTACACCAACTCATTTCACCACGACTTCGGAAACATTGCTAGATGAGTTTTTTGTGTGCGCTGTAAATAAGGTTAAGTTGTATGATCAGCTCTCTGCTCCGATGTTCTCCAAACATGATTTGATATTTATGACTTATGAATTTTCGCCCGTGTATATCAGTGCCAATATTTGCTATCGTGATTTTAAGAGCATTAATTACGCATTTCTTAGTGCAGCGGTTAGCAATGTAAGTTGGGATAGGGTATATAGCATGATCAGCGTAGATGAGCAGGTTGCTTTTTTCGAAAGTAACGTGCGTATGTTATATGATTTGTCTGTTCCGCTAAAAGTTAGGCATGTTAGTAGGGTGGGAAAACCATGGTTTAGTAACACAATAAGATCCTTAATTGTACAAAGAGATGCAGCTTACTCGCGATGGAAACGGTACAGAGTGCCTCAATTGTATGATTATTTTTCTTTACAAAGAAGAAAGGTGGTGCAAGCAATAAGGAAGGCTAAAATTAACTTCTTTAGCGCTAAGTTCTCTAATATTATTGGCAGTAAGCAGACCTGGAATGCTATCCGTAAAATTGGTTTAATGAATACTACTGAATCTTGCCTTACACCCGTTGATTGTGATGAACTTAACGCTAATTTTGTGTGTGCTCCAATGTCCCTTAATCGTGATAATATTTACGAAAGGTTTCTGTCGCTAAGTAATGCCACACCTCTCAGTTTCAGATGCGTTGCCCAAGAGGATCTGTTAGAGTGTTTCTTAGCTATAAAGGCGTGCTCCACGGGGCTGGATAACATTCATCCCGTCTTCGTCAAAGCCCTCCTACCCAAGTTACTGCCTTTTGTTACACATATTTTTAACACTGCTATAACTACTCATGTTTTCCCTTCCGTCTGGAAGCAAGCTAAAGTTGTACCTATACCTAAACCAGGAAATCAATACCGACCTATTGCTATACTGCCATTCATATCTAAAGCATTTGAAAGCATTATCAACAAGCAGGTGCGTGACTACTGTAACCGCAACTCCTTGCTTACTTCGAAACAATCTGGCTTCAGACCCAAGCGTAGTTGTGTTACTGCCCTAACTGAGGTGATTGAAGACGTTCGCATAGAGTTGGATTCAAATAAGATAGTTTTTTTGGTCCTACTTGACCACTCCAAAGCTTTTGACTGTGTGGATCATGACATCTTGTTAACAAAATTGCGAAAGTTATTTAATTTCGACAACGGTGCAGTTGAATTAATTGCTTCTTACTTAAAGCTTAGGTCACAAAGAGTATGTTGTGGTGGACAAGTTTCTGGCTCTCTAAACCTAGCTCGTGGAGTTCCACAAGGCTCGGTTCTTGGACCACTGTTGTTTTCACTGTACATTAATGACCTTTCTACTGTACCTAGTTACTGTAACTTGCACATGTATGCTGACGATGTGCAAGTTTATGTATCCTGTAATGCTAATCATATGAATTTATGTGTGGAGGAAATTAACAATGATTTAGAAAGTATCAACACTTGGGCAAACAAAAATAACTTGAGTCTTAATCCTGCTAAATCGCAATGTCTAATCATCTCTAATAAAGGGATTGATACATCCTCAGTACCTCCTATACGTGTTGCTGGTTCTGCCGTAGCGTATGTCAATACAGCGAAGAACTTGGGAGTTGTTTTTAATAGAAAGTTAACTTGGAATAACCACATAGATGTAACCGTTGGAAAAATCTATGGTATGCTTCGTACTCTCTGGTACTCTCAGTACTATACTCCACCGAAAATAAGATTGCTGATTGCAAAGGCATACATCATGCCGACACTTTTGTATGGATGCGAAATTTATGCGAGGTGTGATGCTATTTCTATGCGTAAATTGAATGTTGCGTTTAATAATATAGCTAGATACGTTTACGGAGTTGGACGATATAGCCATGTATCAGTATATGCCTGTCAATTATATGGGCTATCCTTTCAATCTCTGCTCAAATACCATGTTTTAAAGTTTTTACATCATATAATACTCGGAGGTGAGCTGACGAATCTACATGCTAGGCTGACTTTCTCGAGGTCTCGACGTAATTATAACGTTATTCCTTTTAATCATACACGTCTAATATCTGAACGACAATTCTTTATTTTTTCTGTTAGACTCTGGAACTGTTTGCCCCTCTGTCTGCGAAATTGTCGCAACATTACACAGTTTAAGAAGAATCTGTATAATCATTTGTCTATGAATTCTGATTGATTATAGAGCCGTTTGTCAATGTACGATATAGTATAAAACGAATTATATAAGTCGATAGCCTTTTATCTATCTTTCTTTCTTTTTCTCCTTTCTCTCATCTCTCTTTATTACTCTTAAGTACCTCTCTTTCTGTGAGTAGGCTTACTTTTAAGTTCTTATTGAATTATAAATTTATTTCTGCGAATATGACTAAATTTGGGTGAATTAATTATTATTATTAATTATTAATTAATATTACAAATTTGTGAGATATCTTGGCCTTTACTTTAATTATAAGACACTGTCTTGTTGTAAATGGTCGGTACGTGCATATAAATAAATAAAATAAATAAATAAATAAATAATCTTTTGCAAATGAATACAAGCGTGTCTATTACTGACGACATTATCATTTAATTTTCACATTAAGCCAAGTAAAGATTATATTTTTTTTGTGCATTATTTGATTTTCCACTCTTTGGATTAATTATATTTAATTGTTTTTGTATTGATTGGAACTTATAAGAGTCGTTATAAGAAATAAATTAATATGTATTGAAAACTAATTATTTGTATTTGCTAGACAATGGATTGAACATTAACTTAGGTTAACAGGTGAGTTAGCGGTTTCACTCCGCGCAGCCAGGCGACACTCGATAAGGGGTTGGCGCACAAACTTGCAACGCGCCAACCATGGTAGGGCGGGTATAGAAAGGGGGAGGGAAATAACATCAACTCCTCCCCCTCCTCCTCTCATCTCTCTCTCCCACCGATCCTCCGCGTTGTACTGTTTTTTTTTTTTTTTTTCGTTGGTTTTTGCCGCCACTAACTTCGTATCGATCCCGAGCGGATTTCGTCGTGTAACTTTTCGATTATCGGTCTTGTCTTTGGCTGTAGAGGCAATGTAAGCCTCAGCTCCGATCTGTTTTTTTGTAACTGGGGTATAAAGACACTGTCGGGGTTGTTGAAGAACACCCCCACTTTCCCTGCCCTGACAGTGGTCATCTTTTTCGTCATTTGAATTTTTTTTATTATTTTGTTAATTTAGTTTACCGCGAACCCAACCCCCAAACGTTACAAAATGGCGCCCAACGTGGGGCCCGAACTAAACCACGTTGGTCGTTTTGTAACAACGTTACAAAATGGCGCCCAACGTGGGGCCCACTGTAGTTGAGTTTTTTTTTTTTCTTTTCTCCGTCCGATCTGATTGTGTTTCCGTACAGTGGTGCCCAAACTTTCGGTAGCAATTTAATTTTTTTTTGATTTTAACTTTATTTTTTTTGAAAATTATTTTAACTTCGGTTTTCTTTAGATTCTCGCTGGATTTGCGCGATTAAATGTTTATGTTCGGTGCGTACCGCTGAATCAATTCTTCGTGCAATTGCTTGGCTTCGGTCATTCCGCCGAAGAAGAAAATATTACGAATCACTAATACAGTTTTGAATTACCCTACTATCCTTGGCAGGAAACTTCTGATTCGAGATTTTGTTTTATGATGGCAATTGTCGTTTAGCAACTCATCAGGGTTTCCCAACTAATTAAATTTTTTTTTAAAATATTTTTTTTTGTTGTAGTACAGTGTAGCCTTGTTCAACTGGAGATTTCATTTCAATCGACATTTTCGTTGGTGACTCGTTGGACGACGCTCACTTTAATAAATTTTTATTTTTTTTTTAAAGATTAGTCTATGTGTTCTTATCGCTTCACTAGTGGTTGCTACTGAAGACCACTCTTGATCGATATATTGGTTGGCTGGCTTACAATTTTAAAAATTCTTTTGGGAGTGGTAGAGAGTTGCAGAGAGGAGTGTGTTGCCTGGTGGTGTGGAGCCGCTACTCTAACACCTGTTGCCTATTGCTTGATTTTGTTGTTGATTTACTTTTTTTTTGGTTCGTTGGTAATTTCCATATTCTTGATTTATTATAATTTTTTTTTTGTATTTTCTTTTGTATTTAGTTTTAACAAGTTACATCGTTAATTACTTTCATTTTGATTAGTTTTTTTTTTTTGCTTTAAATTAATTTTTTTTGTTTGTAACTTTAATTTACCGGGTAAGACAAATTTTTTTTTTTGTTTTTTTACTTTTGCTTATAAATGCCAAATACGGGCAGATGTCCCATTTGCCGGGTGGCCCTCGATAGTAATGGCCCTGTGATTCGCGCATCGTGTCAATACGACTTCCACGCTTGGTGTTTGCAGGCGTGGTTAGAGAGATATCAAACCTTTCCGGTGTGTATGACTCCCATTACACAGATCTCTACAGGCGCGGCCCATGGGTCTAGTTCGGATGGTGGGTACGCAGGTCCGGCGAAGCGTAGCACTATCGGCGGCAGGGTGCAGGAGTTGGCAACCCAAGCTCCTTCGGAGCCTGTGGCAAATTTTTTTGAAGAGATAGGCCGGCTGAATCTCTCGCAATCTGGCTCTCTTCCAGCAGCCCGACTTGCATCCTCACTTGCGAATGGCAATTTGCCGAATAGGGTTCCTGGTGAGCCACGCCTACATAATTCACTGTTAGGCCACAGGAGCAAAGCTCCGCGGATATCCAGACCCTGACTCAAGCGGTGCAGACCATGAAGAATGAGTTTCTGTCGGTCTTGCAAGAAATGAGGCGGGAATCGATAGCTGCCCCTGTACTCCCCGCGGTTGTCCCCGCTTCAACTGGGCATGCCGTTGGCGCACCCACTGGCTCTTTTTTTTTTTTTTTTTTTTTTTTTTTTAACGAGGAGTAAAAGCATCGAAAGCCTTAGTCAGTGCGGGACTTTAAGCCGCTAAACATCTCCTCTCGTGGGCACAGATGTTCCCCCGGAACCACCGCTAGGTATTACGTCAGGAGGCCGTGGGAGCGATAACGCTCAAACGTCAGTTATTAGGTCAGTCAAAGCGTTCGTTTGCTCTTCTTACCTGTTCTATCCGACGCTGCTCACTCATCACCAGCGCAGCCATTCTGCTTACCGCATGCCACACTTCACTATTATCCAGCATGGCCAGCACAATACTTTCTGCAGCGATTGGAGCTCCTATCAGCCGTTGGAGTTCTCCTCTTAACACGTCATAGCGAGGGCATTCGAAAAATACGTGCTGCACACTCTCTACGGTCGCCATACCACAATGATCGCAGAAGGGATCTCGTTCGTGACCATATTTGTGCAAGTAGGACTTGAAGCACCCATGTCCGCTCAGGAACTGTGTTAAGTAGAAATCCACTTCACCATGAGGTCTACTCAACCAAGGCTCTAAATCTGGAATGAGCTTATGTGTCCATCTGCCCTTATCACCATTCTGCCATCTAGTCTGCCACTCCTGGATGGACATATGTCTCGCCTCACTGGCTGCACCGCTGCTAGCTGTCCCGTTCCTGCTGCCTATCGTTGTGAGCGCCTTACGCGATTCAGTTTCTTTGGCTAGTAGATCCAGTGGGATCAAACCAGTAATCACAAGTGCAGCATCGAAGGATGTCGTTCGAAAGGCACAAGACACTCGTAGCGCACAATGTCTATATGTTGCATTTAATCCGCGAACATAACTAGGCTTTGAAAAAGCTTCTTTCCATATTGGTGCCGCATAAAGAATTATTGACTGAACGACGCCCACCAATAGCTGCCTTCTCCGCTGGTGCGGCCCTCTATTCTTAGCCATTATTCGCGATAAAGCCGTAGCTGCTTTAGCTGCTTTGCGCTGTACGTACTCCACGTGTTGCTTAAATGTCAGTCGGTGGTCTATTATCACTCCCAGATACTTAATATGGGGTTTAGATACTATCATGCAATCGCCCACTTTGACAGAAATGGATTCCACCTTTTTTCGGCTACTCACTAGCACGCACTCCGTTTTGTGATCAGCTAGACTAAGCGCCGTCCTGCACAGCCATGACCTTACAATGGTCACTGCTTCGTCCGCAGTCTCCTTTACTTCCGTAAGGTGCTTCGCTACTACCAAGATAGCAATATCATCTGCGAATCCGACAATTTTCACTCCATCAGGCACTCTCAACTGCAGTACTGCGTTATACATGATATTCCATAACAGTGGGCCCAGCACGGATCCCTGTGGAACTCCTCCTGTTACCAAATACTCCTTGCTACCTTCTGAAGTATCATAAATGAGCACTCGATCATTCAGGTAGCTACTCACTATCCTATATAAATAGTTAGGAACATCGAAGCTCATGAGCGCCTCGAGAATACTTTGCCAACTCGCGGTATTGAACGCATTCTTAACATCAAGTGTTACAATTAAACAATACTGTTTTGCGCCGCCACTCCAGCGTTTTCCTTCAACCGCTGCCTCAGCAATGTTTTTCACCAGTTGGAGAGCATTATTGGTTGAGACTCCTTTTCTAAAACCAAACTGCATATCAGACATTCTTATATCTGCCACTAATTGTAGGCGCTCTTTGATTACCGATTCCAGTAATTTGCCCGCAGTATCCAGCATACATAGAGGGCGATACGATGTAGGCTGGTTTCCTCCTTTTGGAAGTAGGACCAGTCGCTGCCTTTTCCACTGTTTAGGGAAGACGCCTTCCTTCATGCAGAGATCAAAGACCCCTCTTAGCCATTCCGTGCAATTCACTGCCAGCGTTTTAATAGCTACGTTTGGGACCCCATCAGGCCCTGGCGCCTTGCTTAGTTTTAGCTTGGCTGCAGCTTGCATCACCTCCGCCGCCGTCACACTAGGCACGAATCGAAAATTTTCTTGCGCAACTCTTACATACCGCGGCTGCAGTGGAAAGAGATCCTTCACTATACCGTCCATGACCTGCGGACTTTTAAGTTGTGTAGGTTTTTTAAGCTTCTTCAGTACTAAGTTATAAGCAAAACCCCACGGGCTGTTTTCTACCTCGTCACAAAGTTCCTGGAAACATTTGTTTTTACTTTCTCTTATTGCCACCTTGAGATTTCTGCGTTTAATTTTGTAGAGCAGCATCGTATCTCTGTACCTCTCAGACGGTCTTGTGCGAGCTCTTTTGCACATTCTTCTTGCACTGATACATTCCTTGCGCAGCTCTGCAATCTTGGAATTCCACTAATACACTGGTCTGTGCCGTACGCGGGTAGTTTTACGCGACATGGCAGCATCGCAGGCTCTCATTAATTTGCTCATAAGTTGACTTGCGGCCTCTTCAGCCGTGCCGCTTGCGCTCATGCCACTCAACACTTGCAGAAAAATCTCACTGTCAAATGTGTCAGCATTCCACGATCGTTTCCGAACCGCCGGTGTCGTCTGTCTCTCAGTAAGTAATGTAATATCGATCTGGATCGCTTGGTGGTCGCTGTGCGTATAGCAACTACTAATTTGCCACTTCGTCTTTGTAAACAAACCTGGGCTTATGAAAGCAATATCAATTACAGAACCTCTACCATTTTTGCTGTACGTGTGCGCTGATCCTGTGTTCAGCAAGACAACATTCAGCGCTGAAAAACTGTCTAGCAGGGATCTACCTCGTGCATTTGTCCATTTTGAACCCCATTCTAAGGCCCAGGCATTGAAGTCGCCAGCAATTACTACCGGACTTATTTGAAGCGCATCTTGTACCTACGTCTGCATTATCCTAGTGAACGCCGATATATCTAGACTTGGGGGCAGATAACAGCTATATATGAAGATACCGCTAATCTCCGCGCACACAAAGCCAATCTCTGATTTGCAGACTCTCATGCCTGCTTTGTCTCCATTACGATTCCATATCGCAGCTTTACCGGACTGATCACACACCCATGTGCCATCAGTTCTGTTCTGATAGGGTTCGCTTAGGATAGCAACATCCACTCGTTGTTCATAACTTGTTTGCTCCAGCAATTGCTGTGCCGCTTCGCAGTGGTTCAAGTTAAGCTGCAAAATCCTCATTTTGGACCAATTCCTTTGACACCCTTTTTCGCTAACTTGTCTTTCTCATATGCTGGACACTTATATCCTCCACATGCATGACTTATCTCTTTACGTCCTTCTCTTGTGCACAGTATACATCTAGGCTCGTTGTTGCATACCTTTGCTATATGCCCCTCCATTCCACATTTGAAACACAGTTTGGAGCAATCATTTGCTGCATTTTTGCACTGTCTAGCGATGTGCCCATATTCAAGGCACCTGTAGCACTTAGTCACAGCAGTTCGCTCGCGTATGCGGCAACTCCCCCAGCCGATTCTAATTTTTCCTGCCTTCAGGAGCAAATTTGCATTCGCTATGGAGAGCCTTACCGCTGCCACTTGTGTACCTCCAAATCCTGTCCGAAGACTTAACACATCTTCTTGCTTAAAATGTTCAAGCTTGAATTGCGCATCAATCGCTCGAAAGACCTTATCTTTTGATGTGACTTCATCTAGGTCCATAATATCCAGGACCATATCCTCTGCTAATCCGCGAACCTCCGCCTGTTCTCCAAGACTGTTGCCAATAGCTGATCTGACCTTCTCTGCATTAGACCCTGTTTCGCTGATTTGCAGTAAAAGTCCACCCTTCTGCGTGCGCCTTATTTTTGTGATGGCTTGGCCTACAGCACCCATCGCCTCATCAGCCCTCAGCTTGCGAAGTATTTCGGCATACGAGAGATCACCTTTCTTTTCAATAATAATTGCTTCCGGTTTGGGCCTCTTTAAGGTTGGTTCTCTATTCCTTGCTTGCCTCCTTTGTACAAGCTTCCACTCTTCAACGGCTTCATGATTCCCTCCGACTGCCTCCTCAGACTGTAATGCACTCGCGTAGCTGGCGGGCTTTGCTCCCTGGTACGTTCTTTTTGCGGCTGACTGAACTATCAGGCGCTCTTCTCTGTTTCTCTTCGATACACGTTCCTCCTTGTCTTTCCTTAGCGGAGATGTCCACGTACTTTGATCCTTTGTGTATTTGCTAGGTTTACCACCTAATGCCGCACCGCTTGCGTTAACACGATCGCCATTTTTTGCTTCCTTTTCTACAGTTCCGTAAAGGTGTGAAATACACTCAATCAAATCCCTCATTGGCTGGTGAATTGAGCGTCTTCCGTTGCCGATCATTTCTACCAGTTCTCCTATTTTCCTTCCCAATTCTTCGAATCCCTTAAAATTATTTGCGGCGACAGTAACAGCTAAATTCCGCGATTTCTGCGATAAATTCGAGCTTTTGGGCGTTGCCAGTTCACCTGTGAGACTCAATGGCGACCTTTGCACACAAGTACTCTTTGCAAAGGGATTGCTGTAATCTGATTGGTGATCGCATCCGCCATCATTGTTACATGCTACACTTGCTGCTGCACTTGTCTTTGCTACTAATGCTATTTCTCCTCGAGACAGCATATTCGCAAAACTTCAGACTCCCG
Organism: Thecophora atra; assembly: GCA_937620795.1. Classification (NCBI taxonomy): domain Eukaryota; kingdom Metazoa; phylum Arthropoda; class Insecta; order Diptera; family Conopidae; genus Thecophora; species Thecophora atra. The sequence goes on from OW569398.1 coordinate 33,285,011, forward strand.
CGCCACCACTCGGCAAACTGATCAAAGCTAACGAAAGCCTCGCCAAAGCTTCCGAAAGCTTTATCAGAGCTTTGCACTTGTATTGACGTATAGAGGGAGCTGAGGCGCAGTGTCTAGAAGGAACTTCCAAGATAAGGCAAGCTAGACCATGTCAGTGAACGACACTAAGTGCTAACAGACGTCAACTTTAGATATGTAGCCGAGTGTTGCGCGGGATCACAATTCACAATGTTGACAAAGATGAATTTAACAGCAAAGAATAAGTCCACAAATGCCAGAAAATATAAGGCTGAAATTATTCCCCTATGTATTAAGAAACACTTGCAACTTTTTCCTCACTCTTCGTTACACTTATGCACACACTTTAGTTTAGCAATATATCGTCTATGTCGATTTTCCACTTAGAAAATAGCTTGATTTGTACGGAGTCGATTTAAACGCGACCATTTTCGTAAACATCAAGAATTACTCTCCAAACACCCACTGGCTCTATGGCAGGCAATCCGACATCGCAAACTGGACCAACGTGGTCAACAATTGCTCAGACACCACTGGGCGGATGCGCGGTGGACAGGTCGTCGGCAGTCATCGCGGGATGGCGTTTGAAGTTTTCGGGCGAACCGGCTGCGATGGGTGTCGACGACTTCATCTACCGAGTCAACGCCTTGACGACTCAATGCCTGAACGGGAATTTTACGCTGCTTTGCCAGCACGCGCATTTATTGTTTACCGGCAAGGCCGAAGAATGGTATTGGCGATACCATCGGGATACTGTTAGACTAGACTGGCATTCTCTATGTGGGAAGCTGAAAATTAAATTCCAGAGTTTCTTATCAGACTACGAGCTGAGCGAGGAAATTCGCAGGCGTAAACAGCGGCTAGGCGAAAAGTTCGACGAGTTTTATGACGACGTGTTGTCGATGAACGATCGCCTAAGCAATCCTCTGCGCGATAGGGAGTTGCTAGAAATAATGACCCATAACCTGCTGCCGGCATTAGGTAGAGAGCTCTTGCATGTCAGACTATTAGATTTAAACGATCTCAGGCGTGCCTGTCATAGACACGAGAACTTCTTTCGGGAACGGTACCAGGATCACCGTAGCTGCGGTGGAGGTGGACGGCTGGGATGACGGGGCCGAATTCACCGACGAACCGTCACAGGTGTGCGAGGTAACCCAACGCAGTAGAGAAAAATGTTGGAATTGTGACGCTGAGGTTCACAGCTATCAAGACTGCGAAGAGCCGACGCGTCGAATCTTTTGTTACGGTTGCGGACTCCTAAACACCTATAAACCTTCTTGCGTTTTGTGTCAGGCTCGAGCGGAAAACCAATTGGCGGGCACTCATGTAGCGACGACCGGAGCTGTCCCGCGTCACAGTCGTCCACTTCCGCCGCGACACCGTCACTAGTACCACCAGTGACCATTCTTCAAAGACCTACTGAGGCAAAACCGGACTTACATACTATTTTACCTGATATTCCAAAACCCACCCGAGAAATTATTCCCTACCATGTTCGTCTTGCTAGGTATAATCAAAGGCGAGCCGAAATCTTCTCAACCGAACACAGACGTAAGCGTAAAACTCAACGTCTGCGCGAGTTTTGGTACCGGCTTAGGCGATTGAGCAAAATGATAATTTCGTCTATCGTCTCGAAACCCAACGATTCACGGCCAACGATACGTAAACGCTACTATTAATGGCGAACGCCATCTAGCGCTGCTGGATAGCGGAGCGAATGTAAGCGTGATCGGAGGCGCGTTGGCTCAATCCATCCTAAATGCAGGGTGTTCGGTTGAAAACTTTAAAGGCAAAATAAGAACTGACGATGGGCAAGTACAGCGGGTGGCTGGGTATTACACGGCTAACACGCAACTGAATCGAAAAAGCTTCGATTTTCGCTTTTTAATAATTCCCTCGATTGCGGCTGACGTGATCTGCGGCATAGATTTCTGGGGGAAGTTTGATATCCAGATCTCCGGTCTAGGAGCTTGTGCGGTTGCTTCTCTAGATAGGGACGGAGATAAATTCGTGACGCTTACCGACGCTCAAAACAGACGCCTAAGTGGTGTTATCCAGTTTTTTCCGTCATCAGAACGGGAGGGACTGGGTAGAACCACTTTGGTCGAACACGTTATCGACACGGGATTGGCCAGGCCAATCAAGCAGCGGTATTATCCGATTTCGCCAGCACGGGAAAAATTACTCTGTCAGGAGATTGATCGGATGCTGTCGATGGGCGTGATAGAAGAGGCAGGCGGATCGGCATGGTCGTCTCCTGGGGTCCTAATAGTCAAACCTGGCTTCACGCAAACTGAACGAGGTAACAGTCAAAGATGCGTATCCTCTGCCAAACATAGATGGCATCTTAAGCCGTTTGCCGGCTGTTAACTTCATTTCAAAAGCGGACTTGAAGGACGAATTTTGCAGATTTGCCTTGAGGGAGCCTCTAAGGAGAAGACCGCCTTTACGGTGCGAACCGACCCCATTATCAATTTACACGAATGCCTTTCGGGTTGTGCAACGCCCCCCAAACAATGTGTCGGCTTATGGATCAAGTGATCCCATACAATCTTAAGTCGAGGGTATTAGTGTATCTTGATGACCTGCTGATTCTCTCAAGCTCCTTTGACGAGCATGTGGTCCACCTGACGGAGGTGGCGAGCTGCTTACGTAGGGCTGGCTTGACAATTAACGTTTCGAAAAGCGAGTTCTGTCTGCACGAGGTAAATTACCTGGGTTACATAGTAGGGAGAGGCACCTTGCGTACCGATCCTGAAAAGGTTACGGCGGTCAACGATTATCCTGTACCTAAAACGGCGAAGCAGGTGCGCAGGTTCCTGGGCATGGTGGGATGGTATCGGAAGTTCATCCCAGATTTTTCGACGGTCACATTCCATCTGACCGAACTTCTCAAGAAGGGCAAAGACTTCGTCTGGGGGCCTCTGGCTCAGCAGTCATTCGACGGCATTAAGCAACGACTCACTCAGGCTCCGTTTCTAGTACATCCCGATTACTCCAAACCATTCGTGGTCCAGTGTGACGCTAGTCAGTGTGGCGTAGGAGCTGTGTTAGCGCAATGCGATGAAGAAGGCCATGAGCGACCCATCGCTTACATGTCGCAAAAATTAAATAAGGCCCAGCGCAATTACACAGTCTCCGAATTAGAGTGCTTGGCAGTGATCCTCGCCATCAAGAAATTTCGGATGTATATAGAGGGCCATGAATTCAAAGTGGTGACGGACCACTCGTGCTTGAAATGGCTGATGAGTCAGAGGGACCTGACAGGTCGGCTAGCTCGTTGGTCGTTAAAATTGCAGGGTCTGGACTTCACGATCGAGCATCGGAAGGGCTCCGCCAATGTGGTAGCGTTGTCGAGATCGATGGAGGATACCCCATTAGCTGAGGTGTCCACCATCGGTGTCGATCACGAGCCTCTCATCGACTTGTCGTCACCGGCATTCTCGTCCGGCGAGTACAACGAGATGAAAGAAAAGTTTTCGTCGGAGGAATTTCCCGATTATCGCGTGGTCGACCAGTACCTTTATCACCGCAACGAATTCGCCACCGGAGACGCTGACATCGACGACCTGGGGTGGAAATTGTATGTACCGGTAGAACTCCGCGATTCAGTATTGAAAGTCGCTCATGACTTGCCCACGTCCGCTCACTGCGGAATTGCTAAAACGGCCGAGAAGGTTCGTCGGCATCTGTACTGGCCAGGCATGGTTAAACACATAATACAACACATCTCAAAATGAAGAACTTTTTGACCGAATTTGGGGTTAAGCATACGTTGACAGCCGTGTATTCACCTCAAGCCAATGCCTCCGAGCGGGTTAACAGGTCTGTTAACGAGGCTCTGCGCTCTTACATTCGCAAAGATCAGAGGGCTTGGGATGAATACTTGTCTAGCATAAACTCTGCCCTCCGCAGCAGCTTACACCAGTCTATCGGTTATGCTCCGTACTTCGTTTTGTTCGGCCAGCACATGGTCTTGCATGGGAAAGACTATGAGGTCTTGAGGGCAAGTGATCAACTACAAGAGGGCTCAATTCGAGTTAACCGAAATTATCGCGCAGATGCGATACACGACGTGGTACGGAGCCGTATTCAACAGTCCCTCGAGAAAACGCGGAGAGTGTATAATCTCAGGTCGAGGGTTCGGTCTTTCAGAGTGGGTCAGCTGGTCACTCGAAGAAATTTCCAGCTGAGCAAACAGGCCGATTTCTTTTGTGCCAAGTTGGCGCCAACGGGAATACCCGCCAAGGTAGCCGAGGCTCTGGGCAATTCCTGTTACCGCCTAGTGGACCTCAAAGGCGCACCGATGGGCGTTTATCACGCAAAGGATATCTGGTAGTGAGTTCGAGGCTTACCACCTTTTCCAGCTGTTGCTCTGGTCACCGGTGACCGATCATCACCTGTTTTGTGAGGTGTGGCGGGGCTCACGCTCCGTGTCGGAGCGCAGAGCGTAAGCAAACGAAGAGCCGCTCTTTTCAGTCCGTGTCTGCAATGCAGATATCGGCATCTCCTCTTTCCATCATGCCACGGACTGATGAGTCCCGTATGATGGCGTGGTGGAATTTCGAGAAAACAAGTTTTTTTTCTATGAACCTCACATCACGCCATCCTACGGGACTAGCAATTAACTCTGACGCCGATAGGAGAGAGCGAGATGTCCATATGTGCAGAGCGGTCACAACTGGAATGAGCAGAGTGGACCGGTTTTCGCTCTGCAGCTTCGACAGAGAGATCGTGTGCTGATACACAGTCCGTCGGTGATGAGAAATTAAAGTTGTTAGCAGTAAAAAGCATGGTTTCCAAATTGACATGCTTTGTGAAACTGTGAAAAACATTTAAAAACATTTGCTTAATAATTGATAACAACCATCTGGAATATTAAAATTTCTTTATTTAAAAGAAAAAAAGTTCAACTGTCACGTCACTCGTTGACATTGAAGTGACTAATTAAGTGACAAAACAAAAAATAACTAAATCTGTTTTGTGAAAAATGTTGCAGAACTAACGAATTTAGTAATAACAGCAACAATAAAGTGTTACTGTAATAACTGTTAAATAGCCGTGCAATAATAAGAACATCACGAACAGTAAAAGCCCATTTATTGCCCAAATTACTTAGTGCTCGACCAATTATGTTTATTAATCAACATTAAACGACGATTAGCGGCTGTTTGATATTTGAGAAGGCATAATTAAATGTTAAAATTGTGTGTTATAGTGGAAGTGACTATGAACTGAACAACAACAGCAGCTGCGGTTAGAAAAACCAAGTGTTAGAAATAGAGCAGAAGAACTTCTATCGAGCGACTTTTTTTTTAGAATGCGATCAAGCAGCTATAAAGGAGCAAAAACAGAACAGCAACATAGAAATAGCAGCGTTCTCTATGTTTTCTATTTGGAGCAATAATATGCAAAATGCAAAAGTAAATCGCTAAACATCGGCTATCGCAACAGCCACGAACGAAAATAAAATTGCCGACAGTAAAAGCAATAAATAGCAGCGCTTTTCTTCGCAGCATATAAATGCTATACTTCACAACAACAGCGCAGCTATTGATAATGTATATCGACGATGTAAAAACCTTAAATCAGTCTGATAAGTGCACAATTTACTTTAGCATAAATATCGAATTGTGTTGTTTTATTTTATGATTCATATATTATATATATACATTAGTTGACGTATTAGTGAATTTCATAATGTTTAAAAATTAAGTATCTTAGTTTATTAGTTTTGGTTAAATTTATCTAAACATTTTTCTTGTTTTTTTTAAAAGATTGTTCGCTTACTTTTATTCGGTAGTTACGTATCCTTACCATTTACAATTTTTTGTTGTGAATTAACGGCTGGTATCCAAACAATCTTAATGATTTTTTTTTGCTGCTTAAGTGCATTTTGATATATTTACAGGGTTCCGAGCTACCTTTGTGGGCGCCTTCAACAGGAGTTCGTAACCAGGTAATTGCGTGGTAATCACAATTTTGTAAAATTTTGTTGGGGACAGCAGTTTATTTTTGTTGTTGTAATCTTTTGCAAATGAATACAAGCGTGTCTATTACTGACGACATTATCATTTAATTTTCACATTAAGCCAAGTAAAGATTATATTTTTTTTGTGCATTATTTGATTTTCCACTCTTTGGATTAATTATATTTAATTGTTTTTGTATTGATTGGAACTTATAAGAGTCGTTATAAGAAATAAATTAATATGCATTGAAAACTAATTATTTGTATTTCCTAGACAATGGATTGAACATTAACTTAGGTTAACAGGTGAGTTAGCGGTTTCACTCCGCGCAGCCAGGCGACACTCGATAAGGGGTTGGCGCACAAACTTGCAACGCGCCAACCATGGTAGGGCGGGTATAGAAAGGGGGAGGGAAATAACATCAACTCCTCCCCCCTCCTCCTCTCATCTCTCTCTCCCACCGATCCTCCGCGTTGTACTGTTTTTTTTTTTTTTTTTTCGTTGGTTTTTGCCGCCACTAACTTCGTATCGATCCCGAGCGGATTTCGTCGTATAACTTTTCGATTATCGGTCTTGTCTTTGGCTGTAGAGCCAATGTAAGCCTCAGCTCCGATCTGTTTTTTTGTACTGGGGTATAAAGACACTGTCGGGGTTGTTGAAGAACCCCCCCCCCCCCCCCCCCACACTTTCCCTGAGCACGGCCGGACGAGCTGAGCTGCCCTGACAGTGGTCATCTTTTTCGTCATTTGAATTTTTTTTATTATTTTGTTAATTTAGTTTACCGCGAACCCAACCCCCAAACGTTACAAATTAGATAGAGTAGTCACAAGAAAAGTAAATACCAAAAATATAATTTGTCGTAGATTATCAGAATGAAATGTTAAATAAAATAGAATAATAGAAAACGAACACATATTACAAATACATTAAGATCTTTTCCTCAATACATATATGGATGAATTAATCCAGTTAGTAAATTAACAAAGACAGCACTACAACTAAAATGCGGCGCAAGGGAAACCATTGAAGAAATTCAAACTAAGAATACTCTCGTTTGATGTGTTGCGACTAGACGTGTTTGTTATCGGCTCTGCGATTTAATTAAATTTCCGTGAGTGTATCGCTTCGTAATCGAAATAAAGCAGTCAATTGTACTCATCTTGGTTGCTTGTAATTGAATTGATTTTCGTAGTTGCAATATCGCGCTTCTATCAGCCTAATTATTTATTTAATTAATTGTGTTATTTTGTTTGCTGTATTAAGAAGACATGCCGTTAGAAACAAGAAGAGCATCCCGCAAGCCTCTCTTATCAACCGACCGGCCAAACAGCATTCTCATGAGTTCTTCTTCACCCGCTGGTACTCTCCAGGAGAGATTAAGAGAGTATAAAAAAGAAATAATTGCCACCATAACGAAGGCCATGCACCAAGAAGAGTTTGAAGAGAAGGTTTTGGAGCGAATTAGTGTTATTGCTGCAGATGTTTCACACATTAAAGCTGAAGTTGGAGCTCTCTCAAAAAGGGTTGCCGATGTTGAAAAAACGTGCAGCGAACTCACCATTCTTAAAGGTGATGTAAAATTATTTCGTGAGGAGATAAACAAATATGAGAGTCAGTCAATTGCGACGGACTTCATAATTAGAGGTTTACCAAAGATTGAGAATGAAGGATTGACTGGTATTTTAACTAAGTTTTTTGCTACCATTCAACTTCAGAAGCCAGTCATTTGTGATGCTTTTGCAATTAACAAAAGGGATGGCAATAATAGCTCCAGTCTTAATAATAACCATCTGATTGTTGTGAAACTAGCATCGCCTCTTGATCGGATTAAAATGTTTAAGGCAATTGCTGTTTTTCGTAAAAGAGTCAATCGACAGCTCACTGTTAGTGATATTGGGTTGGATGGTAGTGACAGAATCTTTGTTCATGAGTGCTTAACAAATAACAATCGCAAATCTAATTTTTCCTATTTTTCATCTTTTTGTACTATTTCTTCATCTTCCTATACTTTTAATATTACTTTCTACGTTTCTGATGTTTGGTTGTGGTGTTCTGTGGCTGATCGTGAGCTTGCTAAAGGCTGATGAGCGTGTAATACCTAATGGTTTTGGCTATGATATACATAAGTCGTTGGTCAATATTCTATGTGGTGCACGAAAGGGACTAAAAGTGTTTCACTTTAATTCACGCAGTTTGAAAGGCTTGAAGTTGGACTACGTGAGATATATTTTTGAAAATTCAGCCGCTGATATTTTATGTGTAACGGAAACGTGGTTCAATTGTATGATTCCTGATGATTACTATGATGTTCGAGGTTTCAATGTCTTCAGAAATGATAGAGTGAACAGGATTGGAGGTGGGGTTGCAGTTTATATAAGGGACAGCATGAACGCCAAGTTACTGAATAAGAGTGAAAATCTTCCGGTAGAATTTTTGAATATTGAGTTAGTGATAAACAGGTGTAAAGTATTGGTATCCTATGTTTACAATCCTGCACGTAATAATAGCCTCGATGCTTATTTTGCTGACTTATGCAGTAGGGTTATAGACTTTGATTACCACGTTGTGTGTGGTGACTTCAATGTTGATTTGCTGACCAGTGATAAAGCTACACTTGATTTGAAGAGGCACACTGCATCAGCTGGCTTGGCTGTTGTTAATTATTTCTATCCAACGCGTTTTGGGCAGCATTCAACACCTAGTCTGCTTGATATTATGCTCACGTCTGATAATAGTCTTGTTACACTTTTTGATCAATTCTCATTTATTTCGGATCATGATTTGATTTTTTGCATTTGTGATATCAATACAGTAGTGAATGTTGAGAACTTCATTACGATCAGGGACTACAAAGCTATTAATCTAGAGTGTCTTTATGGTGATCTCTCTTTGGTAGATTGGAGTGCTTGTAGGTATTTTGTATCTGCGCAGGATAAGCTCTCATGGCTTATGAATGTAGTGACAACTTTATTCGAAAGACATGTACCACTGAAGATAGTTAAGGCCAGAAGTAGGTGTTGTCCGTGGTTTAATAGTAAAATACTTGCTGACATTAAGAAAAGGAATGTCCTACATTCAAGGTGGAAAAGATGCCGTTCATCTGAAAACTGGAACAAATACAGAGTGTTCAGAAACAATGTCAACTCTTTAATTCGTTCTGAAAAATGTAAATTTTACTCAGGGAAATTAAACTCAAATCTCTCCTCGAAGGAGCTTTGGGCGAATTTGAGAAAATTTGGTATAGTGTGCAAGAAATCAAAAAAATGTGATCTATGTCCTAATGAGCTGAACAAATTCTTTTTAACGCAAAGTGTGCAAATCGGCTCAATGAACGCTTCTGAAACTCTCTTAAATATCCCGCTGTCGTCGACTATTCTTCCTTTTCTTTTAAAGCCGTTGACGTTCATAATAAATAACTGTATCACTAGCTCCTGTTTTCCTGATTCCTGGAAGATGGCGGTGGTGATTCCAATTGCAAAGTCTAATTGTGCTTGTAGTCCGAAGGATTACAGACCTAGTATTCTTCCTGTTTTGAGCAAAGTTTTGGAGCGACAATTAGCTAGTCAAATCAATCTGTATCTTAGCAATAAAGGTTTACTATCACCATTTCAATCAGGTTTTAGAGCTGGGCATAGTTGTTCGACTGCCATGCTAAAAATTGTGGATGATCTAAGGATAGCCTTTGATAAAGATCGCATATCGTTGTTGTGTCTGCTAGATTTCTCGAAAGCGTTCGACACCGTCAATCATGAGCTGCTGTGTAAAAAATTGGAAACCTACTTCAACTTTAGTAGCAGTGCGGTAAAGCTTATTGCTGACTATCTTTCAGGCAGAAAACAATGCTGCAGAGTGGCGAACAAGTTTTCTAGTCTTGAGGGAGTTCCGAAAGGGGTTCCCCAGGGATCAATTTTAGGACCGCTGCTATTTTCGTTATTCTGTTATGATGTCTTCATGGTATGTAATTTCGCAACTATGCATGCGTATGCGGATGACTTGCAGCTGTATTGTTCGGGAGCTCTGGAAACAGTAGCTGGCGGAGAAACTTAATTCAGATTTATCGAAAATTAGCTGCTGGGCAATTAAGAACGGTCTTTCAATTAATGCTCTTTGCCTTAAGGCTCTTTGTTCTCTTTGCCTTAAGGCTCTCCTCCGCTGTTACGCCAGAGGCGATACGTGTGAACTTAGTTAAGCAGCTTGTTTTGCCTCACATTACCTATTTTTGCTGTGTCTATAGTCAGTTGAGCTATGACTCTGAGTATAAGCTGCGCATTGCGTTTAATAATGCTGTGAGGTATGCATATGGTTTGTGCTACGCGGATATATAAGTGATTGGTGTAGGAAGCTATTGGGATGCTCATTAGTTGACTACTATAACTTATATCAGCTAACATTTTTAGGGAGTCTAATACGAAAGAAGGTTCCATCATATATCTATGACAAGTTGAACTTCTGTCAGTCTGCTAGAACTTGTCAGTTTTTACTGCCCTATCATAATTACCTAACCACAAGTAGTCTTTTCTTTGTCAATGCCATTAGGTTATTTAATTCACTACCCATTGGATTAAGAAGCTTTGCTAGCTGCATCAGTTTTAAGAGGGCCATAGCCGAATATTTCAAACGATAATCTTACTTCACTTCTTTTTTAATTCATATTCTCCCTTGCATGTCGTATTTCTAATTTCTTTTTTCTTTTTGTTTTTGTATATGAGCCGTTTATTTTGAAAGTGGCATAAGTCACTTTTTCAAAAAAATGGAGTTAATGGCAACACTAAATACAATTGAACGGTATCTTTTCATTTTTAAAAAATTTGCACTCAATAAGTTGAAAACTGTTGAGATTTCTTCGAGAGAAGTATTGGTAATTAACGGTATAACAAACATGTTTATTTTGAAAGTGGCGTAAGTCGTTGCTTGTGTAAGGTGCTTGTGTGAAAGAAATAGAAACATGTGATAAGTATGTGTGAAGTATTGTTTTGAATTATTTTCAGTATCAGTTCAGTGATCATTGACTTAGTTTTATAAGTGCGAAAGAATAGTGCAGTTTTATAAATTATATTATAGTGACATCTAATATAGTACACATAATTAGCATTGTTTTATTAAAATTACTTTTATATGATGTTATCAGACAGCGAATCAGGTAAAACATACTTATTTTAGTTATGGAATTAGGTAGTTGGCTTTCAATGCGTATTATTATTTTATAGAAATATTTTCTAAAATGAGAAAAATCTTTAACCCCAGAAAAAGAAATATGAGAGTGATTTCATCAGATAAAGAATAGATTTGTACGGAGTCATCAGAAAAGGAAAACAACATAACGGAAGGAACAGAAACTCATCGTGTACGAAAAAGGGGATGCAGAAATGAAAAAAAATATACTCAAAACATTATGAAGGATAAAAGAAATAGTGGTAAAAAATATGAAACAGCAAACTCCAAAATTATTTTTACCAAAAGAATTACAGTTAGACCTTGTTGTTCAAAAAATTGTAAAGAAAAAATAAGTTCTTTTAATCGACAACTTATCTTTGATAAATTTTGGAAGTTAGCAAACTTTAAGAAGCAAAATTTGTTTTTACATAGTATAGTTAAACGAAAAACACCCAAAAGGAGAAAACCAAGAAACTACAATTCAAAGCCAAGACAATGCCAATTTAAGTATTGTTTGACACATGAAAATGTAAGTGTGTTGGTTTGTAAAACATTCTTTCTAGATACTTTCAATATCTCAGAAGGACGTCTGGCTCGTGCTCTTAAAAAGGATGTTCCTGGAGAAGATTTGCGTGGAAAATCTGAAAATTCCAGTAGAAAAACTGAAGAATCTCTCATAATTGCGGTCAAAGAGCACATTCAAAGCTTCCCTGCCTTTAGTAGCCATTACACAAGGTGTCATAATCCCCATAGAAAATATTTAAGTCCAGATCTAAATATTAGGAAAATGTACAATCTCTATCTTGAAAAGTGTGACAATGATAAACAAGAACATGTTAACGAGTGGATATACAGGAAAACCTTCAAAAATGACTTCAATTTGCACTTTCATCAACCTAGAAAAGACACATGTCAAAAATGCGATTTTTTAAAATTAAAGATTGAAGCTTGTGAGGATGAAGGTGAAAAAAGGCAATTAAACCTTCAACACGATTTACATTTGAGATCGGCAGAAATGGCCAGAAAGTGTCTACAAGAAGATCAGAAAAAAGCAGCTGAAAATCCAGATGAATATTTTGGATTTTCATTTGACTTTCAAAAAGCATTGCCTTTTCCCAAACTTACGACTTCCATATCGTATTACAAAAGGAATATGTACGTTTTAAATTTGGGATTCCATAATTTTCATAATAATAATATTGACATGTATCTTTGGGATGAAACCATAGCATCAAGAGGTTCTCAGGAAGTTGCTTCGTGTTGTATAAAACATCTTAAGAATGTCACAACTCAAAAGCATGTTATTGCATATAGTGACTCATGTACAGGACAAAATCGTAACATAAAACTGGCCTTAACTTGGATGAAAATTGTTCGGTCTTCAGAAAACGATATTGAAATTCTGGATCACAAATTTTTAATTTCGGGCCATTCATACTTACCAAATGATCGTGACTTTGGTGTAATAGAAACGGCCTTGAAAAAAACAAATCTTTTATACATTCCAAATGATTACTATAGCGTGATAGCCGCCTGCCGAAAAAAATCCTTCACAGTACGCAACATGGCAGGAAAAGATTTTATTTCAACGCAATCATTGGAAAAATCTGTTTCAAAAAGAATAGTAAATACAGACCAAAACAAAGTGAATTGGCTAAAAATTCTATGGATACGATTTTACCATGATATTCCCTATAAAATGTTTTATAAACTAACTTTAGATGAAAAAGATGAATTTTTAACTTTGGATCTGTCACCAAAAAGAGGAAGACCTAGGCGTTATTCACAAATAGAGATGGATCCGTTATACGTTGGATCTCGTCCTGTTTCTTCAGCAAAATACAAAGACATGATGGACTTGCTTAATTATATACCCCCAATATACCACAGTTATTTTAAAAATTTGAAACAAAACACGATTTCCGAGGACTTAATCTCTCCTATTGATGACGAAAATTAAATTGAACTGATGTATTTTCATATAAATTACTTAAACTTACATTATGTTTCAAAATGAACTAATTATTTTTGTATTTTATGAATAATAAAATAAAAAATACTTAAATCAAACCCTTATATTAAATATGTTGATGCTATGAATTTTTATATTATATGTAATTTATATAACAATTTTAGTAAATCACTGCCCTTTCAAAACATCACTTTAGTAAAATACGTCGGACAAAATTAATATAAGTCAGTCATTTATCTAAACTATTTATTTTGAAAGTGGCTTAAGTCACTTTACCGTGTTGATTTTTTAATGTTTATACGAAATTATTTATACTGAGAAAAATGTCAGTATCATTAGATAACAAATACAAGTAAATCTTTTTGAAAGTTAGCATCCATATTTTTAAACGTGTTAAAACGCAAACCCTTAAATATCTCGACTTAAAGAAAAAGTGACTTATGCCACTTTCAAAATAAACGGCTCATATCCACGGGACAATTGCAAATTTTTAAATTTATTATTATTATACTTTTTTTTTATGATTTACAAGTATAAGGATTTAATTAATTCCCTGTTTATTTTATTTTACTGAGTTCTATAATTTCGCTGTGTACTATATAAGTCATACTTAGTGTACAAATATGTGGAAAATATGAAATAAATAAAATAAATAAATAAATAAAATAAGTTGACTAACTTGAAGCAAGGACGTAGACCAACAAGAGAGTTCACGAATGAACTGGAAAATTTAATTAAACGAATGACAGACCTTGAGGTAAAAGTCCAGGGTGAACATACAAGACCGATTCTAACAGCTGCTAATGAACAGAGGGGTTTCCTAAAAAAAGAGTAAATGAAAGATTCAAATTGGTATTAGACAGTTGTAGACTATGGTGGTTGTATCTGTATTTGTCATCTATATGGGAAAAAAGGAGATATTTAAAAATACATCAGTCAAGAAGGATATTCTGAATATCCATCAGGATCTGAAGTATACCTTTTTAGTTTAACTAGCGGTTAGGTTCCGCTGATGGTGGATGCGAGCAAGTGTCGCAGAATTGAAGTTCCACAAGAGAACGTATGCCTATTCCAAGCACCAGAAGTGCATACAAAAGAAAAGGCAGGTTTCGTGTTCAGTGAGGATCTGAATCTTTATTTCAAAACTTGTCTCTATTTATACAAAATTTTACATTTCTCCTCCGAGTTCTTCACGATTCTTATTGGCTAGTTAGTTTTAAATAATATTGAAATTATTATTTATTTACTTTTCCCCAAGCACAGGTCAAGCCACTCGAAATGCAACGTACGCGTTTTGGTGGTCGTTGCCGTCACCGCATGAAATGCAATGTAATCGTTTTGGTGGTCGTTGCCGTTACTGCATTGCGTGCGGTCAATGTCTTCAAGTGCCTTGACATGTGCGCTGAGTGGCGTCATATTGCGAGCAGAGCAAGCGCAATGTTTTTAAGTTATTGTTTATTTATTTAGTGTCAGCTCGCACTACACCTCCACCCTAAAAAAAAGATTTTTGTTTGGAAGAAAGAAAAATCTTGAACGAATCGTGAAGGATCGTTGGGTTACAGATGATTTCACTTAAATTATAGTGTGGTGTTCCGTTACATATTGGTGTGTGTATATTTCTTAAGGTTATTATTATGTACAGTTTTAATTTTTCCTTTCACTTCTGTTTTACTATTTACATTATCTCTTCCAACGATTTTGTATGGACCTACATAAGGGCTGTCACATTTTTTTCTATTGCTTTGTTTTAAAAATACTAAATCTCCTATTTCGAAAGTTGTCCTGTTGACATGTTTGTCACTGTTCGTCTTACGTTTTAGTTTTGCACTCAGAAGAGTGTTTCTAGCTTCGTTATAGGCGTGTTGTAGTTTAACTCTTAACTCTGTAGCATAGCTGTCTATGTCATAAAATTCTTTTCTTTTTAAAAGGTCGTTGGGTAGTGTAGCTAATCGTCCATGTACCAATTCGAAAGGTGTGTAGTGTGTGTCAGTGTGTGGTGTTGTGTTGTATGAAAATGTGTAGTATGATATCCAAGTATCCCAGTTATAATTAGTTGTAAAGGATAACATATATTCGTTTAGTACTCTGTGATTTCGTTCTACTGTGCCTAATGTTTCATGGTGGTATGGTGTTGAGGTTTTGTGTGTTATTTTTAGGATTTTACATATTCTTGAGAAGAGTTCGTTAGTGAATTCAGTTCCTTTGTCTGTTTTAACTGTATCGAAAGTGCCGTGTTTAAGTATGATTTTTTCGACTAATGTTCTTGCTATTTCATCTGCTTCTTTTGTTTTCATTGGGTGTGCTTCAACGTACTTTGTCAATTCACATTGTGCTGTGAGTATATATTTATAATCGTTGGATACTCGTAACGGTCCTACTGTATCTATTGTTATTGTTTCAAATGGTCTGGCGGGTGTATCAGTTATAGTTAACTCTTCTTTGTTGTGTCTTATTATTTTATTTTTATGACATGTTTTACAATTATTTATAAATTCTTTTACCATTTTGCCCATGTTTTTCCAGACGTATTTTTGTTTGAGTTTAGCAATCGTACGTTTTATACCGTTATGACCTCCAATGGGTGTTGTATGATATTCTTCGATCAATCTAATTTGATTCGATTTTTTGTCTATACTTTTAGGTGGTTCATATATTAGTATTTTAAGAGTGTTTATCTTTCCATTATCTTTGATTCTTGTTTGTAAGTTATTGAAAGTTTGTATTAATTTTTCTTTTCCTACATAATTGAAAACTTTATCATTGTTTGATAGCGCTAATTTTTCGATTTTCTTATGATTCAATAAAAATGTTAGCTTCTCCAATAGAGCTTCTAAATCCTCAATTGGATTATCGCTAATTGATATTGTAATATCTTTCTTATCTAAATTTATTTGCGTACGATATTCTTTCTTGAGCGATTTTGTTTCTTTATGTGCCTAGGACTTTCATGCTCTGTATCTTCGTTATCGACAAATTTTAATCTCTTTACATTTCTCACATCAGAGATGGAAACACAATCCCACATATAGAGTTGATCAGGCTCTTGAGGAGTTGCGTTTTCATTCTGCGAAATTTCTTTATTCTTTTGTTTGCTCATTTTTCTTGTTACAATATTTATGGTTGGAACCATTGCTTTAAGTTCTTCTGAACTGATATTAATTCGGGATAAAGCATCTGCATTTGTGTTCATTTTCCCTTGCTTAAAAACTATTTTAAAATCGTAATCTGTTAAGTCTGATCTTATTCTAGTCATTTTACTTGATAAGGTTTTACTACTAAATAGTGAAACTAATGGTCTGTGATCTGTTACTACGGTAAATGTGTTTCCGTATAAATAAGGTCGGAAATGGTTAATTCCCCAATATATCGCTAGTAATTCTTTTTCTATAATTGGTTTATTTATTTCATGTTTTGTGAGTGAACGACTCGCAAATGAAATGGGTAGATCTGATCCTATTTCCCCTTGAGATAATATTGCTCCTAATGCATAATCTGAAGCATCTGTTGTCAGTATGAATTCTTTTTCAAAATTAGGGTATTGCAAGATGGGGGGTTGCGTAATGCTGTTTTTTAGCCTAACGAATGCTGTTTGACACTCTTCTGACCATTGAAATTTATGATTCTTTTTTAACAATGTATTTAATGGTTTTGCCAGTTCGGCAAAATTTTTAACGAATCTTCTGTAGTAGTTGCAAAAGGCCACGAATCTTCGTGTTTCATCAGCATTTTTGGGTACGAG
Organism: Thecophora atra; assembly: GCA_937620795.1. Lineage (NCBI taxonomy): Eukaryota > Metazoa > Arthropoda > Insecta > Diptera > Conopidae > Thecophora > Thecophora atra. Next base: position 33,301,869 of record OW569398.1, read on the forward strand.
GTAATTTGCTACTACTCAGGGTCTGCTGTTACACCGTTTGAAGTTATTCTGTGTCCTAAATAAATTACTTCAGATTTTAGAAATTGACACTTGTATGGATTAAGCTTTAAGTTGTATTTGTGAAGTCTTTCAAATGTTTCTTGCAGATTTACGTTGTGATGCTGGAGTGAGCATCCGAAAACTATTATGTCGTCCACATAAAGAAATGCGTTGGAGTCAAGTCCTGATAGTGCCATTGTTAGCATTCGTTGAAAACTATTTGATGATATTTTGAGTCCGAATGGACTTTTAAATTGGTCTTTTAAATTGGTACTGTCCATTATTTGTTGAGAATGCAGTCAAAGGTCTCGAGCCTTTGTCCAGTTCAATCTGGTGAAATGAGTTTGTCATGTCGAGGGTTGTGAAATATTTTGCTCTTCCTATTCTATCTAGCACGTCGTCGAGTCTTGTTAGCGGAAATTTATCATTGGAAATTTTTTTGTTTAATTGTCTGAAATCTACAACAAGTCTCCATTTTTTTGTGTCGTCTGTGCTTTTTTTTGGTACTATTAATAGAGGGGAGTTATAAGGGCTGACAGATGGTTCTACAATGTCGTTCCGCTGTAGTTTCTGAACCTCTTCGTTAATTATATTTTTATGTGTATGGGGTAACCGATAGTTCTTCACATATGTCGGATTGTAGTCTATTAGGTTTAATTTTTGTCTGTAGAAGTTGTTCGTTGTCAGTTTTTCGTCTTCTAGATGGAAAATACCTTGATATTTTTTGCAAATTTCTAATATTTCTGTTTGTGCTTTGGTCTCCTCGGAGTCTATTTGGAGAATTTCTTTTAGTTTGTTCCATCTTGTAGTGGTGAAGTTCTTTGATGGTTTAATTACGTTAAAATGTCTTAGTGGTTTGACGTGTAGTTGTGGTTGTGGTATGGTTTGTGTTTCGTCCGAAATGTTAAGAACTCGTATATGTTTTATACCTGTTGCTGGAATTATCACGTTAGCTATAAAAACCTTGTCGGAAATGCTAGCATTACAAATTACACTGTCTTCACAGATATTTATATTAAACGGATGTATAATTTCGCTGCGTGGTGGGATTGTTATGTTCGTTTTCAGATCTAACACGTTATCTACCTCTGCGTTCACTATTGTTAGAGTTAGTGTTTCGTAGTCTATTTTGCATAGATATTTGCAAAGAAAATCTCTTCCTAAGATTCCGTCTACCATAATTGGGAATTTTTCATCTACCACCTGAAAATGGTGTTGTAACAGATCACTTAGTTTAAGCCTTAAATTAATGGATCCTAAAGTTTCTATTTTCAACTGTCCTATTCCAGTTATTGTACATTTATTGTTTATTTCTATATTTTCTTCATATAAACTATTTGTCTTTACTAGCGAAATATCAGCTCCCGTATCAACTAGAAAGTTTAGGTATTTACTCTTATATTTAATCGTTACATAGTTACTGTTATAATTTTCACTCTGGTAGTTATAAATTGTTACTGTATTCCCCGATTGACCAGATTCTTTATTTACATTTCGGTGTCGGGGTTTTGTTCGTTTTTTTGTTCATTATGTATGTAATTTATCCTGCGATCTTGGTTTCTGTAATTATTATTATTTCTATGACTGTAATTATTTACCCTATTGCTATTGGACCTGTAGTTATTACTGTTGTTGTTGTTGTAATGAAATGTATTTGGTCTGTAGTGGTTTTCATTTGGTGTTTGTGTATTGGAAACATGTGTGTTATTGTTTCGTTGTGTTCTGTATGTGTTGTAATTTTGAGTATAATTCCTTGGGTTAGGTCGAAAATGTTGTTGGTTGTTATTGTATTGTCTATGCGGCAATTGTCCATGATGTCTGTTGTTTCTAAATGTCAGTATTCTGTTGTTATTTGTGTTGTCGTTTTCCTCTGCGATTTCTATAGCTTCTTTAAATGTTTTTACTCTGCTTGCTTCTATTGTTTGTTTAGTGGAGCCATCTCTTAGTCCAGTCTTGAAAGTATTATATGCTATCAAATCATTCGATTGTATTATGGTTTCCCTATTATCATCCCCGAGTTGAGAGATTTGAATGGTATTCAATTCTGTTATTAATGAATTAATATCATTAGCAAATGTCGTTATCGAGTTCTGTCCTTGGTTGAGTTGGATTAATTTTTCAAATATGTTGTTTGCTGTTTTTCGTGGTTTGTAAAGTTCTTTAAAATTCTTAATCAGTATTGTTATGTTACTGTTGTCACCGAGTAGAAGAAGTCTGTTTTTCACTTCTATCGGAAGTCGTGTATCTATTATAAATTTGCAGAAGTTACTTTTATGTGTTTCCTGTATAGTCGTAGCTATGAGTTCTACTAGACTAATAAATTTTTGAGCATCTTTCGGATTTCCTGAAAATTCCGGGACTGCCTTAAGATATGTTATGACGTCAAAAGTTGGTGGGGAGGTCATTTTTAGCAGTTTTGTTATTGTGTCAGTTAGTGTTTTAAAATTTATTATGTAATTATATTTTTTGGTTTCTTCTAATTTTGCGATGTCTTGTAGCAATTGGGTTTTTAACTCTTGTATATACGTTGTTAGTCTGTCTTTATATTGTACTGAATATTGTCTATTTGGATTCTTCTTCAAGTTCTTTATTATTGAGTTTAGCTCCTCAAAAATCTCTTCCATATTTTGTCTGTATTTTTAGAATTATTTCATTTGCCGTCTTTATTATGCGCAAATGGGTTTTCATATGTTTGTCTAAATATGACTTATGTAGCTTGGTTTCACAAACAAAGCAGTATGTATTCATTTTTTTTTTCTTTTTTTTTTTTTTATTTATGTTTCTTAAACTGCGTTAACCCTATTTATATGTTTAAGTACATAGTTCTTATGATATTTATTTATTTTATGTATACAAAAGAAGATTGCTGCTATTACAAGTATTATTATTATTAAAATTACAATAATTGTGTTTTGTGAATATAACATATTTAATGTATACGTCTGTGTATTGGCATTGTATACTGGCTTAGCTTCTATACTAAACATTTTAATTCTTCTTATTTCTAATATGTCTTATCTTTATTTTGATTTCTTGTTTGACTGTGGAGCTTGTCGTTAAATTTAGTTCCTTGTATAGTAGCGCTAAATCCCTCCTTTTGTTGAATGATTTTCCGCCTCTTTTCTTCTTTTTTTCCTGGCGTGGTTTTTTTTTTTGAGTTGTTTTGTTAGTCTGCCGTGCTCTATATTCTTCGATTGTTATAGGTAGTGGTCCTTGTTTTTTCAAGTACTCTTCCTTCCTCGAGGCAACATATTTTGGTGCATTGCTAGCTGGTGGACCTGGATCATACGCGGCTAAGTTTTCCCACTTTGCAAAGATGTCCTTTATTTGTTCTTCGCAGACTTCGTCTTCTATGCAAAGGATGTCCAGATCTGTTTCAGTGGTCCGAGTAAAGCAGGATCGCCATATGGTGGTTGTAGCTTTATTTGTCATCTATATGGGAAAAAAGGAGATGTTTAAAAATACATCAGTCAAGAAGGATATTCTGAATATCCATCAGGATCTGAAGTATACCTTTTTAGTTTAACTAGCGGTTAGGTTCCGCTGATGGTGGATGCGAGCAAGTGTCGCAGAATTGAAGTTCCACAAGAGAACGTATGCCTATTCCAAGCATTAGAAGTGCATACAAAAGAAAAGTCAGGTTTCGTGTTCAGTAAGGGTCTGAATCTTTATTTCAAAACTTGTCTCTATTTATACAAAATTTTACATTTCTCCTCCGAGTTCTTCACGATTCTTATTGGCTAGTTAGTTTTAAATAATATTGAAATTATTATTTATTTACTTTTCCCCAAGCACAGGTCAAGCCACTCGAAATGCAACGTACGCGTTTTGGTGGTCGTTGCCGTCACCGCATGAAATGCAATGTAAGCGTTTTGGTGGTCGTTGCCGTTACTGCATTGCGTGCGGTCAATGTCTTCAAGTGCCTTGACATGTGCGCTGAGTGGCGTCATATTGCGAGCAGAGCAAGCGCAATGTTTTTAAGTTATTGTTTATTTATTTAGTGTCAGCTCGCACTACAAGACACACAAAGTTGCAAGATGCTATAGAGCACTTTTCAGAATTAGATCCAAATAGCCAGGAGTCTATTAATTTTATAAGGAATACGTACAACACTGACCCAAGGGATATGTACAACAGCAATGCTAAAAGCAATTACGGAAATAGTAGGAATAACTATCTAAGCAATAATAGAGGCTATAATCAAACTTACCATAAAAATAATTATCAAAATAGCAATTGGGGTAATTTCCAAAACTACAATAGGGGCCAAAACTACAATAGGGGTAATTTCCAAAATTCCGCTAGAAACAGATATAGGAATAATTACAATAATAGCCAACAGGATAGGAATTTTTATAATAGACAAAATCAACTCCAACGCACGGATCAGCTACAAAGTGGAAGCTATGATAGGATTAATGAAAATACAAGAGGGCGGCATATCAATCAATATAGAAATAAACCCTCGAACAGAGTTTTAGTAATCAATGAGGGAAACGAGACGACTTCCGAACGGGAAGCCCACCATTTCTAGGAAAGTCTATAGTCCGAAGCATAGCTCCAACTATACTAGCAGGGGACTGTTCAAATAGGTTATACGTAAAAGTTAGGCTAAATGATAAAGACAGACATTTTCTAATAGACACAGGTGCCTCGATATGCGCAATAAAACTTCAATCTAATCCTGATGCACAATCAATTAACAAGCAGGGTAGCACTACTGTAATTGGCATATCAGGGACGTTAAGAACAATAGGGACATGCGAAGTAGCGTTAAACTGCTCCAATCACATTCTCGAACATCATTTCCATGTGGTGTCAAATAATTTCCCAATTGCAACTGACGGTATACTAGGGGCAGACTTTTTACGAGAACATGAGGCGAATATAAACTTGGAAACACTGAAGTTACAGTTTAAAACTAGGAACAGGACCGACGTAACCTTACGAATTTATAATCAAAACGAGTTAAGCATAGTAACGCTAGCACCGCGATGTGAAGCAACATATTGGCTCCAGTCAAAACACACAGATCACCGGATTCTTCATCCAAAGGAACTTTGCGAGGGGGTGTTTTTAGCCAGCTCGATGTCTACTCCAAAGGAAGGGAAAATACCGGTACGAATACTTAACACAAGAGATAGCGAAGTTAATATTAAATGGGTGGAGCCTGACTCGGATTTACGAAGTAACTATGACGTGATTCATTCCAATACAGTAAAAATTTCACAAAAACGGGTTAATGATTTAATGAATGCTTTGGATTTAGAACAATTAAACGGAGAAGAGGAAAAGGAAGTGCGTTCACTTTGTATGAAATATCATGATATATTCCGTTACGCCAGTGGAGCAAGCACATATAACGTTGAAAAAAGGAATAGCACCAATTTATGTAAAACCTTATAGAATACCACATTCTCAAAAGGCCGAAATCCAAAAACAGGTCGAACAAATGGTTAATGACGGTATAGTGGAACCATCCGTCTCAGCGTGGAACTCACCAATACTAGTTGTTCCCAAAAAACCCGATCCAGTCAAAGGTGAAAGAAAATATAGACTAGTAATCGATTACCGGAAGGTTAATGACACGATCGAGGATGATAAATTCCCACTGCCAAACATTGCAGATATTTTCGATATGCTGGGAGGAGCTCAGTACTTCTCATGTATTGACTTGCGTCAAGGCTACTATCAAATGGAGTTAGCTAAAGGGAGCAGACCGTGTACAGCATTCTCCACAGAAAAAGGACACTACCAGATGACCCGGTTACCAATGGGTCTAAAAATCTCTCCAAGTCTGTTCTCTCGTACGATGTCGGTTGCAATTTCCGGACTAACATACTCGAAATGTTTCGTATATTTAGACGATCCCATAGTATTCGGTAGAAATCTACAAGAGCATAACAGAAATCTAGCAGATGTTTTCCAGCGACTCAAGAAGGCAAATCTTAAAATACATCCTAGTAAGTATACATTTCTCCGAAAAGAAGTTCTCTATCTTGGACACATAATTTCCGAAAAAGGCATTTTTCCGGATCCTGAGAAGTCACGAGTCATTAGAAGCTATCCAGTACCTACTAACGCCGACGAGGTGCGTAGATTCGTAGCTTTTGCAAACTATTACAGGAGATTTATACCGAATTTCGCATCAATAGCAATTCCATTGAATGCTATACTCAAGAAGAAAGTGAAGTTCGACTTCAGTGACGATTGTAAGAAATCATTTGAAACTATAAAAAACATTATCGCAAGCCCAAAAGTCTTACAATTCCCAAACTTCGACGAAGAATTCATTATAAGAACGGATGCATCTGGATATGCGTTAGGAGCCGTGTTGGCAAATTTCGATGACAGACCTGTCGCTTACGCCAGCAAGACTCTGAATGCAGCAGAGAAAAATTACTCAGCAATAGAAAAAGAGCTACTTGCCATAGTGTGGGAAGTAAAACATTTTCGGCCATATCTTTACGGCCGTCGGTTTAAGGTATTGACAGATCATCGTCCAGTGGTGTATTTGTTCTCGCTAAAAGAACCCTCCAGTAGATTGACAAAATTCCGACTTCTATTAGAAGAATACAATTTCTATGTAGAATATGCACCAGGTAAAGAAAATTGCGCAGCCGACGCGTTAAGCCGCGTAAAAATTATTTCAGATGATTTAAAAATATTATACACAGGAGCCAACACTAGAGCACGAGCAAGACAGCAGGCGGAGAGGAAATTATGCGCAGCCGAATCAAAAATAAAACAACTTTTAACGCGTAGAGAACACAAGATGGCGATGGTTGAATTGAGAATAGTGAAGAATCTCAACTGTGATGACGCATTCTCAAGCTTCAGCGTTGAAGATATAATAGTAGGCCCAAACCAAGTGTTAGCATTCATACCTACGAAAAATTGTTTATTATTACAATGAAAAGATAGCACTACTGCCCGAACAGCTGCATTTGGCAAAATGTTGGCAAGGGACGTGCAACGAATCTGTGAACCATTATCCATACGAGACGTATATATTACGTGTAAGGAATTCAAAAAACTTATGGATGGCCATCCTCAATATAATAAGAATAGTTTGAAAAAACTGATGAGCGAAATATTACATTTCAAAGTGCACATTATGACAAATAAATTTGAAATAACGGAACCAAGTATGAAAAGGATTCTATTAAATGATTATCACATACTACCCACAAGCGGGCATGCTGGGGTTGTGAGAATGTTAAAAAATTTGAAGAGAAAATATTATTGGACAGGTATGCAGTACGACATTATAACATACGTTAGACACTGTCAAAGTTGCCATCGAAACAAGCACACCAAACCAAACAGAGAATCACTGACTATAACGACAACTGCGAAAACAAGATTTGAAAAGATATACATGGATCTAGTAGGCCCGTTAGACGCAATTAAAAGAGAATCGCGGTACATACTTACCATACAGGACGAACTGACGAAATTCATAGGAGCAATACCAATCACCAACAAATCAGCCTATGCAGTAGCCAAAGCGTTTATTGAGGGTTTTATATTAAAATATGGAATTCCCAACCAAATTGTATCCGATCAGGGGACAGAATTCATCAACCAAAATTTTAAGGAAATATGCAAGCTTTTAAAAATAGACCAACTACAATCCACAGCATATCATCACGAAACTATTGGATCGTTAGAGAATAACCACAAAACCCTGGCTGCATATCTAAGAACGTACAGCACAGATCACCACAGGGACTGGGATGACTGGTTACCATACTATGTGTTCAGTTATAATACCTCAGTGCACTCCGAAACAAATTTTTCACCTTTTGAGTTAGTGTATGGGAAACAATGCAAGCTACCATCGAATATTGGGAGCACAATAGATCCGGTTTACAATTATGAAGACTACGCAATAGAGCTAAAAAACAAACTACAAACAGTGCAATACGACGCCAAACAAATACTGCTAAAAAGCAAGCAATACAGGAAACATAGGTACGACAGAACGTTCAAGACAAATCACAAGACCTTTGAGGAAGGTAGTTTAGTATTATTAATAAATGAAAGTTTGAAAAAACTAGAATCAATTTATACAGGTCCCTACGAAGTTGTGGACGACACTGGAGTAAATTGCAGCATTAAGATAGGAAATAAGCGAATGACTGTTCATAAGAACCGCGTTAAGTCATTTTACTGAGTCGGAATATGACAGAAATTAAACTAACAAATTAGTGTAGCAATGCAACGAATCCAATGAGATAAAGCAAATATTTTTTATAGACACATGTAGGCATAAAAACACCTGGGTTAGGATAAATCATAATTTAAAATACGTATGTGTAAATAGATAAGTAGGTTGCGTATTAAAATAGCTAAATAGAAAAGTTGTGGCTAATATTATAATTAATAACTAATAACTAATAAGATAGAGGAAAAACACACATTTAAGCAACAAAATAAATAACTTAAATGATGTTAAAACTTTTATAGCTAAGTATAAGTAATGTTAAAACTATTATTAAATAATGTTAAAACTATTTATAGCTAAGTATGAGTACTGTGACGACACATTTCGGCGCATCGAAATGAGGCGCACAAACTATTTATTTACATGTTAATATTATTTAACATGTAAATTAACACGACTTATATATTTTTCCATTTATATAAAGTACGTACTTTTTCTAAGAACACGTATAGCATTCCCATAATTACGATGTAAAAATTAAACTATTAAAATTACAATCACCCAGTATCACATTGCAGATAATCGGGTAGCGGCGAGCACTCAAGCACAGATCACATAACAAACACAAACCGGTTTTCTAGTACATAATCGTAACCAGTGGAGTTAAAGAAAGACCACACTACCCGCGCAGCGGCAAGGCAACGAACGAACACATGGAACAAAAATAGAGCGAGAAGAATAAATTGAGCACGGTAACGCTCAGCAAGTCAGTATTTCTTGAATCGTGGTATCAGCAGGAACTAGTGAATCACAAGCATCAAGTGTAAGTATACTAAACAAAGGGAGTAAATTGAATACCGTCGCGTCATAAGTAGCAACACCGTCGCGTTGAAACTAGTACACATCATCAAAGCAAACAAGCCGTCGCAGTTACGTATTACAAAGAAAAAAACCTCTCGCCATACCGATATACGTCGCCACAGCACCGCACTTTTTTTTTTTCTTTCCCCATCAAGATCTTTCAGATCAAGATCATTCAACGTGCCATCGCAGCTACCCATCATATTGTTAGCACCATAAGTTAAATAATAAGCTAGATCCTAAGAGCTGAAGTAAAATAAATAAAGTTTAACAGCACCAAATACGGGTTCATCATTTAGAAATTTTCTTGAGTACGACCCTGGACACCCGCGAGCATACCCAGGCTATAGACGGTCCAAGGACCTTAAAAGAAACCCCGCCTTAGTAGGACCGAGGCGAGAAAGTCGTTTCAGTACACAACAATAGATGAATAAGTTCAGCACAACAAGAAAAAAATAACCTGCTCATCAGCAGATAACATACTGTAAACAAAAGCAAAATCAACCACCAACGTAACTAAATCAAAATAACACATTTTGAAAGGAACACAAACTTCATTCAATTGAAACCACTATAAAAATTGTGAGTAAAATATGAAAAAAAGAAAAAACCAGCAACATTTAACACAGTCAACGAGTGCGGCATAAACACCAAATCAAAAAAAAAAATTAATTAAAAATCAATTTTTTCTTTTCTTGTAGGGGTGAGGTGCGTTCTATAATATAAAGTAGGGCAAGAGTTTAACGAACTGTCGGATACTGCAATTTAGTCACTAGTGTCACCGACCCAAGGGCTCGGTTAACCAGTGTTAAAAATAGCTAACATTTCATTACATTAATTACCTTAGTTTGTGTGTGCATTCTTTTCCGTTCAGTACTTATTAGCGACTAGTTGAACTGTAGAATAAACAATTAAAAAGTATAAAAGCTGAATAAAAATGTAAAGAAGGGGAGTCTTAAAGTAGCAACCAAAAGACCTTGTTTCTTTTCAAACATCGGCAGACTTGCCTAATAGAAATCAAGAGGGCTAATATCGGCATCCCTGTCTGGCTCCAAAACCACTAACATCGGCATCCTTGCCAGTGGCTCATCATCTACAAGCCTAATATCGGCATCCTTGCCTGGCTCCAAAAACCACTAACATCGGCATCCTTGCCAGTGGCTCATCACCTACAAGCCTGATATCGGCATCCTTGCCTGGCTCCAGAAACCACTAACATCGGCATCCTTGCCAGTGCCCCATCATCTACACGCCTAACATCGGCATTCTTGCCTGGCGCTACAACGTGAAGCAGCTCAACAACGTCCGAGCTCGGCCCGACGGCCGACATCGCATTCATGCACATCATGGTGAAAGAGAAAACATTACGTGCGGCACGTGTAAGACACATATTGAATTGGTTAGAACTTATAAATATTTGGGAGTCATAGTTGATGAATATCTGAATTGGAACGCCCATATAGAGACACTTCAAAAAAAAAAACCAACAAAATATCGTATTTCCTCTACCATCTAAGCAAGCCATGCAGTTATCCGGTCCTCAAACAAATCTATCAAGCGCTGTGCGAATCTACTCTTAGACACGGTATTACAGCATGGGGATCATCCATCAGATGCAAACAATTACAGAAGAATCAAAATAATATCTTAAAAATCTTAGCCAAAAGGAAAAATGCCAACTTTTCACGTTCGGACGCCATTTCATTGCCAAACTATTTACGTGTATTGAACTTAGACGGCATCTTTAAATACACAACATTAATGGAGTTTTATTAAGACACTCGCTTTAGAAATACGATTCGACATTCATACGAAACAAGGCGCAGAACAAAGGCAGATACACAGTTCGACAATATCACAATGATTACGGAAAAAACACCCTTGACGTCACAATTCCCAGAATTCTTAATCAGCTTCCATTAGAGCTGCTTAGTATACCAACCATAAATCGGCGGAAAATGAGAATTAAGGAATATTTGATAAATCACGAAGATAGAAATTTCAGTTATATTTAAAACATATATACTTTGTTATTTTATATACTTTTTTAAAAATCCAGTTATTTTTCTATCATTCTTCACATTTCACATTAAAAAACTACACTTTTTCATATGATTTGGAGTTGCTATTGTATTTAAATTGGATTGCAATATAAGATGGTATGTCAAGTCGCATTACAACTTTTTAGTATTTATCACTTCGATGAGTTTTTCAATCCTGCAAACAAGTCCTAAGGACTTCGCGGAATAACTAATTGAAACTGTAATTATGTACTATGTTTATCTTAAATAAACTAAATAAATTTTTTTTTTTTTTTCTATATTTTTATTTGCAATCTATCTTAAAATAATAAGCAAATTAACTAATAGATGAGGAACATAAATTTACTCTTGACTTCGTTGATCCTACTCCAGTGAGTAGAATAACATAATAAGAACAGACTTTACAAAAAGAAGCGTAGTTTCAATGCATATACTAATTACAATTACATAGAAACAATACAGTTGAATTAACATTGAAAAATTACAATTAAAATTGAAGTTAATACAAATTACATAAAGTTTATTTCCTAAATGGCAGATCTAAAACGTGATATCTTTTAAGCCTTAATGTCTCATGACTTGTGTCTAAAAGAGATATGGCTAACGTATTTACATATTCACTAAGTCGTAGTAAATAACAGCTGGACTTATACCTCATCGTTTCCTTTACATATGGGATTCGTAGGTCTTCGTGTATATTTTTATTGGAGATATACCATGGTGCACCAACAATTCTTCTTAAGGTTTTCGATTGGTATCTTTGAATTTTTTCAACAGTAGAGTCACACGCAGTGCCCCACAATTGAATACCGTATGTCCAAATAGGCATTAGTATTGTTTTGTACAAAATGATTTTATTTTGGAGGCTAAGCTCAGAACCATTTCCAATTAACCACTGCATTTTCTTTGTCTTGATGTTAAGTTGCTTTTGCAAAGCTTTTACATGGCTACTCCACGTCAATAGTCTGTCCAAAATGAGACCCAAATATTTAGCTGTATTGTTTTGAGGTATTACGTTGCCATATATGTTGACTCCAGGACAATTTCCTCTTTTCATGCTAAATGTGGCATGAGTAGATTTTTCAGAATTAACAATAATGTTCCAATTTTTAAGCCATTTTTCCACTCTGTGTAAGTGGCTTGTACTAAAATTGATGCTTCAATTTCAGAGTCATGGGTAGCTAATATTGCCGTATCATCAGCATATGTTGCGATTACTACGTCATCATTTATCGGCATGTCAGCAGTAAATAATATGTATAACACTGGTCCTAGCACGCTACCTTGTGGTATACCTGCCTCTATATCGCAAATTCTTGACTTTTCGTCTCCAATTTTAATATAAAATGAACGCCCCTTTAAGTATGAGCTGAAGAACAAAAAATATGGCGCTGGGAGAAGAGTTTTGATTTTAAACAAGAGTCCTTTGTGCCAAACCCGATCAAAAGCCTGCCGTATATCGAGAAACACAGCTGAACAATATTTTTTATTTTCAAGAGCATCGGTAACTTCATTAACTATACGGTGACATTGCTCAGGTGTCCCATGTTTATGCCTAAAACCGAATTGGTGTTCAGGAATTATGTTGAATTCCGCTAGGACTGGAAGCATTCGTCGAAGCAATATTCTTTCGAAAATTTTTGAAAATGTTGTCAATAAACTAATTGGCCTGTAAGATGTAATGCATGCCTCCGGTTTGTTAGGTTTCGCAATCATTATTATCTCAGCGCATTTCCACTGTGTTGGAAAGTGATTGAGACGAATTATAGAGTTGTATAATATAGTTAAATGTGCCACAGCTCTGTCAGGTAGAAGTTTCACAATCCTTGCGTTTATTAAGTCATACCCAGGACTTTTAACATTGTTTAGCTTCATAATTTCTGCGTAAACTTCTTCTGGTTTTGTAGGCGTGATTGGTAGATCCATTTGGCAAGCAGCGTCCAAGAAAGTGTCTACTTCACTTTTTTGATTAGTGTCAGCTAAATCAAATGGCTGAAACGTTTGTTTCAAGTGCTCAGCGAAGGCATTCGCTTGAACACTTTTTGATCTGCACCAATTTCCGTGATTATCCTTAAATGGAACATTTCTTTTCATTGGCCTCTTCAAGTATTTGGTAGCTTTCCAGAGACTATACTCATTAACCTTGGATGTACCAATGTTTTTCATGAAATTAGAAATACTCCTGTTTTTTTCCTCCGTTAATTTGGTTTTCAATATTTTTGTAGCTCTGTTGAGTTTTAATTTGTCTAGGGGCCTTCTGGTTATTTTCCATAACCTCCTCAGTGTTCGCTTTTGCTGAATAAGTTGCCTGATTTCAGAAGATGTACGAAAGACGAGATTTTGATTTTGATTGTGTGATCGCTGTACTGGAGTTGATAATGCAGCTGCTTCACGCAAAAGAAGAGTAAAATTTTCAACTGCTTCATCTAAATCATGTCCAGATTTAAGTGAAATTTGGTGATTTATTTGCGAGTTAATGAATTGTTGAAAGGAGTCCACGTTTATATTTCTATTAAACACATTACATTGATAAGAGACAGTGTCAATGATTGTGTTTAAATGCAGCAATAATGAAGAGTGATCGGACGATAAATCATCGCAATCAGTCATGTGTAATGTTTGACCCGGAATTCCATTGAAAACAACAAAGTCTATTAAATCAGGTAGTTTTCGTGGATCGGTAGGCCAATACGTTGGGCGGCCGGTAGACAGTGTGGAGAAATGGTTTTTAGTAACACATTTGTAAAGCTCACGACCTTTTGGGTTGATTAGTCTTGATCCCCACCAAGGATGCTTAGCAATGAAGTCTCCGCCAACGATAAACCTACCACCCACCTTGTTGAAGAAGTCCTCGAAGAGCTGACAATCCAAATTAAATCTTGGAGGACAATAGATCGAATAAATTGATGTTAAACAGTTGTTTAGCTTAACTTTGATACCAGCGGCTTGTAAATACGGCTTACTAGTTTCTTCTGTCACATAATAATTGATCTGGGATTTTATTAAAATAGAGGCACCACCATGAGCTCTATTATCTGGATGATTAGCTGTTATTAAATCATAGCCTTTAATTCTGAAATAGCTTCTTGACGTGAAGTGAGTTTCAGAAACTAGCAATATATCTATAAAGTTTGAGTGTAGGAATTCTTCTACCTCTCCCAAATGATTTGAGAGACCGTTGGCATTCCATAAAGCAATTCTTAAGTCTAATTGCATAGTTTGGTAATAATTACTTGTAACATTTGCATTAGAGTATTCATGAGATCATTTTGCTTATTAATCATGACTTCTATTTTTTCAACAAGGCGTGTATCATTAAGGTTAGAAGTGGTTCCTCTCACAGCATCAGCATATGATATATTGGCAGAGTTTAGTGGAGCTTGTGTGGTAAGATTACTTTGCGCGATGTGATATGTTCTCTGCTGGCGATCGCTAGGTCGAAAGTTATTATTACTGTGGTTTCTTTTCTTAACTAATTATTGGTAGACCTGACAACCCTTATAGTTAGCAGTATGGCTCTGAAGGCAGTGAATACAACGTGGAGGAGTATTTTTTTCCTTAGTGCATTCGCTTGAGGGATGATCTAGAGCACACTTTACACACCTGAAAGCTTTTTTACAAAAAGACTTTGTGTGACCAAATTCTTGGCAGCGATAGCATTGAACAAAATCATCTGTCTTCCGAACTGGCTCAATTGTGACAATTGCATTGAGAAGATGCTTTATATCATATACACTTTTGTTGCTAACATCTGGATCAATATCAACGAAAAACAATGGAAGTGGCTGCTTCGTTACTCGACTTTTGACATTCATTACGTTTCTTACTTTATGGCCAAGTAAATTCAGTTCAGTTTCGATTGATGATTCAGGGGTTGAGTGATGAATTCCTTTGATAACAAATCTGAATGCTCGCTCTTGCTTAAGTTGATACGTATGGAAACTAATTTTTGATACATCCAGGTGTTTAACCAGCTTTCGATAGGAATCAACATTATTCACCATTACTCTAATCTCGTTTTTTATTGACTTGTACGTGAAACTATTAACAGATATGACTTTAGTGAAATCAGCAATCATATTACTTATATGTGACACATCTGGTATATATATTGGAGGTGGCTTTTGCACCTCTTCAATGTTTGTTTTGGTTGATATATTTTCTTCGTTGTCCAACACTAAAAACCGGTTTTCACTTACAGGTGCAGTTTTCTCGTTCTGTATTTTATGTCTTTTGAAATCTTGCTGAGTTGTATCATTACGATGGCGTTTATTTGTAACTGTCTGCCAAGTCATGTTGACACTCATATCGCTATGCTCCATTGCAAATAAAATGGCAATTCTTGCTAATTTTTTTTTTTTATTCTTGGTTTTGCACAAATGTTTTAGTTCGAACACAAAGAACGAGCACAAAGTGCTTCATCTTAACACTAACCCAAGTGTCACTACTGCAGGCAGTTTTTATAAGTATAAGCTATATAAAAATGGGGATTTTATATTTAATATTTTATTTTACGACTAAATAAATGAAATGAAATAAAATAAAATATATAAATATTTATATAATATATAATATTAATATATTAATATATATATATATATTATTATATAAATATTTATATAATATATATAAATATAATAATTATATAAATATAATATATATATATATATATATATTAATATATAAATATTTATTTAACATATATAAATATAATAATTATATAAATATATAATATATATATATATTAATATATTATATATATTAATATATATATATATATATATATATATATATTAATATATAAATATTTATATAATATATTAAATACTGTTATATTTTTAAATAATATATAAAATAGTATAATAGTATTTATTAAATATTAATATATAATATAACTATGAAATAAATACTATAAATTAATAAATAGTTATCTATTAATAAATAGTTATCTATTAATGAACAATTCATAAAATACAATTATTTATATTTTAATAATAATATGTTAATAATATTATAATATTTATTAAATATTAATATATAATATATTTATTAAATAAATATTATAGATTAATAAATATTAAATTATAAAATGAATAATTTATTTTATAATATAATTTAAATTTTAATATATAATATATTAATTATGATTAATTAATTTTTTTTTTTTTTTTTCAATTTCAATTTCAATTTATTCATTTCAATGTACATATCTTAATTGCTACTACAAATATCCCGCGAAGCGCAAAAGAGCTTTTCTGCAGGATTTTACTATCTAACAATGTAAATTTCGTTATTGCTGAAGTATTCAAAAATATTTATTTCAATTGTAATTCATAAATTAATTGTAACCAATAATTCTCAATGTGTCCACCATTTCTCGCGGCCTATTGGGTGTCGCTATAATGCGACCTTTAATCATGTTCCGACTTCTCTTATATTCCTTACTTTTCTGTTCTACCTTCTATTGCTAATGTGCATAACTTCATTGTGTTAATTGGTATTATCCATCACGAACGCTTTGACTTCTTTTTTCCTCTTCGAAATATTTGCTATGTTGGTTAAGTGCAGAGGCAGCCGATTTAACTAAGTTGGCAGAAGTACATTAAGCGTATTCCTGCCGTAATTATTGTTGAATTGCGGGATGTGATACCTTCCTTCTATTCTTCGTCGTGTACCAAAAGGATGATCTAAACAAACCCTGAACTCGTTATCGTCATAAAATTCCATAAGTAGACAGTATTTAAAAATGCCATCAATGTTTAAGAACCCTTTTGCACTCCGACCTGCATTATATGCATGTCTTCGAGATTTAGTAAGTATCTTAAGTATAGAATTCTGAGAGTTTTGAAGACGCCTGCAGTGCACTGATGATCCCCATGCTGTTATTCCATGACGAAGGCTAGATTCGCACAAAGCTAAATAAGCTTGGGTAAGTACGTTATGGCCACTAAGATTGCTGAGGTGGTACATAAAATAGGCTGCTTTTCTGAACTTATTTTGCAGCATCTCGATATGCGCCCTCCAACTTAGCGTTTGATCCACTACTCCGAGGTATTTATATGAGGACACTAGCTCAAGATACGTTTTACAATGATCCTCCACCACAGGAATGTTGTACCCGACCGCAGAGTGCAGGCAATCTATGTCATGATACTTGATTAGGATTTCGCTGTAGAGAAGATATGGCGGTCTTATATGCATCACCTTAGACTTAGTTGCATTAAGTGATAATCCATTATCATGCGACCACCTCACAAGCACATCAAACCGTTTTTGCATATCGTTAACAGCTATCTTTAGGTCGCGATTTGAAACTACAATTGCCGTATCGTCGGCATACGCAAAGCCGGTGCTACTGTTAAGAGAGTTGAGCATATCATTTGCATAAATAATGTAAAGAAGCGGCCCTAACTTTGATCCTTGCGGCACTCCATATCCTAGGCTTATATCCATGCTCATTTTATACTATATTTATATAGATATTGGTCGATAGTTAGAAAAGTTAGATTTGATACCACTTTTAAACACCGGTCTCACTATTGACTTCTTAAGTAATTCTGGTACCTTGCCCTCTCTGACACTCATGTTTATAAGTTTAGTTAATATTGGTGCAAATATATCCGGGTGTTTTTTAATATCCTTGGGACGAATAGCATCACATCCAGGGCCTTTGTTAGCATCTAATGAACATATAATATTGGCTACTTCAGTTTCACTCGCCTCACTCAAGAAGATGGAGTTTTGTATTGACCTGGCGTTATCATTGCTTAGAGTTATAATCGGACAATTATGTATTGTCTTTTTAACATTGTTGTCAAACGTATGCGCAAATGCATTCGCTAAGTACTCATTAGTTAAAGTGTCGAAATTTGTTTTAATAACATCATCCAAACTGATCTTTTTCCTTCCGATAATTTCATTTATCGTTTCCCACACTTTTTACTGCGGTGTCTATATTCTATAAATTTGCTTCTATAATAACTATTTTTCGCATCAACAATCCTCTTGGTGACAACATTGCGATATGTTTTATACGCCACTTCCCTACTAACATCTCTCGGTTGCGCGCACCATCGTCTATAAAGCCTGTCCCTTTCCTTGCAGCATTCTATAATTTCTCTGCTTATCCAAGGATTTACTTTGCGAGGTTTTTTTGTGGCTACTATTTTCGAGGAGCGGTCGTAAATGTGACCAAACGCGAGAGTTAAACCTCTGTACATTTCCTCCACGTCATCAATCTCGTTCAGGTCACTCCACTTAGTGTCCTCTATCAGGTGAGTGACTCTATTGTCCACAATCACATTACATCCTACTTCCTGGGTAGGCAATGAGTTTCCACGATTATTTATGGAAGACAAAATAGCATAATGATCTGATATATTAGTTTGCATCACTTCAGCATAAGCATCACTATCTGCATACCTAACATGTAAATGGTCAATGCATGTTCTTGTTTCATTTTTAATATCTACTCTGGTGCTCTGCGTGATACAATTCAAAAGCCCATTCGACGCCATCAGCTCTAAATAATCACTTACAATATTAGTAGTCTTATGAGTGTCAATGTTCATTTCACCTATAACTAACATATTCCGCTTTCTGCCAACACCGCCAATTACTCGTTCTAGCTCTGCAATGAACGAAGGTGCATTTAGGGAAGGAGGCCGATAGATTGCTAAGATAGCGGTGGGACTCTTATTTATCCATACTTCAATTTGCATATTTTCGAAAAATTCCGTATCTAGAGGCTTAGTTTGGAACGAAATCGATTCTCTAACAAATATCGCAATTCCTCCACCTCAGCTATTTTGTCTGTTCACGTGCTCCGCTTTAAATCCCTCAATATTGTACAAATCTATTTCATCATCAGATATATTTGTTTCCACCAATATTATAACGTCAATAGCTTCGATGATAGAATGTATTTCTGCTAGAAAGTTTAAAAAGTTTTTTCTCAAGGAACGTATATTCAAATAGGCACAGGAAAGGTCGTTTTTAACACATCTTTGATTTACTGGAATAAATGAAGGGTACAAAATGCTCCGTATATTCATAATTTAATTAAGTTACTTAATTATGCTTCATACGACATACTAAATTACTTTATATAGTGCAGATCTTCCTCAGATTCTATAAGTACCACCTTCGTGGTCCCATTCTTTTTCGCAAGAATTTTCCCATCTCTAACCCAAACAAAATTCCAGCTGTTTGACTTAGCCCTAGTTTTTGCCAACCAAAGAAGATTGCGATATGTAGGTGTGAGTTGATCAACCATATAAACATCAGAGCTGTTTTGACTGTTGTTGCTCCCGCGCTTCTCCGCCACACGCTTCTCTCGGAGCTTTCTCATCACCTCTCTCTTTTTCTCTAGAGTCGCAAATTTTACCACCATGCAATTTCTCTTACTATTTGTTCTATGTACATCTATCACATCATTCTCTTTGATTGCTAAACCATTGCTTTTAGTTATTTCCTCTAGCATATCTTTTACATTCTCGCTCCCGTTTATCGGTAAATTTCGAACCTCCACATTATTTATCAGCGACTGCTGCTGCAACACATTTATTTTCCGTTCTAATAACGCTATACGATTCTCACTGTCGACATTCTTAGCAGCAAGATCATGAATCTGCTGGGCCATACTATTCACGGTTTCAGTCATTTTCGTGAAGGCACTAGTTAACTGACTCTTGATGTCATCATATGTAAACGATACACGTTTATTCAGCTGTTCAACTATGTTTTTGATGTCTTTTGTATCCGTCTTCAATTCAGCTACATCTGCTTGCACAACATTTAAAGCAGACTTTTGCACACTGAAGTCTGTTGCGGTTCCACCATCTTGATGACTGGGTTGATGGTTTGCTTGCGGCAGCCGCACCAGCTCTAACGTTGCTCCTTGCAGTTCATCACTCGAAGACGCCGATTTCGATCTCTTCCTACAATTATTACATTTCCACATGCTTCGCTTCTCTGCAGTATATTGCCCATAACTTCGTTCAGAAAGAGAGCAGCATGAAGCAAAATGAAATCCACCTTTACACTGCTGACATCTGACATAATCTCCCTGTGGAGGCAGGTTGTTTTTGCAATGAGCGCAAAGCTCACTCTCCGGCTGCTTCGCTCCTAACTCTGCCATACCCCTCATCAGTAAAAGAAAACAGGAGACAGTCGAAAACAGAAATCTCTTTCAATTAACGGAATAAAGTTTTCTATACCCAAGAAAAGTTTTAATATTTGTAAATGAAGTTTCTGTCTAAAATTGGCACATTTAATTGTTAAAAAAATATTATATGTTGAACATATACTGATGTCGTTCGGAAAGGCACAACCAAAAAGTTGACTATTTTGTATGTTAAAAAAACTGTACTCGCACTGTTTAACGATATTAATTACCAAAAATCACGGAGAAACTTTTTACACGTCCGTTCACTTCAGCAATCTCTACTCTAATGAATAAATAATAATAATATATTATTATTAATAAATAAAATAATTATACATAAATAATTATTATATAATAATTTAATATTGCATATAAACAAAAAAATAGGAAAAATTTTGTTTTTAAATGATTTTTTATTTTAATAAAATTAGGATAATTAATTATATAAAAAATTTATTAAATTTATTGTTTTAATGAATTGCCTGATAAAAGGGCTATTTTGATAGAATAGATTATATAGTTTGTATATTCATTATTGAACCATTACATAAAATTTAAAATATAAATTACATTTTATAGAATTAAACTATTCTTAAGATATCAAAAATCTTTGTGCTTCGTACACTAAAATGTAAAAAGGTAAGCTTAATAAGCTAATAGGTTCATACCCTATATATAAAAGAAAATCTTTTCATTTTTAATAATAAATTTTACTAGGATTTTTTTTTTGAAGTATTTTAATAACAGGGAATATGATTACTGTATCATCTAATAGATGATTAGGAGTGAGAATTGGATAAGAAATTAATTTATTGTCTTTTATCCCTATAATAAGATCTAATAAATTGATATCGTTCGAAGCTTCTTTGAAATATTATTTGTCTCAGTCATTAGCTTCTGTTGTTTTATTATTTTCGGCAATTTTGTTTTTAATAAATATTAATAGAAATAATATAAATGTATTTATTATTTCATTAATAATATTTTCTGCTCTTTTAATGAAAATAGGAGGAGCTCCATTTCATTTTTGACTTCCTTCAGTAATAGAAGGTTTGTCTTGAATAAATGGTCTTCTTTTGCTTACTTGACTTGAAAATTGCCCCTTTAGTATTAATTTCTTATTTTTCTTTCAATTGGCTGATCAATTTAAGAGTGATTCTTTCGACAGTTGTAGGGTCTTTAGGGGGTTTAAATCATACTTCTCTTCGTAAATTAATAGTTTTTTCTTCAATTAATCATTTAGGTTGGATAATTATAGCTATTTGTTTAAACGAAACTATATGGTTGATTTATTTTTTATTGTATTCTTTTTTATCAATAGTTATTTTATTATTTATTAATGAGATAAATATTTCCCATATTAATCAGTTGTTTAGTTTTATTAATTATTCTTCAGAATTTAGGGTTTTATTTATTTTTAGATTTCTTTCCTTAGGGGGTCTTCCTCCTTTTATTGGTTTTTTTTCTAAATGAATGGTTATTTATTGTATAGAGAGAAATTTATATATTTTTACAACCTTAATTTTAGTGTTAACTGCTTTATTAACTGTATTTTTTTATTTACAGTTAGCTTATAGATCTTTAATATTAAATTCATTTGAATTTTCTGGTATATTTATTGAAACAAGAAGTCATTTAGTTTCTTTTTCTTTATTTATATTATTTTTTTCTCTTTTCGGCTTTTTATTGGTTCGACTACTATATTTTTTATATGAGGGCTTTAAGTTAATTAAACTTTTAACCTTAAAAGTTAAGAATATTAGAGAGTCTTTTAAGCCTTAGTAAATTTACTCCTCCAGAATTGCAGTCTAGTGTCATTTTTGACTATAAAGGTGATTAAAAAGAATTTTCGTATGGATAAATTTACAGTCTATTGCCTATTTTCAGCCATTTAATCTATCGCGACAATGATTATTTTCAACAAATCATAAGGATATTGGAAATTTATATTTTTTATTTGGTGCATGAGCAGGAATAGTAGGAACTTCTCTTAGAATATTAATTCGGATAGAATTAGGTCATCCTGGTTCTTTAATTGTGGATGATCAAATTTATAATGTTATTGTTACAGCTCATGCTTTTGTTAACATTTTTTTTATAGTTATACCAATTATAATTGGGGAATTTGGAAATTGATTAGATCCTCTTATACTAGGGGCCCCAGATATAGCTTTTCCTCTGATAAATAATATGAGATTTTGAATACTTCCCCCTTCTTTAATATTATTGTTAACAAGTAGAGTAGTAGAAAATGGAGCTGGAACAGGATTAACAGTTTATCCCCCTCTATCTTCAGTTATTGCTCATGCAGGATCTTCAGTAGATTTAGAAATTTTTAGTTTGCATTTAGCTGGAATTTCATCTATTTGAGGAGCAGTGAATTTTATTACTACTGTAATTAATATACGTTCTGTCGGTATATCATTTGATCGAATACCTTTATTTGTTTGGTCTCTTCTTGTTCTTGCCGGTGCAATTACTATACTGTTAACTGATCGAAATTTAAATACATCATTTTTTGACCCTTCAGGAGGAAGGGATCCAATAATTTCTCATATTATTAGTCATGAAAAAGGAAGGAAAGAGACCTTTGGTTCTCTAGGAATAATTTATGCTATATTGTCAATTAGTTTGTTAGGTTTTATTGTCTGAGCTCATCATATATTTACTGTTGGAATAGATGTTGATACTCGAGCTTATTTTACTTCTGCTACTATAATTATTGCTGTCCCTACAGGAATTAAAATTTTTAATTGGCTAGCTACTTTTCACCGTGCTCAGTTATCTTATAGCACAGAGGAAGAGCTTTGGTCCTTAGGGTTTGTTTTTTTATTTACAGTTGGAGGTTTAACTGGGGTAGTTTTAGCAAATTCTTCTATTGATATTATTTTACATATTACCTATTATGTTGTAGCTCATTTTCATTATGTTCTATTAATAGGAGCTGTATTTGCTATTATGGCAGGGTTTGTTCATTGATTTCCTTTGTTTACTGGATTAACTTCAAATTTATTGTTGTTAAAGGCCCAGTTTGTTGCAATATTTATTGGGGTAAATTTAACCTTTTTTCCTCAGCATTTCTTAGGTTTAGCAGGAATAACTCGACGGTATTCTGATTATCCAGATTGTTATACAGCCTGAAATTTAGTATCTTCTATTGGATCAATAATTTCTTTATTGGGTATTTTATTTTTATACCCTACATCCGAAGGAATGAGGGTATATTCACTTTGTGCTTCCGTGTGTAACGCATTAAAGGAGGCGTGGCAGGTATGGAAAAGTATATATATTCTTGATCAGTGTCACCTCCTGAGTCGATTTAGCCATGTCCGTAGTCTGTCTGTCTGTCTGTCTGTCTGTCTGTCTGTCTGTCTGTCTGTCTGTCTGTCTGTCTGTGGAAATCACGATTACAGGAGAACGAATGAAGCTATCGCGATGAAATTTTGCACGTATATTCTTTGTCATCCGAAACTCTGTGGGATTGAAAATGGGATAAATCGGTGCAGCGCCACGCCTACTTTTTTAACAAATACTAATTCTTTTAACAATATTTCAACTTGTAGACTTAGTTTTGAGCTTCAATTTTGTTTCCGAATACATCGGTACAGGTAGATTAAATTTTTAATAAAAAAAATGGGCGTGTCCGCCCACGAACATATGACATTGATATAAACCGCAATTCCAGAATAACGGTTGGAAGAATTGACTTGAAATTCGGTACGAATATTCTCTGCCATCATAGATAACTCTGTATTGAAAATGGTGAAAATCGGCGGGATGTAGGGTATATAAGCTTCGGTCTGACCGAAGGTACCCTTACTAGTTTTTATATATTTTACTTGAAAGAATAATTTTACAACGTAGTGTATTGTATTCTTCACAAACAAATTCTTCCATTGAATGATTTCAACAAACACACCCTAGAGAGCATAGTTATTCTGAGCTACCTTTATTAGTAAATTTCTAATATGGGAGAATAGTGCCATGGATTTAAGCTTCATATATAAAGATATCTTTTGTTAGAATAATGTCAACATGGGATAATTTTGGTTTACAGGATAGATCTTCTCCTTTAATAGAACAATTAGTTTTTTTTCATGATCATAAGATTGAAATAGTCTGAACAATTTTACCCGCTATTGTTTTATTATTTATTGCTTTCCCTTACCTGCGGCTTTCATATTTATTAGATAAAGTAAATGATCCTCTTATTACTTTGAAATCAATTGGTCATCAATGGTATTGAAGATATGAATATTCAGATTTTTCAGATTTAGAATTTGATTCATATATACTTCCATTAGGGGATTTATCTTTGTACGGATTTCGATTGTTGGATGTAGATAATCGAGTAATTCTTCCCATAAAAACTCGAGGAAGAACATTAGTTTCTTCAACTGATGTAATTCATTCGTGAATTATCCCATCTTTAGGAGTTAAAGTAGACGCCACTCAAGGTCGATTAAATCAAACAAATTTTTTTATTAATCGTCCTCGTTTATTTTATGGTCAGTGTTCAGAAATTTGTGGGGCAAATCATTCATTTATACCAATTGTTATTGAGAGAGTAAAGAATAATTTTTTTATTGATTGAGTTATTTGTAATGTTTAATTATTAAGTGGCTGAAAGTAAGTACTGGTCTCTTAAACCATGTTGTAATAAATTTACGATTATTCTTAATAAAAAGTTAGTTAATTTATAACATTAGTATGTCATACTGAAATTATTAATAATTTAATATTTTTTAATCCCTCAAATATCTCCTATTAGATGGTTAAGTTTATTTTTTTGAGTTTTATTTGTTTTTTTATTATTTAATCTTTTAAATTATTATTTTTTTATTAGTTTATCAATTCAACCAAAAATTAAAATAGGAAGTAATTTATTACCAATAAATTGAAAATGATAACTAATTTGTTTTCAGTATTTGACCCTACTTCTAGTTTGTTTAGATTATCTTTAAATTGAATTAGATCTTGAATTGGTTTATTTATTATTCCCTATTTATTTTGATTTATTCCTGGTCGACAATATGTTTTTTGAAATAAAATTTTATTGAGTCTTCATGGTGACTTTAAGGTTTTATTAGGAAGAAAAAGAATAGGGTCTACTTTAATTTTTGTTTCTTTGTTTTCAATGATTTTGTTTAATAATTTTATAGGTTTATTTCTTTATATTTTTACTTGTTCAAGTCATCTTTCTATAACTTTATCTTTAGCTTTGGCTTTATGAGTTAGTTTTATAGTTTACGGTTGATTCAATGATACTAATCATATATTTTCTCATTTAGTTCCTCAAGGAACTCCTCCTGTTTTAATACCCTTTATGGTATGTATTGAAACAATTAGAAATCTAATTCGTCCAGGGACCTTGGCAGTTTGCTTAACTGCTAACATAATTGCTGCTCATTTATTAATAACTTTATTAGGAAATACAGGTCCCTCATTAAATGCATTATTAAGAGTTTTAATCTTAGTACAAATTATACTATTAACATTGGAATCTGCTGTTGCAGTTATTCAATCATATGTTTTTTCGGTTTTAAGAACTTTATATTCTAGAGATGTGAATTAATGTCAGTTCATTCAAATCATTCTTTCCATTTAGTAGATTATAGTCCGTGGCCTATTACCGGATCAATTGGTACAATAACTATAGTATCAGGGTTGGTAAAATGGTTTCATCAGTTTGATTTATCATTGTTTTATTTAGGAAATATTATTGTGTTATTAACTATGTTTCAATGATGACGAGATGTTTGTCGAGAAGGAGCTTTTCAAGGCTTACATACAAAAAGGGTTGTAGAGGGGTTGCGGTGAGGAATAATTCTTTTTATTCTTTCTGAAGTATTTTTTTTTTTGTTTCATTTTTTTGAGCTTTTTTTCATAGAAGTTTATCTCCTTCAATTGAAATTGGAGCAATTTGACCTTCAAGGCGGGTTAATGTATTTGATCCTTTACAAATTCCTTTATTAAATACGGTTATTTTGCTTACGTCAGGTATTACAGTTACTTGAGCTCACCATAGTTTAATAAGAGGGAATTATTCACAAACTATTCAAGCTTTATTTTTTACTGTTTTATTAGGGGTTTATTTTTCTATTTTACAGGCTTATGAATATATAGAAGCACCTTTTTGTATTAGAGATTCTATATATGGCTCTTAATTTTTTATAGCTACAGGTTTTCACGGTGTTCATGTATTAATTGGTACTTCCTTTTTGTTAGTAAGTTTAATTCGTCATTTAAATAATCAGTTTTCTAGTTCTCATCATTTCGGGTTTGAGGCAGCTGCTTGATATTGACATTTTGTAGATGTTGTATGACTATTTTTATATGTATCAATTTATTGATGAGGAAAGTACTTATTTATGAAGTATATTAGTATATTTCATTTGCAATCATAAGGTCTATTTAATGTAGTATAAATAATTTATTTATTGTTGTATTTAAGAGTTATAATTTTTATAGTATCTTTATTAGTAATACTAATTGCTTCTATTTTATCTAAGAAATCTTTTTCTGAAAGAGAAAAATCCTCTCCATTTGAGTGTGGATTTGATCCGAAATCAGTTTCTCGAATACCCTTTTCTCTCCGGTTTTTTTTATTTGCGATTATTTTTTTAATTTTTGATGTAGAAATTGCTCTACTTTTACCAGTAGTTTTATTAATTAAAATTTCTAATATAATTTATTGAAGATTAACTTTAATTATGTTTATTTTAATTTTATTAGGAGGTTTATATCATGAGTGAAATCAGGGGGTTTTATCTTGAGTTCATTAGGATTGTAGTTAAATATAATATTTGATTTGCATTCAAAAGGTATTTGTTCATGCCTGCAGCCACAGTAAAAACGAAAGGGTCAACAACCAACAGAATTGCAACTAAAACGCCACTGTCACGGCCGTTTATCAAATTCGCTGACCACCAAAAAAGAGCCGTGCTAGGTGAACGACTGCCCGTAACCTGAGACCTCACCTCACGGCCGTGAGCGAATTGACGAACGGCACATTACACAAATATGAGTTAAGCGTATGTATAGGTATAGCTAACTGTTAAAAGTTGTAGTTCCAAGTGCTGCAACTTTCGGTTATCGGTTCATATCTAATATTTTGAAGGGTTGTAGTTCCAAGTGCTGCAATCTTTCGTTTTCGTAACAAGAAGGGTTGTAGTTCCAAGTGCTGCAACTTTCGGTTTTCGGAACAATAAAGAAACAGGAGTTGTAGTTCACGTGCTGCAACTGCCACGACCAAGGAAAACGCTCCTTGAACATTTTTGGTGACCCCGACGTGATCTTCACGCAACAACGATTAAACAACGATCAAACAACAACGATGACAAGGTTTGAAGAACTGGTGACATCTCAGCAGGAGACAGGTGAAACGATCTTCACACTAATTCGCAACTACAAGAAAGACTCCGCCGATCGGAAGCAGAGTGCAAAATATTATGAAGAGCGAATTCAGCGGCTGAAGGATGCCGTTTCATGCTTCCAAGATGCCGACCAAAAAATAAGAACGTTTCCCCAAGCCCCGATGACTACTTCACGAAAAATTACTACACAGAAGTCATGGCAGTAGCGACAAAGTACAAGTCTGAATTCGAATCGGCACTCGCTAAGGTACCCAAAACCACACTAAGCGCGCCGGTAAGTGAGGAGCCCAATGAGAACACAAGATTGGTCCGACGATTAGTGGCCTCGTTAGCCGCAACGCGCCGAATGTGCAATAGAATTGCGGAAGACGCTACCGAGCATCCTTGGCAGTACTACGAGGTGAAGTTGAAGACATTGAAACATATGTGGCAACAGGCTGAGATGCTAAATTTAAATATGTTCGAAGTCTGTGATGATCCCAGAGCTGCGGGTTACGATGCAATGTGCGGTAGTGGAGTTGACCATAAAAGCAACTAATAACAAATCAGTGCCATCAGCAGAAGGAAATGCCACCAGTGCCCAAATAATATACATTTACCAAATATACAATTACCCAAAATCAGTATTGCATCCTTCGATGGAGATTATTTGAAGTGGCGACAATTCTTCGCTTTATTGAACCAATTGGTGCACAGGCAATCGTTACCCGCAATCCAAAAGATGTGGTATCTAAAAACGAACTTGTCAGGAGAAGCAGAGAAGTTAATTCGCCATCTATCGCCGTCAGAAGCTAACTACGAAGCAGCATGGAAAATGTTGCAGGATAGATACAACAACAAAAGAGTGTTGACATCCACATTAATTCAAAGGCTGCTAGATCAACCCACGAGCGTGCCTTCTGCAGCGTCAATAAAATGCTTTCATGACACTACGCAAGAGTGTTTGCTGGCATTAAATAATTTGGGTATTGCCACTACATCGTGGGACCCACTTCTGTTGCATCTCTTGATAAAGAAAATGGATCGAACGACATATATGGCGTTCGAACAGTCTGTGACATCGCCAAGAGAGCTTCCATCGATGGAGGAATTTATGGTGTTCTTGGAGAAACGATTCCAATCGCTTGAGTCATTCAGTCAAAGGGAGAAGCCCTCGACATCGCACTACGCCCAAAAATCTGTTACATCAGGAGCTGCTGTGCGACAAGCGGAAATAACGTGCCAGTCATGCAAAGGGCGAAGTCATCCGCTGTTTGCTTGCCATGCGTTTCTACAGCTCAAACCAGCAGAGCGATGCGCATTCGTAAAGAAGCAGAAACTCTCTTTTAATTGTCTGAAGGCTGGTCACATGACAGGCCGATGTACATCAAGAAATTGTATGAAGTGTTCTAAAAAACATAACATGCTTCTCCACATTGACGAAGCCCCATTACAATCCACGCGCAGTATACAACGAAGGATCGATGAAGAGACAGCTCGTACTTCTTCAACAAAGTCGGAAACATGCTCCCGTACAGCATCATTAAGCGCCGCACAAGATCAGAATTCGCAGTCATATATTCTGTTAGCAACTGCCAGAATTAGGCTGGTAGCTAGTAATGGACAACAGGTGGAATGTAAAGCAATTCTTGACTCGGGATCACAAGTCAATCTAGCGACAGAAAGGATAGTGAAGAAATTGGGCATAACATCATCCAAAGCGTCGATGATTATTCAGGGCATTGGCCAAGGAACCAAAAGGACAGAACATCGGATAAACGTTAGTCTGCAGTCTCCACGAAACAATTTTACAACTGGTCTAGAAGCATTCGTCCTGCAGAACATAATATCCCCGCAGCCTTCCCAATCCATAAATGTATCTCATTGGCCGATACCAAAGAACGTAAACTTAGCCGATCCAGATTTCCATCGCCCAGAAGCCATCGATGTGCTGCTAGGAGCTGAGTTTTACTACCAACTGCTCATAGTTGGACAAATAAAACTGGGTGACAACCTGCCCACACTGCAAAACACAGTTTTCGGGTGGATATTATCACGAAGAGTCAGCAACAGTGAGCACATTAAATCATTACAATGTGGAGTATGTACCACTGAGGAAAGCACTCTGGAGCACGGTATTGAGCGATTGTGGAAATTAGACGAAGTGGTGGTAGCAGAGCAACCGCGTTCCAATGCAGAACATCAATGCGAAATGCAATTCATTCAGAACATGTCTAGACTGTCGAAGGGCAACTTTATGGTGGGACTTCCATTTGCTGACAGTCCAGAAAGATTAGGTGACTCAAATGACATAGCATTCAACAGATTCAGATCGTTGGAACGACGCTTGTCCAAGGATGATGCGTTGAAGGAACAATATGTCGCATTTATGGAGGAATACGAAACGTTAGGACACATGACAAGGGTTGACAAGGAATCCATTCTATCACCCAACTACTTTGTGCCTCACCATTGCGTAGTCAAGCCTGACAGCACGACCACGAAAATGAGCGTCGCGTTCGATGCATCTTCGAAGGGCTCATTGGGAACATCGCTCAACGGTATACTACACACAGGGCCCGTTATTCAGGACGATCTATTTACAACATTACTACGTTTCCGGTTCCCGCGGTTTGTCTTTACGACAGATATCAAGAAGATGTATAGACAAATTCTCGTCCATCCCGCAGACAGAAGATACCAAGATACCAATCTGAAGAAAGGACCCAAGTGAGCCACTTCAATACTACGAACTAAACACAGTCACGTACGTAACGAGGCCGGCGCCGTATTTGGCAATCAGGTGCCTTAAGCTGCTTGTGACAGAAAACAGCAGCACACATCCGCTAGGAACTGAGTTCCTTAATAAGAATTTCTATGTGGTCGATGGTTTGGGAGGATCAGACAGTCTTAGCACTGCAGTTGAGACGCAACG
The DNA here is from genome assembly GCA_937620795.1 of Thecophora atra. Taxonomy (NCBI): domain Eukaryota; kingdom Metazoa; phylum Arthropoda; class Insecta; order Diptera; family Conopidae; genus Thecophora; species Thecophora atra. The sequence goes on from OW569398.1 coordinate 33,332,437, forward strand.
TCAACTAGTGCAGGTTTTAATATCAGCTGGATTTGCGTTGCACAAATGGAGCGCAAATCATTCACAACTGTTACAAGGTATAACAGCCGACAATCAGGAAAAGGACCTTGACCTGTCAAGCGATGAGAGCTTGATCAACACCCTGGGACTAGCATGGTCTCCAAAAGAGGATAAATTTTGCATCAAGATTAATTTGTCTGATCACAAGCGCATAACAAAGAGAACAGTAAGCTCAGACCTTGCCAGACTTTTCGACCCTCTTGGAATTCTAGCACCGATAGTAGTAATGGCAAAAATATTCATACAGGAACTGTGGCAGTTAAAACTGTCATGGGATGAATCACTATCAATTGACCATCATACAAGGTGGACATCGTTCAGAGAAGACTTGCGGCAGCTAAGCAACTTCAAAATAGCTCGTCACATTTTCGATTGGAACAACGGAAGATCAATGCAGATGCATGTATTTGTGGATGCATCGGAGAAGGCTTTTGGCGCCGCGATATACATACGCTTCGTCGGTGCCGAACAGAAGATCGCAGTGAGACTGCTATGCGCCAAGTATCGGGTAGCGCCACTCAAACGCCAAACATTGCCCAGATTGGAATTGTGTGCGGCCCTGCTAGGTGCGCAGCTAGCCATCAGAGTAAAGAAAGACTTGAATAATGCTGACATTCAGACAACACTCTGGACAGATTCGACCATTGTGTTGTAGTGTGTTTTAGTTTGTAATAGAAGAAAAGAAAGACGTGTTAAAAAAATGGTGACTTATTTCCCAGCTAGTCAAGCCGACATAGGCTGGCCGCCAGGCCGTGCTTTTAAATTTGGTTTTTATTGTGCACAGCGAACCACGCTAATTATGTTCATAGAACATGGTGATGGCCTTCAGGCCAAAGTTTGTTCGTAAGTGAACCAAGCTATAAATATATTAGGTGATGGCCACCAGGCCAAACTTACGTTTTAGATAATGCAACCTCCTTATACTCTTGTCAAATGAACAATTCAATTTTATTTGGCTAGTTTGCCCTTTTTATACAAAAATTTATACGTTGTCGCTTATTATGTAAATATATCTAGACGACTTACACTTAACTTAAAGAAATGGAAAGTGGACACCCTTTGCTTTCTTTCCTTCTTACTCTACTTACAATTATTATTTGTGTCAACCTAGCTTATTCTTATTGGCTGCGTATTGATCGCTTGCGGAAATGCATTAAGTGGAAATTAGTGCAGCGTATGCTGTGTTCCACTCAATGTACTTCACGACCAGCAGGGTGTACATGTGAGATGGTCTTTACTTTAGTTATGTTACAAAATGTTAGACCGTGGTTACACTACAGTGTTATCGTGGATAAACTCGTTATCGGTATCGTTCCACACATTCGTAGCCAACAGGATTGCGCCATTCAAGAATTAACACTGCCGGAACAATGGCGTCATGTTGCGTCACAACATAATCCAGCAGACGTATTATCCAGAGGAATGTCGCCGAGGAAATTAATATGCTGCAATTTATGGTTATATGGTCGAGTATTTTTGCATGGAGGAGAGGCAAATTGGCCGCCAAAATTTATACCAAGCCTATCTATAGCAAATGACCTGGAGCGAAAACGTAAGACAACGACACCAGCATCACTAGCAAGTAGCATCAAAGCAGCATCGCTAGTTTATGAGGTAGAACATGGAAACTCATTTACAACGCTCCAACGAATTATTGGATACATAATTCGCATCGTGAAGCGCTTCCAAGGAGTTTCAGGTTTCAGTGAACTGCAACTGTCGCCCCAAGAACTAAATGAGTCATTGATGCTTACAGTAAAAACAGTACAGCCATCTGAGTTTCTAGAAGACATGAAGGCACTATCAAAGGGTGAACAGATACACAGATCTAGTTCACTAGCCTCGCTGAATCCCTTTCTGGATGACAAGGGCATTATTCGAGTGGGCGGCCGCCTTACGACGGCAACACTAAGCTATGACGCTAAGCATCCGATGATTCTTCCATACAATGATCCAATAGTGAAACTGTTAATACAACGAGTGCACGTTACTCACTTGCATTGCGGGCCGCAATTGTTACTCGCCCAATTACGACAGAGATTTTGGCTCATAAAAGGAAAGTTGATGGTCAGATCAGTTGTTCAACACTGCGTGAAGTGCAGCAGAGCCAACTCCAAACTCCTAACCCAAGTTATAGGGAACCTACCACCAGAGAGAACGAGCCCGGCCCGACCCTTTATAAACAGTGGAGTCGATTACTGTGGACCGTTTGAGGTGCATTACAAAATTCGAGGAAAGCGACCACATAAAGCGTACATCGCCATATTTTGCTGTTTCGTTACAAGGGCGGTTCATTTAGAGCTCGTGTCCGACCTCACAACAGCTGCTTTCATTGGTGCACTGAAGCGATTCATCAGCCGGCGAGGATATTGTCAAAACATATTGTCATACATATTGGCAACAAACTTCGTCGGAGCCAAGAATGAATTGCACCATCTATACTCGTCAGAAGCTAAGGACGAGGTAACAAAAACCTGTGTTACTAAGAATATAAAATTCAACTTCATTCCACCCCGCTCACCACATTTCGGAGGACTCTGGGAGGCTGCAGTGAAATCAGTAAAATATCTGCTCACAAGAAGTGTCTCAACGGCATCATTGACATACGAAGAGCTCGAAACTGTGGCCGTAGAAATTGAGGCTATCTTAAACTCACGACCGCTCACCGAAATGTCTACAGATCCCAATGATTTGACCGCCTTGACTCCAGGTCATTTCCTGATTGGAGAACCCTTAACAGCAATGGTAGAACCGTCATCCAAGCCAGCCAGCACAAGTCTACTTACAAGGTGTTAATTGGCGTGTCACCTCAAATATGAATTCTGGAAGCGTTGGTCGACAGAATACCTAAACCAGCTGCAGCAGAGGTCTAAATGGAGAACACAATCACCTAACATCCAGCCTGACTCTATGGTCATCATCAAAGAGGATAACTTGCCACCACTAAGCTGGCCGTTAGAGCGCGTCACGAAGGTGTACGAAGGAGATGATGGATTTGTTCGAGTAGTGAAGGTAAAAACGGCCACAGGAGAATGGAAGAGACCGATTCACCGACTAGCACCATTACCAGCAAATGTTGAGCCAATGGCACTGCCACAAGAAGCCGTCGAGGCAAATGTCGACAGCATAGAACAGCAGAGTGGGAAGAAACCAAAGAGACGGAAAGTCGGGTTTGCCAGCACATTGGCTACACTTCTTTGCATCCTTGTCGTACTACCAAAAGCATTGGCTGTGCCATACGCCATAACAAATTACGACACAACACCAGGTGTTCATTTCGAAGGTCTGGGAACAGTGAAGATAACAACAGCCGAATGGAACCTGATTGCCTTTTTTGATCTCAAGCTATTACAATCAAGCTTAGATGCACTTACAAAGGGGACGTCAGCATTGGGCAGACTTTGCCAAGGAATGAAGAATTATACAAATTGCAACGTGCTACGAGATCAATTCTAACAAGATTTGGACCAGGTGAAGTCAAATAACAAGATCATGACATCCAGACGCAAAAGAAGAGGAGCAGTAAATCTGATCAGCAACATCGCCAGTACTCTTTTCGGAGTTTTGGATTCGAACTATGCTGAGCAGATGGCAGCAACGATAGATCGGGTAAACGACAATCAAGCACACTTGCTGACTCTACTCAAAAATCAAACGTCATTAGTCCAAACGGCAATAACGAGTAAATTTGAGGAGATAGACAAGCAGCTAGCTGAAGTCGAAGCTATGCTAAACAAGCAACAAGACTCTTTTAGCAAGCAGGGAGGTTTCCAAATGTTCACGTCGCTAGCCTTCCAGCTACTAATCATGAGAGCAGAGCTGATGCACACCCAAACAGCTATTCTGTCTGTTCTGACCGATGTTAATCACGGAAAAATCCATCCATTGCTGCTTTCACCCATCCAATTGACAGAAGAAATAATGAAGATCAGGAATCACCTGCCAAATACGTTGCAGTTGCCGGTTGATAACGAAAATGTAGTGACAATATTCAAGCTACTAAAGGTATCGGCTGGCGTCTCGGTTAATCACCTCATATTCAGCATAAAGATTCCACTGACCGATTTTAGAAGCTTTTTACTGTTCAATTTAGTTCCCATACCACGAACGATCAACAGCACGCTAGTATTCCCAACGCTGTCCACGCAGTATTTGGCGATTTCGCCTCATCGAGATGTATACTTCCCAGCAAGTGCCACCGCAATCCAGCAGTGTCCAATGTTGGACGCCAATACGTACTTATGTCATGACGTACGGACAACGTACACTCAGGGCTTGGGTGTGTACAAGCGAAGTAGGATTCTTCAACAATGATACTAAGGCGAAGTGTGAATATTACGAATTCAAAGCTGACCTGTCATGGCAAGCACTGATGAAGACGAATGAATGGATTTTCGCAACGAAAACACCAGTACGAGTAAACGCAGTGTGCAATTTAGATTCATTTCAGTTCACCTTGCGCGGCATCGGTTGCCTAAAACTTCAGCCGAACTGTATAGTTAAGAGCAAACAACTAACCGCTCACAGTTTCCAACGATTCAACAGCAGCTTAGCCAGCTCCTACACAAGCTTGGCCGAGTTCAAAGGCAACGACACCTTGGACGTTTTCAACCACACATCGTTAACCAGAAGTCACTTTATGTCCAAACTCAAGGAACTAAGCGAATTACAGAAGAAACTGGAAAACCAGGACAACATGGACATCAAGCAGCTAACCACAGCTGACCGCCATCAATTTACTGTCGGGTACCTGTCGCTTGGAATTGGAGTAGCTGTAGTGATTGGGCTGCTGTGGAAATGGATACGATCTAGATCACCAACGCCCAAACCGTCACCACGTCACAATCAACCGTTTGAAGTTGTCGCTAAGTAACTTCGCGCAACGGGGGGAGGATGTTCATGCCTGCATCTACAGTAAAAACGAAAGGGTCAACAACCAACAGAATTGCAACTAAAACCCCACTGTCACGGCCGTTTATCAAATTCGCTGACCACCAAAAAAGAGCCGTGCTAGGTGAACGACTGCCCGTAACCTAAAACCTCACCTCACGGCCGTGAGCGAATTGACGAACGGCACATGACAGAAATATAAGTTAAGCGTATGTATAGGTATAGCTAACTGTTATACAATTGGCTAAGTAGAGGTAAAAATTGTACTATATAAATAAAGTCATTAAAATAAAGAAGTTAGTTCAGACAAAATCACTGTTTTAACTAGTCGCAACAATCGCATAAAAGTTGTAGTTCCAAGTGCTGCAACTTTCGGTTATCGGTTCATATCTAATATTTTGAAGGGTTGTAGTTCCAACTGCTGCAATCTTTCGTTTTCGTAACAAGAAGGGTTGTAGTTCCAAGTGCTGCAACTTTCGGTTGTCGGAACAATAAAGAAACAGGAGTTGTAGTTCACGTGCTGCAACTGCCACGACCAAGGAAAACGCTCCTTGAACAGTACTGTTTCAGTCTATCTTAAATATGAAGCGATATTTTGCATTTAGTTTCGACCTAAAACTAGGCTTTAGCCCTTATTTTTAATTAAAGCCAAAAGGCGGCGTATTACTGTTAATAATATTATTGAATAATATTCTAATTAAGGAGATAAGGAGACAAATAGGAGCTGCTAAGTCTTTATGTTAAATGGTTAAATTCCATTTTTATCTCTTTTATATAGTTTAATTAAAACATTATATTTTCATTATAAAAATAAAGTTATCTTTTATATACTAATTATAATTCACTATATCTAAAAATATATTAATTTCTTTTACAACTTCAATGGGGGTGAAGGTTTTGACGTCTTCTGTATCATGAAGTACTGTCCCAGGGACCATATGGCTTGCAGCTAAATGGTTCAAGACCGACTATGCGTGGTGAAGAGCCGCACCCTGCACGAGGTGCCCCTGCTCAACGAAACATAGCGAGTCTAGAGAGGAAAACTCGAAAAAACCCGTAATCCCAGGTGTTATCTGAACCGTGCCTATGGGACGAATGGCACTACGTTAGTGTGTCTTATAACGGTGGCCTCCAGATACCTGGCGCGCTCTGGTTGTAATTAGCCTTACCGAGATAGAAGGGGCTATGTATCGGTGGACATTCCAACCCCTTTACTCGTGGGATCTACATGAATATTAACAAAACTGAAGAAAATAAAAAACAAACAAGTGTACAGGCAACTACAGTGCCTGAAAACACTAACCAGGTCATTGACCTTTTAGCATCTTGCTCAGCGGCTGCTAAAACCGCAAATGATGGTGAAACAGCACGCGGCTTGGCAATCGGAGGGGCTACATTGTGCCTTACTGATGCGGACGGTGTGGTGGAGTCTGGTTCGAATCCGCAGGCTGTAATGGCCATGGATACGGAGATTCCAACGGATGAGGAGGAGGTACTGCTTAGATCACCTCCTCATCCTGTGATGCAGTCACATAGAATAAGGGTTTGCGGTGCTGCAAAAAGACGGCTTAACTTCTATGTGACCAAAGGGCATAACATTGAGGAGGCCAGAAGGCTAGCTTTGGAGCCTATGGCTAAACCTGGTGTGCGGGGCACACTACAGAAGAGACCTCGGTCTGCCAACACGACACCGGAGGATAATCCCCCAAAAAAAGGGCGCTCGGGAGTCTGTGGCGGAAACAAGCTCAATGGGCGTTGGGGCTGTTGCGGCCCCCGCCGATTCGGTGGTGCCTGCTACAGACGCTCAGAGGCCCTCTTTCTGTGAGGTTGCCTCCGGGGTGAAGCTGGGCATTATTCCTGCGGATTATCCTCAATCCGTATGGAGTACTGCACAGCTGAAGGCAGTACAACACGGCATCCTAAATGATGTGCGCAGAAAAAGGAGCGGCTCAATAAAACCGCAATTTACGGGATGTTCGTTCCGGCCGGGATGGCTGCAGATAACCTGCAAAAACTGTGCAACTGCAGAGTGGATTACGGCTAATGTGACGAAATTAAAACCATGAGCGGATGCACACATAAAGGTGGTGCAGGAAAATGATGTTCCTAAGGCACCACTTTATGTTGGGTACTTTCCGGAAGTGGACAGTATCAGGACAACAGACATCCTCGAACTACTGGAAGGCCAAAATAAGGGCCTTAGAGTTGGCGAGGAGCTGTTGTTGAGATTGTGTTGGCGATCGACCCGATATCGGCAAATGTGCTGAAGGATCGCCAACATAAAGTTGATTATGGCTGCGTCATCATTAGGCCTACCGTGAAGCCGACTGAGCCAGGTGCGCAGCCACAGTCAATCCCGAAAGGAGCCCAACCTAAGGGGGCACAGATTAGCTCTGCCACCCCTGGTTGTAGCGGCACTTCTACCGAGAAGCCACAGGCTAAAGTGCCTGCTGTGCTAGAGCAGGAGTCCCCGAAGGAGTCAATCGAACCGTCGGGTACAGAGGCTATGGGCGTCGGTAAGCCTATTTCTACCCCCACTATCCGACAGGTGTTGGTTCAAGCTGGAGCAAGTAGTGCTCCCTCAACGACGTCGGTTAGTGCAACCACACGACGTGCCAGTGATTGGCGCCCTAGGCTTGGTAGGAAGCCTGGTGGCGTGGATAGGGCCAGAAAGGGGGATAGATGTTCGCCCGAGGAGATAGCCCGGTTTTCTGGTAATCGTGCCAAAAAAGTCGCAAATGAAGCGGCCAACACTCCTGTGTTAAGCATGGTCTATCAGGCGGAAGCCTTGGACATAGCGTTCATACAGGAGCCTTGGGTCCATAGAGGAGTTATCAAGGGCCTCGGTGTCACAAGTGGTAAGGTAATTTACAGCACCAGCTGTGACCGTCCCAGGGCGGCCCTTTTAATTAATAATAACATTAATTTTCTGCCACTTTCAGAGTTCATGACAGGTGATCTAGTTGCTGCATGGGCAGAGGTGCGCAGGGCAAACGGATTGGAAGGAGTCATTGTTGCATCCGCTTACCTTCCGGGAGGTGATGAGATGGCGCCAACCAGGGAGGTCAGGGAGCTGGTGGAATATTGCCAACGGAAATGCCTCCCGTGGATGATATGCTGCGATGCCAACGCCCATCATGAAATCTTGGGCAGCAGAGACACCAACAAGAGGGGTGAGAACCTTTTCGAGTTTGTCTTAAAAAACAACATTTTTATTCTCAACCGGGGTGATGAGCCAACCTTTGTCAACTCCATACGTGGTGAAGTCCTTGACCTCACTTTGGCAAATGACAAAATGGCGTCTATTACCTCAAACTGGCATGTATCGGAAGAGGCATCCATGTCTGATCATAAGCATATCAGATTCAGTAGGGGTATCTCTTTGGTGCAAGGCCGAGTTTTCAGAAATCCCAGGAAAACTAACTGGGAAAACTATCGCTTTATGTTGGAAGGAAGCGTTAACCGCTCACAATCACCTATCTTAACGATTCATGAGCTTGAATTTGAGGCTCGCGTACTCAATTCAAATGTACAGGAAGCCTTCACTAGCAGCTGTCCACCATCAAGGGAACAACAGCGAAAAATGGTTCCATGGTGGAACAGCTCCCTCAATAAACTGAAAGTAGAGGTAAGAAGACTATTCAATAGGGCGAAAAAAAACGGGCAACTGGTCTGAATATAAAAGCGCTCTTACAGGCTATAACAAGGAACTGAGAAGGTCAAAAAGAACTTCCTGGAGATGAAGTTGTGAGGAGATTAAAAGTTTCCCTGACTTTCTTCGTCTGAGGAGGGTTCTCTTCAAGGACCACTCAAATGGTACATGTACCCTCAAAAATAAATAAGTTACATCGACTGATCTGTGTGGGCATTACTGGTGCTATGAAATCGTGCCCAACCATGGCCCTTAGTGTCCTGTTACACATCCCACCCTTATCGATAATGATAAAAAGGGAGGCATGTCTATCGGCACTCCGGCTCAGTCGTATCTCCACTATGAAAAGTGGGGATCTACATGGTTATATGAGAATTGCGGATATTTTCATTAATGAACCCATTGTCAAATTCAGTGACAACATGCCAAAAAAATTGGCTTTCTCCAGGAACTACACGGTTATTGTATTTGACCGAGAGGACTGGAGAAATAGGAATTTGAATTTCGAACCGGGAGCTCAAATTTGGTATACCGATGGGTCCAAAATGCAGAATGGTGATGCTGGCGCCGGCATTGTAGGGCCGAGATTTTAGAAAGGTATACCAATGGGAAAGTATGCTACTATCTTCCAGGCAGAATTGTTTGCCATAGAGATATGTGTGAGGGAATGTCTTCGTAGGAGGGCATGTGGTGCACACATCTATATCCTCTCTGATAGCCAAGCGGCTTTGAAAGCCCTCAGGTCTGAAACAAATGGATCCAAGCTTGTAGACAACTGTCGCAAGTGCCTAATCCAACTGGGACAAAACAATACCATTACACTGGGATGGGTCCCTGGGCATGAGGGATATGAGGGGAATGAGAGAGCTGACTGCCTAGCAAGGCGTGGTGCTCAGCGACATTTTATAGGTCCGGAGCCTTTTTGTGGACTATCTAATGGATACAAACGGGAGGTAATCCGGCAGTGGGAGGAAATCGAGTTTGAGAGGGCGTGGGCAAATACTTTAGGCCATCGCCAATCAAAGAGATTTCTTACCTTAGCTAAAGGAGTGTCATCAAAACTCCTTCTGCTAAATAGGAAGGACTTAGGTGTCCTCTCAGGTTTTCTTACGGGCCACTGTGGCCTAAGATACCACCTGAAAAAAATGGGCATGTCTGAAACGGACATCTGCAGATTTTGCGATGAAGCTAAGGAAACCGCTGAGCATGTTCTCTGCGATTGTCCTGCTCTTAGCAATCGGAGGCGGTTAAGCTATGGTGATTCAATTATGCCTCACTTTAAGATTTGGATCACTAACCCAGGAATGGTGCTGAATTTTATAAAGAGCTTAGATCTGGGTTAGGTAAGGGCATGCACAATAGATCCAAGAGGTCGCGGTGCAGCAGTGCCTATAATAATAATAATAATAATAATAATAAAACTTCAATGTAAGGTCCTATATAGACCATTTAGATAAATAAGTAATAATATAATTTGTAAAACAGAGATTCATATAACAAATGTTCTTAAATAAATTTTAAGATTATTAAATTGAAATCATATATAAAATATTGACGGTTTTTTTAATATACTATATAGATTTTGACTTCCAAATTTTTCTGATCAACCTTGATCTATTGTTTCATAGAATTCTTCCAATATTTAATGGGAAAAAACAAATACCATAGGTAAAAATTACCGGTATAAACCATATATTTCTTCTAATAGATTTATACAGGTTATTATAGCAATTTAATTTTTCCTTTTTTTAAAAAAATACCCAATTAAACCCCCAGTAATGCAAACTATTATTGTTATAAATTTTATAGAGGGGGTTAAACAAATATTTTTAATCTCTGAAAAAATTAGCAATTGACAATTATTTATATTGTGGATAATTGCTCCAGCACATATGAATAATAAAGCTTTAAATATTGCGTGGGTTAATAAATGGAAAAAACCTAGCTTATAAAATCCTAAAGATAAAGTTCTTATTATTAAACCTAATTGACTTAATGTAGATAATGCAATAATTTTTTTTAAATCTGTCTCATAATTTGCTCCTAATCCTGATATATATATAGTAAGACCAGAAATTAATAGTATAAAATTTATTATATAATAATTTTCAAATATTACATTAAACCGAATTATTAAATATACTCCCGTAGTTACTAAAGTAGACGAATGAACAAGAGCAGATACAGGGGTAGGAGCAGCTATTGCTGCAGGAAGTCAAGAAGAAAATGGGATTTGAGCTCTTTTTGTTATTCTTGCAATAATTACAAGTCAAGTAATTATTTTTATAATTTCACTAGTCTTAAATATTTCTAGATAAAAAATATAATTTCATCTCCCCAAATTTATTATTCAAGAAATTGTAATTAATAAAGTTACATCTCCAATTCGGTTTGAAAAAAACTGTTAATATTCCTGCATTATAGGATTTAATATTTTAAAAAGAGATAACTAGACAATAAGATACTAATCCTAACCCATCTCAACCTAGTAAAATTCTGATTAAATTTGGGCTAATAATTAAAAATATTATTGAAAGAACAAATATAAGCACTAATATAATAAATCGATTTATAGATTTATCTGATGCTATATATTCATGTCTGTATAAAATTACTAGAGAAGAAATAAATAAAACAAAGGATATAAATAATGAAGATATTCAATCTAATACAATAGTAATTAATAAAGAGTTTGAATTAACTGTAATACATTCTCATTCTATAAAAATTCTTAAATTATTATTTAAAAAATTTAATCTTAATAAAAATAAGCTAATTCTTAAAGTTATTAAAATAAAAAATCAATAAAAACAGATAAACATATATTTCAATATTTTAGATAATTTATATATTTCTAGTCCCACAGTCTAGTGTTTTAATTAAACTGTAACGATGCTTTTCCTCTCTCGCCTGGATATCACTCAGTCCAGTCCAAGGTCTCGTCCAGTTATTTATTGATTTGAACTATAGAGAAAGAATAACAAGAGGCCGAATCTTGAACAAAAATATTTTTATATAATAATTTTCAAATATTACATTAAACCGAATTATTAAATATACTCCCGTAGTTACTAAAGTAGACGAATGAACAAGAGCAGATACAGGGGTAGGAGCAGCTATTGCTGCAGGAAGTCAAGAAGAAAATGGGATTTGAGCTCTTTTTGTTATTCTTGCAATAATTACAAGTCAAGTAATTATTTTTATAATTTCACTAGTCTTAAATATTTCTAGATAAAAAATATAATTTCATCTCCCCAAATTTATTATTCAAGAAATTGTAATTAATAAAGTTACATCTCCAATTCGGTTTGAAAGAGCTGTTAATATTCCTGCATTATAAGATTTAATATTTTAAAAATAGATAACTAGACAATAAGATACTAATCCTAACCCATCTCAACCTAGTAAAATTCTGATTAAATTTGGGCTAATAATTGAAAATATTATTGAAAGAACAAATATAAGCACTTATATAATAAATCGATTTATAGATTTATCTGATGCTATATATTCATGTCTGTATAAAATTACTAGAGAAGAAATAAATAAAACAAAGGATATAAATAATGAAGATATTCAATCTAATACAATAGTAATTCATAAAGAGTTTGAATTAACTGTAATACATTCTCATTCTATAAAAATTCTTAAATTATTATTTAAAAAATTTAATCTTAATAAAAATAAGCTAATTCTTAAAGTTATTAAAATAAAAAATCAATAAAAACAGATAAACATATATTTCAATATTTTAGATAATTTATATATTTCTAGTCCCACAGTCTAGTTTTTTAATTAAACTGTAACGATGCTTTTCCTCTCTCGCCTGGATATCACTCAGTCCAGTCCAAGGTCTCGTCCAGTTATTTATTGATTTGAACCATAGAGAAAGAATAACAAGAGGCCGAATCTTGAACAAAAATATTTTCCACTGGCGATCCAGTACTAGATCTTTTTTCACTCATTGCTGAGTGTTTCGCTCTCTTCTCTTTTGCTATTGCAAATCCTAATGTGTTTTCATTGATGCTCTGAGCATTTGTTTTCTATCCACTACTAAATCGATGATGAATTGCTGAGTGCTTCGCTCTCTACCCTATACCTTTTGCTCTTGTTTGTGTGTTTGCCCTGATGCTCTGAGAATTCGGCAACCCAGTTCTGGATCGTGTGAAGATTTTTGAGTGTTTGGCTTTTTTTGCTTTTGCTTTCGTACTCTGAGCATTTGTTTCCTACCCACTACTGAATCGTTGATAGATTTTTGAATGCTTCGCTTTCTATGCTATTACTATTGCACGTGTTTGTGTGTTTGCAATGATGCTCTGAGAATTTGTACCCAGGTCTGGATCGTATGAAGATTTCTGAGTGTTTTGCTTTTTTATTTTGCTTTCGTACTCTGAGAAAGGTTTTCTGTCCACTACTGGATCGTTTACAGATTGTTAGTGTAATTTCGTCTTCTCATTATTGATTCTTTATGGAGCAAATGAAGAATGTATGTTTGTCGAAAGAATTTATGTGAATACACATTGATAACTTCTTACCTTTGTGATTTCTGGACATTATTTTGTTTGTGTTTTTTATAATTAGTGGCTTTGTATGGATTTGTGTGTTTGTACATTTGTTTTTGCTTTCTTGTGCTTGCGCCTACTGCTGCAATTTTACATTAGAAATTCGATGAAGGCGATTTGCACGACCTTCTTGATCAGTACAATTATAGAAAACTGAAATTTTTGAAATTTTTAGTTATTAGCAGTTAAAATAACTGCCGAAAAGCTGAAAGTTTAGAAATTATTTTCGGAAACCGTAAAACACAAATATTTACGAGTTTAAAATAAAGAAAATTATAATTAGTCATATCAATATTGAACTGTGTTAATACTTAGCATATTTGCTAGTTTTTAGAGATTAGATATATTCATAATAGTGCTCCTGTAAAGACTTATTTTTTACAGGGCTTTTTTGTACCCAGTATGCCGACTCAAATAAATCGATGGTCATCGCAAACAAAGTTCAGAAAAGCATCAGAAACTCCAGAAATGCTTAAAAATGTTGATGCTTAAAAATTATTCACACACAAACCCAAACGAAACAGTTTCAAGCATGCTAAAACAGAGTGCCGAAACAGGGTTTATGATCATTAGGCTGAAACAGAGGTTGTGATTAAGAGCATGTCGATTATTTGGTTATCTTACAAATCTGTGCTGAAAAGAGACTTTGATTAGTGTGTCCACTGTCGCGGAGTATAAACCCAACAGACCGGCTGTCCACTGTCGCGGAGTATAAACCCAACAGACCGACAGGGCGTTAAATATAGATAGCCGCGGAGTATAAACCCAACAGACTGGCTGTCCACTGTCGCGGAGTATAAACCCAACAGACCGACAGGGCGTTAAATATAGATAGCCGCGGAATATAAACCCAAGAGACCGGCTGCCCACTGTCGCGGAGTATAAACCCAACAGACCGACAGGGCGTTAAATATAGATAGCCGCGGAGTATAAACCCAACAGACCGGGTGTCCACTGTCGCGGGTCCCGATAGCATTTACCTCCTCGAAGTGGGACCTGGGCAACGTCATGGAAAAAGTTCAGTTGATTACAGCGTCATTAATGAGGCTTAATCTCGCTTAAATGCGACATTGCACTCTGCCCCATGGCGGCTAAAAAATGCATAGAGAGTATCCTTTGGTTTACATCTCAATAAGACCATGAATCATCCGTCATGGCAGGTTTCAAAATGTGTGTCATCTAGCTAGTGACCCTTAATTTCATCGTGGCGGTGAACTTTGATTTGCTTAGCAGGTTTACCTGCTTGCTGCTCAATTAATGTGAAGTCTGAGTCGACTTAGTAGTGAACTATACGGTACTTGTACTTAGTAGCGAAAAGTCGGTCTCAAAAAGACGGATCGGTTGGCAAAAGTTGTTTAATTGATGAGAAGTCTGAGTCGACTTAGTAGTGAACTACATGGTACTTGTACTTAGTAGCGAAAAGTCGGTCTCAAAAAGACGGATCGGTTCGCAAAAGTTGTGCAATTGAAATGAAGTCTGAGTCGACCTAGTCGGTCTCGTATAGATGGATCGGTTGGCACTGTAGTAGTCTGAGTCGATCCAGTAGTGTTTACATGAAAGACGATCTCATTAAAGACTAGTTGACTCTCCTAGGAGGGAAGACAGAAGATTTGTTCTATTGTAAGTGAAATCACAGGTGGTGTAAAGTAGCTTCTATGGTAGTTCAATACAGGAGTAAAGTCTACCAATAGCTTACTTGTTCCCGCACGCGAGTAGTTATTGGTGGCACAGGTGTATTACAAGGTGTATATTAAGCAAATCAAGTCACCGCTCTGATGTACGTTACTGCTATTGACTTCGACACATAGCAGCCTTTGAATGCTCTAAGTACTCCAGGTTCTCTTCCTGGAGTATAGGTAACTTGTATCGGATGATGCAAGAGCTATGTATGTCAATTAATTTTGGCATACATAGTTACGCCTTAATCCATTTTCCTCCAGGTTCTCTTCCTGGAGGTTTCCTACGTAATAAATGGAGGGTGTAGAGGAGTAGCCTTCCAAAAAGCTTCACAGATTCGAATAATTAGGTAGCCCTGTGGGCGAATCCTTCACCAGTTGGGATTAATATAACTGGTACCATGGGCTCTCACACGTTCCAAGCCTCAGAGCGATTTGAGGTAGGTCTCGTGGTGGCCGTGGTTGAGCTTAAAACTTATTACCAAAACAGTAACGATGAATGGACTGTGGACCATGATTCGAGTAAAAGTTTGGTACCAAAGCGAGCAATTAGATCCGTTTAATTACTTAAAATGGTAGTCTGATTTACTTATAATCCCATGCACGATGGCGTGCCGTGAAGTTAAGCCTCTCGAGGGCAGGAATTCACGTTAAACCCATGGATAGTTGTCCTTTGTCGCGGAGTATAAACCCAACAGACCGACAGGGCGTTAAATATAGATAGCCGCGGAGTATAAACCCAACAGACCGGCTGTCCACTGTCGCGGAGTATAAACCTAATAGACCGACAGGGCTTTGTAACTATGTAGTTACCCTTGGAAGAAACGACGTTTCTTATGTTTCTTACCCGATTCAAGCCTCCACGATGCTGTAGCTGATGTTGTAGATTTATGACGCGGTGGCGTAGATGTGTCGTCGACTGCGGCGTTGACTGCGGCGTCGACTGAGACGTTGACTGCTGCGTCGACTGAGACGTCGACTGCGACGTTGACTGCGGCGTCGACTGAGACGTCGACTGCGACGCTGACTGTGGCGTCGACTGAGACGTCGACTGCGACGTTGACTGCGGCGTCGGGTGCGACGTCGACTGAGACGTTGACTGCGACGTCGACTGTGGCGTCGACTGTGGCGTCGACTGAGACGTTGACTGCGACGTCGACTGTGGCGTCGACTGAGACGTTGACTGCAACGTCGCCTGAGGTACTTGCGATATTGACTACGAGTCCTTGCGATGCCGACTTGAGGTCCTTGCGATGCTGACTGTAAGTCCTTACGATGCCGACTTGAGGTCCTTGCGATGCTGACTGCGAGTCCTTACGATGCCGTCTTGAGGTCCTTGCGATGCTGACTGCGAG
Source organism: Thecophora atra (assembly GCA_937620795.1). Classification (NCBI taxonomy): domain Eukaryota; kingdom Metazoa; phylum Arthropoda; class Insecta; order Diptera; family Conopidae; genus Thecophora; species Thecophora atra. Next base: position 33,348,632 of record OW569398.1, read on the forward strand.
TCCTTGCGATGCCGACTTGAGGTCCTTGCGATGGTGACTGTCCACGGGTGTGGTTTCGAAATTACTGTTCACGGGTGTGGTTTTTGAACGACTGTCCACGGGTGTGGTTTCTGAACGACTGTCCACGGGTGTGGTTTCTGAACGACTGTCCCGATGCACTAAGTGCGCGCTCTTTTATACTTTGCTCCTCATTCTGTGAGGAGCTTTAAAGCTTTCTCCGAACTTCGGACTTGTTCGCTGGGAATGATGCGACATGTTCGTCGCTTCCAGTGTTTACGAGCTATTCAGCAAACTCGTTTGACTAGTTTTCTCTATTTACTTTGCGAAAACGAGTTTGCTGTGCTTTGTCCTTGACTTTGATGCTGAGTGTACTTCTTTGTATGAACGTTAAATTTTATCAGCAAAATTTATCGTTACATTTCCCCCTTGTTTCGGGGGGCCTGGCGGAAGACTGCTGTGATGAATGCTGCGGTGTTTCGTTGCCTTCCCCAGGTGTCTTGTTGTCTGCGCCGGTATAGATTCGTCGTTGATTAAAATGCCTTATTTGTGTCTAATTTTAATTGTTTTATTCTTAAACTTTTACTACCCTTATATAATTTTTACGTGTTTTCTTTTCTCTTCGTACTTGTTACATCTTTGTGTTCTGATTCCTTTTTTTTTCTCTTGTGGGTTAAATTGCTTTCGGTTTTTGTCTATTTATTAAATTCATTTAGGCTTAGTTTAATTACTCAAATATTCTCTTAATCTAACTCTGTGTCTATTCTTAGCTTTACTTAGTTTACTTCATCTTTGTTTTCCTATTGGCTTTTTGACTTCATTTTTCATCTCTGTTAGTTCAAATTTTATGACATTTTTATTTTGTTTGTCTTACGCTCTAATAGTTACTATAATATTGAAGTCTTTACTCTAATATCTATGTTGGTTTACCATTGGTTTTTAAATTCACTTTCCATTTCTATAAATTCGAATTTGGTTACATTGGTTTCTTTTTTCCTTAGACAATAATGTTTACTCTAATATTTAAATCCTTACTGTAATATTGTTTGTTTTACTATTGGCTTTTTCCCATTTTTCATTTCTATTAATTAAACCTTTACACTAATATATAATAATATAACATTTTCTTTACTATGATGTTTACTCTAATATTTTAGTTTCTTAACTTGCTGACTTAAATTTTCATTTGTGTTACTTTATATTTCTGACATACATATATACATACTTATGTACATTTCTGTTAAGATTCTGTTCTATTCTTGTTTCTCTTTTTTTTTTTGTTTTCTATTCTTTATTTAATTGGAGTTTAATTTACGGTGTTCAAAATATTTTCTTACATGAATGAAAACAGTCCGTCCGTTAGGTTGTGCTTATGGTGATGTCATGGTTTCGACGTTTTGCTTCTATGCGTGAGGTCAGCAGCGAGCTGCTTTCGTTGTCCTCTGTGATTTCCGCTGCGCTGAGTGGTATTGACATGTGTGTGCGTTCAATTCTGTGAAGAAATTTTTCTTCGCGATATTTTTTTTTGGTTCGTTGATTAACAGGAATTTGTTGTTTCTTCCTTCGCTTCCGTTTTCGTAGTTGGTTTTTTTTCCTTCCCATTGCTTTTTATTTGTTTTGAGGTTCGAATGCATTAACACTGTTTCGTTTATGCACTTAAATTTTCAGGGTCGTGTACTGTGAGGGGGGAAGTTTCCGTTATCCTTTGGTCGAGTTGTGATGTTGATTTGCTCGTGTTGTTTCATAATTTTTTCTCTTCTAAAGCATTGTGCATTACCCATGTAGGAAATCGGCGTCTTCTGCAGGCGGCGGTGATTCCTCTGAATATATTACGGCGCGCTGAAATCTGTTGCTTGGTTCTGCTGATTGGTTTGCTCTCGTTCGTCGCTAATCGCTGAGGTATCTAAGTTGTCTGCATTTTCTCGGAATTGATTTGCAATTGTACTGCGCCATTATAACTAATAAAGTCGTAGCTTGATTAACGGCGGTGATATAATATCTGAAAGAAACGAGTAAACTAGAAATTTTGGATGACAACATGAAATTAAATGTTTATTATGCCATTCATGACAATCGTTGTTGTTGCTCCCGCAGTCATGTATTTTCTTTGATTAGTTTGCAATTACTGCTGTGGCGTCGGTTTGCGCCGTCCACTTGTATCGACGGTGACATACGGTTTTAACTTGCTAATGTGAACCGTGTGCATTTTGGCATGTTTTAAATCTTTTATCGTTGCAATGACCGGTGATATAAATGATATTACTCTGAAGGGTCCTTTGTACTTGGGTGCGAGTTTTGCAGCGAAGTAATCTATTCCTTTCGATAAATTGTGTTGTTTGGCTAACACCAATTCTCCAACCTTGGGTGACTTGATCTGGCTTGGTCAGCTGTTGCTTGTGCCTGTATGCCTCGCACAATTTCAAAGGCTTCTCTTAGTTGTTTTGCTCTCGTGTTGGCGCTCTGTTCCGGTTGTCCAGTTCTTTGTATCTCCTCATCAAATAGCGCTGCTGACAGTCGCGGTTCCCGTCCTTGAACCAGGAATGCAGGGCTGAAGCCCGTCGTCTCTGACCTGCAAGAGTTTATAGCGAGCATTACCTCTGGTAGGCTTTCGTCCCATTTGCGCTGTTCTCCGGCTGACTATTAGCTGTGCGATCATAGTCTTCACTGTCTTGTTGACGCGTTCCGTGGGATTTTCTTGAGGTGTATAAGGCGCGGTGATCTGGTGTTTGACTCCAATGTCTGCAAGAAAATCTTTGAAGTGTTTACTTTTAAACTGCTTTCCGTTGTCGGTGACGAGTACCTTAGGCACGCCAAATCTCGCTAGAATCCGCTCTCGAAATCCTTTTAGTAAGTTATCGTCAGTGGCTTTCCGAAGTGGTATTATTTCAGTCCATTTCGTGAACTTGTCGAAGAAGATTAATAATGAATTATTCCCATGTACTGAGCGTGGCAGTGGACCGATGAAATCGGCACACACCATTGCCCAGGGCTCCTCTGCTAGCTGCGTCAACATCTTACCTGCTTGCTGACGTTGTTGTGTTTTATACCGCTGACATGAGTCGCAACGACGGACGTAGAGGCTAATATCGCGCATATACCTGGCCAATAGTAGCGATTCATAATTCGTGCTGTTGTTTTTCGGATTCCTAGGTGACCTGCAGTCTGGGTGTCGTGTTTCTCGTGAAGAACGCGTGCGCGCAGGTATGCAGGAACGCAAAGTTTCCACGGTGCGTTGTCATCGTTGCCAAGCTGACTTTGGATGTGTCTGTATAGCTGGCCGGCCTCTATTCTGTAGTCAGGAAATTTTTCCGGCTTCTCTCTGATCTCTTGTAGTCGTCTTTCGGTCCATGAGCATGTTAGTTGAGTCATGCTGTCTTCTACGGCGTTGGCGATGGCGTTCGATGGTTGACGGGAAAGGGCATCAGCGACAACGTTTCATTTCCATTTTTGATAATTGATGTCAAAGTTAAACTGTTGTAATTCTAACGCCCAGCGAGCAATGCGTCCTGACGGGCTCTCGATGCTATTGAGCCATTTGAGCGATAGGTGGTTCGTGATCACTGTGAACTTGTAGCCTGCGAGGTAGCACATCTTCCGAATTCCCCATATGATGGCCAAGCATTCCTTCTCGGTTGCTGAATAGTTTCTTTCCGCCTGGTTCAACCTGCGACTCGCATATGCTATCACCTTCTCTGCATCATCGATCTCTTGCGTGAGCACGGCTCCTAGTCCAACGTCGCTGGCGTCAGTTTAGAGCGTGAATGGCTTCGTAAAATCTGGACACGTAAGTATTGGGGCGCTTATCAGCGATTTCTTGAGATTTTTAAACGCCTCCTGTTGTTCGGACTGCCACTTCCAGTGTTTCCCTTTCTTCAGCAGATTGGTCATGGGATGAACTATCGTTGCAAACTCGGGTACAAAGCGTCTGTACCATGATGCAATTCCTAAGCATCGTCGTAGTTCACGTAGATTCTTCGGTGGTTCGAGCGCTTCTATCGCCGCGATCTTCTCCGGGTCGGTTTGAATGCCATGTTCACTTACCACATGTCCCAAGTATTTTGTTTCCTTCTGGAAAAACTCGCATTTGTCTACGTTGAGCTTCAGGTTCGCGTTCCGTAAGCGTCTTAAAACCTCTTTGAGATGTAGCATGTGTTCCTCCTTCGTTGCGCTTGTTACGATTATGTCGTCCAAGTAGGCGAAGGCGTTGGGCTCCAATTCTGGACCGATCACCTTATCGAGAGCTCGTTGAAACGTCGCAGGTGCAGAGTGTAGTCCAAACGGCATGACCTTCCACTGAAAGAGACCTCGGCCGGGAACGGTGAAGGCTGTGTAGGGTTTACTGCTTTCCTCCATCGGAATCTGCCAATAACCATTTTTTAAGTCAAGCGTACTGATGAATCTTGCGTTCCTGAGTCGGTCGAGTATGTGTTGAATGCGCGGCAACGGGTAAGCGTCCGGTCTCGATCGAGAGTTCAATTGGCGGTAATCTATACATAGACGCCAAGTGCCGGTCTTCTTCTTTACTAAGACGATCGGAGCGCTGAAGCCGCTTGTCGATGGTTCAATGCATCCCTTTTGGATTAATTCGTCCACCTCTTTATGAATAATTTCCTGCATCGCTGGATTCCGAGGCACGTAGCGCTGTTTGATTGGTTTGTCGTCTATCATCGTGATTCTATGGGATGTAATGTTCGTTGGAACTTCTAGTCTCTCAAATATCTGTTATTCCTTCCGCAGGGTAGTTTCTGTGTCTTCGGATATGTGCTGATTCTCCTTGTCGTCACCTTCACTGTCGGCGCATGTATTGATTACCATTGTCTCTGATGGTAGGTGAGCATCTCGAAAGTTCAAAGTGAACTCTCCGCAAGTCAAGCCGGCTCCAACGTTTGCAAGGAAATCCATTCCCAGGAGTAAGTCGTCCACTGCACCTGGAAGAATAAGCAACATGGTACGAATCGTGTCCTGCTCTAAACTGAGTAGCGTGTCAAGATAATGCGTCACTGTTCCCTGTGAACCATCGGCCATCCGTATGTATCGCGGAGCCGTGAGCGGTTTTCGGTCTATTCCGAGGGACTGCTCCATTCGAGTGCTAACAAAGCTGCGTGTTACTCCAGTGTCCACTGTTGCATCCACCCATCCTTCAACCTTGATCTTTGCTATCAGTTGGCCCTTATGGCAGCGTAACACTTCTAGTTTTTCCGAGAGGATGTCTGCCCTGGTCCCGACGAGTCTCGGATCTGGCGGGGGCGCTCTTCGTTTCCCTGATGGTTCTCCTGTCTTCCACTAGGACGGCGATAGCAGCAATCGATGCTCCGAACTCCTAGTTTTCCGCACGTCCAACAAAACAACCGTTGCGTATAACTACAGTTTCTCTGGTGGTGTCCATCTTGGCCGCACCGTCGGCACGCTGTGCTTGTGATGGGTCGTGCTTCAGGTTGCGTGATTTCCATGTGCCTCTCGTTGTGTACTCTGTTCGTTGGTGGCCTGTTATCGTAACGTGCTCTTGGTGCAGGTTGTCGAGGTTCATCATGTGAGCACCTGCTCTGGCGCATCGTCTCGTCTGGCTTCCCCTGGATACATTCTAAGTCCTCCGCTAGACTGACTAATTCGTCGAAGCTCGAAAAGTCCCTCCTCTTTATATAAAGTTGAAATTCTTGTCGCGAATTTCGAAACACTCGTTCTAGTTTTTGCGCCTCTGTGAAGTTTGCTGTTCGCATAAGATCGCAGATGTCCAATACAAAGTCTTTAAAAGATTGTCGCTGTCGCTGCGTGCGCATTCGAATTCGGTCCTCTATTTATTCGAAGTACCTGCTCGATAAAAAGAATTTAAGAAACGCTGTTTTGAAGTTGTTCCAGCTTCCCCAGTCGCGTTGATTATTTCTTAGCCATGTGAGTGCACGATCGCGAAGTAGTTCCGGCGTCATCTGAGGTAAATTGTCTATGGGTAACCGGTAAACTCCGGTCAATTCTTCGACCCTTTCAATAAAAAGTAACGGGTCCTTGCCATCGTCGTATCGGACGTTCCATTTTCGAACTTTGTAACGAACACCTTCTCTAGGTGGGCAAAGGCTGGGACAAAACTCGTCGGTTGTCCGGGGTTCGTGACAGAAAATTTATTAAAAGATAACCCTGTCGCTGCGTTTTAACAGATCAGTTTTATTATTTATCTCTTACAGCCTTATTATAATGTTGTGTTAGAAAGAGTGTGCGGAAGGAGGTACGGTGGTAACGCCGTAGCGGTTGCGATGGCTTGCTGACGATGATGACGTGACGTTGACGATGGCGTCGTCGACGATTGCGACGTGACGTTGGCGATGACGTCGCTGACGATACGACGTTATGCGTTTAATGTGCGTTGCTAATGACGATGACGTGAAGTTGGCGATTGCGATGTGACGTTGGTGACGGCGTCGATGAAGTCGTTGACGATGGTGTCGCTGACGATGACGACGTGACGTTGACGATGGCGTCGTCGACGATTGCGACGTGACGTTGGAGACGGCGCCGATGAAGTCGTTGACGATGGTGACGACGTCGTTAGTGATGACGACGTTAAATGAGCGTTGCTGATTCCGATCTGACTAACGATCCCGTTTCCGTTGGTAAGTAAGTAGTAGCGAGGTCTCGTGGGTTTTAAGAGTGTAATAGGCCACTCTAATGAAACTCAGGAGTACCTATTCCGCGGGTTTCACCGTTCTTTCCCGTATGAACCGAATTAGGATTGTCGGTTTCGTCGACGAGGACTCGTGGGTTTTAAGAGTGTAATAGGCCACCCTAATGAAACTCAGGAGTACCTATTCCGCGGGTTTCAACGTTCTTTCCCGTATGAACCGAATTAGGATTGTCGGTTTCGTCGACGAGGACTCGTGGGTTTTAAGAGTGTAATAGGCCACCCTAATGAAACTCAGGAGTACCTATAGCGCGAGTTATGAAAGAGTTTTCCGAGAATCAGCGGAGTAACAGGCCTCCTTCTGAAAACAAGTGAAACTCCTGCAAAACGTTCCCTGTCTGGTATCAAAAGGTAGTGCCTGATCTGTGAATGATCGCGTCGATAGTCAGAGTCTAAAGAATGCTTGCTTGCTGATTGTGTTCTCTACGTGTTGGCAGTTACCGATGATCAGAGCTCCCGAGCTCTGTTTACTGCTGCTTTTATAGCCGAGCTTCGCTGGAATGCCAACGTGCATGTGTCATGTGTGTTTGTATTCCCCGCTGGAATATTCTCTGCTTCTCCCACTCTTACGTCGTGCGCTGTGTAGTGGCTGATCGTGTCGCTCTGCGTCTGCGCTGGAAGGCAGCGTAGATGTTGGTGGGTACGTGTGTGAGTGCTCGGGTGGCATTCGGCTATTCTATCGCCGAACAAAGTTATGTCTGCTCTCTTTCCTCCTTCTTAACACTCTTCCCTTTTTAATGTATACTCTAGTTTAACGTTTCTTAGGTCTATTTATTATTTCGATATATGTGTTTCTTTACATATTTACTTCATAACGTTTGTTTTACGTGAATAGTAATTAATGTCTGAACAAATGTATTTACATGTGAAATGATAAATGATTGAAATTTAGAACTAAGCAGAAATGTGTGATACATAGTAATTACAAAATTATGTATTAGTTGTGGAATGTGCATTGTGTTTATGAAGGGATAAACTTCGTAGGAAATTTATTCCTTACAACTTTGTCTATGATGCTTGCTGGGTCCATCGTCATTTCCCGTGGTCTCGTGTATATCAGATTCCGCCTGGGTTCGGTGAGTATGTGTTCGCTAGCTGTGGGTATCGACAGGAAAAATTCCTTTTCACCAAGCTTAGGTGAAGCCGATCTAGTCCGTGTCTCGTTTCGATCATCGCCTGATCGTGGCTGGCATGTCGGCGATGGCCCTTGGGAGCGATGAACGCTTCGACATTTTTTCCGATCCTTGTTGAATTCGTTGTTCGCAAGTTATTAAATATTCGGTGCACTAGGTCCCTGCTCGGGCGCCACTGTAACCATGCTTTTCCTCTCTCGCCTGGATATCAGGTCCAAGGTCTCGTCCAATTATTTATTAATTTGAACGCGATACACCGATTTCGATACTAACAACTTTATTTAATGAATCTTGACAGTAGTTACAATAGTTTGCAATATGCTTAGAGATACGTTTTAGCTAAGATAAGTTTTTATTTAACAAGTTTACAATCGTTAGGCTGAAACAGAGTTTATGATTAAGAGCCTGAAACAGAATTATGATTAAGAGCCTGAAACAGAGTTTATGATCATTAGGCTGAAACAGAGGTTGTGATTAAGAGCCTGAAACAGAATTACGATTAAGAGCCTGAAACAGGGTTTATGATCATTAGGCTGAAACAGAGGTTGTGATTAAGAGCATGTCGATTATTTGGTTATGTTACAAATCTGTGCTGAAAAGAGACTTTGATTAGTGTGTCCACTGTCGCGGAGTATAAACCCAACAGACCGGCTGTCCACTGTCGCGGAGTATAAACCCAACAGATCGACAGGGCGTTAAATATAGATAGCCGCGGAGTATAAACCCAACAGACCGGCTATCCACTGTCGCGGAGTATAAACCCAACAGATCGACAGGGCGTTAAATATAGATAGCCGCGGAGTATAAACCCAACAGACCGGCTGTCCACTGTCGCGGAGTATAAACCCAACAGACCGACAGGGCGTTAAATATAGATAGCCGCGGAGTATAAACCCAACAGACCGGCTATCCACTGTCGCGGGTCCCGATAGCATTTACCTCCTCGAGGTGGGACCTAGGCAACGTCATGGAAAGAGTTCAGCTGATTACAGCGTCATTAATGAAACTCGCTAAAATGCGACGTTGGACTCTGCCCCATGGCGGCTAAAAAATGCATAGAGAGTATCCTTTGGTTTACATCTCAATAAGACCATGAATCATCCGTCATGGCAGGTTTCAAAATGTGTGTCATATAGCTGTCGACTGATACGTTGACTGCGACGTCGGCTGAGGTCCTTGCGATATTGACTACGAGTCTTTGCGATGCCGACTTGGGGTCCTTGCGATGCTGACTGTGAGTCATTACGATGCCGACTTGAGGTCCTTGCGATGCTGACTGCGAGTCCTTGCGATGCCGACTTGAGGTCCTTGCGATGCTGACTGCGAGTCCTTGCGATGCCGACTTGAGGTCCTTGCGATGCTGACTGTCCACGGGTGTGGCTTCGAATTTACTGTTCACGGGTGTGGTTTCTGAACGACTGTCCCGATGCACTAAGTGCGCGCTCTTTTATACTTTGCTCCTCATTCTGTGAGGAGCTTTAAAGCTTTCTCCGAACTTCGGACTTGTTCGCTGGGAATGATGCGACATGTTCGTCGCTTCCAGTGTTTACGAGCTATTCAGCAAACTCGTTTGACTAGTTTTCTCTATTTACTTTGCGAAAACGAGTTTGCTGTGCTTTGTTCTTGACTTTGATGCTGAGTGTACTTCTTTGTATGAACGTTAAATTTCATCAGCAAAATTTATCGTTACATTACCCCCTTGTTTTGTGGGGGCCTGGCGGAAGACTGCTGTGATGAATGCTGCGGTGTTTCGTTGCCTTCCCCAGGTGTCTTGTTGTCTGCGCCGGTATAGATTCGTCGTTGATTAAAATGCCTTATTTGTGTCTAATTTTAATAGTTTTATTCTTAAACTTTTACTACCCTTATATAATTTTTACGTGTTTTCTTTTCTCTTCGTACTTGTTACATCTTTGTGTTCTGATTCCTTTTTTTTTCTCTTGTGGGTTAAATTGCTTTCGGTTTTTGTCTATTTATTAAATTCATTTAGGCTTAGTTTAATTACTCAAATATTCTCTTAATCTAACTCTGTGTCTATTCTTAGCTTTACTTAGTTTACTTCATCTTTGTTTTCCTATTGGCTTTTTGACTTCATTTTTCATCTCTGTTAGTTCAAATTTTATGACATTTTTATTTTGTTTGTCTTACGCTCTAATAGTTACTATAATATTGAAGTCTTTACTCTAATATCTATGTTGGTTTACCATTGGTTTTTAAATTCACTTTTCATTTCTATAAATTCGAATTTGGTTACATTGCTTTCTTTTTTCCTTAGACAATAATGTTTACTCTAATATTTAAATCCTTACTGTAATATTGTTTGTTTTACTATTGGTTTTTTCCCCATTTTTCATTTCTATTAATTGGAATTTGATTATTGTCTTGTTTTCGTTTAAACCTTTACGCTAATATATAATAATATAACTTTTTCTTTACTATGATGTTTACTCTAATATTTTAGTTTCTTAACTTGCTGACTTAAATTTTCATTTGTGTTGCTTTACATTTCTGACATACATATTCGTTTTGTTATATACATTTCTGTTAAGATTCTGTTCTATTCTTGTTTTTTTTCTTTGTTTTTGTTTTTATTCTTTATTTAATTGGAGTTTAATTTACGGTGTTCAAAATATTTTCTTACATGAATGAAAGTAGTCCGTCCGTTAGGTTGTACTTATGGTGATGTCATGGTTTCGACGTTTTGCTTCTATGCGTGAGGTCAGCAGCGAGCTGCGAGGCAGCGTTGCGTTGTGTGTAGCGTTTTGCGCCGCTCGATGACTTTCGTTGTCCTCTGTGATTTCCGCTGCGCTGAGTGGTATTGACATGTGTGTGCGTTCAATTCTGTGAAGAAATTTTTCTTCGCGATATTTTTTTTTGGTTCGTTGATTAACAGGAATTTGTTGTTTCTTCCTTCGCTTCCGTTTTCGTAGTTGGTTTTTTTTCCTTCCCATTGCTTTTTATTTGTTTTGAGGTTCGAATGCATTAACACTGTTTCGTTTATGCACTTAAATTTTCAGGGTCGTGTACTGTGAGGGGGGAAGTTTCCGTTATCCTTTGGTCGAGTTGTGATGTTGATTTGCTCGTGTTGTTTCATAATTTTTTCTCTTCTAAAGCATTGTGCATTACCCCTGTAGGAAATCGGCGTCTTCTGCAGGCGGCGGTGATTCCTCTGAATATATTACGGCGCGCTGAAATCTGTTGCTTGGTTCTGCTGATTGGTTTGCTCTCGTTCGTCGCTAATCGCTGAGGTATCTAAGTTGTCTGCATTTTCTCGGAATTGATTTGCAATTGTACTGCGCCATTATAACTAATAAAGTCGTAGCTTGATTAACGGCGGTGATATAATATCTGAAAGAAACGAGTAAACTAGAAATTTTGGATGACAACATGAAATTAAATGTTTATTATGCCATTCATGACAATCGTTGTTGTTGCTCCCGCAGTCATGTATTTTCTTTGATTAGTTTGCAATTACTGCTGTGGCGTCGGTTTGCGCCGTCCACTTGTATCGACGGTGACATACGGTTTTAACTTGCTAACGTGAACCGTGTGCATTTTTGGCATGTTTTAAATCTTTTATCCTTGCAATGACCGGTGATATAAATGATATTACTCTGAAGGGTCCTTTGTACTTGGGTGCGAGTTTTGCAGCGAAGTAATCTATTCCTTTCGATCAATTGTGTTGTTTGGCTAACACCAATTCTCCAACCTTGGGTGACTTGATCTGGCTTGGTCAGCTGTTGCTTGTGCCTGTATGCCTCGCACAATTTCAAAGGCTTCTCTTAGTTGTTTTGCTCTCGTATTGGCGCTCTGTTCCGGTTGTCTAGTTCCTTGTATCTCCTCATCAAATAGCGCTGCTGACAGTCGCGGTTCCCGTTCTTGAACCAGGAATGCAGGGCTGAAGCCCGTCGTCTCTGACCTGCAAGAGTTTATAGCGAGCATTACCTCTGGTAGGCTTTCGTCCCATTTGCGCTGTTCTCCGGCTGACTATTAGCTGTGCGATCATAGTCTTCACTGTCTTGTTGACGCGTTCCGTGGGATTTTCTTGAGGTGTATAAGGCGCGGTGATCTGGTGTTTGACTCCAATGTCTGCAAGAAAATCTTTGCAGTGTTTACTTTTAAACTGCTTTCCGTTGTCGGTGGCGAGTACTTTAGGCACGCCAAATCTCGCTAGAATCCGCTCTCGAAATCCTTTTAGTAAGTTATCGCCAGTGGCTTTCCGAAGTGGTATTATTTCAGTCCATTTCGTGAACTTGTCGAAGAAGATTAATAATGAAGTATTCCCATGTACTGAGCGTGGCAGTGGACCGATGAAATCGGCACACACCATTGCCCAGGGCTCCTCTGCTAGCTGCGTCAACATCTTACCTGCTTGCTGACGTTGTTGTGTTTTATACCGCTGACATGAGTCGCAACGACGGACGTAGAGGCTAATATCGCGCATCATACCTGGCCAATAGTAGCGATTCATAATTCGTGCTGTTGTTTTTCGGATTCCTAGGTGACCTGCAGTCTGGGTGTCGTGTTTCGCGTGAAGAACGCGTGCGCGCAGGTATGCAGGAACGCAGAGTTTCCACGGTGCGTTGTCATCGTTGCCAAGCTGACTTTGGATGTGTCTGTATAGCTGGCCGGCCTCTATTCTGTAGTCAGGAAATTTTTCCGGCTTCTCTCTGATCTCTTGTAGTCGTCTTTCGGTCCATGAGCATGTTAGTTGAGTCATGCTGTCTCCTACGGCGTTGGAGATGGCGTTCGATGATTGACGGGAAAGGGCATCAGCGACAACGTTTCATTTCCCTTTTCGATACTTGATGTCAAAGTTAAACTGTTGTAATTCCAACGCCCAGCGAGCAATGCGTCCTGACGGGCTCTCGATGCTGTTGAGCCATTTGAGCGATAGGTGGTTCGTGATCACTGTGAACTTGTAACCTTCGAGGTAGCACCTCATCTTCCGAATTCCCCATATGATGGCCAAGCATTCCTTCTCGGTTGCTGAATAGTTTCTTTCCTCCTGGTTCAACCTGCGACTCGCATATGCTATCACCTTCTCTGCATCATCGATCTCTTGCGTGAGCACGGCTTCTAGTCCAACGTCGCTGGCGTCAGTTTGGAGCGTGAATGGCTTCGTAAAATCTGGACACGTAAGTATTGGGGCGCTTATCAGCGATTTCTTGAGATTTTTAAACGTCTCCTGTTGTTCGGACTGCCACTTCCAGTGTTTCCCTTTCTTCAGCAGATTGGTCATTGGATGAACTATCGTTGCAAACTCGGGTACAAAGCGTCTGTACCATGATGCAATTCCTAAGCATCGTCGTAGTTCACGTAGATTCTTCGGTGGTTCGAGCGCTTTTATCGCCGCGATCTTCTCCGGGTCGGTTTGAATGCCATGTTCACTTACCACATGTCCCAAGTATTTTGTTTCCTTCTGGAAAAACTCGCATTTGTCTACGTTGAGCTTCAGGTTCGCGTTCCGTAAGCGTCTAAAAACCTCTTTGAGATGTAGCATGTGTTCCTCCTTCGTTGCGCTTGTTACGATTATGTCGTCCAAGTAGGCGAAGGCGTTGGGCTCCAATTCTGGACCGATCACCTTATCGAGAGCTCGTTGAAACGTCGCAGGTGCAGAGTGTAGTCCAAACGGCATGATCTTCCACTGAAAGAGACCTCGGCCGGGAACGGTGAAGGCTGTGTAGGGTTTACTGCTTTCCTCCATCGGAATCTGCCAATAACCATTTTTTAAGTCAAGCGTACTGATGACTCTTGCGTTCCTGAGTCGGTCGAGTATGTGTTGAATGCGCGGCAACGGGTAAGCGTCCGGTCTCGATCGAGAGTTCAATTGGCGGTAATCTATACATAGACGCCAAGTGCCGGTCTTCTTCTTTACTAAGACGACCGGAGCGCTGAAGCCACTTGTCGATGGTTCAATGCATCCCTTTTGGATTAATTCGTCCACCTCTTTATGAATAATTTCCTGCATCGCTGGATTCCGAGGAACGTAGAACTGTTTGATTGGTTTGTCGTCTATCATCGTGATTCTATGGTATGTAATGTTCGTTGGACCTTCTAGTCTCTCAAATATCTGTAATTCCTTCCGCAGGGTGGTTTCTGTGTCTTCGGATGTGTGCTGATTCTCCTTGTCGTCACCTTCGCTGTCGGCGCATGTATTGATTACCATTGTCTCTGATGGTTGATGAGCATCTCGAAAGTTCAAAGTGAACTTTCCGCAAGTCAAGCCGGCTCCAACGTTTGCAAGGAAATCCATTCCCAGGAGTAAGTCGTCCACTGCACCTGGAAGAATAAGCAACATGGTACGAATCGTGTCCTGCCATAAACTGAGTAGCGTGTCAAGATAATGCGTCACTGTTCCCTGTGAACCATCGGCCATCCGTATGTATCGCGGAGCCGTGAGCGGTTTTCGGTCTATTCCGAGGGACTGCTCCATTCGAGTGCTAACAAAGCTGCGTGTTGCTCCAGTGTCCACTGTTGCATCCACCCATCGTCCTTCAACCTTGATCTTTGCTATCAGTTGGCCCTTATGGCAGCGTAACACTTCTAGTTTTTCCGAGAGGATGTCTGCCCTGGTCCCGACGAGTCTCGGATCTGGCGGGGGCGCTCTTCGTTTCCCTGATGGTTCTCCTGTCTTCCACTAGGACGGCGATAGCAGTAATCGATGCTCCGAACTCCTAGTTTTCCGCACGTCCAACAAAACAACCGTTGCGTATTACGACAGTTTCTCTGGTGGTGTCCATCTTGGCCGCAGCGTCGGCACGCGGTGCTGGTGTTGATGGGTCGTGCTTCAGGTTGCGTGATTTCCATGTGCCTCTCGTTGTGTACTCTGTTCGTTGGTGGCCTGTTTTCGTAACGTGCTCTTGGTGCAGGTTGTCGATGTTCATCATGTGGGTGACTGCTCTGGCGCATCGTCTCGTCTGGCTTCCCCTGGATACATTCTAAGTCCTCCGCTAGACTGACTAATTCGTCGAGGCTCGAAAAGTCCCTCCTCTTTATATAAAGTTGGAATTCTTGTCGCGAATTTCGAAACACTCGTTCTAGTTTTTGCGCCTCTGTGAAGTTTGCTGTTCGCATAAGATCGCAGATGTCCAATACAAAGTCTTTAAAAGATTGTCGCTGTCGCTGCGTGCGCATTCGAATTCGGTCCTCTATTTGTTCGAAGTACCTGGTCGATAAAAAGAATTTAAGAAACGCTGTTTTGAAGTTGTTCCAGCTTCCCCAGTCGCGATGATTATTTCTTAGCCATGTGAGTGCACGATCGCGAAGTAGTTCCGGCGTCATCTGAGGTAAATTGTCTATGGGTAACCGGTAAACTCCGGTCAATTCTTCGACCCTTTCAATAAAAAGTAACGGGTCCTTGCCATCGTCGTATCGGACGTTCCATTTTCGAACTTTGTCTATGATGCTTGCTGGGTCCATCGTCATTTCCCGTGGTCTCGTGTATATCAGATTCCGTCTGGGTTCGGTGAGTATGTGTTCGCTAGCTGTGGGTATCGATAGGAAAAATTCCTTTTCACCAAGCTTAGGTGAAGCCGATCTAGTCCGTGTCTCGTTCCGATCATCGCCTGATCGTGGCTGGCATGTCGGCGATGGCCCTTGGGCCGCGGTGTGCGCTGCCTCTAACTCCAGCAAGCGCGCGTGTACCACAGGATCCTTTTCGGCTGCTATTACTAAAGCGACGAACTGCTTTCTTAGTTCATCGGCGATTCCTGTTTCGTCCAATTCGAACTCCTTGGCGTATTCGATCAGTTCGTCTTTACGCAGTGTGTATATCCATGAACGCTTCGACATTTTTTTCCGATCCTTGTTAAATTCGTTGTTCGCAAGTTATTAAATATTCGGTGCACTAGGTCCCTGCTCGGGCGCCACTGTAACGATGCTTTTCCTCTCTCGCCTGGATATCAGGTCCAAGGTCTCGTCCAGTTATTTATTGATTTGAACGCAATACACCGATTTCGATACTAACAACTTTATTTAATGAATCTTTACAGTAGTTACAATAGTTTGCAATATGCTTAGAGATACGTTTTAGCTAAGATAAGTTTTTATTTAACAAGTTTACAATCGTTAAGCTGAAACAGAGTTTATGATTAAGAGCCTGAAACAGAATTATGATTAAGAGCCTGAAACAGAGTTTATGATCATTAGGCTGAAACAGAGGTTGTGATTAAGAGCCTGAAACAGAATTACGATTAAGAGCCTGAAACAGGGTCTATGATCATTAGGCTGAAACAGAGGTTGTGATTAAGAGCATGGCGATTATTTGGTTATCTTACAAATCTGTGCTGAAAAGAGACTTTGATTAGTGTGTCCACTGTCGCGGAATATAAACCCAACAGACCGGCTGTCCACTGTCGCGGAGTATAAATCCAACCGACCGACAGGGCGTTAAATATAGATAGCCGCGGAGTATAAACCCAACAGACCGGCTGTCCACTGTCGCGGAGTATAAACCCAACAGACCGACAGGGCGTTAAATATAGATAGCCGCGGAGTATAAACCCAACAGACCGGCTGTCCACTGTCGCGTAGTATAAACCCAACAGACCGACAGGGCGTTAAATATAGATAGCCGCGGAGTATAAACCCAACAGACCGGCTGTCCACTGTCGCGGATTATAAACCCAACAGACCGACAGGGCTTTGTAACTATGTAGTTACGCTTGGAAGAAACGACGTTTCTTATGTTTTTTACCCGATTCAAGCCTCCACGATGCTGTAGCTGATGTTGTAGATTTATGACGCGGCGGCGTAGATGTGTCGTCGACTGCGGCGTCGACTGAGACGTTGACTGCGGCGTCGACTGAGACGTTGACTGCGGCGTCGACTGAGACGTCGACTGCGACGTTGACTGCGGCGTAGACTGAGACGTTGACTGTGACGTCGACGGAGACGTCGACGGAGACGTCGACGGAGACGTCGACTGAGACGTTGACTGCGACGTCGGCTGAGGTCCTTGCGATATTGACTACGAGTCCTTGCGATGCCGACTTGAGATCCTTGCGATGCTGACTGTGAGTCCTTACGATGCCGGCTTGAGGTCCTTGCGATGCTGACTGCGAGTCCTTGCGATGCC
The DNA here is from genome assembly GCA_937620795.1 of Thecophora atra. NCBI lineage: Eukaryota > Metazoa > Arthropoda > Insecta > Diptera > Conopidae > Thecophora > Thecophora atra. Next base: position 33,365,508 of record OW569398.1, read on the forward strand.
GACTTGAGATCCTTGCGATGCTGACTGCAACCACGGGTGTGGTTTCGAAATTACTGTTCACGGGTGTGGTTTCTGAACGACTGTCCACGGGTGTGGTTGTTGAACGACTGTCCTGATGCACTGAGTGCGCGCTCTTTTATACTTTGCTCCTCATTCTGTAAGGAGCTTTAAAGCTTTCTCCGAACTTCGGACTTGTTCGCTAGAAATGATGCGAAATGTTCGTCGCTTCCAGTGTTTACGAGCTATTCAGCAAACTCGTTTGACTAGTTTTCTTTATTTACTTTGCGAGAACGAGTTTGCTGTGCTTTGTCCTTGACTTTGATGCTGAGTGTACTTCTTTGTATGAACGTTAAATTTTATCAGCAAAATTTATCGTTACAAAACTACTAAAATATAATCATGTAAAACATATATCTCTTTTAAAATTAATAAATTCAATGGGATTCAATGTAATATACAAAGAAGATATTCTCGTAAGTATCCGCGGTTTCACAAATTAGAATTTGATACTGGAATTCCATGTTGACTATATGAATAAAAATATAATATATAAGCTGCTCTAAAAAATGAAATTAATATTAAACAAAATCTTGATAAATTGCTTCAACTTATAATTCTATTAATTAAAGAAATTTCCCCTAATAAATTTAAAGATGGGGGTGCTGCTATATTTGAAGAACTAAGTAAAAACCACCACAAAGTTATGGAGGGTATAAATACAATTATTCCTTTATTTAGGAGTAAACTTCGTCTTTCAATTCGTTCATATCTTATATTTACTAAACAAAATAAAGCTGATGAACATAAGCCATGCCCAATTATTAAACAATAAGCTCCGTTTAAACCTCAAGTTATTATTGTTATTATCACGGATAAAGCCACTCCTATATGAACTACCGATGAATATGCAACTAATGATTTTAATTATTCTAATATATATTAATTCTCTTGCAAAATTAAAGTTCTAAACTAAAAAAAAAATTTTGGAATTTATATATATGTATATATATATATATAATTATAATAAATATGGGGAGGGATACAAATAAAGTATAAAATATGTTGTGAGCTATGTTAGGGTGGCGTGGCACGGTGGCACGGTGGCAGCGGCTAGGCTCGCCGGCAATATGGGGTGGTTTCTTGCCACCCTACCCACATCAGAAAAACAAAAAAAAAATCGTGCCGTTATTTTTTTAAAAGAAGAGGAGCAGATAGGGGAAGGATATGGAAGGAAGTAAAAAAAAACAATAGCCACAATCACCTATGATTCCTAATGGGTCATCTCAAGCTAATCCTTTTACTCTCAGAATTACCTAATCATAAAACCTATTATTCAATCACCCAGTCTCAGCCAGCACTATTCACCTAAACAAACAGAATACATTCAACGTATAACCCACCAGGAATCTCATACACGCTAGCACAATACAACCTACGTCATCGTCCGTCTGTGAGCCGCCCACCCTGTCTGTAACCTTTTTAAGTTACAGCCATGAACCGCACTTGGCTCAAAGTGTGCCGCGGTTCCCTTATTTCTTTATCTGTCCAAGTTAGTATGTCTGTCTGTATGCCACGCCCACTAGTGCGGTGACCTGCCCTTAGGTCCACCAGCACATCAGCCTAAATAGTAGTGATTAGCAACACATAATCCCTAGTTTTGTCTTCAAAAATATAAAAAAAAAACTAACGCTCTCTTTATATTTTTTTTCTTTTTTTTTATTCTCTATAACAACTCATATTATTGTGTTTTAAAAATTTACAAAAATTATTTAATTAGTTCAATTAAGTGTTACTAATTTTTTTTTTACATGTATAAAAATATCCCAATTTAAATCATAATCAAATACATTCATTACAATAAAAAAACTTACTAGGTACCAGGCTGATGATGACGCCACCTTGCAGCCCCGGACCTGTAATGAAAGAAAATTTTTGTTCCTAGTTTTTTTTTTCTTCTTTCCTTTATATCCCAAATATTAATTGAAACATATATGATGTACACAAAAAGGTAATGTAATTTAAAATTCTACAATAATTGTAAATTATTATAATAACAAATAAAAAAAAATGGTTTTAATGATAATATTAAGCTAGTGTAGACGGCAACACTGTTTCTGTTCTACGATGCTGCTTGCTGCTCAGTTTTCGCTATTTACTTGCTTGTTTTCATGTTTGAATTGTTGATTTTGTTTAATGTTGATATAAGTTCTAATGTTGTTGTTGTTGCTGTTTTACATATATAATTTATATGTAATTCTCAAATTGTCAACTTGTAACACTTGTAACGTGGTTGTTCTATTGATGTTGATTTATTACTTGTTTTGTGCTCACTATGTAGTAGTTTTCTATGTACTTTTTTTTTTTATGTGATTGTTATTTATATTGTTTATTTCCAAAATATTTTTGTGGTGCAAAGTATTGATGTGGCTGTTTTGGTTGTTATATTATTGAAATGTATTCATGAATTAATGAGTTCTGTTCACTTTTTTTATATATATTTTTTCTTTCTTTTATATGCATATATGTAATTCGATTGTATGTACACTAATTAGCGGAAATTTATGTTTGGTGTATTTATTTATTTGCGTAACTTTTCTGGTATCTCTTTTTTTTTGTTTATGTAAATATAAGTTGTAGTTGTAGTTTTTATGTAAATATAATTTTTATATTATATGTCTGTGGAGTTCTGGCGCCAATCCGCCACAATTTGGCGCACTTTTTCTTTATGTGATATTAGAGCACTTTTATGTCTACGTGTTTCTTTTTTTTTTGTTTTTTTTTTCTTTTGTGTTCTCTATCAACATTTAACTTTTAACATGTTTTTTTTTTTTTTTAGTTTTTGCGATCACTTAATTTTTATTTGCCTTTTTTCAAACTCGCTTCTCAAAACCATCCGACATTCACATCCTTTCAACATCCTCCTTCTTTTTTCAATCTCCCTCCTCCCGTTCCGATTCCCATCCTTCCAATCCTTTCCAATAATTCCCCCTTCCATTCACAATTCCCACTTTCCCTAATTCCCTGTTCAATCACACTTCCATTCACACCTTCCACAATCACCTTTCCACACAAATCATTCAACCAGGAGACTTAGGGTCTTGCTGTGAGGGGAAATCTTGATGGTTTATTTTTTTTTTTTTATATATACCAAAACAACCATATTTGTACATGCAACAATTAAACAAAACAGTAACATCTATTAACAACAGAGACAAAACATACTATTGCTAAAATCTCTGCTCTGGTTTAGGAGATATGTCAACACGGTCTGCCACTACAGGCTCGAAACCGTCGATGCTGTTTACAGCATGGAACGTGTTCGTAAAAAAAAAGATTGTAGGCCGTGTTCACTTGTCTCCACTCGACGTGTGGCTTCGACCCACTTCTCATGCTCTATGAATCTGAGCTAACCGGGCCTTAATTAAAATGCGTAACCAAATGAGTTCGTCCGAATTTTCTTACTCAATCTATATTGCACTAAATCACTCTAAAATTTATAACTATATAGTAAATATCACAGTTGTTATCACTAAATCTTAAACTAATATTGCGTTAACTAACATCTAATATTGCACTAGGTAATAATTACATCTAATGGTACAAGAAAATATCACAGAAAGGAAATTTAATAAATAAATAATAAAAGTCAAGTCGAGAATATACAAAACCGAGTCAAGTCAAATTAAAACTAAAGAAAAATAAATACACAAATAATTACTAAAAAAAAATTGCAAAAATAATTAGTAACTTATAAAAACGAAATAATTGTCAAAACTAAAAACTACAACACACTACATACAACCGGCTTTACGACACAAACAAATCCTTAGCGTGGTATACCCCCAGCTTCTTCCCAGCAAGTGTGCCGAGCTCGTACAACGAGTTGCCAACTCTACTTAAAATTACGCATTTAATGTTGGCTGGCCCCAGCTTGGCGTTGTAACCATCAACGAGGTTACTTTGTTTAAAATTACGGCGGTATACCACTTGTCCGACTTGAAAATTGACATCCCTACTACGCGTGTTATAAGCCTTGGCGCTTTTCTCGTGAGCAAGCTGTAATGCTTCTGAAATTTTGTTGCGGATCAAACTCAACTTGTCCGCTCACTTGTGACTCACGAAGGGGAAATCTTCTCCTTTTACGGAGCTCACACGACGCACTATCTCATATGAGTTTGCGTGTTGCATCATGTGAGCCCCAAACACGGCGTAGTAGGGTGCCAAACCGATTGAACGGTGAACAACACTTCTTAGCGCAAATGCTGCGTCACTAATATGCAGGTCCCAGTTTCGTTGGTTCTCTCCTACAAACGAACGCACAATTTGCAAAACTTAACGGTTTACCCTTTCAGCTGCGTTCGCTTGAGGAGAGTAAAATCCTGTTCTGAAATGTTTAACTCCCTACCTCTCTAAAAATTCTTTAAACATGCCAGAAACGAACTGTTTCCCATTGTCAGAATGTATAAACTCAGGGACACCAAAAACATGAAACACACTATTTTCTAAAAACCTAACTACATTAGCGGAGGTGGCACTTCGCATTGGTTGTAGGAAAACGAACTTCGAAAAGTGGTCCAGACATACGAAGATGAAGGAATTGCCGTTTGATCTTGGGTAGGGGCCCATAAAATCTATGTAGAGACGCTGGAAGGGTCGTTCAGTTATGTACTGCTAACCCATTAATGGACGGTGCATTGCTTTGGACTTCTTGCTGCCCTTACATACATCACAGTTCTTAACACTATATTGCACGTCGCTAACCATTCCCGGCCAATAATATCTTTGTCTTAACCGAGCCAGCGTCTTGTGAATTCCCCCATGTCCAGCTGAAGGCGAGCTATGACAAGCCTCCAGTAACCTAGAACGCAATTCAGACGGTACCCAGAGCTGCCAAGCGTGATCCTCTTGAACCACATCACCCGTCATAAAACCTGTACGTCTGTACACAAACCCGTCCGAAATTACTAAATCTGGTAGTTCGTCTTTGTTTTCAGTCACTGTTTTCCTCAATTCCTCATATTCTTCCGAAGAAAAAGCTGGGGAACTGAGGTCAACATCAAGTGATCTGTCTACCGGTCCTATCTCTTCCAGATACATGCGAGAAAGGGCATCCGGCACCACATTTTGTGAACCTTTTCGGTGTTCAATATTAAAGTTGTAAGCTTGAAGTTTTAAACTCCATCTGGCTAATCTTCCAGACAAGTCTTTTTGGTTCATCAACCACTTCAAGCTCGCGTGATCCGTAATTATTGTAAAAGGTAAACCTTCCACATAAGGACGGAACTTCTTCACGCTTAATACTGCAGCGTAACACTCAAGCTCAGTGACACTATAATTTTTTTGAGCCTTATTGAGTTTTGCTGACATAAATGCTATCGGATGCTCACCCTCTTCATCATCCATCTGGAAGAGAACTCCTCCCACCCCTTGCGTAGATGCGTCACATTGAATATAAAAATGTTTGTTGAAGTCCATATTACTAAGCACTGGTGCCGAAGAAAGACTGCGCTTCATCTCTTCAAAGGCGTGCTTAGCTTCGTCAGTTAGCGCAAATTTCTTCATTTGGTCTTTCTTGAGACAGTCATGCAGCGGAGCTGCTATTGTCAAATAGTCCCTAATGAATCTACGGTACCAGCGTGACATCCCTAGAAACCGTCTTAACTGTTTTGGCGTTCTAGGCTCCGGAAACTCGTCAATCGCAGCCACCTTCTTGCTATCGCTCCTGATGCTCCCGTCCCCGACAACATAACCCAGATACCTCACCTCTTTGTACCAAAATTTGCTTTTCTCCACATTAATTGTGAGTTTAGCATCCCGCAGACATTCGGCCACCCGATCCAGCAGTGCAAGATGTGACTCGAAACTGGCAGAACACACCAGAAGATCATCGAGGTAGACAAAGACATGTTCCCTAAGTTCAGCGGGTATGACTTTGTCCATCAGCCTACACATTCGCTGCGCGGCATAGCACAGTCCGAACGGCATTGAAGTAAACTGATATAACGGCCGTCCTGGAACTGTGAATGCCGTCTTACCTCTCGACTTCTCTTCTAATGGTATCTGCCAGAACGCATCCTTCAAATCGATCGCACTGATGAAGAGAGTGTCCTGAAGTCTGGCAAGGATGCCCTCAATGTGAGGTAATGGGTATGCGTCTTTAATTGTTCGTTCATTTAGTTTCCTAGCATCCAGGCATAGTCGGTTTTTAGTTCCTTTTCTTACCAAAGACACTGGAGAGCTCCAACTGCTGCATCAGTTGCTGAATCACAGGTGAAATGGGGTAGTGGCGTTGTTTTACTGGAAGATGCTCATATACCACTTCTATCACGTGCTCTTCCATGTTGGTTCTCCCGAGACCCAGAACAGCACAAGACGGGAATCTCGCTTTAACCTTCTCCAGTGCTACCTCTTGCTCTTTGGTAAGAATGTGTAGGTTCGTATCGAAAGTCAGGTCTGAAGATGTCTGTTTAAGTTCACTTACAGACGCTGAACTGGTTGCGTCAACCCCTACACGTGTACATTTACTAATTACTGACAACCAAAAGGTTCGCCAGAAGTCAACCCCAAAATAAAATTCTTGTTGTAAAGCGGGAACTATGAGAAACTCCATATCCCTTGTCAAACCTATCACAGCGGTTTCACCTTCGTTTGCAGTCCTGACTTTCTGCCCCTGTATCGGAATGACTTGTCTGTTTCGTGTTTTAATGAATTCTAAAGCACCATTTTCGATACAGTTAGCAGAAGCACCTGAATCCAGCAATGCATCCACATCTTCACCGTCCACCTTAGTTTTAGCGAAAAATCTATTATCACCTTCCAGCGTCACAATGGCAGAGACTAAAACTTTCTTAATTTTCTTCATAATTTGTCTCTTTGCCCTCATCTTCGCTATCTTATCGAAGTTCCGTTTTTTTCTGCCGAGTACAACCTCACTTAAACAGATTTTCTCCCTCACAGCTTCGTACTCGACCTTACGCTGGTGTAAAGGTTTAATTGGACGACCTATCGGGCTATGGCTGCGGATCACTGGATCCTTCCTCTGTAGAATCCTTACAGGTTGGCCGGGGACTCCTCCTTTAATGCAGAGATCCCCGTATTCCCTGCAGGATTCGCGTTTCCCGGACGATACTCACAATAAGATACATCACTATGACACACAAAACACGTCATACCGTGGAATGCCGAGTTACACTTCGCGTCAAGCCGGTTTTTCTTAAAGTGATCCCCGGGCATTCCACAACTAAAACACAAATTTAAATGGAACGGCGACTGACAAAATACCTGGTTTACAGTTGGACTATTACTAATAGGACGAGGCACAGACATATATGGACGCGGACCTGAAGGACTTGATACCTGAGGAGGTCTCATGAAATCCCTTCTTTGGGGTACGTTTAAATTGGGCCGCTGAGGAGCCAGAGCCTCCACACTAATTGAAGGTTCTCCCTCCTGACGCTGCAACCCCACCTCGCTAACCTGCCTTGCCTTTGCTCTACTTTCTTTAATCAATTTTTCAGCTCTTCTGCACTCGGTGCAGAACTCCTTTAAAGAACTGACCTTACACGCGAAAGTCAGGCTAGCGAGGTTTGCCCTTAAATTGGCTCTTATTATTGAAATTAATTACTCCTCAGGAATCTTTTTCCGCAGCCTGAAGGTGAGATTATGGATCTTAGCATAAAAATCTTCAAAGCTCTCACCTACTTGTTGTTTCCGATCCATAATCTCCCTTATTATTTCGTAGTCGGAGTCTGCAGATCGGAAGTTGCTTAGCAACTCTCCTTTCAATTCTTCATATCCGAAGTCTGGGTCACTCTCATGATCCTCCAGCACTCGCCAATGCCACTTCGCGGCAGCTCCGGTGACCAGGCAGTGGAACCTCAACGCTACTCGGGGATATTGTCGGGCCCTGGAACGATGTGTGACCCAGCTCTTGCCGCGTTGCATCTGTCCCTGCTGCATCATCATTGCCATCATCTGATTCAATTGATCAGAATCAGACGATGCAGCAGCGGCAGACGATGTTAGGCCACTCGGCCCTGCAACCCCACGCTGCGGTTCCACACCCTGCCCCTCTTGCTCCGACATCTCTATTATTTTTTCTAGTTTGGCCGAGAAGCTACTAATGCTGACGGTCAAACTACTGGACTCCGACCTAGCCTCTTCACTATTACAAGGTCGTCCAAACACTAAGCTAACGCACTTGCTGAAATAGTCTAGTCTGAATAGTCTAGGGACAAAATCAACTTTTCTTTCTATCCCAGTATCTATCTGGTCGAGTACTGAACCTACTATTTGATTTTCAAGAGCCCTACTAACGCTTCTAGTAATGGGTCTCCTAGGCTCAAACTCACGCTCGCGTTCCATACACCGAACACTCACTCAATCAAAGACCTTTATTCACACTCAGTCACAAAACTCACACTAAGGGGAAACTAATATAAAGAACAAGAAATTTGGAATAATGGTAATCGGAAAGGAAGTAAAAAAAAACAAAGAATGCAAAATAATAAAAAAACCTAAAAAATTCAAAAAAATATTTAAAAAAAATAAAAATAAAAAGCAAATTAAAAATGTAATTCAAATTAGTTACTGAGAAAAAAAACTGAAATTTAAAAGTAAAAGTAATAATAAAAAAAATAACAAAAAAAATAATAAAAATATAATAGAAAAAATAAATAATAATTTTAAATATGAAATAATAAAATAAATGAAAAGAAAATAATAATAAAAAAAATATGTCACAAATGGAATTATATGAAATATTAAAACAATAAAATATAAGTAAGAGAGAAAAAAAAAATCAATAATCAAGAAATAATAAAAAAAATTTATTTATTTCAATAAATGTGTTTTAGGCTGATGTGTGTGGTGTTAACCCAGGAGGCATTCAACACCTGAGCATGGTTGTCCTAATAGTCAAGTAACAGTCAGCTAAAATATCCCAAAATCCCCCAAATAGTCTGTCTATGCTACAATTCTGGAAAGTGGCACAACTGTAATTCAGTCTTAACTAAAGTTAGGTTGCCACGCCCCCTTGTAACATTTAACCCCCTTGAGTATACTGGAGATTCGCCTCACAAACACTACCGTTAAAAGTTTTAAAGTTGGTAGCGAATCTACCAGCAATTCACCTGTCGAAAATCCCAGTGAAAAGTCCTGCGACTGGTACCACTTACGAAAACACTAGTGCCTTGCTAAAGGAACCCAGTCGCAAAACTTTACACAACATAAAATTGTAGCAACTCCAGCTTCTGCCCAAAACAATTAGTGTTGAAACTGTTTAGTTCGAAGCAGAAACTGGCGTTGCCACCCTGTCCGAACACAAAAGGAAAAGAAATAGAAAAGTAAAAAGCAAAAATGAAACTCAAATTAGAAGACAGACAAAATTAATAAATGAAACTAAGAAGGATAAAAATAAAATGTTGGAAATAATGAATCGTTGGGCGCCATTTCTGTTGTGAGCTAAGTTAGGGTGGCGTGGAACGGTGGCAGCGGCTATGCTCGCCGGCAATATGGGGTGGTTTCTTGCCACCCTACCCACAACAGAAAAAGAAAAAAAAATCGTGCACTATTCACCTAAACAAACAGAATACATTCAACCTATAACCCACCAGGAATCTCATACACCCTAGCACAATACAACCTACGTCATCGTCCGTCTGTGAGCCGCCCACCCCGTCTGTAACCTTTTTAAGTTACAGCCATGAACCGCACTTGGCTCAAAGTGTGCCGCGGTTCCCTTATTTCTTTATCTGTCCAAGTTAGTATGTCTGTCTGTATGCCACGCCCACTAGTGCGGTGACCTGCCCTTAGGTCCACCAGCACATCAGCCTAAATAGTAGTGATTAGCAACACATAATCCCTAGTTTTGTCTTCAAAAATATAAAAAAAAAACTAACGCTCTCTTTATATTTTTTTTCTTTTTTTTTATTCTCTATAACAACTCATATTATTGTGTTTTAAAAATTTACAAAAATTATTTAATTAGTTCAATTAAGTGTTACTAATTTTTTTTTTACATGTATAAAAATATCCCAATTTAAATCATAATCAAATACATTCATTACAATAAAAAAACTTACTAGGTACCAGGCTGATGATGACGCCACCTTGCAGCCCCGGACCTGTAATGAAAGAAAATTTTTGTTCCTAGTTTTTTTTTTTTCTTCTTTCCTTTATATCCCAAATATTAATTTAAACATATATGATGTACACAAAAAGGTAATGTAATTTAAAATTCTACAATAATTGTAAATTATTATAATAACAAATAAAAAAAAATGGTTTTAATGATAATATTAAGCTAGTGTAGACGGCAACACTGTTTCTGTTCTACGATGCTGCTTGCTGCTCAGTTTTCGCTATGTACTTGCTTGTTTTCATGTTTGAATTGTTGATTTTGTTTAATGTTGATATAAGTTCTAATGTTGTTGTTGTTGCTGTTTTACATATATAATTTATATGTAATTCTCAAATTGTCAACTTGTAACACTTGTAACGTGGTTGTTCTATTGATGTTGATTTATTACTTGTTTTGTGCTCACTATGTAGTAGTTTTCTATGTACTTTTTTTTTTTATGTGATTGTTATTTATATTGTTTATTTCCAAAATATTTTTGTGGTGCAAAGTATTGATGTGGCTGTTTTGGTTGTTATATTATTGAAATGTATTCATGAATTAATGAGTTCTGTTCACTTTTTTTATATATATTTTTTCTTTCTTTTATATGCATATATGTAATTCGATTGTATGTACACTAATTAGCGGAAATTTATGTTTGGTGTATTTATTTATTTGCGTAACTTTTCTGGTATCTCTTTTTTTTTGTTTATGTAAATATAAGTTGTAGTTGTAGTTTTTATGTAAATATAATTTTTATATTATATGTCTGTGGAGTTCTGGCGCCAATCCGCCACAATTTGGCGCACTTTTTCTTTATGTGATATTAGAGCACTTTTATGTCTACGTGTTTCTTTTTTTTTTGTTTTTTTTTTCTTTTGTGTTCTCTATCAACATTTAACTTTTAACATGTTTTTTTTTTTTTTAGTTTTTGCGATCACTTAATTTTTATTTGCCTTTTTTCAAACTCGCTTCTCAAAACCATCCGACATTCACATCCTTTCAACATCCTCCTTCTTTTTTCAATCTCCCTCCTCCCGTTCCGATTCCCATCCTTCCAATCCTTTCCAATAATTCCCCCTTCCATTCACAATTCCCACTTTCCCTAATTCCCTGTTCAATCACACTTCCATTCACACCTTCCACAATCACCTTTCCACACAAATCATTCAACCAGGAGACTTAGGGTCTTGCTGTGAGGGGAAATCTTGATGGTTTATTTTTTTTTTTTTATATATACCAAAACAACCATATTTGTACATGCAACAATTAAACAAAACAGTAACATCTATTAACAACAGAGACAAAACATACTATTGCTAAAATCTCTCCTCTGGTTTAGGAGATATGTCAACACGGTCTGCCACTACAGGCTCGAAACCGTCGATGCTGTTTACAGCATGGAACGTGTTCGTAAAAAAAAAGATTGTAGGCCGTGTTCACTTGTCTCCACTCGACGTGTGGCTTCGACCCACTTCTCATGCTCTATGAATCTGAGCTAACCGGGCCTTAATTAAAATGCGTAACCAAATGAGTTCGTCCGGATTTTCTTACTCAATCTATATTGCACTAAATCACTCTAAAATTTATAACTACATAGTAAATATCACAGTTGTTATCACTAAATCTTAAACTAATATTGCGTTAACTAACATCTAATATTGCACTAGGTAATAATTACATCTAATGGTACAAGAAAATATCACAGAAAGGAAATTTAATAAATAAATAATAAAAGTCAAGTCGAGAATATACAAAACCGAGTCAAGTCAAATTAAAACTAAAGAAAAATAAATACACAAATAATTACTAAAAAAAAATTGCAAAAATAATTAGTAACTTATAAAAACGAAATAATTGTCAAAACTAAAAACTACAACACACTACATACAACCGGCTTTACGACACAAACAAATCCTTAGCGTGGTATACCCCCAGCTTCTTCCCAGCAAGTGTGCCGAGCTCGTACAACGAGTTGCCAACTCTACTTAAAATTACGCATTTAATGTTGGCTGGCCCCAGCTTGGCGTTGTAACCATCAACGAGGTTACTTTGTTTAAAATTACGGCGGTATACCACTTGTCCGACTTGAAAATTGACATCCCTACTACGCGTGTTATAAGCCTTGGCGCTTTTCTCGTGAGCAAGCTGTAATGCTTCTGAAATTTTGTTGCGGATCAAACTCAACTTGTCCGCTCACTTGTGACTCACGAAGGGGAAATCTTCTCCTTTTACGGAGCTCACACGACGCACTATCTCATATGAGTTTGCGTGTTGCATCATGTGAGCCCCAAACACGGCGTAGTAGGGTGCCAAACCGATTGAACGGTGAACAACACTTCTTAGCGCAAATGCTGCGTCACTAATATGCAGGTCCCAGTTTCGTTGGTTCTCTCCTACAAACGAACGCACAATTTGCAAAACTTAACGGTTTACCCTTTCAGCTGCGTTCGCTTGAGGAGAGTAAAATCCTGTTCTGAAATGTTTAACTCCCTACCTCTCTAAAAATTCTTTAAACATGCCAGAAACGAACTGTTTCCCATTGTCAGAATGTATAAACTCAGGGACACCAAAAACATGAAACACACTATTTTCTAAAAACCTAACTACATTAGCGGAGGTGGCACTTCGCATTGGTTGTAGGAAAACGAACTTCGAAAAGTGGTCCAGACATACGAAGATGAAGGAATTGCCGTTTGATCTTGGGTAGGGGCCCATAAAATCTATGTAGAGACGCTGGAAGGGTCGTTCAGTTATGTACTGCTAACCCATTAATGGACGGTGCATTGCTTTGGACTTCTTGCTGCCCTTACATACATCACAGTTCTTAACACTATATTGCACGTCGCTAACCATTCCCGGCCAATAATATCTTTGTCTTAACCGAGCCAGCGTCTTGTGAATTCCCCCATGTCCAGCTGAAGGCGAGCTATGACAAGCCTCCAGTAACCTAGAACGCAATTCAGACGGTACCCAGAGCTGCCAAGCGTGATCCTCTTGAACCACATCACCCGTCATAAAACCTGTACGTCTGTACACAAACCCGTCCGAAATTACTAAATCTGGTAGTTCGTCTTTGTTTTCAGTCACTGTTTTCCTCAATTCCTCATATTCTTCCGAAGAAAAAGCTGGGGAACTGAGGTCAACATCAAGTGATCTGTCTACCGGTCCTATCTCTTCCAGATACATGCGAGAAAGGGCATCCGGCACCACATTTTGTGAACCTTTTCGGTGTTCAATATTAAAGTTGTAAGCTTGAAGTTTTAAACTCCATCTGGCTAATCTTCCAGACAAGTCTTTTTGGTTCATCAACCACTTCAAGCTCGCGTGATCCGTAATTATTGTAAAAGGTAAACCTTCCACATAAGGACGGAACTTCTTCACGCTTAATACTGCAGCGTAACACTCAAGCTCAGTGACACTATAATTTTTTTGAGCCTTATTGAGTTTTGCTGACATAAATGCTATCGGATGCTCACCCTCTTCATCATCCATCTGGAAGAGAACTCCTCCCACCCCTTGCGTAGATGCGTCACATTGAATATAAAAATGTTTGTTGAAGTCCATATTACTAAGCACTGGTGCCGAAGAAAGACTGCGCTTCATCTCTTCAAAGGCGTGCTTAGCTTCGTCAGTTAGCGCAAATTTCTTCATTTGGTCTTTCTTGAGACAGTCATGCAGCGGAGCTGCTATTGTCAAATAGTCCCTAATGAATCTACGGTACCAGCGTGACATCCCTAGAAACCGTCTTAACTGTTTTGGCGTTCTAGGCTCCGGAAACTCGTCAATCGCAGCCACCTTCTTGCTATCGGTCCTGATGCTCCCGTCCCCGACAACATAACCCAGATACCTCACCTCTTTGTACCAAAATTTGCTTTTCTCCACATTAATTGTGAGTTTAGCATCCCGCAGACATTCGGCCACCCGATCCAGCAGTGCAAGATGTGACTCGAAACTGGCAGAACACACCAGAAGATCATCGAGGTAGACAAAGACATGTTCCCTAAGTTCAGCGGGTATGACTTTGTCCATCAGCCTACACATTCGCTGCGCGGCATAGCACAGTCCGAACGGCATTGAACTAAACTGATATAACGGCCGTCCTGGAACTGTGAATGCCGTCTTACCTCTCGACTTCTCTTCTAATGGTATCTGCCAGAACGCATCCTTCAAATCGATCGCACTGATGAAGAGAGTGTCCTGAAGTCTGGCAAGGATGCCCTCAATGTGAGGTAATGGGTATGCGTCTTTAATTGTTCGTTCATTTAGTTTCCTAGCATCCAGGCATAGTCGGTTTTTAGTTCCTTTTCTTACCAAAGACACTGGAGAGCTCCAACTGCTGTTGCTGACCTCTATTACTCCTAAACTCAGCATTCGGTCAAGCTCTGCGAAGATCAGTTGCTGAATCACAGGTGAAATGGGGTAGTAGTAACCTGCTCCAGTGCTACCTCTTGCTCTTTGGTAAGAATGTGTAGGTTCGTATCGAAAGTCAGGTCTGAAGATGTCTGTTTAAGTTCACTTACAGACGCTGAACTGGTTGCGTCAACCCCTACACGTGTACATTTACTAATTACTGACAACCAAAAGGTTCGCCAGAAGTCAACCCCAAAATAAAATTCTTGTTGTAAAGCGGGAACTATGAGAAACTCCATATCCCTTGTCAAACCTATCACAGCGGTTTCACCTTCGTTTGCAGTCCTGACTTTCTGCCCCTGTATCGGAATGACTTGTCTGTTTCGTGTTTTAATGAATTCTAAAGCACCATTTTCGATACAGTTAGCAGAAGCACCTGAATCCAGCAATGCATCCACATCTTCACCGTCCACCTTAGTTTTAGCGAAAAATCTATTATCACCTTCCAGCGTCACAATGGCAGAGACTAAAACTTTCTTAATTTTCTTCATAATTTGTCTCTTTGCCCTCATCTTCGCTATCTTATCGAAGTTCCGTTTTTTTCTGCCGAGTACAACCTCACTTAAACAGATTTTCTCCCTCACAGCTTCGTACTCGACCTTACGCTGGTGTAAAGGTTTAATTGGACGACCTATCGGGCTATGGCTGCGGATCACTGGATCCTTCCTCTGTAGAATCCTTACAGGTTGGCCGGGGACTCCTCCTTTAATGCAGAGATCCCCGTATTCCCTGCAGGATTCGCGTTTCCCGGACGATACTCACAATAAGATACATCACTATGACACACAAAACACGTCATACCGTGGAATGCCGAGTTACACTTCGCGTCAAGCCGGTTTTTCTTAAAGTGATCCCCGGGCATTCCACAACTAAAACACAAATTTAAATGGAACGGCGACTGACAAAATACCTGGTTTACAGTTGGACTATTACTAATAGGACGAGGCACAGACATATATGGACGCGGACCTGAAGGACTTGATACCTGAGGAGGTCTCATGAAATCCCTTCTTTGGGGTACGTTTAAATTGGGCCGCTGAGGAGCCAGAGCCTCCACACTAATTGAAGGTCCTCCCTCCTGACGCTGCAACCCCACCTCGCTAACCTGCCTTGCCTTTGCTCTACTTTCTTTAATCAATTTTTCAGCTCTTCTGCACTCGGTGCAGAACTCCTTTAAAGAACTGACCTTACACGCGAAAGTCAGGCTAGCGAGGTTTGCCCTTAAATTGGCTCTTATTATTGAAATTAATTACTCCTCAGGAATCTTTTTCCGCAGCCTGAAGGTGAGATTATGGATCTTAGCATAAAAATCTTCAAAGCTCTCACCTACTTGTTTCCGATCCATAATCTCCCTTATTATTTCGTAGTCGGAGTCTGCAGATCGGAAGTTGCTTAGCAACTCTCCTTTCAATTCTTCATATCCGAAGTCTGGGTCACTCTCATGATCCTCCAGCACTCGCCAATGCCACTTCGCGGCAGCTCCGGTGACCAGGCAGTGGAACCTCAACGCTACTCGGGGATATTGTCGGGCCCTGGAACGATGTGTGACCCAGCTCTTGCCGCGTTGCATCTGTCCCTGCTGCATCATCATTGCCATCATCTGATTCAATTGATCAGAATCAGACGATGCAGCAGCGGCAGACGATGTTAGGCCACTCGGCCCTGCAACCCCACGCTGCGGTTCCACACCCTGCCCCTCTTGCTCCGACATCTCTATTATTTTTTCTAGTTTGGCCGAGAAGCTACTAATGCTGACGGTCAAACTACTGGACTCCGACCTAGCCTCTTCACTATTACGAGGTCGTCCAAACACTAAGCTAACGCACTTGCTGAAATAGTCTAGTCTGAATAGTCTAGGGACAAAATCAACTTTTCTTTCTATCCCAGTATCTATCTGGTCGAGTACTGAACCTACTATTTGATTTTCAAGAGCCCTACTAACGCTTCTAGTAATGGGTCTCCTAGGCTCAAACTCACGCTCGCGTTCCATACACCGAACACTCACTCAATCAAAGACCTTTATTCACACTCAGTCACAAAACTCACACTAAGGGGAAACTAATATAAAGAACAAGAAATTTGGAATAATGGTAATCGGAAAGGAAGTAAAAAAAAACAAAGAATGCAAAATAATAAAAAAACCTAAAAAATTCAAAAAAATATTTAAAAAAAATAAAAATAAAAAGCAAATTAAAAATGTAATTCAAATTAGTTACTGAGAAAAAAAACTGAAATTTAAAAGTAAAAGTAATAATAAAAAAAATAACAAAAAAAATAATAAAAATATAATAGAAAAAATAAATAATAATTTTAAATATGAAATAATAAAATAAATGAAAAGAAAATAATAATAAAAAAAATATGTCACAAATGGAATTATATGAAATATTAAAACAATAAAATATAAGTAAGAGAGAAAAAAAAAATCAATAATGAAGAAATAATAAAAAAAATTTATTTATTTCAATAAATGTGTTTTAGGCTGATGTGTGTGGTGTTAACCCAGGAGGCATTCAACACCTGAGCATGGTTGTCCTAATAGTCAAGTAACAGTCAGCTAAAATATCCCAAAATCCCCCAAATAGTCTGTCTATGCTACAATTCTGGAACGTGGCACAACTGTAATTCAGTCTTAACTAAAGTTAGGTTGCCACGCCCCCTTGTAACATTTAACCCCCTTGAGTATACTGGAGATTCGCCTCACAAACACTACCGTTAAAAGTTTTAAAGTTGGTAGCGAATCTACCAGCAATTCACCTGTCGAAAATCCCAGTGAAAAGTCCTGCGACTGGTACCACTTACGAAAACACTAGTGCCTTGCTAAAGGAACCCAGTCGCAAAACTTTACACAACATAAAATTGTAGCAACTCCAGCTTCTGCCCAAAACAATTAGTGTTGAAACTGTTTAGTTCGAAGCAGAAACTGGCGTTGCCACCCTGTCCGAACACAAAAGGAAAAGAAATAGAAAAGTAAAAAGCAAAAATGAAACTCAAATTAGAAGACAGACAAAATTAATAAATGAAACTAAGAAGGATAAAAATAAAATGTTGGAAATAATGAATCGTTGGGCGCCATTTCTGTTGTGAGCTAAGTTAGGGTGGCGTGGCACGGTGGCAGCGGCTATGCTCGCCGGCAATATGGGGTGGTTTCTTGCCACCCTACCCACAACAGAAAAAGAAAAAAAAATCGTGCCGTTATTTTTTTAAAAGAAGAGGAGCAGATAGGGGAAGGATATGGAAGGAAGTAAAACAAAACAATAGTCACAATCACCTATGATTCCTAATGGGTCATCTCAAGCTAATCCTTTTACTCTCAGAATTACCTAATCATAAAACCTATCATTCAATCACCCAGTCTCAGCCAGCACTATTCACCTAAACAAACAGAATACATTCAACCTATAACCCACCAGGAATCTCATACACCCTAGCACAATACAACCTACGTCATCGTCCGTCTGTGAGCCGCCCACCCCGTCTGTAACCTTTTTAAGTTACAGCCATGAACCGCACTTGGCTCAAAGTGTGCCGCGGTTCCCTTATTTCTTTATCTGTCCAAGTTAGTATGTCTGTCTGTATGCCACGCCCACTAGTGCGGTGACCTGCCCTTAGGTCCACCAGCACATCAGCCTAAATAGTAGTGATTAGCAACACATAATCCCTAGTTTTGTCTTCAAAAATATAAAAAAAAAACTAACGCTCTCTTTATATTTTTTTTCTTTTTTTTTATTCTCTATAACAACTCATATTATTGTGTTTTAAAAATTTACAAAAATTATTTAATTAGTTCAATTAAGTGTTACTAATTTTTTTTTTACATGTATAAAAATATCCCAATTTAAATCATAATCAAATACATTCATTACAATAAAAAAACTTACTAGGTTCCAGGCTGAACTTACTAGGTTCTGGCGCCACCTTGCAGCCCCGGACCTGTAATGAAAGAAAATTTTTGTTCCTAGTTTTTTTTTTTCTTCTTTCCTTTATATCCCAAATATTAATTTAAACATATATGATGTACACAAAAAGGTAATGTAATTTAAAATTCTACAATAATTGTAAATTATTATAATAACAAATAAAAAAAAATGGTTTTAATGATAATATTAAGCTAGTGTAGACGGCAACACTGTTTCTGTTCTACGATGCTGCTTGCTGCTCAGTTTTCGCTATGTACTTGCTTGTTTTCATGTTTGAATTGTTGATTTTGTTTAATGTTGATATAAGTTCTAATGTTGTTGTTGTTGCTGTTTTACATATATAATTTATATGTAATTCTCAAATTGTCAACTTGTAACACTTGTAACGTGGTTGTTCTATTGATGTTGATTTATTACTTGTTTTGTGCTCACTATGTAGTAGTTTTCTATGTACTTTTTTTTTTTATGTGATTGTTATTTATATTGTTTATTTCCAAAATATTTTTGTGGTGCAAAGTATTGATGTGGCTGTTTTGGTTGTTATATTATTGAAATGTATTCATGAATTAATGAGTTCTGTTCACTTTTTTTATATATATTTTTTCTTTCTTTTATATGCATATATGTAATTCGATTGTATGTACACTAATTAGCGGAAATTTATGTTTGGTGTATTTATTTATTTGCGTAACTTTTCTGGTATCTCTTTTTTTTTGTTTATGTAAATATAAGTTGTAGTTGTAGTTTTTATGTAAATATAATTTTTATATTATATGTCTGTGGAGTTCTGGCGCCAATCCGCCACAATTTGGCGCACTTTTTCTTTATGTGATATTAGAGCACTTTTATGTCTACGTGTTTCTTTTTTTTTTGTTTTTTTTTTTCTTTTGTGTTCTCTATCAACATTTAACTTTTAACATGTTTTTTTTTTTTTTTAGTTTTTGCGATCACTTAATTTTTATTTGCCTTTTTTCAAACTCGCTTCTCAAAACCATCCGACATTCACATCCTTTCAACATCCTCCTTCTTTTTTCAATCTCCCTCCTCCCGTTCCGATTCCCATCCTTCCAATCCTTTCCAATAATTCCCCCTTCCATTCACAATTCCCACTTTCCCTAATTCCCTGTTCAATCACACTTCCATTCACACCTTCCACAATCACCTTTCCACACAAATCATTCAACCAGGAGACTTAGGGTCTTGCTGTGAGGGGAAATCTTGATGGTTTATTTTTTTTTTTTTATATATACCAAAACAACCATATTTGTACATGCAACAATTAAACAAAACAGTAACATCTATTAACAACAGAGACAAAACATACTATTGCTAAAATCTCTCCTCTGGTTTAGGAGATATGTCAACACGGTCTGCCACTACAGGCTCGAAACCGTCGATGCTGTTTACAGCATGGAACGTGTTCGTAAAAAAAAAGATTGTAGGCCGTGTTCACTTGTCTCCACTCGACGTGTGGCTTCGACCCACTTCTCATGCTCTATGAATCTGAGCTAACCGGGCCTTAATTAAAATGCGTAACCAAATGAGTTCGTCCGGATTTTCTTACTCAATCTATATTGCACTAAATCACTCTAAAATTTATAACTACATAGTAAATATCACAGTTGTTATCACTAAATCTTAAACTAATATTGCGTTAACTAACATCTAATATTGCACTAGGTAATAATTACATCTAATGGTACAAGAAAATATCACAGAAAGGAAATTTAATAAATAAATAATAAAAGTCAAGTCGAGAATATACAAAACCGAGTCAAGTCAAATTAAAACTAAAGAAAAATAAATACACAAATAATTACTAAAAAAAAATTGCAAAAATAATTAGTAACTTATAAAAACGAAATAATTGTCAAAACTAAAAACTACAACACACTACATACAACCGGCTTTACGACACAAACAAATCCTTAGCGTGGTATACCCCCAGCTTCTTCCCAGCAAGTGTGCCGAGCTCGTACAACGAGTTGCCAACTCTACTTAAAATTACGCATTTAATGTTGGCTGGCCCCAGCTTGGCGTTGTAACCATCAACGAGGTTACTTTGTTTAAAATTACGGCGGTATACCACTTGTCCGACTTGAAAATTGACATCCCTACTACGCGTGTTATAAGCCTTGGCGCTTTTCTCGTGAGCAAGCTGTAATGCTTCTGAAATTTTGTTGCGGATCAAACTCAACTTGTCCGCTCACTTGTGACTCACGAAGGGGAAATCTTCTCCTTTTACGGAGCTCACACGACGCACTATCTCATATGAGTTTGCGTGTTGCATCATGTGAGCCCCAAACACGGCGTAGTAGGGTGCCAAACCGATTGAACGGTGAACAACACTTCTTAGCGCAAATGCTGCGTCACTAATATGCAGGTCCCAGTTTCGTTGGTTCTCTCCTACAAACGAACGCACAATTTGCAAAACTTAACGGTTTACCCTTTCAGCTGCGTTCGCTTGAGGAGAGTAAAATCCTGTTCTGAAATGTTTAACTCCCTACCTCTCTAAAAATTCTTTAAACATGCCAGAAACGAACTGTTTCCCATTGTCAGAATGTATAAACTCAGGGACACCAAAAACATGAAACACACTATTTTCTAAAAACCTAACTACATTAGCGGAGGTGGCACTTCGCATTGGTTGTAGGAAAACGAACTTCGAAAAGTGGTCCAGACATACGAAGATGAAGGAATTGCCGTTTGATCTTGGGTAGGGGCCCATAAAATCTATGTAGAGACGCTGGAAGGGTCGTTCAGTTATGTACTGCTAACCCATTAATGGACGGTGCATTGCTTTGGACTTCTTGCTGCCCTTACATACATCACAGTTCTTAACACTATATTGCACGTCGCTAACCATTCCCGGCCAATAATATCTTTGTCTTAACCGAGCCAGCGTCTTGTGAATTCCCCCATGTCCAGCTGAAGGCGAGCTATGACAAGCCTCCAGTAACCTAGAACGCAATTCAGACGGTACCCAGAGCTGCCAAGCGTGATCCTCTTGAACCACATCACCCGTCATAAAACCTGTACGTCTGTACACAAACCCGTCCGAAATTACTAAATCTGGTAGTTCGTCTTTGTTTTCAGTCACTGTTTTCCTCAATTCCTCATATTCTTCCGAAGAAAAAGCTGGGGAACTGAGGTCAACATCAAGTGATCTGTCTACCGGTCCTATCTCTTCCAGATACATGCGAGAAAGGGCATCCGGCACCACATTTTGTGAACCTTTTCGGTGTTCAATATTAAAGTTGTAAGCTTGAAGTTTTAAACTCCATCTGGCTAATCTTCCAGACAAGTCTTTTTGGTTCATCAACCACTTCAAGCTCGCGTGATCCGTAATTATTGTAAAAGGTAAACCTTCCACATAAGGACGGAACTTCTTCACGCTTAATACTGCAGCGTAACACTCAAGCTCAGTGACACTATAATTTTTTTGAGCCTTATTGAGTTTTGCTGACATAAATGCTATCGGATGCTCACCCTCTTCATCATCCATCTGGAAGAGAACTCCTCCCACCCCTTGCGTAGATGCGTCACATTGAATATAAAAATGTTTGTTGAAGTCCATATTACTAAGCACTGGTGCCGAAGAAAGACTGCGCTTCATCTCTTCAAAGGCGTGCTTAGCTTCGTCAGTTAGCGCAAATTTCTTCATTTGGTCTTTCTTGAGACAGTCATGCAGCGGAGCTGCTATTGTCAAATAGTCCCTAATGAATCTACGGTACCAGCGTGACATCCCTAGAAACCGTCTTAACTGTTTTGGCGTTCTAGGCTCCGGAAACTCGTCAATCGCAGCCACCTTCTTGCTATCGCTCCTGATGCTCCCGTCCCCGACAACATAACCCAGATACCTCACCTCTTTGTACCAAAATTTGCTTTTCTCCACATTAATTGTGAGTTTAGCATCCCGCAGACATTCGGCCACCCGATCCAGCAGTGCAAGATGTGACTCGAAACTGGCAGAACACACCAGAAGATCATCGAGGTAGACAAAGACATGTTCCCTAAGTTCAGCGGGTATGACTTTGTCCATCAGCCTACACATTCGCTGCGCGGCATAGCACAGTCCGAACGGCATTGAAGTAAACTGATATAACGGCCGTCCTGGAACTGTGAATGCCGTCTTACCTCTCGACTTCTCTTCTAATGGTATCTGCCAGAACGCATCCTTCAAATCGATCGCACTGATGAAGAGAGTGTCCTGAAGTCTGGCAAGGATGCCCTCAATGTGAGGTAATGGGTATGCGTCTTTAATTGTTCGTTCATTTAGTTTCCTAGCATCCAGGCATAGTCGGTTTTTAGTTCCTTTTCTTACCAAAGACACTGGAGAGCTCCAACTGCTGCATCAGTTGCTGAATCACAGGTGAAATGGGGTAGTGGCGTTGTTTTACTGGAAGATGCTCATATACCACTTCTATCACGTGCTCTTCCATGTTGGTTCTCCCGAGACCCAGAACAGCACAAGACGGGAATCTCGCTTTAACCTTCTCCAGTGCTACCTCTTGCTCTTTGGTAAGAATGTGTAGGTTCGTATCGAAAGTCAGGTCTGAAGATGTCTGTTTAAGTTCACTTACAGACGCTGAACTGGTTGCGTCAACCCCTACACGTGTACATTTACTAATTACTGACAACCAAAAGGTTCGCCAGAAGTCAACCCCAAAATAAAATTCTTGTTGTAAAGCGGGAACTATGAGAAACTCCATATCCCTTGTCAAACCTATCACAGCGGTTTCACCTTCGTTTGCAGTCCTGACTTTCTGCCCCTGTATCGGAATGACTTGTCTGTTTCGTGTTTTAATGAATTCTAAAGCACCATTTTCGATACAGTTAGCAGAAGCACCTGAATCCAGCAATGCATCCACATCTTCACCGTCCACCTTAGTTTTAGCGAAAAATCTATTATCACCTTCCAGCGTCACAATGGCAGAGACTAAAACTTTCTTAATTTTCTTCATAATTTGTCTCTTTGCCCTCATCTTCGCTATCTTATCGAAGTTCCGTTTTTTTCTGCCGAGTACAACCTCACTTAAACAGATTTTCTCCCTCACAGCTTCGTACTCGACCTTACGCTGGTGTAAAGGTTTAATTGGACGACCTATCGGGCTATGGCTGCGGATCACTGGATCCTTCCTCTGTAGAATCCTTACAGGTTGGCCGGGGACTCCTCCTTTAATGCAGAGATCCCCGTATTCCCTGCAGGATTCGCGTTTCCCGGACGATACTCACAATAAGATACATCACTATGACACACAAAACACGTCATACCGTGGAATGCCGAGTTACACTTCGCGTCAAGCCGGTTTTTCTTAAAGTGATCCCCGGGCATTCCACAACTAAAACACAAATTTAAATGGAACGGCGACTGACAAAATACCTGGTTTACAGTTGGACTATTACTAATAGGACGAGGCACAGACATATATGGACGCGGACCTGAAGGACTTGATACCTGAGGAGGTCTCATGAAATCCCTTCTTTGGGGTACGTTTAAATTGGGCCGCTGAGGAGCCAGAGCCTCCACACTAATTGAAGGTTCTCCCTCCTGACGCTGCAACCCCACCTCGCTAACCTGCCTTGCCTTTGCTCTACTTTCTTTAATCAATTTTTCAGCTCTTCTGCACTCGGTGCAGAACTCCTTTAAAGAACTGACCTTACACGCGAAAGTCAGGCTAGCGAAGTTTGCCCTTAAATTGGCTCTTATTATTGAAATTAATTACTCCTCAGGAATCTTTTTCCGCAGCCTGAAGGTGAGATTATGGATCTTAGCATAAAAATCTTCAAAGCTCTCACCTACTTGTTGTTTCCGATCCATAATCTCCCTTATTATTTCGTAGTCGGAGTCTGCAGATCGGAAGTTGCTTAGCAACTCTCCTTTCAATTCTTCATATCCGAAGTCTGGGTCACTCTCATGATCCTCCAGCACTCGCCAATGCCACTTCGCGGCAGCTCCGGTGACCAGGCAGTGGAACCTCAACGCTACTCGGGGATATTGTCGGGCCCTGGAACGATGTGTGACCCAGCTCTTGCCGCGTTGCATCTGTCCCTGCTGCATCATCATTGCCATCATCTGATTCAATTGATCAGAATCAGACGATGCAGCAGCGGCAGACGATGTTAGGCCACTCGGCCCTGCAACCCCACGCTGCGGTTCCACACCCTGCCCCTCTTGCTCCGACATCTCTATTATTTTTTCTAGTTTGGCCGAGAAGCTACTAATGCTGACGGTCAAACTACTGGACTCCGACCTAGCCTCTTCACTATTACGAGGTCGTCCAAACACTAAGCTAACGCACTTGCTGAAATAGTCTAGTCTGAATAGTCTAGGGACAAAATCAACTTTTCTTTCTATCCCAGTATCTATCTGGTCGAGTACTGAACCTACTATTTGATTTTCAAGAGCCCTACTAACGCTTCTAGTAATGGGTCTCCTAGGCTCAAACTCACGCTCGCGTTCCATACACCGAACACTCACTCAATCAAAGAATTTTATTCACACTCAGTCACAAAACTCACACTAAGGGGAAACTAATATAAAGAACAAGAAATTTGGAATAATGGTAATCGGAAAGGAAGTAAAAAAAAACAAAGAATGCAAAATAATAAAAAAACCTAAAAAATTCAAAAAAATATTTAAAAAAAATAAAAATAAAAAGCAAATTAAAAATGTAATTCAAATTAGTTACTAAGAAAAAAAACTGAAATTTAAAAGTAAAAGTAATAATAAAAAAAATAACAAAAAAAATAATAAAAATATAATAGAAAAAATAAATAATAATTTTAAATATGAAATAATAAAATAAATGAAAAGAAAATAATAATAAAAAAAATATGTCACAAATGGAATTATATGAAATATTAAAACAATAAAATATAAGTAAGAGAGAAAAAAAAAATCAATAATGAAGAAATAATAAAAAAAATTTATTTATTTCAATAAATGTGTTTTAGGCTGATGTGTGTGGTGTTAACCCAGGAGGCATTCAACACCTGAGCATTGTTGTCCTAATAGTCAAGTAACAGTCAGCTAAAATATCCCAAAATCCCCCAAATAGTCTGTCTATGCTACAATTCTGGAACGTGGCACAACTGTAATTCAGTCTTAACTAAAGTTAGGTTGCCACGCCCCCTTGTAACATTTAACCCCCTTGAGTATACTGGAGATTCGCCTCACAAACACTACCGTTAAAAGTTTTAAAGTTGGTAGCGAATCTACCAGCAATTCACCTGTCGAAAATCCCAGTGAAAAGTCCTGCGACTGGTACCACTTACGAAAACACTAGTGCCTTGCTAAAGGAACCCAGTCGCAAAACTTTACACAACATAAAATTGTAGCAACTCCAGCTTCTGCCCAAAACAATTAGTGTTGAAACTGTTTAGTTCGAAGCAGAAACTGGCGTTGCCACCCTGTCCGAACACAAAAGGAAAAGAAATAGAAAAGTAAAAAGCAAAAATGAAACTCAAATTAGAAGACAGACAAAATTAATAAATGAAACTAAGAAGGATAAAAATAAAATGTTGGAAATAATGAATCGTTGGGCGCCATTTCTGTTGTGAGCTAAGTTAGGGTGGCGTGGCACGGTGGCAGCGGCTATGCTCGCCGGCAATATGGGGTGGTTTCTTGCCACCCTACCCACAACAGAAAAAGAAAAAAAAATCGTGCCGTTATTTTTTTAAAAGAAGA
Source organism: Thecophora atra (assembly GCA_937620795.1). Lineage (NCBI taxonomy): Eukaryota > Metazoa > Arthropoda > Insecta > Diptera > Conopidae > Thecophora > Thecophora atra. The sequence goes on from OW569398.1 coordinate 33,391,651, forward strand.
GGAGCAGATAGGGGAAGGATATGGAAGGAAGTAAAACAAAACAATAGTCACAATCACCTATGATTCCTAATGGGTCATCTCAAGCTAATCCTTTTACTCTCAGAATTACCTAATCATAAAACCAATCATTCAATCACCCAGTCTCAGCCAGCACTATTCACCTAAACAAACAGAATACATTCAACCTATAACCCACCAGGAATCTCATACACCCTAGCACAATACAACCTACGTCATCGTCCGTCTGTGAGCCGCCCACCCCGTCTGTAACCTTTTTAAGTTACAGCCATGAACCGCACTTGGCTCAAAGTGTGCCGCGGTTCCCTTATTTCTTTATCTGTCCAAGTAACTGTTAGTATGTTTGTGTATTCCATAATGTCCGTCATGTCTGTCTGTATACCAGCACATCAGCCTAAATAGTAGTGATTAGCAACACATAATCCCTAGTTTTGTCTTCACAAATATAAAAAAAACTAACGCTCTCTTTATATTTTTTTTCTTTTTTTTTATTCTCTATAACAACTCTTAAAATTGTGTTTTAAAAATTTACAAAAATTATTTAATTAGTTCAATTAAGTGTTACTAATTTTTTTTTTACATGTATAAAAATATCCCAATTTAAATCATAATCAAATACATTCATTACAATAAAAAAACTTACTAGGTTCCAGGCTGAACTTACTAGGTTCTGGCGCCACCTTGCAGCCCCGGACCTGTAATGAAAGAAAATTTTTGTTCCTAGTTTTTTTTTTTTCTTCTTTCCTTTATATCCCAAATATTAATTTAAACATATATGATGTACACAAAAAGGTAATGTAATTTAAAATTCTACAATAATTGTAAATTATTATAATAACAAATAAAAAAAAATGGTTTTAATGATAATATTAAGCTAGTGTAGACGGCAACACTGTTTCTGTTCTACGATGCTGCTTGCTGCTCAGTTTTCGCTATGTACTTGCTTGTTTTCATGTTTGAATTGTTGATTTTGTTTAATGTTGATATAAGTTCTAATGTTGTTGTTGTTGCTGTTTTACATATATAATTTATATGTAATTCTCAAATTGTCAACTTGTAACACTTGTAACGTGGTTGTTCTATTGATGTTGATTTATTACTTGTTTTGTGCTCACTATGTAGTAGTTTTCTATGTACTTTTTTTTTTTTATGTGATTGTTATTTATATTGTTTATTTCCAAAATATTTTTGTGGTGCAAAGTATTGATGTGGCTGTTTTGCTTGTTATATTATTGAAATGTATTCATGAATTAATGAGTTCTGTTCACTTTTTTTATATATATTTTTTCTTTCTTTTATATGCATATATGTAATTCGATTGTATGTACACTAATTAGCGGAAATTTATGTTTGGTGTATTTATTTATTTGCGTAACTTTTCTGGTATCTCTCTTTTTTTTGTTTATGTAAATATAAGTTGTAGTTGTAGTTTTTATGTAAATATAATTTTTATATTATATGTCTGTGGAGTTCTGGCGCCAATCCGCCACAATTTGGCGCACTTTTTCTTTATGTGATATTAGAGCACTTTTATGTCTACGTGTTTCTTTTTTTTTGTTTTTTTTTTTTTTTCTTTTGTGTTCTCTATCAACATTTAACTTTTAACATGTTTTTTTTTTTTTTTTAGTTTTTGCGATCACTTAATTTGTATTTGCCTTTTTTCAAACTCGCTTCTCAAAACCATCCGACATTAACATCCTTTCAACATCCTCCTTCTTTTTTCAATCTTCCTCCTCCCGTTCCGATTCCCATCCTTCCAATCTTTTCCAATAATTCCCCCTTCCATTCACAATTCCCACTTTCCCTAATTCCCTGTTCAATCACACTTCCATTCACACCTTCCACAATCACCTTTCCACACAAATCATTCAACCAGGAGACTTAGGGTCTTGCTGTGAGGGGAAATCTTGATGGTTTATTTTTTTTTTTTATATATACCAAAACAACCATATTTGTACATGCAACAACTAAACAAAACAGTAACATCTATTAACAACAGAGACAAAACATACTATTGCTAAAATCTCTCCTCTGGTTTAGGAGATATGTCAACACGGTCTGCCACTACAAATAATAAATATAATCCAGCTTGTCGTAAGATATTAAATCTATTCCTATAAAATAAGAAATATTTACAAAATAAATATTTATATCATTTAAAAAATCATATAATGAATATATAAACTTGAACCATTCAATAACCCTTTGATTTAAAACAAACAGGTGTTGAACATAAAATAAAACTAGTAAAGGTGTTGTCTACAGCCGGGCTGTAGCCGAAATACCCTACACCTTAAAGCTGCATATATACTCGTATATATATTTAGAAGTGGTGCGATATAATATACTCGTATATATATACAATATATATATATTATATATCTAATAATAAATATACAATATATATATAATAATAATAATAATAAAAACAAAAAATTTTTTTTTAAGTGGGCGGATCACGCCCATATTTGGCATATTAACTGGAAGCATTAGTCTAAACCTACATATAAAATTTTCTTATCTTCTCTCAAAAAGTGATGCTGATATGGCCTTCTTTATTAGGCAAAACAGAGGTACCTGCACTGTCGATATAAAAAGTAGGCGTGGTCCTTGGGCGATTTTGCCCATTTTCAATACGAAACACCCCAACATAGCAACGAATATTTTTGCCAAATTTCATTTTGAAATCTTAATCCGTTCTCCTGTGATCGTGATTTCAACGGACAGACAGACAGACGGACAGACATCGTTATTTCAATTTCGGTGGTGATGCTGATCAAGAATATATATACTTTTCCATACCTATTTTGTCTAGTTCTATGCGTTACACACTCCGGTAGAAAGTGAATATACCCTCAACCTTAAGGTGTTACTCACTCTAAATGATTGAAAATAATCATTTCCATGAGTTCGAATTATTGAAACTAAGATTGGTAACCCTAAAGCCCCTTCACATACTCTGAGGGTAAAAAAAAATTATGCTAAAAAATATTTTATAATTATAAGATGTCAAAAATATAATTAATAATATAAAGTCACCTAATACTATATATTCTAACCTTAATAATATAGTTAGTAAATGTTTTTTATTTATTGCAAAAACTAAAATACCAGAAAAAACAATACTTAAAGATAAAATTATAGACAAATTAAACATTTGTTTAAATAGTTTAATTAAAACAATGGTCTTGTAAATCATAGATAAGAGCTTCTTTTTAAACTTCAAGAAAAGGTAACCCTAACATTAATCTCCAAAATTAATATTTTAAATATACTATTTCTTGAAATTATTCTAAGTTTTATTTTTCTAATATCTCTAATTTTAAATACAATATTTATATCAATAAAACATCCTTTAGCTTTATGGGTAGTATTATTAATACAAACTCTATTAGTTTGTTTATATTCTGGGCTCTTAACTTATAGATTTTGATTTTTTTATATATTATTTTTAGTTTTTTTAGGGGGTTTATTAATTTTATTTATTTATGTTGTTTTTCTTGCTTCAAATGAAAAATTTAGATTTTCATTAAAACTTTATTTAAATACTAGAATTGCTAAAAAATTAGCTTGTTTAGTTAGTTTATTTATATTCTTAGACAAAATAATTATATTTTATTCAAATATAAATCTTGAAATAGAAAGTTTAAATAACTGACACTATTTGATAGAAATTTCGATTTCTTTAAATAAAGTATATAACTTTCCTTTAAGTAATATAAATATTATATTAATATTATATTTATTAATAACTTTAATTGTTGTAGTAAAAATTACTAATTATAAAAAAGGCCCTCTTCGAAAAATAAATTAATGAATAAACCTATTCGATTATCTCACCCTCTTATTAAATTTATTAATAACTCTTTAGTAGATCTTCCAACTCCCTCAAATATTTCAATATGATGAAACTTTGGGTCGTTATTAGGTTGATCTTTAATAATAAAAATTTGAACCGGATTATTTTTAGCAATATGTCATACTGCTAACATTAATATAGCCTTTGATAGAATATAGATAAACCATATTTGTCGAGATGTCAATTATGGGTGACTACTTCGTACAATACACGCAAATGGGGCTTATTTCTTTTTTATCTGCATTTATTTACATATTGGACAAGGGATATATTACAGATCCTTTATTTTTACTCCTACTTGAATAGTTGGAGTAATTATTTTATTTTTAGTTATAGCAACAGCTTTTATAGGGTATGTTCTTCCTTGAGGACAAATATCTTTTTGTGGGGCTACAGTAATTACAAACTTATTATCTGCAATTCCTTATGTAGGAGGAATCTTAGTCCAATGAATTTGAGGGGGGTTTTCTGTAGATAATGCAACATTAACTCGATTTTTCACATTCCACTTTATTTTACCTTTTATTATTTTATCACTTACTTTAATTCATTTATTATTTTTACATCAAACAGGATCAAATAACCCGATTGGATTGAATTCTAATATTGATAAAGTTCCCTTTCACCCTTATTTTACATTTAAGGATATAGTAGGGTTTATTATTTTAATTATACTATTAATTTTATTATCTTTAGTTAATCCTTATTTACTAGGAGACCCAGATAACTTTATTCCCGCTAATCCCCTTGTAACTCCAGTTCATATTCAACCCGAATGATACTTTTTATTTGAATATGCAATTTTACGATCTATTCCTAATAAAATAGGAGGAGTTATTGCTTTAATTTTATCTATTGGAATTATTATAATTTTACCATTTACTTCAAAAAGAAATTTTCGAGGAATTCAATTTTATCCGTTAAATAAATGTTTGTTTTGATTTATATTAATTACTGTAATTTTATTAACTTGAATTGCGGCATGCCCAGTAGAAGATCCTTATATTATATTAGGACAGATTCTAACTGTAATTTATTTTTCTTATTATTTAATTTATCCTCTAGTTTTAAAAGTTTAAGATAAAATTTTAAATTAGTCAATGAGCTTGAATAAGCTTATGTCTTGAAAACATAAGATAGAAAAATAATTTCTATTAACTTTACTAATTACAATTCACAATAATAATCTAATTATATAAATTTTTACCCCAATAACAAATATTAAATAATTTAAGGAAAAGGGAAGAAAGCATTTTTAAGCTAAATATATCAACTTATCATAACGATATCGTGGGATAGTCCCCCGTGTTCAAATGTAATGTAAAAATGTTCAATTTTAAATAGAACAATAAATTTATTAAATCTTCCCCTATAAATATTAAACAAAATAATATTCTTATAAACAAAATTCTTGAATATTCTGCTAAAAAAATTAATGCAAACCCTCCTCTTCTATATTCTACATTAAACCCTGATACTAACTCTGATTCTCCTTCTGCAAAATCAAATGGTGCCCGATTTGTTTCAGCTAAAGAAATTCTAAATCAAACCATTGCCAAGGGAAACAAATAAATTAAAAACCACATGTTAAATTGAAAATTATAAAATATTATTAATTTATACCCCCCTATTAAAAAAAATCATGGATAACAAACTTAGAGCTAATCTTACTTCATAAGAAGTAGTGTGAGCAACAGCTCGCAAGGAACCTAAAAGAGCCTAATTAGAGTTAGAAGATCATCCTGCAATTATTATTGAATAAACACTTATACTAGTACAGCATAAGAAGAATAAAACTCCTAAATTAAAGGAAAATAAATTAATTAAATATGGGTAACATAATCATAATAATAAAGATAAAAATAATGAAAATACTGGGGAAAAATAATAAAGTAAATAATTTGAAACTCTGGGAAAAGTTTGTTCTTTAGTAAATAATTTTACTGCATCACTAAATGGTTGAGTAAGACCAGCAATTCCTACTTTATTAGGACCTCGACGAAGTTGAATATACCCTAAAACTTTACGTTCTAGTAAAGTTAAAAATGCAACTCTTACTAAAACACAAACTAATAAAATAATCACTCTAATGAAAGACATATATATATCGTACATAAAAATATACTATTTGTAAAATTTACATAAATAAATTCTAAATCTATTGCACTTATCTGCCAAAATAGCTAATAATATTCTAAATATAAAATATATTATTTATACATTTGGTCCTTTCGTACTAAAATGAATTAATAATTTAAAGACAAAAACCGACCTGGTTTACGCCGGTCTGAACTCCTATCATGTAAGAAATTAAAAGTCGAACAGACTTAAATTATAAGCTTCTGCACTTAAATTTATCTCTTAATCCAACATCGAGGTCGCAATCTCTTTTATCGATTTGGGCTCTCCAAAAAAATTACGCTGTTATCCCTAAAGTAACTTAATTTAATAATCTTTATAAAAGGATCAAAAAATCATACATTAATGAAAAACTATATAAAAAGTTATATAAATTTTTATATCACCCCAATAAAATAATTACTACTATAAAAACAAAATAATTCTTAAAAATTTAATAAATAACAATTACAAAGATTTATAGGGTCTTCTCGTCTTTTAAATAAATTTTAACTTTTTTACTAAAAAATAAAATTCTATATTTATAAATGAAACAGTTAATACCTCGTCCAACCGTTCATACAAGCCTTCAATTAAAAGACTAATTATTATGCTGCCTTTGCACAGTCAGAATACTGCGGCCATTAAATATTCATTGGGCACGTTAAACCTTAAATTAAATTCAAAAGGACATGTTTTTGTTAAACAGGCGGGCCGAGTTCCTTATTTATAATGAAAAATATATACTAATTTTATCATAATACCTTATTAAATAACATTATAAACAATTTTTTTATAAAAACTTAAAGAATAAATAAATAATTATTTTATAAATTAAATTATAACAAACTTTAAATAGATAGCTATTTTTAAGCTTAATTTATTTAAATTATTACTTTCTTATAAAATTATATTTTATAGCTTATCCCATAAAATATTAAATATAAAATTATTAAATTTTAATAAATAAATTCAATAAATTTTATATTTTAAATTAAATTTATTTCTAAAAAAACTAGATATCTTTAAATCCGAATGATTTTTTATCTCTAATAATCTATTTAAAATAATTATTCCACATTAACTTTAATAAATTATTAAATCCCTTAAATTCGAGAAATATATAATAAATACATTTTATTTAATAAACCCTGATACACAAGGTACAATAAATCAAATTTTCTTAAAAATTAAACATTTTTCAAATATTTCAATATTCATATTCATTACTAATAAACTATAATAAAATTTATTTTTTCTATATCTATACTAAAACTAAAAAATATATAATTATTTTTAATAAAATATTTAACAATCAAATTTAATTAATAAACAAATTTTATCGATTTATATTGATTTGCACAAAATCATTTCAATGTAAATGAAATACTTTACTAAATAAGATTTAAATCGCATTCTAGATACACCTTCCAGTACATCTACTATGTTACGACTTATCTTACCTTAATAATAAGAGTGACGGGCGATGTGTGCATATTTTAGAGCTAAAATCAAAATTTTATTCCCTAAATTTTTACTATCAAATCCAATTTCTTTATTTTTTTCATAAATAAATTCAATAATAAATTAATTGTAACCCATTTCTTCTTAAACATAAGCTACACCTTGATAAATTATAAATTTGTATAAAAATTATTGAAAATTAAAATTCTTTTAAAATCTTCTGATAACGACGGTATATAAACTGATTACAAATTTAAGAAAGGTCCATCGTGGATTATCGATTATAGAACAGGTTCCTCTGAATAGACTAAAATACCGCCAAATTTTTTAAGTTTCAAGACTATATCTACTACTACACTAGTATAAATTTTACATTTTCAATAATAGGGTATCTAATCCTAGTTTAATACAAAAATTTGTAAGCTTCAATTACATTTTTTAAATAATTTAATAAATTAAAAATTTCACTTAATTAATTTATCTTTATATTATTGATATAATTATATTTAACTTTATCTTTTTTAATTTTAATATATAATATATTAATTATAATTAATTATTTAAATAAAATAATTATACTTATAATACTTATAAATAATTATAATTAAGTGTGAAGGAAGATACAGAGTTGATGCATTTTATAACAACTACGGAAGGAACACGCTAAAAGTAATCATACCAAAACTGCTTAATGAGTTACCAAGCGACCTAATTAATATTGAATCTGTAATTAGGCGAAAAAGACTTATAAAAAATCATATAATGCATAACACAAACTGAAGGAGGTTTTCTTTTTTTCTTTTTCATCGTGTTCTTGTCTCTCTCATTGTTTACATTTTAAACTGCTAATTAATAATTACTAATTCCAATACTATTCTGAATTGTAATTCTAAACCAATATTGTAACCACGATCATGTAATTTATAATATGTTCATATTTTCCGCAGAAAAAAAAGCCCATTAGGATTAGTGGGATATACAAAATATCAATGGAAATTGTAACACTTTTTTGGAATAAATAAATAGATATAAATAAATACATATACATAAATAAAGATTATATAATATATTAATATTGCATATAAACAAAAAAAATAGGAAAAATCTTGTTTTTAAATGATTTTTTTATTTTAATAGAATTAGGAAAATTAATTATATAAAAAGTTTATTAAATTTATTTGTTTTAATGAATTGCCTGATAAAAGGGCTATTTTGATAGAATAGATTATATAGTTTGTATATTCATTATTGAACCATTACATAAAATTTAAAATATAAATTACATTATAACGAGTTTTGTTCCTTAGGCTGGGATAAAACTCACTCTGTCCAGAGTTCGTTAAAGGGGTCTCGCAACCCTCTAACATACAACGTATTTCCGAATTACTCACGACTGTCTTCGCGACTGTCTAGCACTGACTCTGTAAAGATCTCAGCTCGGACGTTGTTTATCGTATTTTTAATTTTTATTATTTTATTATTATTCATTTAACAATTGTTATACTTATATTTAATGCTTATCAATTTTTATAGCTAATAATACGTACAATGAAGGGGGGGATAGAGTATCCCGCAGCAGAAGCACCTACTCAAAGCACCAAAGGGAGACGCGGTGGTTGGTAGGAAGTTCAACAACTTCCTGGCAGAAGGCCTTGATTTGCGGAAGGCGGGAGGTTAGAGTGATAGCAAAAGTGCTACTCGGCAGATGGCCTTAAATTTATTCGGTGATGTCAGAGCGTCCACCAACAAAAAGTCTCTGGTTTGGTACCTTGTGTAGGTGCCCTACCTAGTTGTTGTACAATTATTTTTGCACAACGGAGACCGAAGTCGAAAGCCACTGTTATTTCTGTGACTGAGGCCGAGGCCGAAAGAGCTGGAGGGAGGGAGGGGAAAGGGATCCAAAAAACACAAAGACTTTGCAACTTCTGCAAACGACTTTGATCGGTTTCCAACTCTCAAAATATTTTGCAGTTTGCGCATCCTATACGTGGTATGATGATTAAACTGTTTGAGAATTCAAACGTCTGATTACGAATCAGCAAGAAAGCAAAAGCGAATAAAATGGTTTTGCTTGCTGACGTATGTTAGCGCCTTCGAAACCCGTACTTGGCGGATTTCGTCGTTTGTTTAATATGATGCTTTCTCGATGTTTTTATTTGTTTATAATTTATTTCTATTAATCTACTTCAATATGAAAATAGAAAACATAGTTAAAGAATAAAAAAAAGAATATAAAAAAATTGCCGCTGTTCGGTTTTGAACCGGCTTCCCTCGTGTTGGGATTTTTATATGGAATCTCAGAGAGCAGTGTTTTGTTTATAATAAAAAGAATTGTAACATGGCATTAATTATGCCTGTTACAGCATTTTATAGAATTAAACTATTCTTAAGATATCAAAAATCTTTGTGCTTCGTACACTAAAATGTAAAAAGGTAAGCTAAATAAGCTAATAGGTTCATACCCTATATATAAAAGGAAATCTTTTTTTTTTTAATAATAAATTTTACTAGGATTTTTTTTTTAAGTATTTTAATAACAGGGATTATGATTACTGTATCATTATTGTCTTTTATCCCTATAATAAGATCTAATAATTTGATATCGTCCGAAGCTTCTTTGAAATATTATTTGTCTCAGTCATTAGCTTCTGTTGTTTTATTATTTTCGGCAATTTTGTTTTTCATAAATATTAATAGAAATAATATAAATGTATTTATTATTTCATTTATTATTTATTATTTCATTAATAATATTTTCTGCTCTTTTAATGAAAATAGGAGGAGCTCCATTTCATTTTTGTCTTTCTTCAGTAATAGAAGGTTTGTCTTGAATAAATGGTCTTCTTTTGCTTACTTGAAAAAATATTGCCCCATTAGTATTAGTTTCTTATTTTTCTTTCAATTGGCTGATCAATTTAAGAGTGATTCTTTCTACAGTTGTAGGGTCTTTAGGGGGTTTAAATCAAACTTCTCTTCGTAAATTAATGGTTTTTTCTTCAATTAATCATTTAGGTTGGATAATTATAGCTATTTGTTTAAACGAAACTATATGGTTGATTTATTTTTTTTTATTGTATTCTTTTTTATCAATAGTTATTTTATTATTTATTAATGAGATAAATATTTCCCATATTAATCAGTTGTTTAGTTTTATTAATTATTCTTCAGAATTTAGGGTTTTATTTATTTTTAGATTTCTTTCCTTAGGGGGGTCGTCCTCCTTTTATTGGTTTTTTTTCTAAATGAATGGTTATTTATTGTATACTGAGAAATTTATATATTTTTACAACCTTAATTTTAGTGTTAACTGCTTTACTAACTGTATTTTTTTATTTACGGCTAGCTTATAGATCTTTAATATTAAATTCATTTGAATTTTCTGGTATATTTATTAAAACAAGAAGTCATTAAGTTTCTTTTTATACCCTACATCCGAAGGAATGAGGGTATATTCACTTTGTGCTTCCGTGTGTAACGCATTAAAGGAGGCGTGGCAGGTATGGAAAAGTATATATATTCTTGATCAGTGTCACCTCCTGAGTCGATTTAGCCATGTCCGTAGTCTGTCTGTCTGTCTGTCTGTCTGTGGAAATCACGATTACAGGAGAACGAATGAAGCTATCGCGATGAAATTTTGCACGTATATTCTTTGTCATCCGAAACTCTGTGGGATTGAAAATGGGATAAATCGGTGCAGCGCCACGCCTACTTTTTTAACAAATACTAATTCTTTTAACAATATTTCAACTTGTAGACTTAGTTTTGAGCTTCAATTTTGTTTCCGAATACATCGGTACAGGTAGATTAAATTTTTAAAAAAAATGGGCGTGTCCGCCCACGAACATATGACATTGATATAAACCGCAATTCCAGAATAACGGTTGGAAGAATTGACTTGAAATTCGGACTATTTAAATAAATCGGAAATATGTATAAATATGTATAATAAAGGTTGCTGGGATGTAGGCTATATAAGCTTCGGTCTGACCGAAGGTACCCTTACTAGTTCTTTATTTATATTATTTTTTTCTCTTTTTGGCTTTTTATTGGTTAGACTACTATATTTATACCCTACACTTTAAGGTTGAGGGTATATTCACTTTCTACCGGAGTGTGTAACGCATAGAACTAGACAACATAGGTATGCAAAAGTATATATATTCTTGATCAGCATCACCACCAAAATTGAAATAACGATGGCTGTCCGTCTGTCCGTCTGTCTGTCTGTCTGTCTGTCCGTTAAAATCACGATCACAGGAGAACGGATTAAGATTTCAAAATGAAATTTGGCAAAAATATTTGTTGCTATGTTGGGGTGTTTCGTATTGAAAATGGGCAAAATCGCCCAAGGACCACGCCTACTTTTTATATCTAGAGTGCAGGTACCTCTGTTTTGCCTATTAAAAAAGGCCATATCAGCATCACTTTTTGAGAGAAGACAAGAAAATTTTATATGTAGGTTAAGACTAATGCTTCCAGTTAATATGCCAAATATGGGCGTGATCCGCCCACTTTTAGTTTACATAGGTCATGGAGGGTTTTACATGGAATGTATTGAAAACTATATAAGTTTCCTGAATAATGGTGTACATAATATTGTAGTTTGCGAACCAATAATATTCTGTTGGGGAAAAAATGGGCGGGCCAAGCCTCTTTTTTACCCATCCAGTATTGCAATATATTTTTATACCCTACACGTAAATTTTGAGAGTAAAGGCACTTAGTACCGGTGTTTGTAACGCACAGAAATAGTTAAGCAGCTATAATTATAGTTTATCTTCCGAATTTGGGCGTGAGCCGCCCACTTTGAGATTACATAGGTCATGGAGTATATATGCAGCTTGAAGGTGTAGGGTATTTCGGCTACAGCCCGGCTGTAGACAAAACCCTTACTAGTTTTTATTTTAGGGCTTTAAGTTAATTAAACTTTTAACCTTAAAAGTTAAGAATATTAGAGAGTCTTTTAATCCTTAGTAAATTTACTCCTCTAGAATTGCAGTTTAGTGTCATTTTTGACTATAAAGGTGATTAAAAAGAATTTTCTTATGGATAAATTTACAGTCTATTGCCTATTTTCAGCCATTTAATCTATCGCGACAATGATTATTTTCAACAAATCATAATGATATTGGAAATTTATATTTTTTATTTGGTGCATGAGCAGGAATAGTAGGAACTTCTCTTAGAATATTAATTCGGATAGAATTAGGTCATCTTGGTTCTTTAATTGGGGATGATCAAATTTATAATGTTATTGTTACAGCTCATGCTTTGTTAAAATTTTTTTTTATAGTTATACCAATTATAATTGGGGGATTTAGAAATTGATTAGATCCTCTTATACTAGGGGCCCCAGATATAGCTTTTCCTCGGATAAATAATATGAGATTTTGAATACTTCCCCCTTCTTTAATATTATTAAGTAGAGTAGTAGAAAATGGAGCTGGAACAGGATGAACAGTTTATCCCCCTCTATCTTCAGTTATTGCTCATGCACGATCTTCAGTAGATTTAGAAATTTTTAGTTTGCATTTAGCTGGAATTTCATCTATTTTAGGAGCAGTGAATTTTATTACTACTGTAATTAATATACGTTCTGTCGGTATATCATTTGATCGAATACCTTTATTTGTTTGGTCTGTTGTAATTACTGCTTTATTATTATTGCTTTCTCTTCCTGGAAAGCAAGGAATAATTTATGCTATATTGTCAATTGGTTTGTTAGGTTTTATTGTCTGAGCTCATCATATATTTACTGTTGGAATAGATGTTGATACTCGAGCTTATTTTACTTCTGCTACTATAATTATTTCTGTCCCTACAGGAATTAAAATTTTTATTTGGCTTGCTACTTTTCACGGTGCTCAGTTATCTTATTCTCCCTCTATGCTTTGGTCCTTAGGGTTTGTTTTTTTTATTTACAGTTGGAGGTTTAACTGGGGTAGTTTTAGCAAATTCTTCTATTGATATTATTTTACATGATACCTATTATGTTTGAGCTCATTATCATTATGTTCTTTCAATAGGAGCTGTATTTGCTATTATGGCAGGGTTTGTTCATTGATTTCCTTTGTTTACTGGATTAACTTTAAATTTATTGTTGTTAAAGGCCCAGTTTGTTGTAATATTTATTGGGGTAAATTTAACCTTTTTTCCTCAGAATTTTTTAGGTTTAGCAGGAATACCTCGACGGTGTTCTGATTATCCAGATTGTTATACAGTCTGAAATTTAGTATCTTCTATTGGATCAATAATTTCTTTATTGGGTATTTTTTTTTTTTAATATAACATATTATTATTAAAATATAAATAATTTTATTTTATGAACTGTTCATTTATAGATAACTATTTATTAATTTATAGTATTTATTTAATAGTTATATTATATATTAATATTTAATAAATACTATTATACTATTTTATATATTATTTAAAAATATAACAGTATTTAATATATTATATAAATATTTATATATTAATATATATATATATATATATATATATATATATATATTATATTAATATAAATTTTATATTTATATATATTGTATAAATATTAATATATATATATATATTATATTTATATATATTATATAAATATTTATATATTAATATATATATATATATATATTATATTTATATAATTATTATATTTATATATATATATTATATTTATATATATTATATAAATATTTATATATTTATATATATGCTGCAGCACCGTCCGTGCACACACCAACACAATTTCTCCAATTTAATCCTTCTTTTTCAAAAAACTCATTTACTTTTTTATATATATCCTTTCCACGAGTTTGACCTTCCAGAGGACGACAAAACAGTATATCTTCATGAATGCTTCCCTCATAAATATATCTTACAAAAAATAACAACTGTGCCATTTTTGAAATGTCTGTCGACTCGTCCAGTTGTATTGCAAACTTTGAGCTGTCTTTAAGCCTATTAAGAAGCTGTTGATCATTGATCATTGCTAATGTCTGAAATTCTTTTGGACACAGTGTCATTTGATAATGGAACTTTACTAATTTCAGCAGCATACTGTTTTCCATGAACAATTTCAGACATTCTTATAGCTGCAGGTAGTAAAAGTTGCTCTTCAATAGTAAAAGGCTATAATTTTTTTGCTATCAAATACGAAACTTCATACGATGCCAATAGATATTTATCATTCAAAGTAACATACTTTTCCAAAGTGTTTTCTTTATTTAATGTTTGCAAAAGACGCTCAAAATATTCTATTGGCTTTTTTGATAACGTTGCATGTTTAGTATTCAAATGCCGTTGCAGTTTTGACGGTTTCATGCTTTCTGCAGCCAAAACTTCATTGCAAATTAAGCACCATGGTTGTTCTTCATTGTTGTGAGAAGAGCATGTGAAGCCATACTGCAAATATGATTCGTCATATTTTCTTTTTTTTGTTTTGCTAGAAGTCGGATTTGAAGCACTGCAACTTGGTCGTAACGGCGTGGCAGACTTATTAGTTGGAATTTTAATTAGCCATTTATCCATGATGGTTAAATAATAATAAATAATTAAACAAAATGTAGTTGAACTTTAACGTAATAATTAAAAACACCAACTGAAAATTACACAGTAAATACACACATGTCACTACGAAGACCAAACTGAAGTACAAATCGTTAGCATTCCCAAAAAGTGAATGACTCATGTGTCACGTTCCATACAACAAAAGCAAAACGTATTCCCGTTGTTGTTATCAAAACAACAACAAATACGCAGAAGCTATAACTATTTCGCCGTTCGTTCGTCTCTGGTTCTGTCGCTACGACGATCGTAAAAATCCAGAATGAAAATTCCTCGAAATAAATACGCAATACACAACTGCACGCCGTGCAAATAATATTGCGCTCTCATAAGGAACACACAAGGACACGCTGTATAATATCTCAGTACTCTGAACGCAACACATAACTGCACGCCAACTTTACAGACAACCGTTTTTTTTCAAAAAATAGTTATAATAAAACTACAATAGTATTTTGTATGATTTTTATTTGTATTTATATTTGTACGTAGTGTGTATACTAATTTTAAAATTTTATTTATAATGATTAAAAAGTATCAGATCTTTGCTACCCCCTTTCAGTAGTCTCGCGACCCCCATGGGGGCCGCGACCCACAGTTTAAAAAGCCCTGTGCTAGAGGAAATAACTAAAAGCAATGGTTTAGCAATCAAAGAGAGTGATGTGACAGATGTACATAGAACAAATAGTAAGAGAAATTGCATGGTGGTAAAATTTGCCACTCTAGAGAAAAAGAGAGATGTGATGAGAAAGCTCGGTGAGAAGCGTATGGCGGAGAAGCGCGGGAGCAACAACAGTCAAAACGGCTCTGATGTTTATATGGTTGATCAACTCACACCTACATATCGCAATCATCTTTGGTTGGCAAAAACTAGGGCTAAGTCAAACAGCTGGAATTTTGTTTGGGTTAGAGATGGGAAAATTCTTGCGAAAAAGAATGGGACCACGAAGGTGGTACTTATAGAATCAGAGGAAGATCTGTACTATATAAAGTAATTTAGTATGTCGTATAAAGCATAATAAAGTAACTTAATTAAATTATGAATATACGGAGCTTTTTGTACCCTTCATTTATTCCAGTAAATCAAAAATGTGTTAAAAACGACCTTTCCTGTGCCTATTTGAATATACGTTCCTTGAGAAAAAACTTCTTACACTTTCTAGCAGAAATGCATTCTATCATCGAAGCTGTTGACGTCATAATATTGGTGGAAACAAATATATCTGATGATGAAATAGATTTGTACAATATTGATGGATTTAAAGCGGAGCACGTTAACAGACAAAACAGCCGAGGTGGAGGAATTGCGGTCTTTGTTAGTGTGGTATATTACACCGACTCAAGAGAAAAACACACCTTGATCATTAAATGATTGCCGATTGAATGTTCAGCTTCGCTTTATTTGTAATTTCATAAACTCAAGCTTAGCAGCGAATAACGGAATTACTAAAACTAGTTTGCGGCAATGTTGCCACTTAGATAAAAATTTATTACAAAATACACATCATGCCCTTCATTGGCTTTGTATTATATGAATATGATATATGTATGTGTGCAATATGTATTATATTTTCAAAATAGAATTAACTAATCTTAACTAATCTTTTTCTTCTATGCTTCAAATTCATTTTAAAATGGGAGTTAGAGTAAATACGTATTGCTAGTCGAAATAACATGTCTTAATATCTAGGGTATGCTTAATATCTAGGGTATGCTTTTAACAATCTTACCATCAATTCGAGGTCTTAATATTTGATAGTAAACGACCCTGTACATTCAACCGGTTCTTACCGTTTCAGCATACACATAAGCACATCTTACTTTGTCTCTTCTTTAATAGTTTTATTTGCTTAGCGTTTTGTATTTCACATGTAAATTTAGTAGAGTTTTAGAATTCAATAAAGACTGTTGTACAACATTTCGCATCATAGAATTAAAATTTTGGTCCTTCGAGCCGGATTAGTATATATATATAACCTTGATTTGACTTTAACACAAAACCGTTTGTCGCGAAAATGATTAAGTTAAATAGAAAACGCGGTTGGGCGAAAGCATACATTTCGCGCACATATGAAGCTGCTCAAAATATTGACGAGACAATTACAGCGGAGGCTTTATCAAATCGCATAAAGAAGTTGGACGATAATTATCAGGAGTTAGTTGAGCTAAGCAAGGAGCTTTATGACTTCGCAGATGAAGAAGACTTCATTGACCCAATAAATGACATCTTAGACTATGAAAATAAGTATTTTTCTGCACACGCAAAATTATCAGTGGCACTGAAGTTCATCCGTAGTTCGGAGGGTGCGCAAAGTGAACCCCCCTGGATGCGCTGGCAACTCAGCAGGCTGCGTTCCTCGAAAAGCTCAATGAAGATAATAGCGGTTTAAATATTCATCTTCCAAAGATCAAAGTCCCATCATTTGCGGGTAATTATCAAGATTGGCCGTCATTTAGAGATCTTTTTACAGGTGCCATCGACTCAAAAGGTGGATTGAGTAATATTCAAAAATTTCATTACCTTAAGTCGTATTTAGAAGGGGATGCTTTGCAATTAATAAAACATCTAGCTTTAACTGAAGGCAATTACCTCGAAGCTTGGGATCGTCTGACTCAACGGAATGATCGAAAGCCGTTAATCATTCGTTCGTTTGTACAATCGTTCTTGAGTTTACCCACATGCAATACGGTAAATTCGCACATGCTACGAAAAATATCCGATGGAGCTGATGAGATAATTCGTGGACTCAATTCGCTTGGTGCAAATGAAAGGGACCCGTGGCTAATACACATTCTTCTGAGTAAGGTTGATGACGAAACAAAAAGAGCATGGGCAGAAGACAGCGTCGCTCAACTAGAGCGCACGTTCGACGAATTCTTGCGTTTCCTTTCTCGGCGCTGCGATGCTATTGAAGCATGTCAATCCAACGCGCGTTCGTCGAACCGTCGTTCTGCTGTGGTGAATTTGGCTAAAGTCGAAGGTACAAAACAGGAGCTCGTTAGCACAGTGCACGAAATTTAAAGGTTTAACTGTATCGGCCAGACGCTTGGTTGTTAGAAATCACAATTTATGTTTCAATTGCTTAAAAGGGTCTCATCAGGTGAAGCAGTGTTCGTCTTCATTTCGATGTCGCATCTGTCGCTCTAATCACCACACATTGCTGCATCACGATGGCCCAATACTCAAATCGGGTGAGCTTCAGATTGCAGCTACTGCTACAAAGAGTCCCGAAACCGACGGGTCCACATCTTCAGTACCAGCCCTTACTTGCACTCATTCTACTGAACAGTCTAAACATACTACTCAAACTCTCTTGCCAAAAGTGCTTGTCAAGACGTTAAACAAGTGGGGAGAATTTATCATTGAATCATTCGTACAGTTACTTGGAAAAAACCGTACCAACGCTCGTGTGCCCATCAAAGGTCTATCATCGCTACATGTAGGCACGACACGCGGCAAAGTTAACCTGACGATGTATTCTCACAATTCAAACAAACGATGTGAATTTGGTTTGCTCATCCTACCAACACTTACAACAGCTTCTCCGGCTCAATCGGTTGATTTTACTACTTCCACCTGGACACAAATAAACAATTTATCACTAGCAGATCCATCGTTCGGTGTCTCAGGTCCGATTGACGTCATCATAGGTGCAGATCAGGCATGGAACATACTTACAGGCGAACAGATGCATTTCGGGAAGAACATGCCAGTTGCGTTGAAGAGCATTTTTGGATGGGTTATCGCTGGCTCACATAGTTCTCTTGATTTCACACAAGCTGAGTACATTGCAAACCATGCGCAAATTGATATCGACGCACTTGTGCGATCATTCATGGAAATGGATGCTTTACAGGTTCCTGCCAAACATGAAAGCAAATTCGACAAGGCTGATCCAGCAGAAATACATTTCTCTTCGACATGTTCCAGGGATACTAATGGCACGTATGTTGTTAACTATCCATTTAAACACAATGTGGAACCTATTGCCGCTACGTTACCACAAGCAATGTCTCGCTTTCATAAGTTGAAAGCTCGATTTCAACGGAACCCGGCGTTGAAACAACAATATGTTGAATTTTTAAATGAATATTTAATACTAGGGCATATGGAGAAACTAGAAGCAGAGGAAATTCACATACCAGCTTCAAAATGTTTTTACTTAGCTCATCACGCAGTATTTAAAGCCGACAGTTCTACGACGAAATGCCGTGTTGTCTTTGACGGCTCAATTAAGGATGCCTCGGGAATTACTCTAAATGATCGCTTGGAGGTTGGGCCTCCAATTCAACGTGATTTGTTTGGCGTATTTCTGCGTTTTCGTCAGCATCGTTTTGTATTCTCTACAGACATAGAGAAAATGTTCAGGGGCGTAAAGGTGGCAGCTGAACATCGTGATTATCAGCGCATTGTCTGGAGGAACGAAACCACATCTCAACTCGAACATTATCGCTTAGCCACTGTGACGTACGGACTTGCATCTTCTCCATTTCTCGCCGTCCGCGTGCTCACACAAATTGCTGAGGATTATAAAGAAGAGTATCCAGTTGGTTCGCGTGTTTTAATGAACGATGCCTATGTAGACGACATTATCACTGGCTGTGATTCACTAGACGAGCTTATTTCATAAGTTGAAAGCTCGATTTCAACGGAACCCGGCGTTGAAACAACAATATGTTGAATTTTTAAATGAATATTTAATACTAGGGCATATGGAGAAACTAGAAGCAGAGGAAATTCACATACCAGCTTCAAAATGTTTTTACCTAGCTCATCACGCAGTATTTAAAGCCGACAGTTCTACGACGAAATGCCGTGTTGTCTTTGACGGCTCAATTAAGGATGCCTCGGGAATTTCTCTAAATGATCGCTTGGAGGTTGGGCCTCCAATTCAACGTGATTTGTTTGGCGTATTTCTGCGTTTTCGTCAGCATCGTTTTGTATTCTCTACAGACATAGAGAAAATGTTCAGGGGCGTAAAGGTGGCAGCTGAACATCGTGATTATCAGCGCATTGTCTGGAGGAGCGAAACCACATCTCAACTCGAACATTATCGCTTAGCCACTGTGACGTACGGACTTGCATCTTCTCCATTTCTCGCCGTCCGCGTGCTCACACAAATTGCTGAGGATTATAAAGAAGAGTATCCAGTTGGTTCGCGTGTTTTAATGAACGATGCCTATGTAGACGACATTATCACTGGCTGTGATTCACTAGACGAGCTGCTAAACATGAAAAACGAGCTAATTGATCTTTTATTGAAGGCGAATTTGAACTTGAGAAAATGGAGTTCAAATTGCTGGCCGCTCCTTGAAGGTTTACCAAGTGATGTTTGTGAGTTCAACCCAATTGCAATCGATTCACAATTGCCTGATTCATCCGTGAAAATTCTTGGTATTCACTGGAGCCCATCAAAAGATGAGTTTCTGTTAATCATACGAGCTCCAAATAACGATCTTATCCCCACAAAACGACTTGTGCTATCGGAAACTTCAAAGATCTTTGACCCTCTAGGTATAGTATCACTTGTTTTTCTTGTTGTTTACAAGAAAAACACTTGTTTTTCTAAAAATATTATTCCAGGAAACCTGGTGCCTCGGATTAGACTGGGACGAACCACTACCACATGAACTTCGCATACGATGGTCTACCTACATGAACGATTTACACAATTTATCACAAATACGCATTCCGAGATACATTGCTACTCCGTTTCAATCAATCGAGCTTCATGGGTTTTCGGATGCTTCTAAGGCCGCCTGCGCTGCAGTCATTTATAGTCGCGTAAACGTAGGAGGCGTTTACCATATAAAGCTAGTTGCATCGAAAACGCGAGTCGCACCGCTGAAGCCAATCTCGATTCCACGGTTAGAGTTGAACGCCGCTTTGCTTCTCGTTAAGTTATTAACACTTATTAAGGATTCGTTGACTGTCTCGATCTCCAACACGTTTTGCTGGACGGACTCCGAAATAGTCCTTCACTGGCTGTCCTCCCCACCAAGAAGATGGAACACCTTCGTGAGTAATCGTACTGCCGAAATTTTGGAACATGCACCCCGACACTATTGGAGGCATGTAAGTTCAGTTGATAATCCAGCGGATTGTGCTTCGCGCGGCCTGCTACCCTCACAGTTGGTAGATCATCAGTTATGGTGGACGGGCCCGAGCTGGTTGTCATTACCAGCGTCCTCATGGCCAAACAATAAGAAGTTTAATCTTGCACCAGCCGATGAGAATGTGTTGGCGGAAGAGAAAAGAGGTAACTGTGTTGGTTTATGTGCTGTGGAATGCGACAATACACTTCAAATATTAAGCGACAAAATTTCCTCCTGGACTCGTTTGACACGCATCGTAGCATATTGCATACGATTTATTCGAAGATGCAGGAAGTCTGATACACACCACACCCAGCCTTTTCTTACTTCGCTGGAACTCGTACATGCTCGAACTCTTCTTTTTAAATGCGCACAGGAAAAGGCCTTTTCTAACGAGTTGAAAAAATTAAAACAATCACAACCTCTGAAGCCAAAATCATCAGTAATTAACCTTGCGCCATTTGTAGATCCAAACGGAATCCTTAGGGTTGGAGGCCGCATTAGACATGCGCATATTAACTATAATATCAAATTTCCGATTTTACTACCAAAGGCGTTTAACATATCTAAATGCATTATCAGACACATTCACGAGACACACCTGCATACTGGCGTTGAGGCTACTTTTGTAATAGTACGACAACAATTTTGGATTTTGGGGTGTAGAAATATGGTTAGAAAGATAGTTTTTGCGTGCAAAACCTGTTTCATGCAACGGAGAGCAAATAGTGTTCAAGTAATGGCAGATCTTCCTCCAACTCGCGTACGACCAAGTCGTTGTTTTCTACATTGCGGTGTTGACTACGCTGGACCAGTAAATTTGAAATTTTCCAAAGGTCGAAACGTAAAACGCTCAAAAGGGTGGTTCGCAATATTTGTTTGTATGTCGGTTAAGGCCATACATCTTGAGTTGGTTAGTGATCTAACCAGTGAGGCCTTCCTTGCTGCGTTTCGAAGATTTATTGCACGCAGAGGTAAACCAACGGATTTGTATTCAGACAATGGTACGACGTTTCATGGAGCTAAACGAATGCTGAATGAATTGCAAGCCATGGCTGCTTCCCAAGTGTACATTGAAGAAGTTTCCAAATCCCTTTCAAATGACGGAATAAATTGGCACTTTATTCCTCCGTCGGCACCACATTTCGGCGGAATTTGGGAAACCGGAATTCGGTCGGTGAAATTACATTTACGTAGGGTGATTGGGGAGACTCTTCTCACTTTCGAAGACTATTACACTGTTCTCACTCAAGTAGAAGCCATACTCAACTCACGTCCATTATGCGCTCTTTCCGATACCGACGTTGATCCGCTTACACCTGCACATTTCCTCATCGGCGAGCCCTATACCAGCGTACCGGAACCTTCTTATCTCGACGTAAAGCTTAACCGCTTGCAGCATTGGCGTCACCTTCAAGCCATGGTGCAGGGGTTCTGGAAACGCTGGCATCAAGAGTATCTCACTTCTCTTCAACAACGGACTAAGTGGCAACATGTCAAAGGCGGGTTCGAGAAAGGAATGGTGGTGGTGCTAAAGGAACCGAATCTGCCGCCATCCAAATGGATTTTAGGACGAATACTGGACATTCACAGAGGTAACGATGGATTCGTCAGAGTAGTAACCATTAGAACCAGGAAAGGTGATTACAGGCGACCTATAACGAAGGTGGCGGCGCTGCCTATTCAGAACGACTGTTCAGCGGGGGCAATATGATAGTAAACGACCCTGTACATTCAACCGGTTCTTACCGTTTCAGCATACACATAAGCACATCTTATTTTGTCTCTTCTTTAATAGTTTTATTTGCTTAGCGTTTTGTATTTCACATGTAAATTTAGTAGAGTTTTAGAATTCAATAAAGACTGTTGTACAACATTTCGCATCAATATTCTTTGATTATTTTCTTGAGTAACAAAATTTTCATTCAAATTATTATTATTCTCCACTAATTCTTCTTGTACGGTGGTTGGTTCGTTGTTACTTTCTTCATTTGTTTTGCCACGTATTTGATCCAAATGTCTTTTTATTTCACGATTAGTGTCTTTCATTACGCACGAGTATGTGCGATAACCGAGTTTCTTCTTGATTATAGAAGGTGACCAACTATCGCGATTAGGATTGGTGTAATCACGTATGTACACATTGTCCCCTTTTCTATATTCATATTCGCGATTACCTTTATGATACTCAATGTTCCTACTTTGCTTTTCTAAAATTGTTTCTCTAGTTGAGGGAGGTTTAAGAAAGCTTAGTCTCGTTTTGAGAGATCGACCTAAAAATAATTTTGCAGGACTTTCACCTGTGGTGCTATGAGGTACATTTCTGTAGTCCATTAAAAAGTTTTGAATGACATCATCCAGATTAAAATTTTTACTCGATTTCACGTTAGCATAAATAGATTTTTTTATAGTTTTAACAAAGTTTTCGGCCTGGCCATTTGTGGCAGGATGCCCAGGTGCTGTTAATATATGCCTAATTCTGTTTTCTTTTAAGAAGACATCGAATTGATCTGAGGTGAACTGTCGACCATTGTCACTTAATAATATGTCGACAAGTCCAAAACGAGAGAATAAGTCTCGAAGACATCTAATTATAAAAGAGCTAGTAATGTCTTTTGTCTTAAAAACTTCAACCCATTTGGAAAAGGAATCTATCACAATGAATAAGTGATAGTTCTGTATAGGTCCAGCAAAATCCACATGAATCCTACTCCAAACAGTATTTGTTGGTTGCCATGGTATCAACGTACATTTTTCAGGACTTGGTTGAAGTTCTTGACAACTTCTACAATTCCTAACTAATTTTTCTATGTCTTTGTCAAGCCCAGGCCACCAAACGTAAGACCTAGCTATGCTTTTAGTTTTCACTATGCCTAGATGAGAACGATGAATTTGTTTCAAAATAGTCGAACGAAGTTTGGTGGGGATTATTGTTCTATAACCCCATAAAAAGCACCCTTTTTCTAAGGTCAGTTCGATTTCTTTGTTCCTGAAGGCCATAAAATGATCCCCATTAAGATACCTAATTGTCCCATTCAAAATGGCGTCGGAGATTTTGGAGAGGATAGGATCTCTTCTGGTTTCTTTGGCAATAAGTTTAAAATCAATTAATAAAGGATTTTCTTTCTCGACATAACATATGTAACTGTTTTCAACAGCGTCTCTTTGACAGGTATATTGAGGCATTCTGGATAAACCATCTGCATAATTCGTTGATCCTTTTTTATATATTACTTCGAAATTAAAACCACTTAAAATAAGAGCCCATCTTTGAAGTCTAGCAGAAGCCATCAATGGAAGTCCTTTCTTTTCACCGAAAATAGTTATGAGAGGCTTGTGGTCAGTATGGAGTATGAAAGGGTTGCCTAACAAAAAATGCTTTAGTTTAGTTACACCAAAAATTATTGCAAGAGCTTCTTTTTCTAAGGTGCTATAGTTTTTCTCACTTTTAGATAATGCACGCGATACAAACGCTATTGGTTTTAAAGACCTATCCGAAAATTTATGTGACAATACAGCACTTGATCAGAAACTATTTCTGACTTCATTAAGTCGTAAGCATTTTGCGCTTTTCTTGACCATACAAATTTTTTATTTTTCTGTAACAGCTCGTATAGAGGAGACATTTTTTGAGCAAAATTTTTTATAAATTTTGAATAATAGTTGACCGTACCAATGAAAGCCCTTAACTCAGTAATTGATTTAGGAACAGGAGCCTTAACAACACTGTCTACGTGATCAGAGCTCTTTGATAATGCATTTTTATCAATGTCAAATCCTAAATAAGTAATTTTATTCTGGAAAAATTTACACTTGTCAACGTTTAATTTGAGACCAGCGTCATTGAGCTTTGTCAAAACTGTTTCAACATTCTTAATATGGTCCGTTATGTTCGCTCCAGTAATGGTAATGTCATCCTGATATACTACTACTCTTGGTATGCCACGTAGAAGAGATTCCATATTTTTCTGAAAAATTGCGGCAGCAGAAGTTATTCCAAATGGCATTCTCTTCATTTTCAACAGTGTTCCACCTTGTAGGGAAGAAAAAATTTCATCAATCCTGGGTAAGGGATATTTAAAATTTTTTAAATATTTATTAATTGTGACCTTATAGTCGCCACATAAGCGCAAATCTCCATTTGGTTTTAAGATGGGTACTATGGGTGTGCCCCATTCAGAAAAATCTACAGGCTCAAGTACGTCTAACTTGATTAACTCTTCTAATTGCTTTCCCACTTTTTCTTTCCAAACCTGTGGTAAAGAACGCGGCTTGAAAAATATAGGCTTGACATTGCTTTCAATGTCAAGAGTAACAGTATAGTATTTATAACTGCCTAACGAATTATCAAAAACTGCGGAGAATTTTCGTATTAAATTATTTTTATATTTTTCGAGATCACCTGACTGGCTTAGAAGATTTATCTGGGTTAAATTGAAATTAAATGCGTTGAGAAACGAACGGCCTAAGACAGGTATTGCATTATTAGATTTTGCGATTACAATCATAATGTTTCTTTTCATACCGCGATATATTACGTTGGCTGTAAATTCGCCTATAACATCGATGATGGTACCACTATAATCAAAATACTCACTAGAACATTCTCTTACTTGTAATTTCCTTTTAAATTTTTTATATAACGAAACCGGAATCAGCGTACAAGGAGAACCAGTGTCACACAAAAGATTGAGGTGAACTCCTTCGATAATAACTGGTAAGCTGTATCGCTTACTATTATGATCAGTAATGCTATAAATAGATGAATTTAATATTTCATTATAATCTGATAATTGATTATCTAAAGTATTAATATTCCTGTTCGAAACCAATTTTATATGTTTCCCTTTACGATGCTGGCTTCTGCATATTGATGCTAAATGTCCAGGTTTACCGCAAGTATGGCATTTATGATTTTTATATCTGCACTCTTCTGTTCGATGGTTTCGCCATCCACAATGTTTCCAAGTTTGCTGATCATTTTGCTGGTTTTGACCTTGACGATATTAGCCGTTATTACGTTTGCCCTTGATCACTTGTTTTACCTGCTGATCGAAACTATTCGGGTTAATATTACCAGCACATTTGATTTCCATAATCATCGCCTTTTTTAAAGCATTGTTCACAGTTATTGTTTCATCTTCTTCACACAGTTTTTCAAATATTGGGTGAGGGAGTCCAATTATAAATTTATCCTTGACCATCGCATCGAGATTCGTTCCAAATTTGCAATTTAATGCTAAACTTTTTACTTTGGCAAACCAATCAGCCACAGACTCACTTGTTTCCTTAATAGCTTCGTGGAATCTTTTTCGTTCGCGATATACTATAGTTGGCGGTGTAAAGTGATCCGAAAGTATATTGCACAGGTCTTCATAAGTTTTTGTTATTGGTGATGTTGGTGAACATAGGCTATGCAAAATTGCATATGGTGCAGATCCAATAGCCTTTAGAAGGATTGCCTTCTTTGTAGCCATGATCTCACATTCGATCTCTGCAAAATGGATTTCTAACCTTTCGCGAAAAACTTGCTACGTTTCACTTTGTGGTTGAAATTCAGGTACGCTATGCGTTTGCACTACTGATAGCGTTGTTGCATTTAATGAATCGCTCGGCATATTTTATATTTCAAATTATTAATTAAAGTTTTCAAATTTAATTTTATGTACAAACTTAAAAAAAAAAAATTTGTTTCACGAATATTTGATATATTATATCAAAAAAAAATTTAATTGTTTTTCTTTTTCTCGTCGCCAATTATGTGGTATATTACACCGACTCAAGAGAAAAACACACCTTGATCATTAAACGATTGCCGATTGAATGTTCAGCTTCGCTTTATTTGTAATTTCATAAACTCAAGCTTAGCAGCGAATAACGGAATTACTAAAACTAGTTTGCGGCAATGTTGCCACTTAGATAAAAATTTATTACAAAATACACATCAGTTAGAGATTCGATTTCGTTCCAAACTAAGCCTCTAGATACGGAATTTTTCGAAAATATGCAAATTGAAGTATGGATAAATAAGAGTCCCATCACTATCAATCTATCGGCCTCCATCCCTAAATGCACCTTCGTTCATTGCAGAGCTAGAACGAGTAATTGGCGGTGTTGGCAGAAAGCGGAATATGTTAATTATAGGTGACATGAACATTGACACTCATAAGACTACTAATATTGTAAGTGATTATTTAGAGCTGATGGCGTCGAATGGGCTTTTGAATTGCATCACGCAGAGCACCAGAGTAGATATTAAAAATGAAACAAGAACATGCATTGACCATTTACATGTTAGTTATGCAGATAGTGATGCTTATGCTGGAGTGATGCAAACTAATATATCAGATCATTATGCTATTTTGTCTTACATAAAGAATCGTGGAAACTCATTGCCTACCCAAAAAGTAGGATGTAATGTGCTTGTGGACAATAGAGTCACTCACATGATAAAGGACACTAAGTGGAGTGACCTGAATGAGATTGATGACGTGGATGAAATGTACAGAGGTTTAACTCTCGCGTTTGGCTACATCTACGACCGCTCCACGAAAATAGTAGCCACAAAAAAACCTCGCAAAGTAAATCCTTGGATGAGCAGAGAAATTATAGAATGCTGCAAGGAAAGGGACAGGCTTTATAGACGATGGCGCGCGCAACCGAGAGATGTTAGTAGGGAAGTGGCGTATAAAACATATCGCAATGTTGTCACCAAGAGGATTGTTGATGCGAAAAATAGTTATAATAGAAGCAAATTTATAGAATATAGACACCGCAGTAAAAAAGTGTGGGAAACGATAAATGAAATTATCGGAAGTGTAGCAATATAGTCAGGGACGCACCCTGTTTCATGCGCAGACCGCTCATTCATCGCTCTCAGTTATGTATAGCTAGTAGCTTGCTCTCAGCTCTCAGTACAGCTTGTAAGAATTGTATTGAAATCTTATATTGTAAGAATTAGAGTAATAAACGTACAGTAAACAAGAAAGGACGTGTTATTATTACAGTTTTCAGAAGTGGGATAACTGAACATTGAGAAAACATAAAAAGATAGTTAAGAAGTTTAAGACAGACAGAAAATAAAGATCTTAAATAAAGTTAAGATATTTAGGAAAATTGAGAAGATTAATATTGATAGAAAGTCGGTGCAAGAAGAAAACGATATGGAAGTTGAAAAAGATAAGTTTATAGTTGCGCAGATGGCTTCAACAGCTAGGGTTGCCGGCTTAAGGCAACAAAAGTACTCTTGTGATGGGTTTGAACGAAGTGCCAGTTGAAGAACTTGGTGACTGTCCGGCCGTAGAAGATTCTGGAGAACTCGACAACAACAATGAGTGTGCAGAACAGCGCGACACTGTAGACCTAACTGTTCAATGAGGAAGGTTTTGCAGACGGCAACGCCGAGCACATCAGAAGAGAACTCGAATTGAAAATAGAATTCCGTCACAGATTTGAATTGCGCAAGTGAAAATATAATGAAAGTTTCGTCAGTTACTTTAATGATAAAGTTGTTCTTGCAAACAAAGTACAGTTGGCAGAAGAATAACTGAATGACTATATAGTCGAAGGCATTCCGGACGACAACTTCAAAATGCAAGCAAGTATTCAGTGCTTCAATACAAAAGCGCAGTTGTTGCAAGCCTTTGCTAAAGTAACCTTAAAGAAAGCGGAGGCATCAGTGGTGCAGTACGCTACAAACTCAACGTCAGCAAGTAGAGTTCGATGCTACAATTGCAATTCGTTGGGCCACTTTGCTGCTCAATGTAAGAAGACGAAGCGTGAGCTTGGTGCTTGTTTCGCTTGTGGTAGTATGGAGCATAAAGTTTCGGCGTGTCCAGATCGGAAGAAAGCAGTACAGTTCTTAGATGCTGATGCTTTTGTAAGATGCTTTGAGTTTAATTTTAAAGATAATTTTAGTTTGTCTTTGTGTTTAGAATGCCTCATAGACTCGGGAAGTCCAATAAGTTTTGCCAAGCGTTCCTGTCTGAATAATAAAATTAAGTTAACTGAATTTTCTGATAAAAACACATGCTATTTTGGTATTAATAAAAGCAAATTAAATATTTTTGGAACGGCCGATTGTTTTCTAAAGTTTGATAATGAAAATATTTGTTTAAAGTTAATGGTTGTTGCAGACGAGTCTATGAGCTTTGATGTGGTGTTAGGAGATTTTTTGAAAGCAAGCAAACTAAAACTTGTGTCTGAGAAGGAAATGAATTACGGTCAGTTAAAAAATAATTTTGATTGCAATCAAATTAGGAATAACCGTTTAGAAAACACTGTTAAAAACCTAAACGATAAGGTAATAACAGAAGAAAGTGAGAGTTCTGAATGGATGATTTCGTTAATGGAATTTGTGAAAAAAGAAGAACTTAATTTAAATGTTGGAAAAGAAATTCAATTTAAAGATAGAAACAAATTTTTTGAATTGTTTACAAACTCTTACCTGAAAGCAGTTCGCCCTGAGGAACCTGTTGTCAAGAGCAACATAAAGTTAGTGTTAGACAGTACGGAGCCTTTCAATTGTCCTCCTAGGCGATTATCCTATGTGGAGAAACTAGAGTTACAGAAGCTAATCAATTAGTACTTAAGTAAAGGTTACATAAGAACAAGTGATTCGTAGTTTGTGTCGCCCATTGTGCTGGTAAGAAAGAAAACGGGAGATCTACGAATGTGTGTGGATTATCGGACACTGAACAGGGCAACGGCTAAAGACAATTATCCTATTCCTCTTATAGACGAACTTTTAGATAGACTAGTTAACAAGAAAATTTTCACAAAACTCGACCTGAAAAATGGATTTTTTCACGTTTATGTACAACCTGATTCGGTGAAATATACGTCGTTTATCACTCCCATTGGGCAGTATGAGTTCTTGCGAATGCCGTTTGGACTCAAAAATGCGCCATCGACTTTTCAGAAGTTCAAAAATAAAATTTTTACGGACATGGTCACTGACGGAAGGATAATTATTTATATGGATTACATAATGATAGCTACAGAGACAGTACAAGAGCATTTTGAAATTTTGTATGAAGTTTTTAAAAGAGTTGCCAGCAATAAGCTTGAACTCAGGATAGATAAGTGCGAATTCTTGCAGACCAGTGTAAGATAATTGGGCTATACAATTACTGGACATAGAATAAAGGCAGATGAAAACGGTTTAGAGGCAATTAAAAATTATCCCGTTCCAGAAAATGTTCATTCAGTACAAAGGTTTTTAGGATTGTGTTCCTATTTCCGTAGATTTGTGAAAAATTTTTCCATTATAGCAAAGTCTTTGTATGACACGACAAGAAAGAACTGTAAGTTTATTTTCTCAAAACGAGAACTGGAATCTTTTGAATGTCTCAAGAAAAATTTACTAGAAGCGCCTATCCTTGCATTGTATAATCCGCAAGATGATACAAAGTTACATTGCGATGCAAGTTCAGTAGGTTTCGGAGCGATTTTGTTACAGAAAAAATCAGACGGGAAAATGCATCCGCTATTTTATTTTTCCAAACGCACTACAGAGGCTGAGTCTAAGTACAACAGCTTTGAGTTAGAAACCCTTGCAATAATATATGCACTCAAACGATTTAGGGTTTACCTTCAGGGCAAAAAGTTTAAAATTGTAAGCGATTGCAATTCTCTGGCAATGACCTTAAATAAAAAAGACTTGAATCAAAGAATATCCAGGTGGGCCTTTGAGTTGCAAAATTACGATTATGAACTAGAATACAGGAATATTATTCGTATGAAGCACGTCGATGCTCTTAGTAGGTCTGCAAATGTCTTAACTTTAGAATCGAACAGCTTTGAGGAAAATTTAATTATATGCCAAGGAAAGGATAAAACCCTGAGTACGTTGCGCAGTGTTCTGCAAGAATCAGAACATAAAGTGTACGAAATGAGAAATAGTATCGTATATAGAAAAAAAAGTGATGGCAATGCTGTGTTTTGTGTTCCAGAAGTTATGGAAAAACAAATCATGCATAAGTATCATGATGAAATGGGGCACAACGGTGTAGACAAGACGGTAGACTTAGTTTCGAAGACGTATTGGTTTCCAAAAATGAGGGAGAAAATTTCCAAGCACATTGCAAATTGTCTTAAATGCATCGTCTACTCGTCTAAAAGTGGGCCAGAAGAGGGGTACCTTCATAGTATTCCCAAACCTAGTGTTCCGTTCGAATGCGTACGTATTGATCATTTCGGGCCAGTCGACAATTCTAGAGCTAGAAAATATTTGTTAGTGGTTATAGACGCTTTTACTAAGTTTGTTAGGTTATATCTGACAAAAACAACGAATACGAAAGAAGTGATTCAAGCACTTTCAGAATACTTCAGGTCATATAGTCGGCCGAAGACTATAATATCTGACAGAGGGACTAGTTTTACTTCAGGTGAATTTAAATTTTAGAGAAAAATTTTAATTTTTAGAGATCAATGTTGTCAAACACATAAAAGTAGCAACAGGCTCTCCCCAAGCAAACGGACAAGTAGAAAGGGTGAATAGAAGTTTAGGTCCAATGATAGCTAAGCTTGTAAGTCCCGAAAAGGGAACATACTGGGACTCGGTAGTGGAAACAGTAGAGTATGCCCTAAATAATACAATGCACAGGTCTACAAAGGAACATCCTAGCGTTATGCTCTTCGGTACTAGTCAAAGAGGTAAAGTTCTTGATTCAATCAAAGAAAAGTTAAGTGAAAAACACACAGTTACGCGAGTAAGTCACAATCAGATTCGTACTCAAGCCATAGAAAGACAAAGAAGCTTACAGGACTATAACACAAAGTATGTAAACAAAAAACGCCAAGCCCCCAGGATATATAAGGAGGGCGACTATATAATGATTAAAAATTTCGACTCTAACGTTGGTGTTTCAAAAAAATTAATACCTAAATTCAAAGGGCCTTATCGAGTAACCAAAGTTCTACGCAATAATAGGTATCTCTTGGAGGATGTTGAAGGGTTTCAGCAGTCACGAACACCTTATAAAGGTGTGTGGGCGGTAGCTAACGTTCGACCTTGGTTAAAAAAAGGTCGTTGTTGCTAAATGCTCCTAGATCAGGAGATCTTGTTGTCAGGATGGCCGAGTTGTAGCAATATAGTCAGGCACGCACCCTGTTATATGCGCAGACCGCTCATTCATTGCTCTCAGTTATGTATAGCTTGTAGCTTGTTCTCAGCTCTCAGTATAGCTTGTAAGAATTGTATTGAAATCTTATATTGTAAGAATTAGAGTAATAAACGTACAGTGAACAAGAAAGGGCGTGTTATTATTACAGAAGGAAAAAGAACAGTTTGGATGATGTTATCAAAACAAATTTCGATACTTTAAGTAAAGAGTACTTAGCGAATGCATTTGCGCATACGTTTGACAACAATGTTAAGAAGACGATACATAATTGTCCGATTATAACTCTAAGCAATGATAACGCCAGGTCAATACAAAACTCCATCTTCTTGAGTGAGGCGAATGAAACTGAAGTAGCCAATATTATATGTTCATTAGATGCTAACAAAGGCCCTGGATGTAATGGTATTCGTCCCAAGGATATTAAATAACACCCGGATATATTTGCACCAATATGTTAATATTAATATATATTAATAATATGTTAAACTTATAAACATGAGTGTCAGAGAGGGCAAGGTACCAGAATTACTTAAGAAGTCAATAGTGAGACAGGTGTTTAAAAGTGGTATCAAATCTAATTTTTTCAAATCATCGACCAATATCTATTTTGCCGGTTATTGAGAAAGTTTTGGAGGAAATAGTTGCGTGCAGATTAAGGGACTTCATTCAAAAAAATAAAATTATACACCCTAGTCAATTCGGTTTCCAAAACGGAAAGAATATAAACAAGCTTTTATGCCGGTTTGCTAATAGGCTGAATGAGGCATTGAGCAAAGGACACCACAGCTTAGCCCTATTTGTTGACTTCAGTAGGGCATTCGACACGCTGTCGCATGCAAAACTTCTTCAAGCGTTGCAAAGAGTTGGAGTAAGGGGCCAATGCATAAAATGGTTCGAGAATTACGTAAGCTAGAGGAGATATTGCGTGAGAATAGGGTATAAAATGAGCATGGATATAAGCCTAGGATATCGAGTGCCGCAAGGATCAAAGTTAGGGCCGCTTCTTTACATTATTTATGCAAATGATATGCTCAACTCTCTTAACAGTAGCACCTGCTTTTCGTATGCCGACGATACGGCAATAGTAATTTCAAATCGCCACCTAAAGATAGCTGTTAACGATATGCAAAAACAGTATGATGTGCTTGTGAGGTGGTCGCATGATAATGGATTATCACTTAATACAACTAAGGCAAAGGTGATGCATATAAGACCGCCATATCTTCTCTACAGCGAAATCCTAATCAAGTATCATGACATAGATTGACTGCACTCTGCGGTCGGGTACAACATTCCTGTGGTGGATGATCATTGTAAAACGTATCTTGAGCTAGTGTCCTCATATAAATAGCTCGGAGTAGTTGCGGATCAAACGCTAAGTTGGAGGGCGCATACCGAGATGCTGCAAAATAAGTTCAGAAAAGCAGCCTATTTTATCTACCACCTCAGCAATCTTAGTGGCCATAACGTACTTACCCAAGCTTATTTAGCTTTGTGCGAATCTAGCCTCCGTCATGGAATAACAGCATGGGTATCATCAGTGTACTGCAGGCGTCTTCAAAACTGTCAGAATTCTATACTTAGGATACTTACTAAATCTCGAAAACATGCATATAATGCATGTCGGAGTGCAGAAGGGTTTTTAAATATTGATCGCTTTTTCAAATACTGTCTACTTATGGAATTTTATGACGATAACGAGTTCAGGGTTTGTTTAGATCATCCTTTTGGTACACGACGAAGAATAGAAGGAAGGTATCACATCCCGCAATTCTACAATAATTACGGCAGGAATACGCTTAATGTACTTCTGCCAACTTTGCTAAATCGCCTGCATCTGAACTTAACCAACATAGCAAATATTTCGAAGAGGAAAAAAGAAGTCAAAGCGTTCGTGATGAATAATACCAATTAACATAATGAAGTTATGCACATTAGCAATAGAAGGTAGAACAGAAAAGTAAGGAATATAAGAGAAATCGGAACATGATTAAAGGCCGCATTATAGCGACGCCCAATAGGCCGCGAGAAATTGTGGAGACATTGAGAATTATTGGTTACAATTAATATATGAATTACAATTGAAATGAATATTTTTGAATACTTCAGCAATAACGAAATTTACATTGTAAGATAGTAAAATCCGGCAGAAAAGATCTTTTGCGCTTCGCGGGATATTTGTAGTAGCAATTTAGATATGTACATTGAAATGAGTAAATTGAAATTGAAAATTGAAATTGAAAATTAAAATTGAATATATATTATATTTATATAATTATTATATTTATATATATTATATAAATATTTATATAATTATTATATTTATATAATTATTATATTTATTTAAATTATATAAATATTTATGTAATTATTATATTTATTTACATTATGTAGTATATATATATATATTATAAAGAGTTTTTGGTCCTTAGGCTGGGATAAAACTCAGTCTGTCCAGGGTTCGTTATTATTCACTTAACAATTTTTATACTTATATTTAATGCTTAACAATTTTTATACCTAATAATACGTACAATGAAGGAGGGGGGGGATAGAGTATCCCGCAGCAAAAGGCTGCACAATGTGTATCACCTATTCAAAGCACCAAAGAGAGACGCGGTGTTTTGTGGGAAGTACAACAACTTCCTGGCAGAAGGCCTTGATATGCGGAAGGCGAGAGGTTAGAGTGAGAGCAAAAGTGCTACTCGGCAGATGGCCTTAAATTTATTCGGTGACGTCAGAGCGTCCACCAACAAAAAGTCTCTGGTTTGGTACCTTGTGTAGGTGCCCTACCTAGTTGTGGTACAATTATTTTTGCACAACGGAGACCGAAGTCGAAAGCCACTGTTAGTTCTGTGACTGAGGCCGAAGCCGAAAGCGTCAGTTATTTCTGAGCGCTGAGACCGAAGTCGCTTTGCAACTACTGCAAACGACTTTCATCGGTTTCCAACTCTGAAATTACTTTGTGGTTTGCGCATCCTATACGTGGTATGATGGTTGAACTGTTTGAGAATTCAAACCTCTGATTACGAATCAGCGGGAAAGCAAAAGCGAATAAAATGGTTTTGCTTGTGTGACGTATGTTAGTGCCTTCGAAACCCGTACTTGGCGGATTTCGTCGTTTGCTTAATTTGATGCTTTTTTTATGTTTTATTTCTTTATAATTTATTTCTATTAATCTGCTTCAATAAAAAAATAGAAAACATAGTTAAAGAATAAAAAAAAAATTATAAAGAAATTGATTGCTGCTGTTCGGTTTCGAAACGGCTTCCCTCGTGTTGGGATTTTTATATGGAAGCTCAGAGAGTAGTGTTCTGTGTATACTAAAAAGAATTGTAACATGGCATTAATTATGCCTGTTACAATATATATATATATATATATATATATTAATTAAATTATTTATATGAAATGTATCTTTTATATAAATTTTATATTTTTATATATATTGCTAATAAATAATTTAACTATTTAGTTTATATTTACAGTATAATTAGGGATATATTATAATATAAATTATTTAGTTAGTGCTACTCATTGCTGTGAGGTTTGTTCGCTCTGATAAGCAAAGCGCAAAGGCATATTCTCAACCATCGAAGAAATAACAACAAACAGTATTGTTTCAAAGGTCATAAAACTCAAGCACACGACCTGAGCACACGATGGGGAATTGTTATTGTTAAATTATAATACGAAGTTAAATGTAAGGGGTACATTTAACCTCTCCACGGCCGAGAAACCTATAAACTTCATTTGTTTTACTTCACACATCGTATGTCTACGATGGTTGCATTGAAGCACTTTTTTGCATAAGTTTATACGGCATTCTGCTGCCTCATACGCATGAAACAATAGCGAACGAAGTTCGAGTCGAGTCAATTGGTCCGTCCCCGATCTTTGTATGTCTCGTCAAAATATTTTCGCCGTGAATTCGCCTTTGTAATCTCTTTATAATATATGCTCGTTGTTTATGCAGAGATAAAGAGATTAAACACTTTGAATTCGCCGTTTCTAAAATCGGTTTAACGTCTGTTTCTTATGCACTGTTGAATTCACGTACACAATACGTGAGTTGTACCACAGTGTTGTTCTTGTTTCCTGTGTCATTCAATGTGTACAGAAAATTTGATTGGCATTTTCAAAACAGCATTAAAAACAGAAAAACAAAGATTTCGGTGAACGTCGTATTATTTTTAATTATAATGAAAATAAGCACGTACTAAAGTTAGTACTAAAAAGAATTCGTGCTACATTTTTGTTAATAAAGTACCAAAATTTGGACCAAGGTATTGGTTGTGTTTTTAACGTAAAGGTGAAGGAATTCGCAATCGCGATATCTACAATGCAAGTGCTTCAGGTGATATTACTTCTTTCGAAAAGATGACTGCAATTTATGAGTGCCATGCGTTGTTTCAGTCAATGCTCATAATCACGCTTTCGGATGGCCATCAAACGAATTTGTGGATATATTTTCCTTTAGCCCAAATGGGCTGTTTTTTTGTTGTTGTTGATATTAAAATTACCTTTGTAACGGTATTAATATGTACCGGATCTGTTGTGTGGTTCACGAAATATAGGGTGCCAAAGTTGCAAACTTTGAGGGTGATTTCTCCGGAAGTAGGGGGGTAGCGGGATTTGTTGTTGTTGTTTTTGGCATCTGGGGCAACAACTACAACAACAACAATAACAACAACAAAACAGCCCATTTGGTCTAAAGTAAAATATAGCCCGAATTTGTTGAGACACCTACAGCTAGAAAGCCGCCAACCTTCCTTGGCCATCAATCAATCACAGGTGTTCGGATGAAATCTGAATATACAGCCAAATTAAACAATCTGTACCAACTCAGATCAGTTACTAGCTAAGTTTGCTGATTGTTGGCCAGACACAAACTCTGCGTTAATCAGAACCTTGCAGGCGCAAATTCATATACTAGTAATCAAACACATAGAAATTTTAATTAAATGTAGCATTTTAATTTACATACTTTCGACATCATATGTAGATCTACGTCATGTCCTAATGTAGAGCACGGTGGAGAATGCGGAGAGCCAAGCAACTGTGAGGCCGAAGATAATTGCCAGTAATGATACACGAGAACAGAGCAGCAGTTTCATCCGGAAATCTTCAAGTCCACGAGATGCAACGATGTACAGATGCAATTTCCAACAGACTGCAGACTAATTACGTTTCTTTACAGACTTCAATTCAAACTGGTTTCACGGTCAACGTTCCTAGCAGTATCTCAGCTACAGTAGAATAAATAATAGCAACAGCAGTGTGTTCGCTGCTTGCAACTACAGCGGCGCGAACCCTATCAAGTTAAGTAATTATTTATAGCAGAATCACGCCAGATTCGGAGATCGGTTCTCAATAAGTCCTTCAGTTAAATAAAGTAATATTTGCTATTTGCTGCGAAAGCAAAATATAAATAATTTTTTATCTCGCAGAATTTCAGTCCTCAATTGCATTCGTGATGATATTTACACCAGCTCTGTTGGGAATAGTTTGTTTGACGACGCTTTACACTGTAATGAAAATACATTTTCATTACAATCACTGCAAAACCAAACTAATACCGATATACTAGCAAATGAGATGATGAGTAAAATATGGTGAAGAGGTGATGATGCCCAAATAATGAAACTATCCCGCCGCCTTGATGAAACCACTTTTCTAGTGGTTGAGTTCAAGTGAGTCAATTCGATCTAAAAATATATGGTGTAACAAATATATTGTGTATTTTCTCATCAAACAAATCAATTTCCAGTTAAATGTACTAAACTACATCGTCAGAAACTTAAGCAGTTACAAGTGAGTAGAAAACTTTTACGGAGATCCATAGTTAACCACTGTAATTCTGTTTTCAGTCAAAGCTGCCTTCTGATTTGTAGGACGTGGAAAAAGTATTATGTATGAGAATAGCCGCACTGTGACATTGGAACCATGCAACCATTTTCTGCTGTGTGGTACGTTTTCGGCCGCAACGTACACTTGAACAACGGCGAGTCCACCTACTGGCGGACTTTGCTAGAAAGTATATGTTAAAGACAAAGTACTAAGTAGCAAATTTATAACGTAGCTTCAAGAAGGAGCTACCAAATTATGAGAAAACAAAAACAAAAAGAATTAAATACACTTATTGACATGGCAATTTCTTATTTAATATTAAATATTATAATTTGTTTTTAATTGCAATTCTTATTTTCTTTAACATAGAACTGTAACAATAATTTCATGAGTCATTTAAAGATATTGATAACTAAAGCTTTTAAAAATATATGCATATAAATAAAGAGCCAAATAAATTCTAAAAATTGAACAATATATTCTTATCATCGTTGGAAGTTCCATTCCATTTCGTTTTCCTAGTTTCTATTTTAAGCTTTCTAGTGAAACGTACATACAATTAAATTAAATATTGAAGCACCGAATTGTAATATTTCATATAAATGTTTTTTTATGATATTTTTCATTAAGTGGTACAGGTGCTTAGGATTTGGACATATCTCCAAGCACTGCAAGAAGGGGATAGGGGATTCTGTAAAGATATGCTTCAGGTATGGGCAACAAGGCCACTTTGCTAAAGCATGTTCTAATGAACCAAAGTGTATTTTGTGCGAGAGAGAAGGAAAAAATTACACCAACCACAAGTGTGGAGCATTTAAGTGCCCGGAGGATCAAAAAGCTAGGATCACACTAAAAGGAGTTAGGTCAAACGATCCCAAGGAATAAAATTGTTGCAGCTTAATTTGAACCATTGCGAAGCTGCACAGGAATTATTACAGCAAACAATCTCTGAATTGCTCATTAATGTGGCGATCCTGTGTGAACCATACGCAAGGAAAACACAGGACAGGTGGGCTACCGACATGACTGGCAAGGCAGCAATATGGAACACCAATGTAACTGGTGCAGATTTTATTGTACATACGACGGAAGTGGGTTATGGTTTTTTTTTTTTTGTATGACGACTGGAGGTGTGGAATCTTCATAGATACCAGCGGACCGGCCCGCTGGCATGCACGATTCACCACCAAAAAAAAAGGGTCACCTACGTACTAAACCGGGAGTTCGTAGGTACTCCCGGTAGCAACCATGACCCGTAAGGAATTGTGTCAAATAAAAATTTAC
Source organism: Thecophora atra (assembly GCA_937620795.1). Classification (NCBI taxonomy): domain Eukaryota; kingdom Metazoa; phylum Arthropoda; class Insecta; order Diptera; family Conopidae; genus Thecophora; species Thecophora atra. The sequence continues at coordinate 33,431,029 of OW569398.1, forward strand.
CTCGCCATGGCGCCTCTGCATCTACTCGCTGACACACGGTATGATTGTGTGAGACCATCTGCCCTTCGTTGACTCAGTCCAACGCTCTTGCCACTCAGCGATCGCAGCTGCTCTTTCTTCTAGCTGCACTATATGCCTTCTTGTGTGGTCTGTTTGGAGACGATAGTATACTCGTTTCATCTTGCACGCCACTATATCAATGGGGATCATCGATGCCACTACACACGCAGCGTCGGCTGAGACTGTACGGAAGGCGCTAACAACTCTTAGCATACTTGTGCTGTGGACACCCAACATCCGTCTTCTTGATGACTTAATGTTTAGACCGTCGGCCCAGATCGGCGTAGCGTACAATATTATAGCATTTACAACTGAAGCTAAGAATTTTCTTCTGGGAGGTTTCGGCCCGCCAACGTTTGGTAGAAGTCTGGTCAGTGAAGCTAGCGTTCTTGCGGCTTTTTTAGATGCATAGTTTATATGCTGCTTGAAGCTGAGTCGATTGTCCAGTACTACTCCCAGGTATTTTATCGAGCGCACTGAGCTTATATTTAGATCACCTATTTGCACTTTCATGTGTTCTATTTTTTTCCGGCTGGTTATAAGAAGTGACTCAGTTTTGTGCGCTGCAAGGTCAAGGCCTAACTGATTTAGCCACGTCACAACTTGTCGTATAATCGTGTTTGCGGATATTTCTATAGCGCTTATGTGCTTTCCCACGATAACAATTGCCAAATCGTCGGCGTAACCTATAGCTGTCACACCGCTTGGAAACTGAAGCCGCAGTATTCCGTCGTACATAATGTTCCACAAAAGCGGACCAAGCACGGACCCTTGTGGAACACCTGGTGTGATGTTGTAAGACTCCGTACCTTTTTCACTATTCTATAACAGCTTGCAGTCAGATATATAGCTCGCTACTATGTCGACCAAATATTTCGGGACATCAATTGCTCTTAGCGCCTTTAGTACTTGTACCCAACTGGCCGTATTAAAAGCGTTTTTAATGTCTAGCGTGATTAGTGCGCAGTACTCCTTTGATCCTCCTTTCGATCTCTTGCCCTCTATTGCGCTGGCTGCTTTTTGAACCACCACCCTGTTATTTTCCCGAATACGACAGTTTACCCAGCCAATTTTAATATTTCCGACTTTGAGCAAGCTGTTCGCATTTTCTGTCGCAAGTTTTAGAGTGGCAGTTTGCGTACACCCATAGGCTCTTCGCAAACTCACGATATCATCAATAACGAAGCCTTTTATACCAGTATGGTGAACAACTGCGTCAAAAACGCCATCCTTGGAGGTAATCTCGTCTATGTCCTTTATGTCGATGGACACGCGCTGCTTAAGGCTACATACTGTACCTTGCTCGCCAAGCGTGGCACCTGCAGCCTTCATGAACTTGTAACGTTTGGGGGTTGGGTTCGCGGTAAACTAAATTATCAAAATAAAAAAAAAATTCAAATGACGAAAAAGATGACCACTGTCAGAGCAGCTCAGCTCGTCCGGCCGTGCTCAGGGAAAGTGGGGGGGTTCTTCAACAACCCCGACAGTGTCTTTATACCCCAGTTACAAAAAAACAGATCGGAGCTGAGGCTTACAGTGGCTCTACAGCCAAAGACAAGACCGATAATCGAAAAGTTACACGACGAAATCCGCTCGTGGTCGATACAAAGTGGGTGGCGGCTAAGCAAACGTACCACAAAAAAATAAGTACGCGGAGGTTCACGAAGGAGAGAGAGATGAGAGGAGGAGGGGGGAGGAGTAGGTGTTATTTCCCTCCCCCTTTCTATACCCACCCTACCATGGGTTGGCGCGTTGGCATTTGTTGCGCCAACCCCTTTTCTTGTGTCGCCTGGCTTCGCGGAGTGAAACCGCTAACTCACCTGTTTACCTGATTAAATATTTAAAACATTATCTAGCAAGGAAAAAAAAGATAATTTTGACACACACACAGTGCTCAGGATATGAGCTCTGATGTCTGAGTATTCAGCCAAACCAATCAGTCAATTAATTCGTTACTTTCGTAAACGACGAGTGAATAAATAATTAAACTGCGAGGTGTTGTTAAACGCAGTTTGTTCCATTAAAACACACATACATTGCCTCAACAGCTCATTGCAATGCTTCTTTAATTCCATTCATAATTCATAGGATTTTTACAAAATTTTCTTAAAATTTACCGTGTGAGTGAACAATTTTTACAAAGTTGTTTGTTTACAGATTTCGTTACTTGCTTCATGAAGCATTTAAAAAAAAATTGTAACAATCATTTTAATTTGTAATTTTTTTAAAGATTCTCAAAACTTTTGTGTTCTATTACAATTTTTCATCTTTTTTTTTTTTTTTATTTGTTTTTCTTTGTTTTATATTCGGTTTTGTGTTTACTTAACAGCCATAATTTAAACTTGATAATTTACATTTGAAGTTGCGTTGGATTGCATTGGATAAAAATCGTCGTATTAAATTACATTTTTAACAATACCAATATACTAACAATAATATAACTTAATACTTTATATTTGCAAGTTTATAGTTGCAATTTTTTTTTCTTTTTTGTATAAATTAATAAAAATAATTTTTTTTTTGTTTCTGTTTCGAGATTATATTATTTCGTTTAAATATTTAAAGGATTGTACACCCTATTTCGCAGAAGCAGTTATTACATTTAAATATAAATGTTTTATTTTAACCGAATTCATGGAAAAGTTTAATTTTACAGAGCTTCACAGAAGTATTCATCTAAGCTGGCATTTGATTAAACCTTTTATATCTGTAGTATATTATAATTACAGTATTGGTTTTTATTTTCATCTAATAAATTTTCCACTCAATAATACTGATTGACTGATGTAATATGTAAGCATGTGTGTTGGCTTCTCATGTGTTTTGGCTTTGACCCTTTCTTGGTTTATAGGATTGATCAGCAATAATTAAAATAGCAAAAAATCGCAGAGAAACGTTTATCGTTTGGTATTCATTTAACTAGCGTAAAAACACTCCACAATCTCAATCGTTGACGTAGTTTAGAAACGGCGCTGCTACGCCAGATGCACTGTACTTTTATATGTTTGTCTGTTGCTGAATATTTGTTATAATAATAATTTATAACAACATGATCCGTTATAGATTTCAAGCGCCACTTTTTCACTAATTCATTGTGAAACTTTTTTGTTATTATTTTTTTTTCCTGTCAGTTACATTTATTTTTACAAAATTTCAAAGAAATTAAGTTTTCGCTGCTGCTTCTGTTTTTCCTTGCTTGCGGTTAACAAGCAAATCAAGGCTGTTGTCGTTGCTGCTGGTTACCAAATAATTCATATCGTTTTATTAAATACTCGCAAAACAACTATTATTTTCTGAAGAAAAACTCGTTTTGGATTTCTTTGGCCTTTTATTATTTCCACACCCGTTTATCGAATATCAATTGTTCAACTGTTTTCCTTCCTTGAAATGTACAATTTTTCACTTTTATTACTGAAATTTAGTTTCTCGTGATGCTTAACCTTGCAGTATTTTTCAAATAATCCCAAAGTGCTGTTCTTTCTTAGCCACCGTCCACTCGACTAGAAATTTAACATTTCAACGACTAACTCAACTTAAATTTTACCACCGACTGTCTGTTTTTCAAACCACGCTTTGTTTCGAAGCGGCAGAAAGCAAACTGGTTTGCCTCGCTCATTCCAGTCGCCGCCGCTGCGCAGCTAGCGACATCTCACTTCCTCTCACCATGATCGACTTTCATTGCAAGTCCCATAGGATGGCGTGATGTGAAGTTCATAGAAAAAAAAATTCTTCTCGAAACTTCAATCACGCCACTTTACGGGACTACTCTCTCCGTCGTCATGATGTAAAGAGGAGATGCCGATAACCGCACTGCGGCAACGATCTGGAATGAGCGAAGTACCGTCCGCTCACTCTCTGCGCTCTGACACAGAGCGTGGTCCTCGACACACCTCACAAACTGCTCTGCTTTTTCTCCGTTCTCTTTCATTTGTAAGAGGAGCTCTCCTTTTTGTGTCCTTCGAATTTTAGAGACTACATCGCTCAATTCAACGAGTTTGGCATCCGTCCTAACTTTCCGCAAAATATCAGCATATGAAAGACCGCAATTTGCTGTAATCATTACGGCGTCAGGTTTCGTTCCTCTGACTTTTTAGTAGTTCCTTGGCACCTTGACGCAACCATTTTCCACTCATCTGTTAACGTCTGGGAGTGGTTTATGTGTGTGTGTAGAGATATGTGGACCTGCCATAATTTATGCAGTTAGTTATCTTAGGTCATACATTTATGGAAGAAAATTTGAAATAATTACAGATCATTGCCCAATTAAATATTTAAATAGTAAATATCGAAAAAGAATTCTCTCAACGGTATCAAAGATGGTTATTAAAATTGCAGGAATATAATTATTTATTATAGCAATTAAAATTTTTTACTATAATGCCACTGTAAGTAAAGCAAGCATACCGAAACTTAGTTTTAATAATATTGTATGAAATAATTTAGAAAATATTAAAGAAATCAAGAAATAAAATTTCATTCAAAAGTAGCTACAGGGATTAATGTTATATTTTGTGTAATTACCATAATTGTAGTAATTGTATTAATCTATATTTGCTTAAAGTAAAAAAAAAAACTAGTAAAGGTGTTGTCTACAGCCGGGCTGTAGCCGAAATACCCTACACCTTAAAGCTGCATATATACTCGTATATATATTTAGAAGTGGTGCGATATAATATACTCGTATATATATACAATATATATATTATATATCTAATAATAAATATACAATATATATAAATAATAATAATAATAGAAACAAAAAATTTTTTTTTAAAAGTGGGCGAATCACGCCCATATTTGGCATATTAACTGGAAGCATTAGTCTAAACCTACATATAAAATTTTCTTGTCTTCTCTCAAAAAGTGATGCTGATATGGCCTTTTTTAATAGGCAAAACCGAGGTACCTGCACTCTCGATATAAAAAGTAGGCGTGGTTCTTGGGCGATTTTGCCCATTTTTAATACGAAACACCCCAACATAGCAACGAATATTTTTGCCAAATTTCGTTTTGAAATCTTAATCCGTTCTCCTATGATCGTGATTTCAACGGACAGACAGACAGACAGACAGACGGACAGACTGACAGACATAGTTATTTCAATTTTGGTGGTGATGCTGATCAAGAATATATATACTTTTGCATACCTATGTTGTCTAGTTCTATGCGTTACACACTCCGGTGGAAAGTGAATATACCCTCAACCTTAAGGTGTAGGGTATAATAAAATACATGTTAAAATTAATAATATAGAAAGAATTCAGAATTCTAAAACTGGTGTTGAGCGAGTTATATCAACGTCCGACCATCGGATGAAACCGGACACCTCGCTCCGAAAGTCGCAAATATTTTAGCACATTCAGGTATAAACACCTAGTGCTGATTGAGCACATTCATGTATATGAATAAGATAATTGATAACTTTAAGAAACAAGAATGTAAGAATAAAACTTAAATAAAGACAGTCTTAAAACTCCCAAGCTTAAGAGAGGTTGATTTTCTAAGCGTTCCAAAGAACGTAACTGGCGCAGTCGGCAGGATTTTGAGATAATTAAAGTGTGAAACGAGCAATTAAATAAAATAAAATTAAATTGTGCAGGCACTCATAAAGAAAATAAAATGAAACTGTAAGAGAAAAAGTGAACCTCAAAAAGTGAATTTAAAGTGTGAAACGAAGCAATTAAATAAAATAAAATTAAATTGCGCAGACACTCACTTAAATCACCGAAGACTTTTACTTGCTAAGTAATAACTCTCATTAGCAAAAATTGAGCGAAAGGAAGAAAAAATTAAGCAACGGAAACAAGAACAACGAGTGAATCGTATAAATTGTTTCCAACTACAAAGAACAGGAATGGAGCAGTCAGAAGTAGCACAATGCTTGGCAGCTATCACAAACCTACTAGTGCAAAACCACAAACAAACGCGAAAAACAAATATAGAAAGCGGTACAGTTTATACCACCATTTTCGGGAGATAAGGAAACGCTACCAACATTCCTTAATGCTGTTAAAAGGACAATGGAGGAGCACCCTGCAGAAGAGACAGAAATTTTTAAAATGGTGTACAACGGAAAAATCCTAGGAAAAGCAAGAAATATACTAACCATGAACATACCGAACAACTGGGGAGAATGTAAGCAGACATTGATTAAACATTTCAAGTCATCAAAGGACTAAATGACGATTACGAAGGAAATCGGATCACTAAATATAAGAACAATTAAAGAGTTATAATAAGTTAAGAATGTTAGCGGAAGATATAATTGAACTTGCTGTATTTGATAATAATGGTTCAGTATTGGCTGATATTTTTGGCGGAATGTTAATTCAAAAAGTAAAGGAATTGGTTTCGGGTCCGTTAGCTTACGCTATAATAAAAAAATAATTTATCAGAAATAAGGGAAATAGTTTATGATTTTATTGGTCAAGATTGGGGAAATTTGAACATCAGTAGAAAAAACCGAACAGATTACAACGAAAAACAATTTATGACGGCAAATCAAACGGCAAACACTAATCGTCAACCAAATAGTAACAACTGGCGATCAAAAAATAATTATCAACATCAAAATACTAATAACAGGCAATCAATTAATATTTATCAGCAACGAAATAATAATTGGCGACCAAATTATAAGTGCCAACAAAGATATAACAACGGTTGGCAAACCAGAAGACAAACAGACAACAGAAACAACAGCGGAGAGACTAGGCAGGAACCAATGGACGTAGATGCTTTAAATAAAGTACAAACAAAGTCTATTTCGACAGATTTTTTTATAAACTATACTCGGAAATAGAAAACTCAAGAATTTTTATAAAGTTAACAATATCCAATAAAACATATATGTATAGCGTTAGTAGATACCGGTTCTACAATAAGTATTCTAAAGGAAAGTAGTTTCGTTGACGCTAACCTTCAAACACTAAACAATTCAGATATTATTATACGAACAATTACAGGCCAAGTATATAAGTCAAATAGAATAGTGGCTACAGAGTGTCCAATGGAATTTAAGTACCCACAAAATTTTAAGATGAAATGGGTCATGGTAGACTTTAACAAATCATTCGATATAATATTGGGTCAAGATTGGATACAAAAGAATGTAAAAAAATAGATATACAAAATCTGGAGATAGTCATGACTAATGAAGTGAGCCTTCCATTGAACAGGTTGAAGTGTTAGAAGTAAGTGAAGTGCAAAAGATTCAGTTAGATCATTTAGATTCCCAAGAGAAAGTAGTAATTGCCAGACTTTTGCAAAAATATAATAAATTATTTACAAAGAAGCTGATCTTTTGACAAATACAAACTCAGTTGTACACGAGATAAATACAACATCGGAACAACAAATAAACTCAAGAATTTATAGATTACCTCCAAAACACGAGGAGGAGGAGCCGCCAAATTGAAGATAATGAAAAGCAGGGAATTATTAGAAAAAGTAAATATAGTTCACCAATTATTTTCGTACCAAAAAAGAAGGATAACTCTTGTATCCAAAAATACCGTATAGTAGTCGATTATAGAATACTGAATGAAATTACCATTGACGATAAGTATCCTTTACCGAACATAGAGGGAATATTAGATAAGCTAGGGAAAGCTCAATACTTTAGCACAATAGATCTTGCAAAAGGATATTATCAAATTTTAATGCAGAAAAAGATATTGAAAAAACAACGTTTGTAACTCCGTCGGGAATATATATGAATATGTTAGAATGCCATTTGGGCTCAAAAACGCCTCCGCTACCTTCCAGCGGTTAATGAATGAAATATTAAGAGAATATATCAATAAAATATGTGTTGTTTATCTTGACGATATATTAATTTTTTCTAGTTCAATAGAGGAACATGAAAAATCCTTAGAAAAAGTATTAAGGGATAGCAAAAACACAATTTCAAAATACAAGCAGATAAATGCAGTTTCATTAAAGAAAGACAAATTTTTTGGGTCATATACTAAGTAAAGAAGGTATTAAACCTAATCCAGAAAATATAGCTATTATACAAGAACTCGATATTCCAAAAACTGTATATTATTTTTTTTTTAATTTTTTTTTTCTTTGTTTCATATTCGGTTTTGTGTTTACTTAACAGCCATAATTTAAACTTGATAATTTACATTTGAAGTTGCGTTGGATTGCATTGGATAAAAATCGTCGTATTAAATTACATTTTTAACAATACCAATATACTAAGCTCTCCTTTTTGTGTCCTTCGAATTTTAGAGACTACATCGCTCAATTCAACGAGTTTGGCATCCGTCCTAACTTTCCGCAAAATATCAGCATATGAAAGACCGCAATTTGCTGTAATCATTACGGCGTCAGGTTTCGTTCTTCTGACTTGCTGCTTTTTAGTAGTTCCTTGGCACCTTGACGCAACCATTTTCCATTCATCTGTTAACGTCTGGGAGTGGTTTATGTGTGTGTGTAGAGATATGTGGACCTGCCATAATTTATGCAGTTAGTTATCTTAGGTCATACATTTATGGAAGAAAATTTGAAATAATTACAGATCATTGCCCAATTAAATATTTAAATAGTAAATATCGAAAAAGAATTCTCTCAACGGTATCAAAGATGGTTATTAAAATTGCAGGAATATAATTATTTATTATAGCAATTAAAATTTTTTACCATAATGCCACTGTAAGTAAAGCAAGCATACCGAAACTTAGTTTTAATAATATTGTATGAAATAATTTAGAAAATATTAAAGAAATCAAGAAATAAAATTTCATTCAAAAGTAGCTACAGGGATTAATGTTATATTTTGTGTAATTACCATAATTGTAGTAATTGTATTAATCTATATTTGCTTAAAGTAAAAAAAAAACTAGTAAAGGTGTTGTCTACAGCCGGGCTGTAGCCGAAATACCCTACACCTTAAAGCTGCATATATACTCGTATATATATTTAGAAGTGGTGCGATATAATATACTCGTATATATATACAATATATATATTATATATCTAATAATAAATATACAATAAAAATAAATAATAATAATAATAGAAACAAAAAATTTTTTTTAAAAGTGGGCGAATCACGCCCATATTTGGCATATTAACTGGAAGCATTAGTCTAAACCTACATATAAAATTTTCTTGTCTTCTCTCAAAAAGTGATGCTGATATGGCCTTTTTTAATAGGCAAAACCGAGGTACCTGCACTCTCGATATAAAAAGTAGGCGTGGTTCTTGGGCGATTTTGCCCATTTTCAATACGAAACACCCCAACATAGCAACGAATATTTTTGCCAAATTTCATTTTGAAATCTTAATCCGTTCTCCAATGATCGTGATTTCAACGGACAGACAGACAGACTGACAGACATAGTTATTTCAATTTTGGTGGTGATGCTGATCAAGAATATATATACTTTTGCATACCTATGTTGTCTAGTTCTATGCGTTACACACTCCGGTGGAAAGTGAATATACCCTCAACCTTAAGGTGTAGGGTATAATAAAATACATGTTAAAATTAATAATATAGAAAGAATTCAGAATTCTAAAACTGGTGTTGAGCGAGTTATATCAACGTCCGACCATCGGATGAAACCGGACACCTCGCTCCGAAAGTCGCAAATATTTTAGCACATTCAGGTATAAACACCTAGTGCTGATTGAGCACATTCATGTATATGAATAAGATAATTGATAACTTTAAGAAACAAGAATGTAAGAATAAAACTTAAATAAAGACAGTCTTAAAACTCCCAAGCTTAAGAGAGGTTGATTTTCTAAGCGTTCCAAAGAACGTAACTGGCGCAGTCGGCAGGATTTTGAGATAATTAAAGTGTGAAACGAGCAATTAAATAAAATAAAATTAAATTGTGCAGGCACTCATAAAGAAAATAAAATGAAACTGTAAGAGAAAAAGTGAACCTCAAAAAGTGAATTTAAAGTGTGAAACGAAGCAATTAAATAAAATAAAATTAAATTGCGCAGACACTCACTTAAATCACCGAAGACTTTTACTTGCTAAGTAATAACTCTCATTAGCAAAAATTGAGCGAAAGGAAGAAAAAATTAAGCAACGGAAACAAGAACAACGAGTGAATCGTATAAATTGTTTCCAACTACAAAGAACAGGAATGGAGCAGTCAGAAGTAGCACAATGCTTGGCAGCTATCACAAACCTACTAGTGCAAAACCACGAACAAACGCGAAAAACAAATATAGAAAGCGGTACAGTTTATACCACCATTTTCGGGAGATAAGGAAACGCTACCAACATTCCTTAATGCTGTTAAAAGGACAATGGAGGAGCACCCTGCAGAAGAGACAGAAATTTTTAAAATGGTGTACAACGGAAAAATCCTAGGAAAAGCAAGAAATATACTAACCATGAACATACCGAACAACTGGGGAGAATGTAAGCAGACATTGATTAAACATTTCAAGTCATCAAAGGACTAAATGACGATTACGAAGGAAATCGGATCACTAAATATAAGAACAATTAAAGAGTTATAATAAGTTAAGAATGTTAGCGGAAGATATAATTGAACTTGCTGTATTTGATAATAATGGTTCAGTATTGGCTGATATTTTTGGCGGAATGTTAATTCAAAAAGTAAAGGAATTGGTTTCGGGTCCGTTAGCTTACGCTATAATAAAAAAATAATTTATCAGAAATAAGGGAAATAGTTTATGATTTTATTGGTCAAGATTGGGGAAATTTGAACATCAGTAGAAAAAACCGAACAGATTACAACGAAAAACAATTTATGACGGCAAATCAAACGGCAAACACTAATCGTCAACCAAATAGTAACAACTGGCGATCAAAAAATAATTATCAACATCAAAATACTAATAACAGGCAATCAATTAATATTTATCAGCAACGAAATAATAATTGGCGACCAAATTATAAGTGCCAACAAAGATATAACAACGGTTGGCAAACCAGAAGACAAACAGACAACAGAAACAACAGCGGAGAGACTAGGCAGGAACCAATGGACGTAGATGCTTTAAATAAAGTACAAACAAAGTCTATTTCGACAGATTTTTTTATAAACTATCCTCGGAAATAGAAAACTCAAGAATTTTTATAAAGTTAACAATATCCAATAAAACATATATGTATAGCGTTAGTAGATACCGGTTCTACAATAAGTATTCTAAAGGAAAATAGTTTCGTTGACGCTAACCTTCAAACACTAAACAATTCAGATATTATTATACGAACAATTACAGGCCAAGTATATAAGTCAAATAGAATAGTGGCTACAGAGTGTCCAATGGAATTTAAGTACCCACAAAATTTTAAGATGAAATGGGTCATGGTAGACTTTAACAAATCATTCGATATAATATTGGGTCAAAATTGGATACAAAAGAATGTAAAAAAATAGATATACAAAATCTGGAGATAGTCATGACTAATGAAGTGAGCCTTCCATTGAACAGGTTGAAGTGTTAGAAGTAAGTGAAGTGCAAAAGATTCAGTTAGATCATTTAGATTCCCAAGAGAAAGTAGTAATTGCCAGACTTTTGCAAAAATATAATAAATTATTTACAAAGAAGCTGATCTTTTGACAAATACAAACTCAGTTGTACACGAGATAAATACAACATCGGAACAACAAATAAACTCAAGAATTTATAGATTACCTCCAAAACACGAGGAGGAGGAGCCGCCAAATTGAAGATAATGAAAAGCAGGGAATTATTAGAAAAAGTAAATATAGTTCACCAATTATTTTCGTACCAAAAAAGAAGGATAACTCTTGTATCCAAAAATACCGTATAGTAGTCGATTATAGAATACTGAATGAAATTACCATTGACGATAAGTATCCTTTACCGAACATAGAGGGAATATTAGATAAGCTAGGGAAAGCTCAATACTTTAGCACAATAGATCTTGCAAAAGGATATTATCAAATTTTAATGCAGAAAAAGATATTGAAAAAACAACGTTTGTAACTCCGTCGGGAATATATATGAATATGTTAGAATGCCATTTGGGCTCAAAAACGCCTCCGCTACCTTCCAGCGGTTAATGAATGAAATATTAAGAGAATATATCAATAAAATATGTGTTGTTTATCTTGACGATATATTAATTTTTTCTAGTTCAATAGAGGAACATGAAAAATCCTTAGAAAAAGTATTAAGGGATAGCAAAAACACAATTTCAAAATACAAGCAGATAAATGCAGTTTCATTAAAGAAAGACAAATTTTTTGGGTCATATACTAAGTAAAGAAGGTATTAAACCTAATCCAGAAAATATAGCTATTATACAAGAACTCGATATTCCAAAAACTGTATATTATTTTTTTTTTAATTTTTTTTTTCTTTGTTTCATATTCGGTTTTGTGTTTACTTAACAGCCATAATTTAAACTTGATAATTTACATTTGAAGTTGCGTTGGATTGCATTGGATAAAAATCGTCGTATTAAATTACATTTTTAACAATACCAATATACTAAGCTCTCCTTTTTGTGTCCTTCGAATTTTAGAGACTACATCGCTCAATTCAACGAGTTTGGCATCCGTCCTAACTTTCCGCAAAATATCAGCATATGAAAGACCGCAATTTGCTGTAATCATTACGGCGTCAGGTTTCGTTCTTCTGACTTGCTGCTTTTTAGTAGTTCCTTGGCACCTTGACGCAACCATTTTCCATTCATCTGTTAACGTCTGGGAGTGGTTTATGTGTGTGTGTAGAGATATGTGGACCTGCCATAATTTATGCAGTTAGTTATCTTAGGTCATACATTTATGGAAGAAAATTTGAAATAATTACAGATCATTGCCCAATTAAATATTTAAATAGTAAATATCGAAAAAGAATTCTCTCAACGGTATCAAAGATGGTTATTAAAATTGCAGGAATATAATTATTTATTATAGCAATTAAAATTTTTTACCATAATGCCACTGTAAGTAAAGCAAGCATACCGAAACTTAGTTTTAATAATATTGTATGAAATAATTTAGAAAATATTAAAGAAATCAAGAAATAAAATTTCATTCAAAAGTAGCTACAGGGATTAATGTTATATTTTGTGTAATTACCATAATTGTAGTAATTGTATTAATCTATATTTGCTTAAAGTAAAAAAAAAACTAGTAAAGGTGTTGTCTACAGCCGGGCTGTAGCCGAAATACCCTACACCTTAAAGCTGCATATATACTCGTATATATATTTAGAAGTGGTGCGATATAATATACTCGTATATATATACAATATATATATTATATATCTAATAATAAATATACAATATATATAAATAATAATAATAATAGAAACAAAAAATTTTTTTTAAAAGTGGGCGAATCACGCCCATATTTGGCATATTAACTGGAAGCATTAGTCTAAACCTACATATAAAATTTTCTTGTCTTCTCTCAAAAAGTGATGCTGATATGGCCTTTTTTAATAGGCAAAACCGAGGTACCTGCACTCTCGATATAAAAAGTAGGCGTGGTTCTTGGGCGATTTTGCCCATTTTCAATACGAAACACCCCAACATAGCAACGAATATTTTTGCCAAATTTCATTTTGAAATCTTAATCCGTTCTCCAATGATCGTGATTTCAACGGACAGACAGACAGACTGACAGACATAGTTATTTCAATTTTGGTGGTGATGCTGATCAAGAATATATATACTTTTGCATACCTATGTTGTCTAGTTCTATGCGTTACACACTCCGGTGGAAAGTGAATATACCCTCAACCTTAAGGTGTAGGGTATAATAAAATACATGTTAAAATTAATAATATAGAAAGAATTCAGAATTCTAAAACTGGTGTTGAGCGAGTTATATCAACGTCCGACCATCGGATGAAACCGGACACCTCGCTCCGAAAGTCGCAAATATTTTAGCACATTCAGGTATAAACACCTAGTGCTGATTGAGCACATTCATGTATATGAATAAGATAATTGATAACTTTAAGAAACAAGAATGTAAGAATAAAACTTAAATAAAGACAGTCTTAAAACTCCCAAGCTTAAGAGAGGTTGATTTTCTAAGCGTTCCAAAGAACGTAACTGGCGCAGTCGGCAGGATTTTGAGATAATTAAAGTGTGAAACGAGCAATTAAATAAAATAAAATTAAATTGTGCAGGCACTCATAAAGAAAATAAAATGAAACTGTAAGAGAAAAAGTGAACCTCAAAAAGTGAATTTAAAGTGTGAAACGAAGCAATTAAATAAAATAAAATTAAATTGCGCAGACACTCACTTAAATCACCGAAGACTTTTACTTGCTAAGTAATAACTCTCATTAGCAAAAATTGAGCGAAAGGAAGAAAAAATTAAGCAACGGAAACAAGAACAACGAGTGAATCGTATAAATTGTTTCCAACTACAAAGAACAGGAATGGAGCAGTCAGAAGTAGCACAATGCTTGGCAGCTATCACAAACCTACTAGTGCAAAACCACGAACAAACGCGAAAAACAAATATAGAAAGCGGTACAGTTTATACCACCATTTTCGGGAGATAAGGAAACGCTACCAACATTCCTTAATGCTGTTAAAAGGACAATGGAGGAGACCCCTGCAGAAGAGACAGAAATTTTTAAAATGGTGTACAACGGAAAAATCCTAGGAAAAGCAAGAAATATACTAACCATGAACATACCGAACAACTGGGGAGAATGTAAGCAGACATTGATTAAACATTTCAAGTCATCAAAGGACTAAATGACGATTACGAAGGAAATCGGATCACTAAATATAAGAACAATTAAAGAGTTATAATAAGTTAAGAATGTTAGCGGAAGATATAATTGAACTTGCTGTATTTGATAATAATGGTTCAGTATTGGCTGATATTTTTGGCGGAATGTTAATTCAAAAAGTAAAGGAATTGGTTTCGGGTCCGTTAGCTTACGCTATAATAAAAAAAATAATTTATCAGAAATAAGGGAAATAGTTTATGATTTTATTGGTCAAGATTGGGGAAATTTGAACATCAGTAGAAAAAACCGAACAGATTACAACGAAAAACAATTTATGACGGCAAATCAAACGGCAAACACTAATCGTCAACCAAATAGTAACAACTGGCGATCAAAAAATAATTATCAACATCAAAATACTAATAACAGGCAATCAATTAATATTTATCAGCAACGAAATAATAATTGGCGACCAAATTATAAGTGCCAACAAAGATATAACAACGGTTGGCAAACCAGAAGACAAACAGACAACAGAAACAACAGCGGAGAGACTAGGCAGGAACCAATGGACGTAGATGCTTTAAATAAAGTACAAACAAAGTCTATTTCGACAGATTTTTTTATAAACTATCCTCGGAAATAGAAAACTCAAGAATT
Source organism: Thecophora atra (assembly GCA_937620795.1). Classification (NCBI taxonomy): domain Eukaryota; kingdom Metazoa; phylum Arthropoda; class Insecta; order Diptera; family Conopidae; genus Thecophora; species Thecophora atra. Next base: position 33,446,422 of record OW569398.1, read on the forward strand.
TTTATAAAGTTAACAATATCCAATAAAACATATATGTATAGCGTTAGTAGATACCGGTTCTACAATAAGTATTCTAAAGGAAAGTAGTTTCGTTGACGCTAACCTTCAAACACTAAACAATTCAGATATTATTATACGAACAATTACAGGCCAAGTATATAAGTCAAATAGAATAGTGGCTACAGAGTGTCCAATGGAATTTAAGTACCCACAAAATTTTAAGATGAAATGGGTCATGGTAGACTTTAACAAATCATTCGATATAATATTGGGTCAAGATTGGATACAAAAGAATGTAAAAAAATAGATATACAAAATCTGGAGATAGTCATGACTAATGAAGTGAGCCTTCCATTGAACAGGTTGAAGTGTTAGAAGTAAGTGAAGTGCAAAAGATTCAGTTAGATCATTTAGATTCCCAAGAGAAAGTAGTAATTGCCAGACTTTTGCAAAAATATAATAAATTATTTACAAAGAAGCTGATCTTTTGACAAATACAAACTCAGTTGTACACGAGATAAATACAACATCGGAACAACAAATAAACTCAAGAATTTATAGATTACCTCCAAAACACGAGGAGGAGGAGCCGCCAAATTGAAGATAATGAAAAGCAGGGAATTATTAGAAAAAGTAAATATAGTTCACCAATTATTTTCGTACCAAAAAAGAAGGATAACTCTTGTATCCAAAAATACCGTATAGTAGTCGATTATAGAATACTGAATGAAATTACCATTGACGATAAGTATCCTTTACCGAACATAGAGGGAATATTAGATAAGCTAGGGAAAGCTCAATACTTTAGCACAATAGATCTTGCAAAAGGATATTATCAAATTTTAATGCAGAAAAAGATATTAAAAAAACAACGTTTGTAACTCCGTCGGGAATATATATGAATATGTTAGAATGCCATTTGGGCTCAAAAACGCCTCCGCTACCTTCCAGCGGTTAATGAATGAAATATTAAGAGAATATATCAATAAAATATGTGTTGTTTATCTTGACGATATATTAATTTTTTCTAGTTCAATAGAGGAACATGAAAAATCCTTAGAAAAAGTATTTAGGGATAGCAAAAACACAATTTCAAAATACAAGCAGATAAATGCAGTTTCATTAAAGAAAGACAAATTTTTTGGGTCATATACTAAGTAAAGAAGGTATTAAACCTAATCCAGAAAATATAGCTATTATACAAGAACTCGATATTCCAAAAACTGAAAAGAAACTAAAGGGATTTTTAGGTGTCACTGGATTTTACAGGAAATTCATAAAAGACTATTCGAAAATAGCATATCCCATGATTAAATATTTAAAAAAAGGCTTTAAAATTAAGGTAAATGATCAGCAATATATTGCAAGTTTTGAAAATCTTAAATTACTCATATCGTCTCACCCAATTCTTAGATACCCAGATTACAGTAAAGAATTCACTATTACCACTGATGCTAGTGACTACGCCATTGGTGCAGTTCTGTCACAACAGGGACAGGGACCAGTTTGTTACATTTCACGAACACTTAATGTACTTTCATGAACAAATTTATGCGACGACAGATAAAGAATTTCTCGCCATAATTTATGCAGTTAGTTATCTTAGTCCATACATTTATGGAAGAAAATTTAAAATAATTACAGATCATTGCCCAATTAAATATGTAAATAGTAAATATAAAGGAAAAGAATTCTCTCAACGGCATCAAAGATGGTTATTAAAATTGCAGGAATATAATTATAATAGCAATTAAAATTCCGAAAGATTATATCCAAACGGATCTAAAATTAAAAACATTATTGCCGAGTGAAGATTATATAGAAATAGATGAGGATAACGAATACATAGTAAAAATTGGCGACAAAGTGTTGACATTTTCAGACAATACAATATTCAAAGATTTAGAAAAAAGTAAGAATTGTATTTTCTTTAATAATTGTAAGTTTAGATACAATAATGAATCAAAAGTGGAAATTTTAGATGAAGAAACATTGTTAATAAAAAATGCTAAGGATGAAAAAATTAAGCAAGATTGCGACGACCGCAACATAACTATCATAAAAATTAACTTTGTAACTTTCTACAATTGTCAAATTGAACTGTATGGAAATCTATTTTATAATAATAAAAAAGTGGTGGAAGAAAAATATTTTTACCATAATGCCAATGTAAGTAAAGCAAGCATACCGAAACTTAGTTTTAATAATATTATATTAAATAATTTAGAAAATATTAAAGAATTTAAGAAATAAAATTTCATTCAAAAGTAGCTACAGGGATTAATGTTATATTTTGTGTAATTACCATAATTGTAGTAATTGTATTGATCTATATTTGCTTAAAGAAAAAAATAATATACATGTTAAAATTAATAATATAGAAAAAATTCAGAATTCTAAAACTGGTGGTGAGCGAGTTATATCAACGTCCAACCAGCGGATGAAAACGGACACCTCGCTCCGAAAATCGCAAATATTTTAGCACATTCATGTATAAACACTTAGTGCTGATTGAGCGCATTCATGTATATGAATAAGATAATTGATAACTTTAAGAAACGAGAATGTAAGAATAAAACTTAAATAAAGACAGTCTTAAAAATCCCAAGCTTAAGAGAGGTTGATTTTCTAAGCGTTGCAAAGAACGTAACTCGCGCTTAAATAAGCACGCCTCGCTTTCTGGCGCCATCTCTTCCCAACTTTTAACTATAGACTATAGACTGTTGTAACTTTAAACCAAACCAAATTATCAAGAAGTCTTCAAGTCCACCTTCAAATCAGACCAATAATTTCCGTTTGCACTAGAAACTGATTTAATGTAGCATGCCAAATTAGGCATGATCATCGTCCATTCGGTTGTCCTACAGGTTCTCAATCAAATACTCTTAGGTCCGGAACTTAGCTATTCATTCGCTCTATACACTCTCGCACTTTGAGACGTTGTATCCGTATATGTCTTTCTAAAATAATGCTACTGTATAGACCAAACCAAATTACCAAGAACTCTTTAAGTCGACCTTCAAATTCCGGGCTTAAAATTAATATTTTGGACTTTGAGCTTTATTTTATTATTCTTCGTGCATGTATGGGAAACTGACTTTTGGTCAGCGACGCAAAAACACTTATTCAGACACGGTCACCAGCTTCTTACTCGTAAAAACAAAGCCCCAGATTGTTGCACTGTCCAATTTAAACAAGCAAAAGTAATGTCGAATATAATTATAGTATTTTGAGGCATTGAATTCTGCGTATAAATTTATGTAAGTAAAGAGGAAACTAAAAGTTGCAAATTTTTGTTTGTAAAAATGGGTGTACTGCAGAATATAAAGCTCAATGGTATTCATAGTAATATCGATACGGATCCGCCAAATTATTGTGTATACCGTCTTCGGTCTTCGGTACAGTGCGAACGACGTATGCATTCCGCCTAAAATATAGAAAGTAATGTTTTTTTATATTGTGAATTTACAAATGTACAAAGAAAGAAAATTAATTAATAAAAAGGAGGTTAATTAAGTAGTAAAAATGTATATGTAATATGTTCAGAGGCCAGGAATATAAATGAAAATTTAGAAAATGAGTTTAATGTCAATTTCGTTATAGTTGAGTTTATTATCAGCTTCTGACCAAATTACGGTCAATTTTTACTATTTTACTATTTTTGAAGCAAGTCTTTGTGCTAAAACATATAATTCAATTTTGTAGCAGACCTATTAGCTAGATTTTAAATAAGCATAAAAATATTCGCACAAGGAAGCCTCAGCCGTCGGCAACTTGCTATATTCATATGCTTATATTCATTCCGCTTTGAGCCGTATCGGGTGAAACGATGGTTCTCTATTTCGAATAACAATTTACAACAACACCTATTAGCAAAACGTGAAAAATATAATATAATTAAAATATAAACAACGCACATAGATGCATATTCTATAACATATAGAATTAATTACGAATGCAAGAGATCAAACATTAATTGGAAAAGTGCATCAATCAAGAAAAAGCAGAAGTAATAAGGGTATGTGAATAAATTTGGACCATAACTGCTATTTCGTTTTGAGAGCCGCTGTGGGCTACGCAGTGAATGTGGAAAAACCAGTCGGTGACTGTCAAGAGAAACAGTTGAGCTGTTTTAGAGGAATTTCTAGTTTGTTGTTGATGTAGTTAATATTATTCAATACTTATTTTACTCAACTAAATTCTTATTTAAAATATAATAATTCTAAATAAATACTTCAATAATTGCGTGAAATTATAATTCATTACGATGCCGTCTAAATCAAACGTAAAGGTAAAAAAGTTTTGAAAATGTAACAATGGTTTAATAAAGAATTCTTGCACGCAAACTGTAAACATGTAAAAATAACTATAAACATGTATGTAACATGGCCATGTATGTAACAGCCATAATTTGAATACTTGCCTATTATGATCTCCCGTATGCAATTGAAAGCTTGTCTCCTCGTGTTGATCATGAGAGAACAACTTTTTCAAAGCAATTATTCCAGCAATGGTCAAAGCTACTTTACTGATTACCAAAGCTTTACCGGCTATAGCTGCCAGCGCCTTTAACCCGATTGGACCCGCAATGCCCATTGCAGTTAATAGGGCTGCTATCACGTATTTTACGTGATCTCCTTTTTGCTTTTTTTTCTCTTTACTTTCGCCACCCTCGCCACGCTCTTCGCTTAAATCTATTTTCAAAGCATGGGTTTGAGCGAATTTGTCAGCTTGTAGCAGTAAGCCATGATCAATAGGCGAGAGGTTATGCAGTAACCGTGCTTCCGACAAAGTCTTTACGATGCTCTCTTTTGCCCTACTAATCTTTTTTTCAAGCACTAACCCATTAAATATTTTTATAGAATCTTGCTTGATGGCACTGGTAAGAGCTTGTAAAGCCTTCTCCCTAAGACAACTTGTAAAGTCATTCTTTCCTTGGCAATCAATGGAAATACGGCGTACAATGAAATTTCCCGGACCAGTCGACGATGTGGTCCTTTCAGCAGCAGTGTTTAGATTTCTCGCAGCAGTAACTCTTATATTTAGCACTGTATTGAGACTTGCAGCACTTAATACAAAAATGTGCAAACCTATTAAATAACTAGCCCACATCTTAGAGATAGATAAATAACTATCAGCCAGTCGTCAACTCTAATTCCAACTGCAATTTTTCCAAGCATCAAAACCTTTTATAAGTTTAAATCTCACTGAAACTTATTGGAATGGAAACATTTGGCGTGTCTGTGTGAAATTTATTTACATTAATTGCACTTAGAGATGTTCGAATGCACGAACGCTCTAGATTTAACAGTCTAGGTACTGAACCAGTTATTTCAGGTAATTAGGTAGCGCGTTATGCTTTCCTTACTTATTGAAGCAAATTTAGTTACATTTTTTTTATTATTGTTATTTCGTCACGCTTGTACACAGCTCTTTAGATTCAAGAAAATCCGCGGTTGCGTATGTACATGTATGTATATTTATTTATGTATGTATATATATATATATATATATATTAACTAGTTGGACAGTGCGAAATTTGTTAAAATTATTTGGAAGAGCTTCATGTCAGTCACGATAAGCGCCAAAATACGATAAACGATTGATTTTTCATGTCCGAACACAATTCACTCCCGTTCTGAAAGGTGTCTAAAAAGTAATCAAATCGAGCAGTTCGAATTATCGTAAGCATTCTTTCCGCGGACTGAGATTGGTAAAATGCTTCGAGTCGAAGAGTGCGAATGGTAAAATGAATCGTCACAAAGTGTTCGATTGATGGAAAAAATAGTATCAATGTGATTTGTGCGATACAAGTGCACTCCTGCAAAAAATCATGGAGCGTGGTTTTTCTGATATTGTTCTCAATTAATGACCTGCCGCCGCATTTTTTCATAGATGGTTCTTGTTTTTTTGTTTAAAACTGTTTTGTATACAAAAGTTGAGTATGAAATAAAAACAAAACCAAAAAAAATCCCTAATGCACAAATGCATTGCTCCATTCGACAGTTCATAAAAACACTTGTTTCTTGAGAATGCTCTCCATCGGCCACTTCGTGGTGAATCATTTTGTCATTCGCACGCTTCGTAGCGATTGCTTTCACTATTAGGCTTAGATCGTGTATGAATAAGGCTCGTATCTGTACTGTTTTTTGAAGTATTATAGTATACTCTTTTTTGACATCAAAAACTGCGTTCTGCTTTTCTCCCTCAAAATATTGTCCTCCAAAATTAAGAACAGTCCTTGGGTTCATCGCCCGCCGCCAAGCATTGGCACTGCTTCTGTTGCGCGTCAGGCATCGGACTTTTGTTTTTTTTCTTGCTTCTTCTTTGCTACAATTTTATTATTATCTCTACCAACTTCAATTCGTAAAAACGCTTTTTCCAAAAAGTCAAATTAATCTTAAATTAAAGTGTTAAATCCGTAATAAATAATTAAAATCAACTAACAACCGTGTTTCCTTGTGGGCAACGACGCCAACGTTCAACAACTATTTTGTTGGCAACGCATTCCCGAATTTTGTTTGCAAAGCTGGATGCCATGTCTCCCCAGACCAACCAGGACAATCGAGGTAAGCAAATATATACAGATTGGCCTCTTTCTTTCTCTCTTGATCATCGTCAGTGCTTGCTTAGAAAACGTTGCTTATTTTTTCAATTCTAATATCTTCATTTTAATAACTTAAATTTTTATAGAATAAATAATGTCTAATTCAAGAGGAAAAAACACATTTAATGCAAAATTTCATGAAAAGTATCCGTTTCTCGAAAAACCAAAAATTGATATTCATGTTTTGTGCAAAGAGTGCATAGGTCCTTTTTCTATTGCGTTTGGTGGTTACGCTGATATAGGCCGTCATATCAAAACAAAAAAAAAAAACATAAAGACGCTTGAAATTGTCGCTTCTACTTCTACCAGCATATCGATGAGGTCACAGTTTTTAATCGTCAGATTGTGTGACACACATATTTAAATCATTTTTTAAAATGAAAAATTTGTGGTGTGCGCAGAAGAAATGTCAAGCTATAGTCAGCAATGTTTTCGCGCCGCATGCCCAACAATTGCTTAAACAAGATTTAAAAGACTGTAGTTATGTCTCAATCTACACAGATACAACAAACCATGGGAATATCAAACTTTTTCCTGTGATCGTTCGATATTTTATTCCTACTGTCGGTGTATGCGTTAAAGTTTTGAATTTAACCGAAGAAGCTGGTGATAATTCCACCTTAATATCCGATCTAATTAAGTCTACTGCCAGTGACTACGATCTGAGGAAAAAATCGTCTGCTGCTGTGGCGATAATGCATAAGTTAATTTTGCTAGAAAAACTTGTGGCTTCCACATTTGGTCGGCATCGGCTGTGCCGCTCACAGAACACACAATGTATTGAAATTCGCATGTGATGAAATACCATTCGACGTAGAGTGGGGTGTTGTTAAAACATATTCTCACTTCTAGCTTTACACTGTACGCATGACAGCATTGAAAGCTTTTTGTGAAGAAGCAGAAGTGGAACATAACAGGCTGCTCGGATATGCAAAAACACGGTTTTTGGCTCCCGGAGCAGCTATCAAGCGCATTTTGAAACTCAATGATGCTCTTCAAATGTATTTTCTTGGACTTGAAAGAAGATAAAAAAAGTTGAAGGACTTTTGCAATGAGGAATCATCAAAATTTTGGTTGCTATTCGTTCAAGAGCAGGTAAAAAAATTCATGGGAGGTGCCAATTCAATATCTCTAATAATATGGAATTTTCCTCTTCTCTTTCTGCTTTATTTTGCTTTTATCAGGCTGAATCAGTATTGCAAGAAACACCAACATGGATTGTAGTCGACGCCGTTATGAACAAGTTGAGCGAATGCAATTTGTAAAATGCCAATGAAAATGCGGTAAATTTGCACACCCACCCAATTTCGATATATCAAAGCCTATTGTAGGAGCGACATTATGCAATGGAGACAAGGCAATTATGTAATGTTTAGATTGTGGATCGGTGGGTAGAGATATTTATTCATCGCGAATTCAAAAAATGGCCACCATCGTTGAATATATCTTATGTTTTCCAGGAACTACAGCATCAGTGGAACGAATCTTCTCTGCAGTGAAAAAAATTGGACGCTAGAAAAAACCCGATTACATGTGCGAACATTGAAGGCGATTCTGACTGTCAAATATAATTTGAAGTACAAATGCCTTGATTTCTGCAATTACCTCAAAACGAATCTGGCATTGCTTATTCAAAATGCTTCAAACGACAAATACAAAACAACCGCAAAAGTGGATTCTGATGGAAATGATTCAGATGATGGAAATGATTGTTAATTTTTTTTTATATATTGAGTAACATATATACTGCGAAAACTATTGTTTTTCCAAATCAATTTACTGCTTTTTAAAAAAATTTTAGTTAAATGTTCTGTTTTCGGTCCAAAAAAAATATACGAGCGTTATGTATGAATCATGCGTGTTAATTAAATTTACAAATCCGAATATGTCAAAGACACGAATATGATTCCTCTGTTCGTTGCGTAGATAAGAGGTTTGTATTCGCTGCAGTTCTCTACACTCATACGGCGATGTAAAAATCTACAGTGCAAAAATTAAGCACAAACGAATATAGAAATTTCAAACATGTTAATAATAAGAAAATTATTATTGTTTTAGATTTATTGCAATGTAAAAACAATTTTTCTGGTGCTAAATATAAACATTGACGATCACATTCTGACTATAGCTTCGATGGCTTGTATATTTTAAGAAAAGTAAAAGGAGTTTTTAACTGAATTGAAATTATTAAAAGAATCCTCAGTAGATTTTTGATTTCTACGAATCATTTTAAAATAGTGCGCCATATGTGTATTATAAGGATGATGAGATTTAGCTCTTAACACGAGTCGATCGGAAAAAACCAGTCTTCCCAGCCATGTTAATTTTTTTAGTTGTTTGACAAGTAAAAATTTATTAGAAGAGAATGCTTTAAACGTTTAGAAGGATTTAGAAGGGTGCCATCACTAAACGATTACTTGCTGTTGTATCTGAAGGCCGCCGATGATGTTATATCTGAAGACTGACTAAAAACTATTGAAAGCTCGACAGGTTTATCTTGGGACGCAATATTAAAAACAACAATGTTAAATCTGTGTGTTGTATGCCGGAATGACGACGCTTAACATTGTCATTATCGTAGACATTTGGTCCGGTTTACAGACGCTTAACGTTAGTAACACATATTTTTTGGGCATTTTTGTATAATTAAAATGAAATTCCACTGGCAGTTTGGTGTCATCAATTTAAAAACTCGTTTACACACTTTTAGGCCGTAGTTTGAATTTGCGGAAGTCAAAGCAACTAAGCGAAGACCAAGCTTCGTTTATGACATCAATTTGAGGTAGTTGCAGAATTTCGACTGGGCAACGATTCCGCCCCATCGAGTAGATATAAGCTTAAACGTTTCTCAGTTAGGAGTTAGTTTTGAATGATCAGTGAACATAGAGAATCTTAAGTAGTGAACTAACGTACTGTCAAAAAAGTTATTTCGAGTAACATAGTCAGTGCCGAGTAATTTCATCGTTTCATATGTAAAGACATAAGAGTATTAACGCGAGCTAAGTGTGAAACGTGTAAGCTAGTTAAGCTTTAAACTCAGTAAACGGTAAACGATAAAAGAGCAATAAATAAAGTTTGGAACAAAATAGACTTGTGTTTAATTCAAAGTGCGGGTGCAGGATTTTTATTGATGGAGAGTGACAAAGCAGGAAGCAGGATACAGACACCATCTTCTAATCATCGTGGTAAGAGGCCACAATATTTGACTCTGCATTGATATTGTCATGTATATCTTTATGCAAATAAGAATTCGAGGCGTAGTTGTTTCATGTAATACATGGCATAGCTGTTATTATACCCTACATCCGAAGGAATGAGTGTACTAAAAGAGGCGTGGAAGGTGTGAAAAAGTATATATAGGCTGTCTGTCTGTCTATCTGTCTGTCTGTGGAAATCACGATTACAGGAGAATAAATTAAGTTAACGCGATGAAATCTATTTGCCATTATGTGAAGAAAATTATAATTATAATTTGCAATCTCACAAAAATAGCCGATGTGAGGAATAATTAAAAGTTCCAGCAAAAGTGTTGTCTCTGTAGGAAGGAGGTAATTATTAGCCTTACCTTCCTAAGGGCCGTTTTCACAATGTTCGGTTAAGTGCTAACCGAGACTTTAACCGGAGGATACACAGAATTTCGTTTTCACAATGTTCGATTAAGCGATTCTTCTGGTTAAAGTGTCGGTTAAGTTAACCGATTTCATTGAATTTGTCTGACATTACTAATTAATGTTATGAAATATGATAAGTAATAATAAAAGTCGAAACATGAAAAAAGTAAAAGTGTTCAGAAAACGGGTAGATTTCTTTGCCGAGTTCGATTGCGAATCTTTCGTACAAAATTTCGGCTCAGCAAGAGCACTGTGCAATTTATATATGTATAAACTTGACCTTGAAGTTAGGAATTGATGATTGTAATTTGTATAATTGTATATTTAATTGCTTTATTCACAAATAAAAACAGAAAAAAATCACAATGTTCATCACAAAATAAAAAAAAGGGACACAAATTTTACCCAATTACAATTCATTTGACTAGCATGAGACTGTAATGGAATTTACTACATAATATAATAACATTTATAATTTTTTTATTTTTCACATTTCAATTAATCTTCACATTTTCTGAATATATGAAGTAGTATTTATTGAACAGCTGATTGCTTTTTTCCGAATGTAATAAAACAACACGTCATAATCTCTTATAACTTGTAGTTAACCAAAGGTTTGTTAACCGAAGATTGGTGAAAACAAAAATTTTTAACCAAAGGATAAGTTTCGAACCTTCGGTCAACTAACCTTCGGTTAGCCATAAGTTTAACCTAACATTGTGAAAACGGCCCTAAGTATCATAAAAACGCGCTTTTTGATCTGGGCGACGTATACATCCCAAAACGACCTTTCAGTGAGAATAATTTCCAAATTCTTAACTGATGCAACATAGGACAATGAAGTGTCCCTGCAAATGTCATAAAAGGCATGAGTTCTGCTGAATTTCAGACCTAATTTATTGCCAGAAGCCCATCAGAAATGAAAAAAGTGTATTTTGATTTCAAAAGGAAACACTTTAGAGAGTCAACAAAATTTATTATTATTTATTTATTTATACATTAGGATTTAAATTAAATATGAGCCTTATTAAATTTAATTTTAACTCTTTAATTCAAGAGTAATTCACTTTAAAATTAAAATCTTAAAATTTTTTGTTTAATTAAAATTACCATTTTCAATTTTAACTGTATCACTTTGACTTTGCTAGTGCAAACATACAACAAAAACCAATCACCGTAGTTTTGGCTCGTAGGAAGAAAAACGACAAGAAACACTTTTAAGTCAAAAGTGATACATTCTAAGTAAAATATATTCACTCTTATTTTGCGAAGAATGCAATAACCACAAGCCTGCTTTTGATGGTGAAATTAAATGCGCAAGATCGTGATTTAGTCCGAAACAGTGTTTAGAGCAGCGTGTTTTGTTTTGGAAGTTGTAATATGTTACACTCTTGCATTACTATGTTTCAAGAAAGCGAAATTCTAGAAATTGCAGGAATTGAATATATAGTGACTAGTGATGGCGATGACAAGCTCTTGAAATTGTTAAAAGAATTTGAGCTGGATATTATATACTCCGATCTAAGAAGTAAGTGCTGTAAAATTTTTACTGTTATCTGAATTAATATCTCTTTGTTAGATGCAGGGGTAACATCGAAGCCTTCAATATATAAAAAAAGAAAACATTTCTGAAACTATAAAGCACTTTGTATATCGTGTGGAGTTCCGACAAAAGCTGTTTGTATGGCGGAAATCACAGGTATGATTTTTTGATTTTCTACTGAGACTTATTTCGAAATATCATTTCAAAAATATAACATTCATATAACATTTCGAGTTTATTGAAATCATTCGCTGCGGGCCGAAATATTCTACGGTTTTACGAACAATAACTCCTTACTATGAGACGCATATTCGCAATCCGCACTCAAAGGATTTACTGGCTCTAAGTATGATAAGCATTAGTATAGGTAACTGTTTATGTGTTTTTATTATTTTAATCAATTAAATATCTGCTTCCCTAAAGGCGCCCATACACGATAAGCATGCGCGTCGCGTATTTCCAAGAACTGCATGGCGCCTTGTAAAATTCTCGTCTGTGGGCTTGCTGACGCGCGGCGCGTCTGCTTTCAAAACATTTTGATTTTCTGCAAGCGGCGCGTACGCATGTTTGTCGTCTGTGGACCGGCGCGAGCACAGCAATGAGAAAACAATGTAAAAAATCATTCTATTCGAGTCGTCAACGAGTGCACATCGGTGGAAAAATGAATCACGAAAAAATATTTTTGACGAACCTTAATGAATATTTGAAAAATGAGCCAGCATTATGGAATGTTAAAAGTGACATATATAAAAATAAAATAGAAAAAAACAAATCTTGGCAAAAAATTTTACAATTGTGCAAAGAATGTGAACCAAGCATAACTCTTGATGCATTAAAAAGAAAAATTAATATACTGAGAGGATCATATAGGCGCGTATTAAATAAAATTAAAAAAAGTGAAAAATCTGGTGTTGGTGCAGATGATGTGTATGTGCCATCATTATGGTACTTTGACCTGCTGGGTTTCCTACAAGACCAGGAAACACAGATGCCGGCATTTGCATCATTTGATGACTTTGTGGACATTGAAACAGTAAGTAAATTTTATCAAAACATTTTTATTAAAATATCGTAATATTAACATATTATGCAAATTGTTCTTGCCACTCTACTGCACCGACAGAGTCCCGCATTTGGGTATTTTTTTTCATAATTATGGGAGTAACTAAACTAAGCAAATTGTTATAAGTTATTGCGTCCAATCTTAAAAAATTTTTAAATATTGCGGGATCAGACAATTCCAACTTTTTCAGTAAATTTACATGGGATCGTTTTTCCCTTTCCAACAACCACTCATTAACCCATATTCTTCTCTGTTTATTGTATGTTATTTTTTTTTAATTTTGTTAGTCTCATATAGGCGACAGCAATCGCAATCACTTTATCCGCTTTTCGTTTGTACATGTTTACGCATTGGCGACGAAAACTGAAATGAGCCGCGCGCCAGTCTGTGGCAAACTTGAACACGCAGTTCTACGAAATACGCGACGCGCGTTACTTTTTATTGAAAGGGTCGAAGAAATGACCGGAGTTTACCGGTTACCCATAGACAATTTACCACAGATGATGCCGGAACTACTTCGCGATCGTGCACTCACATGGCTAAGAAATAATCAACGCGACTGGGGAAGCTAGAACAACTTCAAAACAGCGTTTCTTAAATTCTTTTTATCGAGCAGGTATTTCGAACAAATAGAGGACCGAATTCGAATGCGCACGCAGCGACAACGAGAATCTTTTAAAGACTTTGTATTGGACATCTGCGATCTTAAGCGAACTTCACAGAGGCGCAAAAACTAGAACGAGTGTTTCGAAATTCGCGGCAAGAATTTCAACTGTATATAAAGAGGAGGGACTTTTCGAGCCTCGACGAATTAGTGGAGGACTTAGCGGAGGACTTAGAATGTATCCAGGGGAAGCCAGACGAGACGATGCGCCAGAGCAGGTGCTCACATGATGAACCTCGACAACCTGCACCAAGAGCACGTTACGAAAACAGGCCACCAACGAACAGAGTACACAACGAGAGGCACATGGAAATCACGCAACCTGAAGCACGACCCATCAACACCAGCACCGCGTGCCGACGCTGCGTCCAAGATGGACACCACCAGAGAAACTGTCGAAATCCGCAACGGTTGTTTTGTTGGACGTGCGGAAAACTAGGAGTTCGGATCATCGATTGCTGCTATCGCCGTCCTAGTGGACGACAGGAGAACCATCAGGGAAACGAAGAGCGCCCCCGCCAGATCCGAGACTCGGCGGCACCAGGGCAGACATCCTCTCGGAAAAACTAGAAGTGTTACGCTGCCATAAGGGCCAACTGATAGCAAAGATCAAGGTTGAAGGACGATGGGTGGATGCAACAGTAGACACTGGAGCAACACGCAGCTTTGTTAGCACTCGAATGGAGCAGTCTCTCGGAATAGGCCGAAAACCGCTCACGGCGCCGCGATACATACGTATAGCCGATGGTTCACAGGGAACAGTGACGCATTATCTTGACACGCTACTCAGTTTAGGGCAGGACACGATTCGTACCATGTTGCTTATTCTTCCAGGTGCAGTGGACGACTTACTCCTGGGAATGGATTTCCTTGCAAACATTGGAGCCAGCTTGACTTGCGGAGAGTTCACTTTGAACTTTCGAGATGCTCACCAACCATCAGAGACAATGGTAATCAACATGCGTCGACAGCGAAGGTGACGACAAGGAGAATCAGCACACATCCGAAGACACAGAAACCACCCTGCGGAAGGAATTACAGATATTTGAGAGACTAGAAGGTCCAACGAACATTACATCCCATAGAATCACGATGATAGACGACAAACCAATCAAACAGCGATGCAGGAAATTATTCATAAAGAGGTGGACGAATTAATCCAAAAGGGATGCACTGAACCATCGACAAGCGGCTTCAGCGCTCCGATCGTCTTAGTAAAGAAGAAGACCGGCACTTGGCGTCTATGTATAGATTACCGCCAATTGAACTCTCGATCGAGACCGGACGCTTACCCGTTGCCGCGCATTCAACACATACTCGACCGACTCAGGAACGCAAGATTCATCAGTGCGCTTGACTTAAAAAATGGTTATTGGCAGATTCCGATGGAGGAAAGCAGTAAACCCTACACAGCCTTCACCATTCCCGGCCGAGGTCTCTTTCAGTGGAAGGTCATGCCGTTTGGACTACACTCTGCACCTGCGACGTTTCAACGAGCTCTCGGTAAGGTGATCGGTCCAGAATTGGAGCCCAACGCCTTCGCCTACTTGGACGACATAATCGTAACAAGCGCAACGAAGGAGGAACACATGCTACATCTCAAAGAGGTTTTTAGACGCTTACGGAACGCGAACCTGAAGCTCAACGTAGACAAATGCGAGTTTTTACAGAAGGAAACAAAATATTTGGGACATGTGGTAAGTGAACATGGCATTTAAACCGACCCGGAGAAGATCGCGGCGATAGAAGCCCTCGAACCACCGAAGAATCTACGTGAACTACGACGATGCTTGGGAATTGCATCATGGTACAGACGCTTTGTACCCGAGTTTGCAACGATAGTTCATCCAATGACCAATCTGCTGAAGAAAGGGAAACACTGGAAGTGGCAGTCCGAACAACAGGAGGCGTTTGAAAATCTCAAGAAATCGCTGATAAGCGCCCCAATACTCACGTGTCCAGATTTTACGAAGTCATTCACGCTACAAACTGACGCCAGGGACGTTGGACTAGGAGCCGTGCTCACGCAAGAGATCGATGCTGCAGAGAAGGTGATAGCATATGCGAGTCGCAGGTTGAACCAGGCGGAAAGAAACTATTCAGCAACCGAGAAGGAATGCTTGGCCATCATATGGGGAATTCGGAAGATGAGGTGCTACCTCGAAGGCTACAAGTTCACAGTGGTCACGGACCACCTATCGCTCAAATGGCTCAACAGCATCGAGAGCCCGTCAGGACGCATTGCTCGCTGGGCGTTGGAATTACAGCAGTTTAACTTTGACATCAAGTATCGAAAAGGGAAACTAAACGTTGTCGCTGACGCCCTTTCCCGTCAACCATCGAACGCCATCGACAATGCCGTAGGAGACAGCATGACTCAACCAACATGCTCATGGACCGAAAGACGACTACAAGAGATCAGAGAGAAGCCGGAAAAATTTCCTGACTACAGAATAGAGGCCGGCCAGCTATACAGACACATCCAAAGTCAGCTTGGCAACGATGACAACGCACCGTGGAAACTCTGCGTTCCTGCATACCTGCGCGCACGCGTTCTTCACGAGAATCACGACACCCCGACTGCAGGTCACCTAGGAATCCGAAAAACAGCACGAATTATGAATCGCTACTATTGGCCAGGTATTATGCGCGATATTAGCCTCTACGTCCGCGGTTGCGACTCATGTCAACGGTATAAAACACAACAACGACAGCAAGCAGGTAAGATGTTGACGCAGCTAGCAGAGGAGCCCTGAGCAATCGTGTGTGCCGATTTCGTCGGTCCACTGCCACGCTCCGTACATGGAAATACGTCATTATTAATCTTCTTCGACAAGTTCACGAAATGGACTGAAATAATACCACTTCGGAAAGCCACTGGCGATAACTTACTAAAAGGATTTAGAGAGCGGATTCTAGCGAGATTTGGCGTGCCTAAAGTACTCGTCACCGACAACGGAAAGCAGTTTAAAAGTAAACCCTTCAAAGATTTTCTTGCAGGCATTGGAGTCAAATACCAGTTCACCGCGCCTTAAACACCACAAGAAAATCCCACGGAACGCGTCAACAAGACAGTGAAGACTATGATCGCACAGCTAACAGCCGGAGAACAGCGCAAATGGGACGAAAACCTACCAGAGGTAATGTTCGCTATAAACGCTTGCAGGTCAGAGACGACGGGCTTCAGCCCTGCACTCCTGGTTCAAGAACGGGAACCGCGACTGCCAGCAGCGCTATTTGATGAAGAGACACAAGGAACTGGACAACCGGAACAGAGCGCCAACACGAGAGCAAAACAACTAAGAGAAGTCTTCGAAATTGTACGAGGCAGACAGGCACAAGCAACAGCTGACCAAGCCAGATACTACAATCTGAGGCGTCGACAGTGGTCACCCAAGATTGGAGAATTGGTGTTAGCCAAACAACACAATTTAGCGAAAGGAATAGATTACTTCGCTGCAAAACTCGCACCCAAGTACAAAGGACCCTTCAGAGTAATATCATTTATATCACCGGTCATTGCAAGGATAAAAGATTTAAAACATGCCAAAATGCACACGGTTCACGTTAGCGAGTTAAAACCGTATGTCACCGTCGATACAAGTGGACGGCGCAAACCGACGCCACAGCAGTAATTGCAAACTACTCAAAGAAAATACATGACTGCGGGAGCAACAACAACGATTGTCATGAATGACATAATAAACATTTAATTTCATTTCATTAGTTAAAATGGCGCAGTACAATTGCAAATCCTCAGCGATTAGCGATGAGCGAGAGCAAACCAATCAGCAGAACCAAGCAACAGATTTCAGCGCGCCGTAATATATTCAGAGGAATCGCCGCCTCCTGCAGAAGACGCCAATTTCCTACAGGGGTAATGCACAACGCTTTAGAAGAGGAAAAAATTATGAAACAACACGAGCAAATCAACATCACAACTCGACCAAAGGATAACGGAAACTTCCCCCTCATAGTACAGGACCCTGAAAATTTAAGTGCATAAACGAAACAATGTTAATGCATTCGAACCTCAAAACAAATAAAAAGCAATGGGAAGGAAAACCAAAAAAAAAAAAACTACGAAAACTGAAGCGAAGGAAGAAACAACAAATTCCTGTTAATCAACGAACCAAAAAAAAAATATGGCGAAGAAAAATTTCTTCACAGAATTGATCGCACACACATGTCAATACCACTCAGCGCAACGAAAATCACAGAGGACAACGAAAGTCATCGAGCGGCGCAAAACGCTACACGCAACGCAACGCTGCCTCGCAGCTCGCCGCTGACCTCACGCATAGAAGCAATAAAACCATAAAACAACACTCATCAAGCCAGCCAAAGAAATAACAACGCAAAACTCAAACCTACAACGCGGGGAAAAGGGGTTTTCGCACACACAACATAACGGGAAACTGCATCACAAACGTAAAATAATTAATTTGAAAACCAGAGGAAACGGTAGCAAGTTTTGAGCAAGGAGAGGAAAAGGAAACGCCGTATCGACAATGAAAGACTGAACAAAACGCCGTTTCCGCTGACTTCGTTTCGTAATCATCTCCGTTGCACAAAGGGTTGCGACGGAAATGTAAAAGCCGGGGAGGAAAGGTAAGGAGATAAGACGTGTGTGTGTTGGGTGCGACGACGTTACCGTCAACCGTTATGACGCCTTGAAGTTTGATACACGAAGACATTAGAAGACTCCGAGTGACCGCAGAGCATTCAGTCATAAACGAATCATCAGCCGAAACGGTCGTCCGCGCAAGTAAGTGAATAAACGCAAATCATAAATTCGACATGTCCTCCTCAGCGCCTCGTTCGAAGCCAAAGTCGAAGTCGACGTCACCGTCGCCGTCGCCGCCGCCGTCAGTGACAACATCAGCGTACAGCGTGATCGTGCGATCGAGTGACGAGGAAGGGGAGCGTCGCCAACCCCTCCTCACACACCAAGGATTGCTAATTTACCGCGACGATTACGAGAGGATATCGGCAGGCCGATTTTTGAACGACACGCTCATCGATTTTTACTTACCGTTGATGCTCAGTCGCAGATCGAGTCTTTAAAGTTGTTGATAGTTGTCGATACAAATTCCAGTAAATTTGTTGTCGTTGATTTACCTTTGCAAAAACACTGCTGCGTTGGCGAAATTAGAGCATGAATACTTCGCGAGATTTGGTCAGTAATTATCTTTTCAAACAGTTTAGGTAATGCACTAATTTTGGGAATGCCACGATAATTACTAATATCACATCTATTGCCAACTTTATGAAGAGGAATAATAAAAGACGATTTCCATAGTCTTGGAAAATAACCCGTTCGTAAGGAAAACTTAAACTTGCTGCAATTGGTGCAGCAAGCTCCTCTGCACAGTATTTCAAAACACAAGATGGTAAACCATCAGGTCCCGAGTTACAGTTACATTTAATATCTTTAAATGCCTCAGGAACAGCCTGTTCGTCTATAACGGGCAGATTAGTCAATCCTGAAGTAATACTGAACGGATATTTCTTTAAGTTACTGGCTAGGCAGGACTTTGATGAGTACGTGGATTTAAAAAAGTCTGCAAACAGGTTACATATAACAGCTGAAGTAGCAGACTTACACTGGTCAAGTTTCATGACTGGTGGGTAAATAGAAACCTTCCTTTTCGTATTTACAAAATTCCAAAATGACTTCGGATCAGAGCGTAAATTGGATTTTACTTTAATTAAATAATTAATGTAAGCTTCTTTACAAAGCTTCTGGTATCTCAATCTTGTTGGTAAATAAGCAGCAAAACTGGAGGAAGTACGGCTCACACAGTAAGATTTGTAATGCTTAGTCTTCAAACCCCTTAGTTTCCGTTATGAAGGAGTAAACCAAGAAGGTCCAATACGACTCGATGATCTGCGTAGCGGCACTGATAATTTAAAAATATTAAATAAAACTTTATTAAACAAGTACACTGCATCATCTAATGTCTCAGAAGTTGAATAGTCCATAGTTTTCAGAACATTATCCCAATTCAAATATTGGAGACAAGTTCACATAGTACCAAAAGTTGCTCTGCGAAAGTAAAGTTCCCCCCTGATAACAGGATTACGTTTATTTACTCCTTTTTCTTGTTAAATTTTTACTTCGATTGTTGGATGATGCAAATCTTCTGGTAAAACCAGGGGTAAAGTCCTCGTTAACTCAAACGTGTTACCATCATCAACAAAAATCAGGTCTAACAAACGACCATTATGGTTGAGTATAGAATTGATTTGGAAAAGACCTCTAGAAGATATTTAATTTAAAAGAGTAATGTAGTTATCCTGGTCAGAAGATGGCAGGAGAAAAACATCATCCTCACACCTTTCCCAATTGACGTGAGGCAAGTTGAAATCACCGAGAACTACTAAGTGATCACCGTGACGTAATTTATCAGCCACTTTTCTTATGCACTCCACGTGATTAAGGTATGTGCTGAATAAGAAGTTTGGCGGTATGTATGAGTAAGTGATGTAGAGACTTAAACATGCAATTTTTGCATAAACACAGCAAAAGTCAATTTCCAGGATGCAACAGACTTCTTCTCTTGAAAAATACGAAGAATCAACAGCAATCAAAACACCTCCGCCACTCGTTGCAGTTGTTTGTGATAAGTTTCTATCACTGCGATAAACTGTATAATCATTCGAAAAAATTTCCAAGTTTAGAACATCTTGCTTTAGCCAAGTTTCGGTAAAAGCAATGATTTTGTGCTCTAAATCATTACTTTGAAGTAGTAGATCTCTTAATTTAGTGTTGAGACCTCTAACATTTTGATACGAGATAGTTGTATCAAAATTTAGTTTGTTGTTGGTTAGTTTTTTGAAGTCGGAGCAGCACGTTGCACGCTAGCAGTCTTAGCGCTTTTGTTCTTAGGTTTGAACTCATATTCATGTACGATAGCATTGTCATGCCAGAATGACGGATCAGCAATACGTCCCATAAGATGTTTAGGTATGCGCACATTAAAAGAAGAATAAAATTTTCGATTTCCAAAATTGAACTTAGAAACAGAGATACTTGAGTCAACCATCTCTAAGCTAGAATAAATATGCTCGCGGATGTCATCGACAGTTGTGTCAGGAACAAAGCGAGAAATAAATAAAGTTTTCAGCGGCTCAATGACCGACAACTTCCTCCCAGTACGAACAGCCGCACCAGCAGCAATAGTTTTTGAGGATCCCGGAATAGCAGCAATAATTTCAAGTTTTTTGTTGGAATCCTTTGCAGCGATTAGAGGTGAATCCGGGTTCATACCTCCTTGATTTCCAGTTGGTAGTTTCAGCGTTTCAGAATAAGCGAGAGACTGATTATAGGACAACGTTTCGTCTGTAGTTGGAACAGGACTCAGCACATTTATAAGCTGAGGTGGATCCTGAACAGACACAGACAGCGGAGGCTTAGCAACAGCATCAGATTTCTTTCTAGCTGCTTCTACACTATTATTCTTCAAGTTTTTCTGCAACCGAGTGACCACACGATTTTGTGGATTTTCCTCGAGCAATTTAAAGTTGTTGAAGAGCTTCTCGTAATTACCAAGTTTGGACCGAATTGCGGAAAAATTTTTCCCAATTTCTTTGAAAGTCAATCGCACTTGACGTAAGAGCTATATAATGTCAACTTCTGTCGAACGACAATTTGGACATGACCAGCGAAGACCGCCATCAAAACCGATTAGATCCGCAAGTCTGCGTGTTAATCCTGCACACTTGATGTGAAAATCTGCCTCACACATCCAACAAAGAAGCCGCCGTTCAGAATCGGCCCGAATAATACAGTCTTTCAAATTGCATGCCATATTATAAATTTAATTGCACACGCCACTAAAATATCAATTAACGAACTCCGAAAATTATATCAAAATAATGAAAACTTGCTCAAATGGCAAGTCAAAAAAAGTTGAGAATGTGCAAAATACACAGTGTAAAAATCAAACAGATGCAGACGAAACAGTTAGTTTGCTAAATATGTTTATATTAGCAGCAAAAAACTCGCACCCAAACCAATATATAATAAGATTAAATTTAATTTGTGTTTAAAAATGTATAGCTAATAGTCACTAATAGTAATCACTTATTGCGGTAGTGGTTTAAAAAGATAAGCTCAAGAGCGCAGAAAAGAAATACGTGTTGTCGCGAGTTCCGTCGAAATATGACTTTTTTTATGATCGAAAATGAATCGAATTAATTTAATTGATTTGGAAATAAATCGAATAATTCAATCGAACCAACAATAAATCGCGTTAATCTAAATTAAATCGAAAATATTCATCAATTCAATTTAATTTAATCGAATTAAAAATAAAACGCGTTAATTTAAATTAAATCGAAAATAATTCGCGAATTATTTTTGTAAGATCTGGAGGAAAAGATTTCCGATGTCGTTGCTGAGTCGATCGAGTGGATCCGGACAAAGCGCGGTAGATAAACGGTGCCACCTGGGAACGGTGCACGAGATAGCAGGTCGCCAATAAATCTCAAAGTGTATTTTTTAAAAATTTTATTTATTTGTATAATTATTTTCGCCGGCACTGTATAGTGCCTAGATAAGAGAAGCGAAGATAAATAAAACACAAAATTGGTGAAAAATATTTATTTTATTTTCTTGCACTTGGGCAAATTTACAATGCAACAAATTGATGTAAGTGTTTTGTTGTTGTTGTTGTTGAGATATATATATATTTGTTGTATAGAATACACTTTGGTGGCGCTGTAGTACGGCGTTCGTGTGACGAAACAAAACGAACGTACATAACGATCGTTCGTAATAATTACGAAATCACACGTGAATGAGGTTTATCACTCACACGTGCACCACTTGTTACACTATTAAATGACCTGAGTAATTCCGGGGGTGGAATTACTCAGTGATTTTGAATATGAGAATTGTTGAACTGATTACTTGTTGCTTTGCCGAGCAACGCTTGAACAGATTAACGCGGCCGCGACGCCGAACCTAAATCACCAAACGTGGTGGAGCGCGCACGTAGAATGGTGTGTAATTAGGTGAAATATAGTGTAAAATATTAATAATTTTGTACAGTATGGTGTGGGTTGGGTTGGATTAAGTCGGATGAGCAAGTAATCCGACTTGAAGGACCAAATGTTGGGTGGGGAGAAATTAGAGAGAGTGGTTGAAAAACAAGGGGTTTTTGCGTTGAAGCCAAAATTAATATTATAAGTGAATATTCGGAAATCCAGTACCTGGAACCAAATCAAAAAATGGCTATCAGGTCATTAAAAAAGGCACTATCGTTGATAACTCGAGCACAAGAGCATTGAATGGATGTGCGAGAATAATAGGAACCGTTAATGTGACTCAATACAATTGGCTAAGCCTTAGTTTAACATTACACGATGTGGCACTTGAACAACATTTGCTAGGTGAAGCAAGCTTAAACTGCAACACACCATCTATCGTCAAAACTTGTTTTTAGGTGTTTCTCTTTGTTAAAGCTTTTTTTTTTGGTTTTTCTTTTTTTTAAAAAGAGGGGTGATCCTCCAAAGATAATAATGACTGGCATGCACGATTGACACTAACAGGTGCGCCTACGTACTAAAACCGAACTCCTCTTGTGATAGAAGTGGGAGAGTCGAAGTAGACCAGTTGATTCGGGTTCTTTTTCGTCCCACCGCCATCCTACCAGAATCTAGTCTGTAGACGTGTGGAATCTATCCAGCTCCGATCTCATGACCAGGTCCCGTGACATTAGAAGCAAATCACGAATGTTGACGCCACTGACATCGTCATCTATAAAGTGGCGACCCAGTATGGCTAACATTCTGCTTGCTACTGCTGGACACTGGCACATCCGCCGCTGTCCCATCCTCTTCCTGACTCAACCTTCAGATTCCATCCTCAGCAAGTCCTATCTTTTTGATGGTGTCTAAATTTGCCGTGACCAGTCACAATTGCTGCTAGCCAGCTTAGGGTCCTCCTCGGAAGTTGGATGACAAATTTTATTGCACCGGTCATAGGGCTGCACATAACAACCCTAGCTTGCCTACACGTAGTTCAATTCTTCCTCAAATGCAGATTTTGGACAAGCCACTTCAAACGCATTGTTAATGGATACGGTCAAAGTCTTGACCTCGATCACAATATCCGCCGTTGTTCTAAGAGCATTATGTGTTTTATTTGCCAGCAAGTCCTATAACACTTCAGTACATTTTGTACTGTTTGTATTAGAGGGAATTCTCCGCAAGTTGCAAGTTCTTTTCTTCTTGGAGCCATAGAGAACTTCAAACCTGTGATCAGACATCGTTAATATATCCAGAATCATCGAGTTTATCACTCTCCCCAGCATCCCGAAATTCACTACGGTGATGTCGATCAGCTCTGCTCTACGCGGATCAACAGAGGTAGGTTCGACACCCCTATTTGGAATATATAAATGTTGTATCATCACAAATTCGAACACTGCAGAACACTGCTAATACTCCGCGCCTATTCTGCCACCATCTTAGAATAGAATAGGTTGGCCCCACTATAAGATAAACGGCTGATCACGTTGTGGGCTATACAGGGTTCTTGTAATATGGCAACATCCAGCCCATCCAACAAAAAGGGTCTGGCTAACAAAGTTGACGGAACCCTACGGTGGTGCAGATTGAGCTGAACTGCTTTTAAATTAGCCTGGCACGGGCCCTCTTCTCGCCTCGACTTCCATCTTTTTACGCAAAGGGCCGTCGGTCCCGTGCCAGGGGCACAGCTCGCACGAGTCATCCTATCTGAAATTGACCACCGCTTGGTCAAGCCCGTAGTTAAGCTTGGCTCCCGCGCGCTCGATAGCAGTGGCCTCTTCTTGCGGCCACCAAACCGTGAGAACGATTGGGCTGCACCAAACTTGCCCGCACGAATGACCCTCCATTTCGAAGTGTCCTTCACGCAGGCATTCTGTCGTTGCAGCCTTCCGAGGATGATATCCTTGGAGTCGCTCGTCCCGTGAACAAGGATTGTCACTTTCCTCGCATCCCTTAGGCGGGCATTCTCTACAAACAAGCCTGCCCAAGCACTGAGCCAGTCACGCCTTGGATTTTTGATTCTTGCATTTTAATACAATGAATCCATCCTCCAAGGTGGCGTTGCCCACAAACCCAATACTCCCATCATCCAACCGATCCAGGGCCCCCAAAGGAGATGTCTTAAACATATCCAAATGTGAGCCATGTATCGGCCCCTCCCTCGATTGATCGGTAATGCCCATAAGGATCACCTTCTGCCACTTTCGCAAAAGAGACCACCTTACCAGCTAGTTTCTCCATTATAGCTGCCTTCCGCCCTGCACTGGCGTCGTTTCCCTTCTGCTTTTTGATCCTCACCGAGTTTTTGTTAAAGCTTACAGTCAAATCTTTATTAAGTCGTTCGCTTTTATCATTACAAAGATTTGAAAGATTTGAAGAATGAAAGCTACATTACGGCGAGCCCATCCGTGTATAGCTGCAGCGAATCCTAAAGCGATCTATTTATTAAGTTGTGGTTTTGCCTATTTGGCCTGACTAGATGACTAATTACAAGTTTGACCATTTTTTTTTTGTATTTCGAAATCAGCCACGGTTCCTCATTAGCGTTGTTTTTTTGGTGCATATTAAATGCAATACTCGCTATATAAACTGCACTGTTTAAGAAATTAGTTTTCATGAATCGTGTGAAAGATAACCTTTCACGTTTAGAAGCAAGCTTTAATTGCATCACAACATCTATCGTCAAAACTTGTTTTTACGTGTTATTCTTTGGTAAAGCTTACGGTAAAGTCTTTATTTAGTCGTTTGCTTTTATTATTACAAAGACTTCAAACATGTTCAGACTTTTTCTCTGATAGCAAGCTTGAAGATTTTTTAAAGGAGGTAAATATGTATATAAACAAGTTTAGATTATATATGTGAAGACTAACTTACGGCGAGCCTATCCGTGTATAGCTAAAGTGAATCCTAAAACTATCTATTTATTAAGATGTTGGTTTGCCTATTTGGCCTGACGAGTTCGATAATCACAAGTTTGTTAATTTTGGCAGATCGTATAGCTATTTCAAAACCAGTCACGGTTTCTTATCAGCGATCTGTTTATTTTGGTGCATATTAAATGCAATACTCGCCATATAAACTGCACGGTTTAAGAAATTAGTTTTTATGAATCGTATGAAAGCTGAGCTTTTGCATTTAGAAGCAAGCTTAAATTGCATCACCCCATCTATCGTCAAAACTTGTTTTTATGTGTTTCTCTTTGGTAAAACTTACAGTCAAATCTTTATTTAGTCGTTCGCTTTTATCATTGCAAAGATTTGAAACAGGTTCAGACTTTTTTTTCTGATAGCAAGATTGAAGATTTTTTAAGGACACTACATATGTTTATGAGCAAGTTCAGATTACATATATGAAGGCTACATTACGGCGAGCCCATCCGTGTATAGCTGCAGCGAATCCTAAAGCGATCTATTTATTAAGTTGTTGTTTTGCCTATTTGGCCTGACTAGATGGATAATTACAAGTTTGACCATTTTGGCACATCGTATAGCTATTTCGAAACCAGTCGCGGATTCTCATCAGCGATCTTTTGTTGGTTCATATTAAATGCAATGCTCGCTATATAAACTGCACGGTTTAACAAATTAGTTTTCATGAATCGTATGAAAGCTGAGCTTTCGCATTTAGAAGCAAGCTTAAATTGCATTACAACATCTATCGTCAAAACTTGTTTTTATATGTTTTTCTTTGGTAAAGCTTACAGTCAAATCTTTATTTAGTCGTTTGCTTTTATTATTACAAAGACTTCAAACATGTTCAGACTTTTTTTCTGATAGCAAACTTGAAGATTTTTTAAAGACGGTACATATGTATATGAACAAGTTCAGATTACATATATGAAGGCTACATTACAACGAACCCATCCGTGTATAGCTGAAGTGAATCCTAAAGCGATCTATTTATTAAGTGATTGTTCTGCCTATTTGGGCTGACTAGATCGATAATCACAAGTTTGTCCATTTTTTTTTTATTTCGAAACCAGCCACGGTTTCTCATCAGCGTTGTTTTTTTGGTGCATATTAAATGCAATACTCGCTATATAAACTGCACTGTTTAAAAAATTAGTTTTCATGAATCGTGTGAAATATACTCGCTATATAAACTGCACTGTTTAGGAAATTAGTTTTCATGAATCGTGTGAAAGATAACCTTTCACGTTTATAAGCAAGCTTTAATTGCATCACAACATCTATCGTCAAAACTTGTTTTTATGTGTTTTTCTTTGGTAAAGCTTACGGTAAAGTCTTTATTTAGTCGTTTGCTTTTATTATTACAAAGACTTCAAACATGTTCAGACTTTTTTTCTGATAGCAAGCTTGAAGATTTTTTAAAAGCGGTAAATATGTATATGAACAAGTTTAGATTATATATGTGAAGACTAACTTACGGCGAGTCTATCCGTGTATAGCTAAAGTGAATCCTAAAACTATCTATTTATTAAGTTGTTGGTTTGCCTATTTGGCCTGACGAGTTAAATAATCAGAAGTTTGTTAATTTTGGCAGATCGTATAGCTATTTCGAAACCAGTCACGGTTTCTCATCAGCGATCTGTTTATTTTGGTGCATATTAAATGCAATACTCGCTATATAAACTGCACGGTTTAAGAAATTAATTTTTATGAATCGTATGAAAGCTGAGCTTTTGCATTTAGAAGCAAGCTTAAATTGCATCACACCATCTATCGTCAAAACTTGTTTTTATGTGTTTCTCTTTGGTAAAACTTACAGTGAAATCTTCATTTAGTCGTTTGCTTTTATTATTACAACGACTTCAAACATGTTCAGACTTTTTTTCTGTTAGCAAGCTTCAAAATTTTTTAAAGATGGTACATATGTATATGAACAAGTTTAGATTACATATGTGAAGGCTAAACTACGGCGAGCCCATCCGTGTATAGCTAAAGTGAATCCTAAACCGATATATTTATTGAGTTGTTGTTTTGCCTATTTTGGCTGACTAGATCGATAATCACAAGTTTGTTAATTTTGGCAGATCGTATAGCTATTTCGAAACCAGTCGCGGTTTCTCATCAGCGATCTTTTGTTGGTTCATATTAAATGCAATACTTGATATATAAATTGCACTGTGTAAGAAATTAGTTTTCATGAGTCGTGTGAAAGATGACTTTTCACATTTAGAAGCAAGCTTAAATTGCATCACACAATCTATCGTCCAAACTTGTTTTTATGTGTTTGTAACGTTTGGGGAAACTAAATGGAATAATCAAAAAAAAATTAATTGTATCAAATGAAAAGTGACCACTGTCAGCGCAGCTCAGCTCATCCGGCCGTGCTCAGGGAAAGTGGGGGGTTCTTCAACAACCCCGACGGTGTCTCGATAAACCCCAGTTACAAAAAAAAAAAACAGAACGAGCTGAGGCTTACGTTGGCTCTACTGCCATAAACTAGACCGATAACTAAATACTACACGACGATATCCACTCACGATCGATAACAAGTGGTGGCGGTTAAACAAACCTACAAAAAAAAAATAGTACGCGGATGTTCGGTGGAAGCAAGTGGGAGAGAGATGAGAGAAGGAGGGGGAGGAGTAGGTGTTATTTCCCTCCCCCTTTCTGTAGCCACCCTACCGTGGTTGGCGCGTTGGCAGTTGTTGCGCTAACCCCTTTCGTGGGTCGCCTGGCTGCGCGGAGTGGAACCGCTAACTCAACTGTTAACCTAAGTTAATGTTTAATCCATTAGTTAGCCAAGAGTTAATTAATTTGAATGTACATTCTTTTATTTCACTATAAAGAAATTGCTTTTTGTGTTTCAAAGATATGTGCAACACTCATTAGCAGCATATAAAATTACATAGAAATAATAAATCCAAGTTAAAAATTAATTTCCAATTTCTCAAAATAGTAATAGCAATAATGTATAACAAAGTGTATTTTTGAGTGTGCGTTTATAACTCAACTTAAATTAGTTCTATAACAAAGTTGTGTTTATATCTAATTGCAAAAAGTATTCGCGAATAAGTTTTGCTTTGCTATATATTTTAGTAATGCTTTTCTTACAAGGTTGACTGCAATTTTTGACAGTATGGCTGTTTGCAATGCGCATATACTCATATCATTATCATTTTCACCAGAATATTTTAATTTGAATTCAATTCAATTTAATTTTATGTGTCTAACTAAAAAAAATGAGTTGCTTTATGAGTCTTCTTGGTACATTTGCGCTCACAAGAATTTTAATATATTAAATATTGTTTAATATCCATGTTGTATATAATAATCTAATAATAATAACAGTAATATAGTATGTGTTTATATAAATAGAAAAAAAAATGTTAATATGTTGCTAATTGCCAATATTTATATTTGACTATATTTCAGTTCAGTTCTGAAATTGTTTTCAATTATTTTTCTTCTAATTGGAATTTACTTCTTTCAATCAGAATCTTATGTTTAATATTTTTCTGCAATTTTATCTATCTACATATAAACTACCGATGAATTTTTATAAGAAAGTTATACAGACTCTACGTTGAATTTGCTGTTTGTTGCTGATACTGTTGTTTCGATGTGGTTTTCCACACTCCCCAACGACGTTCTCAATTAAAGACGCTTCCTTGCATCTGGGGGAATTACGATTTAGTGGCATCTTTAATTTCAGTCTTCACTTATCATATTTTTGTTTATATGTATAGATATTTTAGCCAACTAAAACGCTAATTTTTGTGCGAATCTAGGTTTTGACAAGATTGTGTTTAAGGAGTGACTTGTTTAGTTTGTGATTATCACTCTTCCACTCATCAACTAAAATTTTCTTTATTTTCTGCACATTTATATAAATGTTGCGATAGATCCAAGCTTTTAGCCAGATTCAGTGCACCTGAGTTAGGCGCTAGACAACGAATCTATTTAACACATGCTTTTTAGCGTGAATAGTGAATTTACAGAATGTTTGAAGATTCTTGACACGCTCACATAAAGATACAAGCACTTCTTGAATTTATAATTATTTTAGTTTGTAATCATCGTTGACCAAAAACAAAACACCGATGATAAACCACATGTTAACGCAAATCACTTAATTATCAATTCCAATTTCATTAACTTCTAAATTATTCAACAGAAACAATAGAATCGTTACTTGTTTCCGGAGTACGTCTTTTTAAACAGATTTCAGAGTAGTTAATAAACACTTTGTTCAATATCGAACGCCCATTTTATTTGCTTAGTCGAACATCAATTAGTGATTTCACGGAATTACTATTCTGCTCTTCATTGATTTTATTTAGTTCAACTGAAAAAACTCATTTTAAAATCTGCCTCGCAGCGTTTCCTTCCGACAAAACAGACTTTTAAACTTCTTCTCTCCGACTCCAAAATCTAACACCGACTGCCGTCATTTCAGACCACGCTCTGGCTCGAAGCTGCAAACAGAAAACTGGTTTGCTTTGCTCATTCCAGTCGCGGCCGCCGTGCAGCTAGCGACATCTCGCTCCTTCTCACCATGATCGACTTTCATTGCAAGTCCCGTAGAATGGCGTGATGAGAAGTTCATAGAAAAAAAATTCTTCTAGAAACTTCGATCACGCCACTTTACGGGAATACTCTCTCCGTCGTCATGATGTAAAGAGGAGATGCCGATAACCGCATTGCGGCAACGATCTGGAATGAGCGGATCACCGTCCGCTCACTCTCTGCGCTCCGACACAGAGCGTGGTCCTCGACACACCTCACAAAACAGGTGATGCTCGGTCACCTGTGGCCAGAGGAGCAGCTGGAAAAGGTGGCAAGACCTGAACCCCCTACCAAATGTCCTTTGCGTAGTATACGCCCATCGGCGCGCCTGTCAGGTCTACCAAACGATAACAAGACTTACCCAGAACCTCGGCTTGGCGCGTATTCCTTGGAGGGCAGAGTTAATGCTAGACAGGTATTCGTCCCAAGCCCTCTGGTCTTTGCGAATGTACGAGCGCAGAGCCTCGTTAACAGACCTGTTAACCCGCTTGGAGGCATTGGCTTGAGGCGAATACACGGCTGTGAACGTATGCTTCACCCCAAATTCGGCCAAAAAGTTATCCATTTCCTTGCTGATAAATTGGCGGCCATTGTCAGATACAATGGTTTCCGGTACCCCAAAGCAATAAAACAGCTGATCCCTTAGGAATTCTATAATATGTGGGGTCGTAAGTTTTCGTAGGGGCTTCAAGAACGTGAACTTCGAGAAGTGATCCAATATAATGTGGATGCCAATATTGGCACGCCTGGTGCGCGGAAACGGACCAATCAAGTCAATATACAGGCGTTGGTAGGGACGCTCAGTAGGCGGAAGTGATCCCATTGGAGTTCGAAGTATTTAGGTTGGTACTTTCGAAGTGCGGCATAGCTCGCACTGTGAGATGTATTGAAATATCTGTTTAACCATGCCTGGCCAGTACAGATGTCGACGAATCTTTTCGGCCGTTTTAGCAATTCCGCCGTGAGCGGACGTGGGCAAGTCATGAGCGACTTTCAATACTGACTCGCGGAGTTCTACCGGTACATACAATTTCCACCCCAGGTCACCGATGTCAGCGTCTCCTGTGGCGAATTCGTTGCGGTGATATAGGTACTGGCCGACCACGCGATAATCGGGAAATTGCTCCGACGAAAACTTTTCTTTCAGCTCGTTGTACTCGCCGGACGAAAATGCCGGTGACGACAAGTCGATGAGCGGCTCGTGGTCGATACCGATGGTGGATACCTCAGCTAATGGGGTATCCTCCATCGATCTCGACAACGCATCCGCTACCACATTGGCGGAGCCCTTCCGATGCTCGATCGTGAAGTCCAGGCAATGCAATTTTAACGACCATCGAGCTAGTCGACCTGTCAGGTCCCTCTGACTCATTAGCCATTTCAAGCACGAATGGTCCGTCGTCACCTTGAATTCATGGCCCTCTATATACATCCGACATTTCTTGATGGCGAGGATTACTGCCAAGCACTCTAGTTCGGGGACTGTGTAATTGCGCTGGGCCTTATTTAACTTTTGCGACATGTAAGCGATGGGCCTTATTCATCGCATTGCGCTAACACGGCTCCTACGCCACACTGACTAGCGTCACACTCGACCACGAATGGTTTGGAGTAATCGGGATGTACTAGAAACGGAGCCTGAGTGAGTCGTTGCTTAATGCTTTCGAATGACTGCTGAGCTAGGGGCCCCCAGACGAAGTCTTTGCCCTTTTTGAGAAGTTCGGTCAGGTGAGAAGTGACCGTCGAAAAATCTAGGATGAACTTCTGATACCATCCCACCATGCCCAGGAACCTGCGCACCTGCTTCGTCGTTTTAGGTACAGGATAATCGTTGACCGCCATAACCTTTTCAGGATCGGTACGCAAGGTACCTCTCCCTACTATGAAACCTAGGTAATTTAACTCGTGCAGACAGAACTCGCTTTTCGACACGTTAATGGTCAAGCCAGCCTTGCGTAAGCAGCTCGCCACCTCTGTCAGGTGGACCACATGTTCGTCAAAGGAGCTTAAAAGAATCAGCAGGTCATCGAGATACACGAATACCCTCCACTTGAGATTGTATGGGATCACTTGATCCATAAGCCGACACATTGTTTGGGGTGCATTCCACAACCCGAAAGGCATTCGTGTAAATTGATAATGGGGTCGGTTCGGCACCGTAAAGGCAGTCTTCTCCTTAGAGGCTCCTTCAAGGCAAATCTGCAAAATGTGTCCTTCAAGTCCACTTTTGAAATGAAGTTAACAGCCGGCAAACGGCTCAAGATGCCATCTATCTTGAGGATAAGCATCTTTGACTGCTACCTCGTTCAGTTTGCGTGAATCCCAGCAGAACTGGCACCTTGCCAGGTTTGACTATTAGGACTCCAGGAGACGACCATGCCGATCCGCCTGCCTCTTCTATCACGCCCATCGACAGCATCCGATCAATCTCCTGACAGAGTAATTTTTCTCGTGCTGGCGAAATAGGATAATAACGCTGCTTGATTGGCTTGGCCAATCCCACGTCGATAACGTGTTCGACCAAAGTGGTTCTACCCAGTCCCTCCCGTTCTGATGACGGAAAAGACTGAATACCACCACTTAGACGTCGGCTTTGGGCGTCGGTAAGCGCCACGAATTTATCTCCGTCCCTATCTAGAGAAGCAACTGCACAAGCTCCTAGACCGGAGATCTGAATATCAAACTTCCCCCAGAAATCTATACCGCAAATCACATCAGCCGCAATCGACGGAATTACCAAAAAGCGAAAATCTAAGCTTTTTCGATATAGTTGCGTGTTAGCTGTGTAATACCCAGCCACATGCTGTACTTGCCCGTCGGCGGTTCTTATTTTTCCTTTAAAATTTTCAACCGAACACCCTGATTTTAGGATGGATTGAGCTAACGTTGGGTTTCGAGACGATAGACGAAATTATCATTTTGCTCAATCGCCTAAGTCGGTACCAAAACTCGCGCAGACATTGAGTTTTACGCTTACGTCTGTGTTCGGTTGAGAATATCTCGGCTCGCCTTTGATTATACCTAGCAAGACGAACATGGTATGGAATGATTTCTCGGCTTGGTTTAGGAATGTCAGGTAAAGTAACTTGTAAGTCAGGGTTTGCCTCAGTAGGTTTTGAAGAATGGTCACTGGCGGCGCTAGTGACGGGGTCGCGGCGGAACTGGACGACTGTGACGCGGGACAGCTTCGGTCGTCGCTGCATGAGTGCCCGCCATTTGGTTTTCCACTCGGGCCCGGCACGAAACGCAAGAAGGTTTATAGGTTTTTAGCCGTCCGCAACCATAACAAAAGATTCGACGCGTCGGTTCTTCGCAGTCTTGATACCAGTGATCCTCAGCGTCACAATTCCAACATTTTTCTCTACTGCGTTGGGTTACCTGTGACGGTTCGTCGGTCCCGAACTCCACCACAGCTACTCGTCTTCTTGCGACCGCCAGATCACGGTGGTCCTGGTACCGTTCACGAAAGAAATTCTCATGTCTATGACAGGCACGCCTGAGATCGTTTAAATCCAGTAGTCTGACATGCAGGAGTTCTCTACCTAATGCAGGCAGTATGTTATGGGTCAAGATTTCTAGCAACTCCCTATCGCGCAGAGGATTGCGTAGACGATCGTTCATCGACAACACGTCGTCATAAAACTCGTCGAACTTTTCGCCTATCCGCTGTTTACGCCTACGAATTTGCTCACTCAGCTCATGTCTGATAGGAAACTCTGGAATTTAATGTTCAGCTTCCCACATAGAGAAAGCGGCGTAAAATTCTCGTTCAGGCATTGTGTCGTTAGGGCGTTGACTCGGTAGATGAAGTCGTCGACACCTATCGCAGCCGGTTCGCCCGAAAACTTCAAACGCCATCCCGCGATGACTGCCTGAGCAATTGTTGACCACGTTGGCCTAGTTTGCGATGTCGGATTGCCTGCACTCGAACAAGTGGGTGCGCCAACTGCAGGCCCAGTTGAAGCAGGAACAATCACGGGGCTTACAGGGGCAGCTATAGATTTCCGCCTCATTTCTTGCAAGACAGACAGAAACTCATTCTTCATGGACTGCACCGTCTAAGTCAGGGTCTGGATATCCGAGGAGCTTTGCTCCAGTGTCCTAACGGTGGAATTATGTATGGATGGCTCACCAGGAACCCCATCCGGCAAATCGCCGTTCGCATGTGAGAATGCAAGTCGGGTTGCTGGAAGAGAGCCAGATTGCGAGAGATTCAGCCGGCTTATATCTTCAAAAAAGTTTGTCACAGGCTCCGAAGGAGCTTGTGTTGCCAACTCCTGCACACTGCCGCCGATAGTGCTACGCGTCGCCGGGCCTACGTACCCACAATCCGAGCTAGACCTATTGGCCGCACCCGTAGAGTTCTGGGTAATGGGAGTCATACAAACGGGACAGTGTTGTGTTCCTCTGGGTTGCGACTCCTGTGGTGAATAAAGGTCCTCTGTAATTGAAACACTAGCGTTGGACTTTAATTTAAAATAACTTTATTAACTCTTGTTTTCTTTTCTACTAGACCGAGCACCGGCCACTTTAAAATCTACTTCACTTCTGTTTTCTAAAATCAATCTTACTATTATACATTAACTTCGGCGTCGTCTCTTGACGGCGCTGAAGTGGGTCAGTGATTCGGATGTCGCAATCTCAAAAATTCTGAATTCGCGAAATTAATATTTCGAAGCAAAAGTGCTGCGCTTGCATTTTAACGGCTGGCTTGAACTTAACGGCAGCTATTTGAGTCAATCGTGGCCTTGGACTAATTATGTTTAATGCTGTTTGTTTTAATGTTTTAATTATGTTAAACTTGAATATTCTAGTTCCGTGAGATTAGAACCTATGCGACATTTAACATCCCTCACCCTTACCGGAAGATAAATTTATTATCGTGAAGCGATGGTAAATTTTTCATGTATGTACATGTGTATGTATAATTAGCTTAGTTTAGTGTTTCTAGTTTCTATAACGTTATGTTGACATTGTAACGCATTTTAACCGTATAATTAATAACATGAAGTTTTACATTTCGTTAAATATTAATACGATAATTCTGTTGAAAATTTTGGATCTTTTGTTTTGTTTTTACAAATTAAGGTTTTAACAATTGTGTATATTTTGTTCTTGTTTAGCATTGCTGCAAATCAGCATTGCGGTTGCTGATTTCGTTGTACGTAGAGATGGATCAAATATTGTTTTGTTTGGTTGCTCCCTGATTTCTTGGCCGATTACCTGCATCGGGAGGGTCTTGATTGATGATGTCGATCACCGCACGGATTGGTTGTGGGTAGTGGAATCTTTGGACGTTCTGCTGCTGGTTGTAGGGTAGCTGCGATATAGTAATTTCTCTGGATTAAATGGCAACACTTCCTGGAATGACCTCTAGCGAAACACGCGCTTTATTGTTGGTACTAAACAAGTGTTTCTACGACAAGAATCGCCGAGTTAGAAGAAATTCTTTTGAAAAATCCGGATATGCTAGCACTGGTGGTGTCACAACTGCTTCTTTTAATAGCTCAAAAGCTTGTTGGCAGCTGCCTGACCAAACAAATTTAGCGCCTTTCCGTAGCAATTTGTTTATTGGCAACGCTATTTTAGCCGGATCCTTTATAAATTTTCTGTAGTAATTTATTAACCCTAGGAATGTTTGCACCTCCTTCTTGTTTTTCGGTGGTGGAATGTCTTTAACGCATTCTACCTTGCTTAGGTCAGGTAAGGCTCCTTTTTCTGAACATTTATGTCCTAAGTAAACGACCTCTCGTCGCAGAACTTGTTACTTTCCTATATTGAGTTTTAAGCAATTCTTTCTTATTACATCGAAAACTTTCTGTAATCGTATTTCATGTTGCATTAAGTTGCTTCCATATATTACAATGTCATCTAAATAAACAAAACAGTCAATTCCCTGCAGTCCTGTGAGAATATGATTCATTAATCGTTGGAATGTTGCTGGAGCTCCTGTTAAACCGAATGGCATTCTATTGAACTCAAAATGTCCCAGCGCCGAACTAAATGCCGTTTTCTGTTATGTTTTTTGTCCATCAGTACTTGATGATAACCACTAGCCAAATCCAATGTTGAAAAATAACGACTGTTCCCTAACTGGTCTAATATTTCGTCTATTCGTGGTAATGGGAAAACCTGCTTAATCGTGGCTTCGTTTAATTTCCTGTAATCGATTACCAATCGCCATTTTTTCTCACCATCTTTGCCACTCTTTTTTGGAACTAATAGCAATGGTGAATTCCATGGAGACACGCTTGGAGATATTAAACCCTCTTCTAACAGTTTTTGTATCTGCCTATTTATTTCTTCCTTATTCGTATGCGGTATGCGATATTGTTTTTGGTTAATCGGCGGTTGATCTGTTTTTGTTAAAATTTTATGTGTTAAAACTGGTGTAAAAGTTAATTTATCTCCTTCCAACAGAGTCGTTGTATGCCGAGCACAGTTTTGTAATGGATTCCCTTTCTTCGCTATTTAATGATGGATCTAAATCTAATTCTTTCTTTAATTTATTGATTCGTTGAGTTTTGTTTACACTAACTATATTGTTGATCGAACTTTCGGAAAAACATGATGTTTCATTTATATTATATTTATTGAAATCACTAAACTTCGGCGAAAAGTTGTCATTGAGATTGAAATCTTTTGACGTCGAGTTTAAAATTGGAACTGTTACTTTGCCATCTTTCACATTTGTTAGTGTTTCTCCTAGGTATATTCCTGGAGCAATTCCCTGTTTGTAAATCACAACAGTTTTTAGGTTAGTTTTAACTTTTAATTTAGTTAACCTGAAAGTTCTTGCATTTACTATTGTGGTGTTAATGACTTGAGTATTACCATCCTCTAAGCTTTTAAATGGTAATTTCGCAACGAACTGCTTGCTGCTGTTAAAAAATGTCAAATTCTTTTTGAGCGTTTTGGTGAACCAATGTTTATTTTCGCTGGTCTAATTATAGTCGAAGTTGCTTTTTTATGCCCGAGTTCTTGTTCGTTTGCTAACGCAATCTGCTGACATAAAATTTTGTTTTGGTCTTGTAACTCCTGTACTAACTCGGCTGTCTTTTCCAATGCAACTAAATCTTCTCTTGACTTCTCTGGAGATTGCAATAATATTTTGTCTAAGGTTTCGTTCGTTACACCCTGTTTGTTTAGTAAGTCCGTTAACGTGTTATTTTCTTGCTCTAAGTGTCTTATTATGCCGTTCTGAAACTCCTTGTTTACTAGGCTATTATCGTAATGTTTTTTCAATGTTACAAATTCTGTTTTCCACTCTTCTACTTGTTTATCTTTATTCTGTATTATATTTTTAATGAATAATAGTAACTCTTCTAATATAGCGTCGGCTTTTTCTATGCTTGTCAGTTTACCCAATCCACTTATTTTAGTTTTTATTAATTCTAACTGTTCCTTGTTCACCACAGTGTTCTTCAAAGTCACCCAAAGTTTCGTATTCAGTTCTCCTAGCTGCCTTTCGACTTCTTCGTGTTCTCTTTGTAACCTAGTCTGTGTTTGTAACGACTCTGCCATTAATTCATTGATTCTCGCGTGAAATCAATAATTATCAAATATCTTTATTTTCCCTTAACAATGTTGTGACGTCAATAGTAAAAATTGTTTTATTCCTTAATCCCAATTAAATTTTCTCACCCACTTTTTTTCTGAATAATTTAATTTTCCCAAGCAATTAAAATTTTATTTCTCAGCGCGAGCTATCATATTGCATTTCAATTTTTAACACCTGTTCGCGCGTGTTAAACTCTCGTCAACAATTGTTTACCTGCTGTATTTTTTTTTCTGTTAATATATTTTGGCTTACAATTTGAATCGGGAGTGAAGCGACTGCGATTCTTCGTTTAGCCGCGTTTAATTGCTAAATTAAATTGCTGACTCAGATTTTAAAAAGTTCGTATAAAAAGTTGAGCTTCTGTTTCGGTCGAAGTGTTCATGTTATTCAGCTGATATTAAAACTCAGTTTAAAATTTTAATTAAGGCAATTTATTTTTACTTCTTCCTCTTTGATATTTCTTTTTTCATATTATAAATTTCCTGCCAAATTCTGTTTGCTTCTTCCCAAGCGATGGAAGTCTCCTTTTCCGAAATCAAGGCTCTAAGGTGCGCGACCCTCTTCCGATCCTTAACTAATTTTCCTCCTCGGCGTTTCTTCTTGATTGCTGTTGTAGTGTTTGGAATGAAACACGCGGCTCCCTCCTTTTTCCTCACCTGTCGTTCGTTGTATTCCTCCAACGTTATCCTAACCGGGCCGTGTTTCTTAATTGTTTCTGGAAAGTACTTTGGTGCGTCTTCTCTATTTTCCCTGGTATGTATTCTTCCATCTATGGTTGAAAATCCCACACTGAATTACTTCGGAGAAATGTAAAATTGCTTAAATATCCCTATATTCAATGAAATGATCTTTGCCTATGGCCACTCGGTAAGTTCAACGCATTCGGAGCTAATTATATTAATCTTTCTTTTATATACTATTGTGACTTCGATTCATGTTATTTAATTTCTGTTTTAATCAAAAACAAAATTATTCTTTTATTTTATTGGTGCATCCTTTCACGACAAGAGGATATCTCACCATAAAACTTTTCAAATACCCTTTTCTTTTCCATCTTTTTTTTTTTAAAGAAAACTTGAAAACGAGTGTGGAAAAACTTCCAGAGCGAAAGGGGCGACCTCAGTAAAGATTTTGTCCGGCGTGGAACGCCATTGGACAGACAAGGGTGCCTTGCTTGACGCTGGCACTCCTTTACTTGGCTCCAAATCAAGCCTCGCGACGATTGCAATTTGCACTTGCAATTTCTTTTTATTTATTCGCTATACGTACCGTAATTCTTCTGCTATGTCCTTTCCGTTGCGTTCTTTGTTTTTCTCCTGGTCCTTCGAGCGATCCTTGGCTCGTGAAAACCGGCTGCGCCAAATTGTTGTGTTCCCCTGGGTTGCGACTCCTGCGGCGAATAAAGGTCCTCTGTAATTGAAACACTAGCGTTGGACTTTAATTTAAAATAACTTTATTAACTCTTGTTTTCTTTTCTAGTAGACCGAGCACCGGTCACTTTAAAATCTACTTCACTTCTGTTTTCTAAAATCAATCTTACTATGATACATTAACTTCGGCGTCGTCTCTTGACGGCGGTGAAGTGGGTCAGTGATTCGGATGTCGCAATCTCAAAAATTCTTAATTCGCGAAATTAATATTTCATCGATATTAATTTCGCGTTTGTTTTAACAGCGGCCATTGACCGAATGAAGCGAAGCAAAAGTGCTGCGCTTGCATTTTAACGGCTGGCTTGAACTTGACTTGCTTCGACTGTTCAGCTATTTGAGTCGATCGTGGCCTTGGACTAATTATGTTTAATGCTGTTTGTTTTAATGTTTTAATTATGTTAAACTTGAATATTCTAGTTCCGTGAAATTGGAACCTATGCGACATACAACAACAGGTTTGATAACTCTCTAACCACGCCTGCAAACCACCAAGCATGCAAGTCGTGCTGACATGATGCGCGAATCACTGGACCATTACTGTCTAGGGCCACCTTACAGATGGGACATATTTGGCATTTTGAACAAAACAACTGCCGGGTAAATTAAAATTACAAAAATAAAGTTAAATTAAAGAAAAAAAACTAATCAAAATGAAAGCAATAAAAAAAATATATCCGCAATATAAGGAAGACGGTAATAAGAAACTAATCGTAAAATCAAACTAAAACGAAAGAGGCAATTCAAATGAAATTATTCAAAGAAATACACTGAGAAGGTATACTTAAACAAAATCCAAAAGCGATAAGCAAAATTAAATCAACAAAATCAAGCGATAGGCAACAGGTGTTAGAGTAACGGCTCCACACCACCAGGCAACACACTCCTCTCTACAACTCTCTACTACTCCCAAAAAAAAATTCTTTAAATTGTAAGCCAGCCAATCCATATATCGATCATCATTGGTTTTCAGTAGCAACCACTAGTGAAGCGATAAGAAAACATGGACTAATCTATTAAATAAAAAAAAATTTAAAGTGAGCGTCGTCCAACGAGTCACCAACGAACAATAGAGTTTTATTAAGGTGAAATCTCGAGTTGAAAGAGGCTATATTGTACCACAATAAAAAAAAATTTAATTAATTTGGAATTTCTGATGAGTTGCTAGACGACAGTGAAATTCATGAATCAAAATATCGAATCAGAAGATTCCTGCAAATGACAGTAGGGTTATTTAAAACTGTATTAATGATTCGTAACAGTTTCTTCTTCGGCGGAATGACCGAAGCCAAACAATCGCACGAAGAATTGATTCAGCGGTACGGACCGAACATAAACATTCAATCGCGCAAATCCAGCGAGAATCAAAAGAAAACCGAAAAAATATAAAAATTTAATTTACTTGAAAGTTAAACCAAAATAATTAAAGTTGCTACCGAAAGTTTGGGCACCACTGTACGGAAACTGAATAGTAAACTGACCGACAAAAAAAAAACTTCTACAGTGGGCCCCACGTTGGGTGCCATTTTGTAACGTTTGGGGTGTGGGTCCGCGGTAAACTAAATGCAATAATCAAAAAAAAATTATTTGTATCAAACGAAAATTGACCACTGTCAGGGCAGCTCAGCTCATCTGGCCTTGCTCAGGGAAAGTGGGGGGTTCTTCAACAACCCCGACAGTGTCTCGATAACTCCAGTAACAAAAAAAAAAAAAAACAGAACGAGCTGAGGCTTACGTTGGCTCTACTGCCATAAACTAGACCGATAACTAAATGCTACACGACGATATCCACTCACGATCGATAACAAGTGGTGGCGGTTAAACAAACGTACAAAAAAAATAGTACGCGTAGGTTCGGTGGAAGCAAGAGGGAGAGAGATGAGAGAAGGAGGGGAGGAGTAGGTGTTATTTCCCACCCCCTTTCTGTAGCCACCCTACCATGGTTGGCGCGTTGGCAGTTGTTGCGCCAACCCCTTTTGTGGGTCGCCTGGGTGCGCGGAGTGGAACCGCTAACTCACCTGTTAACCTAAGTTAATGTTTAATCCATTAGTTAGCCAAAAGTTAATTAATTTGAATGTACATTCATTTATTTCACTATAAATAAATTGCTTTTTGTGTTTCAAAGATATGTGCAACACTCATTAGCAGCATATAAAATTACATAGAAATAATAAATCACAGTTAAAAATTAATTTCCAATTTCTCAAAATAGTAATAGCAATAATGTATAACAAAGTGTATTTTTGTGTGTGCGTTTATAACTCAACTTAAATTAGTTCTATAACAAAGTTGTGTTTATATCTAATTGCAAAAAGTATTCGCGAATAAGATTTGCTTTGCTATATATTTTAGTAATGCTTTTCTTTCAAGGTTGACTGCAATTTTTGACAGTATCGCTGTTTGCATTGCGCATATACTCATATCATTATCATTTTCACCACAATATTTTAATTTGAATTCAATTCAATTTAATTTTATGTGTCTAACTAAAAAAAATGAGTTGCTTTATGAGTCTTCTTGGTACATTTGCGCTCACAAGAATTTTAATATATTAAATATTGTTTAATATCCATGTTGTATATAATAATCTAATAATAATAACAGTAATATAGTATGTGTTTATATAAATAGAAAAAAAAAGTTAATATGTTGCTAATTGCCAATATTTATATTTGACTATATTTCAGTTCAGTTCTGAACTTGCTTTCAATAATTTTTCTTCTAATTGGAATTTGCTTCTTTTAATCAGAATTTTATGCATAATATTTTTCTGCAATTTTATCTATCTACATATAAACTATAGTTTTATTTTCTTCTGAACTGATGAATTTTTATAAGAAAGTTATACAGACTCTACGTTGAATTTGCTGTTTGTTGCTGATACTGTTGTTTCGATGTGGTTTTTATACACGCCCCAACGACGTTCTCAATTAAAGACGCTTCCCTTGCATCTGGGGGGAATTACGATTTAGTGGCATCTTTAATTTCGGTCTTCACTTATCAGATATTTGTTAATATGTATGGATATTTTAGCCAATTAAAACGCTAATTTTTGTGCGAATCTAGGTTTTGACAAGATTGTGTTTAAGGAGTGACTTTTTTTAGTTTGCACTGTAACGAAGTTACCCGGTTCTTCCGGAGTTACGCACGGATTAGCTCGCCGTACGTCCAGGGTTCGTCACAGAAAAGATTTATACACTATGTGGACTTCTGTTAAAATACAATTCCTTTATTGACTCCTGGTCCAATGATACAATTTCCTTCTTAATAGTATGACTCCTAACGATGCTGAGGAGGATCCGCACGCGCTCTGAGTTTCCGTATCGTTGGCTTGGTGTGGCTGAACAACGTTCGTCTGTGAGTCTAGCCTAGCCTTGCGAGTAAATCGAACGTGAATATATTGCTGAGCAGATGGGAAAGCCCGCACCCGACTACTGTAACGGGACACGGGAGAGCCGCGCGTGTCACCAGTACAGTCAACGATATATTGTTATAACGCGGAATAAATTTACGCGGTACCTAGCCTTGCGAGTAAGTCAAACGTGGATATATTGTTGAGCAGGTGGGAGCGCCCGCACCCGACTACTGTAATGGGACACGTGGAAGCCGCGCGTGTCACCAGTACAGTCAACGATATATTGTTATCACGCGGCGTAAATCTACGCTGTTCCTAGTCTTGCGAGTAAATCAAACGTGGATATATTGTTGAGCAGGTGGGAGAGCCCGCACCGGACTACTGTAACGGGACACGGGAAAGCCGCGCGTGTCACCAGTACAGTCAACGATATATTGTTATAACGCGGAATAAATTTACGCGGTACCTAGCCTTGCGAGTAAATCAAACGTGGATATATTGTTGAGCAGGTGGAAGAGCCCGCACCGGACTACTGTAACGGGACACGGGAAAGCCGCGCGTGTCACCAGTACAGTCAACGATATATTGTTATAACGCGGCGTAAATTTACGCTGTACCTAGCCTTGCGAGTAAATCAAACGTGGATATATTGTTGAGCAGGTGGGAGAGCCCGCACCCGACTACTGTAATGGGACACGTGGAAGCCGCGCGTGTCACCAGTACAGTCAACGATATATTGTTATCACGCGGCGTAAATCTACGCTGTTCCTAGTCTTGCGAGTAAATCAAACGTGGATATATTGTTGAGCAGGTGGGAGAGCCCGCAGCCGACTACTGTAACGGGACACGGGAAAGCCGCCCGTGTCACCAGTACAGTCAACGATATATTGTTATAACGCGGCGTAAATTTACGCTGTACCTAGCCTTGCGAGTAAATCAAACGTGGATATATTGCTGAGCAGGTGGGAGAGCCCGCACCCGACTACTGTAATGGGACACGTGGAAGCCGCGCGTGTCACCAGTACAGTCAACGATATATTGTTATCACGCGGCGTAAATCTACGCTGTTCCTAGTCTTGCGAGTAAATCAAACGTGGATATATTGTTGAGCAGGTGGGAGAGCCCGCACCGGACTACTGTAACGGGACACGGGAAAGCCGCGCGTGTCACCAGTACAGTCAACGATATATTGTTATAACGCGGAATAAATTTACGCGGTACCTAGCCTTGCGAGTAAATCAAACGTGGATATATTGTTGAGCAGGTGGAAGAGCCCGCACCGGACTACTGTAACGGG
Organism: Thecophora atra; assembly: GCA_937620795.1. Lineage (NCBI taxonomy): Eukaryota > Metazoa > Arthropoda > Insecta > Diptera > Conopidae > Thecophora > Thecophora atra. The sequence continues at coordinate 33,490,064 of OW569398.1, forward strand.
ACACGGGAAAGCCGCGCGTGTCACCAGTACAGTCAACGATATATTGTTATAACGCGGCGTAAATTTACGCTGTACCTAGCCTTGCGAGTAAATCAAACGTAGATATATTGTTGAGCAGGTGGGAGAGCCCGCACCCGACTACTGTAATGGGACACGTGGAAGCCGCGCGTGTCACCAGTACAGTCAACGATATATTGTTATCACGCGGCGTAAATCTACGCTGTTCCTAGTCTTGCGAGTAAATCACGGATTTTATTATGATCGATATGATCGCGAGTTTAACATCTACACTGTATATTAAAATGTCTGCCTTGCACTCTCTGTATTCTGTTTACCTTGTGTTATGTCCGTCTGATCGGGAGCTCGCCAAATGAAACGTTGTGTTCTGTCCGCTGGTCGACCACCAAGAGAGTGATCGCAATCCGTCTTCTTGCCTAGTCTCCGCTTATGTTCCATTTCCCGTGTGTTGCTGTTCTCCGTTTCTCTTGTTTCTTGTTCTGTGTCGTTCGTGCTCATGTGATGATTTCGATAGTGGTTTTTCAACTATTTGCTCCGCCCTCCTCAGTTGATTAGTTAACTTACTCTTATACGCTACTCTTATACACATTCTAATCTTATGCATATTCAATACAATGTGTTTCAATACAGGGTCACTGGAAACTTAACCTAAGCTTACGCGAGGAAAATACTTCAAGTTTAATATTATAATTCTTTTAAATTTTAAGTCATTCTTTTGTAATAACCAAAAAATAATAATGCTAACAAGATAATTTGTGTTGTGCAATTCGCACTCGACATTGTGCCATCACAGTCTCCTCCTACTTCGGGGACGGAAGGATGTTCCACGTCGCGGTTCCGTTTTTCCCAACCTGGATCCGGTATCTCCTGCCGTTAATCTCACGGATGATTCTGTGTTTGCGATTGGAAGCTGCTAGTTCTTAGTTGTTTTGCTCGCGGGATGATTATTTGCGTGTCTACTATTTCTCTGCTTTCTGCTGTTTGATGCCGTGTGCATGCTGTTATTGTGATCGTTGGGTTTCGATGCTAGCACGCTGCTGTTCATGGAACGATTCATGTTACTGTTGCTGCTGTAGTTTGTTGATTTTGCTGCTGTTGTTCGACTGTTGTGTTTCGATTCAAAAATTTTGTTGCTATTGGTGCGGTTTCTTTGACTCTTGCTGCTGTGTTCGGCTGACTTTGCTGCTGCTGCTCGACTGTTGTGTTTCGATTCAAAGATGTTGTTGCTATTGGTGCGGTTTCTTTGACTCTTGCTGCTGTGTTCGGCTGACTTTTCTACTATTTTCCGGCTGTTGTTATGTTGGCTATTGTGTTTCGCTGCTAAGACGGGGTCGTTAGTGGAGCGATTCGTTTGATTGTCGCTGTTGCGATTCGTTGCTTTCGCGGCTGTTGTTCGACTGTTCCTATGTTGCACGCTGCGGTTACACGCATTCCTTGAAATTACTTGGCAAGCTACTCGGCCATTTGGCGAGAATCTAGTAGGGCTGTTTGCTGTGTGGTGTCGGTCGCTATCGCCTTGGTGATACGTCATTAGCTCTGCAATATGCGCTGTGCGTGGCTGTTTTTCACCCGATCGGCGGATTTTCACTATCACTGGCGAGACAAACTCAACCACTTCAAATGGTCCATCATACCGCGGCGCCAGTTTTGCTGCAAACTTATCCACGGCTTTAGACAGCGGGTGCTGCTTAAGCAAGACCTGTTGGCCTAGTTGTGGCGCCCATTTCCGCCTTCGCAAGTAGTGTTTGGCCTGTATGTGAGCGGCTTTGCGCATATTCTCTCTGGCTACTGAAAAGGCCTTTTGAATGCGCTCTGCATGTTCCGCTGGTGTGCTTGTCGCGTGTCCGGTACACGCGATTCCGCGATCAAATAGCGCGTTCGGCAAACGTGGTTCTCTCCCTTGAACCAATAATGCGGGGCTATACCCTGTCGACTCTGATCGGCTACTGTTGAATGCTAAGCTAAGCTCGGGTAGCAGGTCGTCCCACTTCGTTTGTTTGGACCAGCGTATTGCGATAGCATCGTTTTGATTGTTCGGTTCGTCCGCTCCGTCGGGTTCTCTTGCGGTGTGTAGGGTGCTGTGTAGCGATGTTGCATTCGCAGCTCCTGTGCGAACCGCTGAAATGCTTTACTAGTGAACTGCACACCGTTGTCTGATATGAAGAACTTCGGTACGCCGAACCGGGCGAGGATGCGTTCCCGAAACGCCCTGATGAGTACCTCCTGTGTTGCTGCACGACACGGGACCAATTCAACCCACTTGGAGAACTTGTCGGTGAAAACTAACAGTGCCGTGTTCCCGTGGGTCGATCTGGGTAGCGGACCTATGAAGTCGGCTGTCACGGTGCTCCAAGGTTCCTCTGCATGGTGAGTCAACATCTCACCGGCGGGTTTCTGTTGCGATGACTTGTAACACTGGCAAGTCTTACATTGGCGGACGTACTTGCTGATTTGGCGATACATCCCTGGCCAATAATATCTCTGTGTAAGCCGCGCGGCCGTCTTACGTATTCCTAAATGTCCAGCCGTTGGCGCGTCATGGTTTCCTGGGATAACCTCCGTACGCATACATTCTGGCACACACAGTTTCCACTGGCTCTGATCTTGGTCGGTACAATGCCGATATAGGTTGCCATTCTCGATTCGATAGCCAGGGAACTCTTCTGGTTGCTCCTGAACTTCCTTGATTTTGCGCTCCCACCATGTGCTTCGGGAATTGATTTTAGTCCGAGCGCACACTTCTCCAGCGGGTTGTCGCGACAGTGCGTCTGCCGCTACGTTCTGCTTACTTCTCCGGTATTGGATATCGTAGCTGTGTTGTTGTAACTCTAACGCCCACCTGGCAATCCTACCCGAAGGGCTTTCTATGGAGTTTAGCCATTTTAGAGCTAAGTGGTCCGTGATAATGGTGAACTGGTAGCCCTCGAGATATTGTCTCATCTTACGCACGGCCCAAACTACCGCGAGACACTCCTTCTCCGTGGTAGTGTAATTTTTCTCGGCGCCGTTTAAATGACGGCTTGCGTAGGCTATTACTCGCTCGTGACCTTTCAGGACTTGGGTTAATACGGCACCCAAACCTATATCGCTGGCATCGGTCTGTAGCGTAAATCGTTGCTCAAAATCGGGGCAAGCTAGGACTGGGGCTTCCGTGAGCCGTCGTTTCAAGTCCTCAAATGCGCTTTGTTGCTCCTGCTTCCATCGGAAATGCTTGCCTTTCTTCAGCAGTGCGGTCAAAGGGTTAGTCACCTTGGCAAAATCTGGAACGAATCTGCGATACCAGGACGCTATTCCCAGAAATCTTCGCAGTCCACGAACGTCGTGTGGTGGCTGCAGCTCCCTGATAGCAGCAATCGTGTCGGGGTCGGTGTGAATCCCTTCCTCGCTAATAACGTGTCCCAAGTATTTTACTCGGCTCTTGAAGAACTCGCATTTGTCCACATTCACCCGCAGCTTGGCATTTCTTAATCTCCTGAAGACCTCTTTCAAATTACTCATGTGTGCCTCTAACGTCTCTCCCGTTACTATAATGTCGTCCAGGTAGGCGAACGCAACGGGTTCCATATCTGGACCGATAACTGTGTCCAGCGCTCGTTGGAACGTGGCAGGCGCCGAGTGAAGGCCAAATGGCATCACCTTCCACTCGTATAGCCCGCGTCCAGGCACGGTGAACGCTGTGTACCGCTTGCTCGACTCCTCCATCGGTATCTGCCAATAGCCATTCCGGAGATCCAGGCAACTTATATACTTGGCATCTCGAAGTCTATCCAGGATGTGATGGATTCTCGGCAATGGATATGCGTCGGGTATAGAGCGTGCGTTGAGTTGCCGATAGTCAACGCATAGGCGCCATTTCCCAGATTTCTTTTTCACTAGCACTATAGGAGCGCTGTGCGGACTGAAAGAAGGCTCGATACACTCCTGTTTCAGTAGCTCGTCGACTTGTTCGTTGATTATCTTCTGCATTGCGGGGTTGCGAGGAAAGTAACGCTGCTTTAAATCAAACGTGGATATATTGTTGAGCAGGTGGGAGAGCCCGCACCCGACTACTGTAATGGGACACGTGGAAGCCGCGCGTGTCACCAGTACAGTCAACGATATATTGTTATCACGCGGCGTAAATCTACGCTGTTCCTAGTCTTGCGAGTAAATCACGGATTTTATTATGATCGATATGATCGCGAGTTTAACATCTACACTGCATATTAAAATGTCTGCCTTGCACTCTCTGTATTCTGTTTACCTTGTGTTATGTCCGTCTGATCGGGAGCTCGCCAAATGAAACGTTGTGTTCTGTCCGCTGGTCGACCACCAAGAGAGTGATCGCAATCCGTCTTCTTGCCTAGTCTCCGCTTATGTTCCATTTCCCGTGTGTTGCTGTTCTCCGTTTCTCTTGTTTCTTGTTCTGTGTCGTTCGTGCTCATGTGAGGATTTCGATAGTGGTTTTTCAACTATTGGCTCCGCCCTCCTCAGTTGATTAGTTAACTTACTCTTATACGCTACTCTTATACACATTCTAATCTTATGCATATTCAATACAATGTGTTTCAATACAGGGTCACTGGAAACTTAACCTAAGCTTACGCGAGGAAAATACTTCAAGTTTAATATTATAATTCTTTTAAATTTTAATTCATTCTTTTGTAATAACCAAAAAATAATAATGCTAACAAGATAATTTGTGTTGTGCAATTCGCACTCGACATTGTGCCATCACAGTCTCCTCCTACTTCGGGGACGGAAAGATGTTCCACGTCGCGGTTTCGTTTTTCCCAACCTGGATCCGGTATCTCCTGCCGTTAATCTCACGGATGATTCTGTGTTTGCGATTGGAAGCTGCTAGTTCTTAGTTGTTTTGCTCGCGGGATGATTATTGTCGTGTCTACTATTTCTCTGCTTTCTGCTGTTTGATGCCGTGTGCATGCTGTTATTGTGATCGTTGGGTTTCGATGCTAGCACGCTGCTGTTCATGGAACGATTCATGTTACTGTTGCTGCTGTAGTTTGTTGATTTTGCTGCTGTTGTTCGACTGTTGTGTTTCGATTCAAAGATTTTGTTGCTATTGGTGCGGTTTCTTTGACTCTTGGTGCTGTGTTCGGCTGACTTTGTTGCTGCTGCTCGACTGTTGTGTTTCGATTCAAAGATGTTGTTGCTATTGGTGCGGTTTCTTTGACTCTTGCTGCTGTGTTCGGCTGACTTTTCTACTATTTTCCGGCTGTTGTTATGTTGGCTATTGTGTTTCGCTGCTAAGACGGGGTCGTTAGTGGAGCGATTCGTTTGATTGTCGCTGTTGCGATTCGTTGCTTTCGCGGCTGTTGTTCGACTGTTCCTATGTTGCACGCTGCGGTTACGTGCATTCCTTGAAATTACTTGGCAAGCTACTCGGCCATTTGGCGAGAATCTAGTAGGGCTATTTGCTGTGTGGTCTCGGTCGCTATCGCCGGGGTGATACGTCTTTAGCTCTGCAATATGCGCTGTGCGTGGCTGTTTTTCACCCGATCGGCGGATTTTCACTATCACTGGCGAGACAAACTCAACCACTTCAAATGGTCCATCATACCGCGGCGCCAGTTTTGCTGCAAACTTATCCACGGCTTTAGACAGCGGGTGCTGCTTAAGCAAGACCTGTTGGCCTAGTTGTGGCGCCCATTTCCGCCTTCGCAAGTTGTAGTGTTTGGCCTGTATGTGAGCGGCTTTGCGGATATTCTCTCTGGCTACTGAAAAGGCCTTTTGAATGCGCTCTGCATGTTCCGCTGGTGTGCTTGTCGCGTGCCCGGTGCACGCGATTCCGCGATCAAATAGCGCGTTCGGCAAACGTGGTTCTCTCCCTTGAATCAAGAATGCGGGGCTATACCCCGTCGACTCTGATCGGCTACTGTTGAATGCTAAGCTAAGCTCGGGTAGCAGGTCGTCCCACTTCGTTTGTTTGGACCCAGCGTATTGCGATAGCATCGTTTTGATTGTTCGGTTCGTCCGCTCCGTCGGGTTCTCTTGCGGTGTGTAGGGTGCTGTGTAGCGATGTTGCATTCGCAGCTCCTGTGCGAACCGCTGAAATGCTTTACTAGTGAACTGCACACCGTTGTCCGATATGAAGAACTTCGGTACGCCGAACCGGGCGAGGATGCGTTCCCGGAACGCCCTGATGAGTACCTTCTGTGTTGCTGCACGACACGGGACCAGTTCAACCCACTTGGAGAACTTGTCAGTGAAAACTAACAGTGCCGTGTTGCCGTGGGTCGATCTGGGTAGCGGACCTATGAAGTCGGCTGTCACGGTGCTCCAAGGTTCCTCGGCATGGTGAGTCAACATATCACGGGCGGGTTTCTGTTGCGATGACTTGTAACACTGGCAAGTCTTACATTGGCGGACGTACTTGCTGATTTGGCGATACATCCCTGGCCAATAATATCTCTGTGTAAGCCGCGCGGCCGTCTTACGTATTCCTAAATGTCCAGCCGTTGGCGCGTCATGGTTTCCTGGGATAACCTCCGTACGCATACATTCTGGCACACACAGTTTCCACTGGCTCTGATCTTGGTCGGTACAATGCCAAAATAGGTTGCCATTCTCGATTCGATAGTCAGGGAACTCTTCTGGTTGCTCCTGAACTTCCTTGATTTTGCGCTCCCACCATGTGCTTCGGGAATTGATTTTAGTCCGAGCGCACACTTCTCCAGCGGGTTGTCGCGACAGTGCGTCTGCCACTACGTTCTGCTTACTTCTCCGGTATTGGATATCGTAGCTGTGTTGTTGTAACTCTAACGCCCACCTGGCAATCCTACCCGAAGGGCTTTCTATGGAGTTTAGCCATTTTAGAGCTAAGTGGTCCGTGATAATGGTGAACTGGTAGCCCTCGAGATATTGTCTCATCTTACGCACGGCCCAAACTACCGCGAGACACTCCTTCTCCGTGGTAGTGTAATTTTTCTCGGCGCCGTTTAAATGACGGCTTGCGTAGGCTATTACTCGCTCGTGACCTTTCAGGACTTGGGTTAATACGGCACCCAAACCTATATCGCTGGCATCGGTCTGTAGCGTAAATCGTTGCTCAAAATCGGGGCAAGCTAGGACTGGGGCTTCCGTGAGCCGTCGTTTCAAGTCCTCAAATGCGCTTTGTTGCTCCTGCTTCCATCGGAAATGCTTGCCTTTCTTCAGCAGTGCGGTCAAAGGGTTAGTCACCTTGGCAAAATCTGGAACGAATCTGCGATACTAGGACGCTATTCCCAGAAATCTTCGCAGTCCACGAACGTCGTGTGGTGGCTGCAGCTCCCTGATAGCAGCAATCGTGTCGGGGTCGGTGTGAATCCCTTCCTCGCTAATAACGTGTCCCAAGTATTTTACTCGGCTCTTGAAGAACTCGCATTTGTCCACATTCACCCGCAGCTTGGCATTTCTTAATCTCCTGAAGACCTCTTTCAAATTACTCATGTGTGCCTCTAACGTCTCTCCCGTTACTATAATGTCGTCCAGGTAGGCGAACGCAACGGGTTCCATATCTGGACCGATAACTGTGTCCAGCGCTCGTTGGAACGTGGCAGGCGCCGAGTGAAGGCCAAATGGCATCACCTTCCACTGGTATAGCCCGCGTCCAGGCACGGTGAACGCTGTGTACCGCTTGCTCGACTCCTCCATCGGTATCTGCCAATAGCCATTCCGGAGATCCAGGCAACTTATATACTTGGCATCTCGAAGTCTATCCAGGATGTGATGGATTCTCGGCAATGGATATGCGTCGGGTACAGAGCGTGCGTTGAGTTGCCGATAGTCAACGCATAGGCGCCATTTCCCAGATTTCTTTTTCACTAGCACTATAGGAGCGCTGTGCGGACTGAAAGAAGGCTCGATACACTCCTGTTTCAGTAGCTCGTCGACTTGTTCGTTGATTATCTTCTGCATTGCGGGGTTGCGAGGAAAGTAACGCTGCTTTAAATCAAACGTGGATATATTGTTGAGCAGGTGGGAGAGTCCGCACCCGACTACTGTAATGGGACACGTGGAAGCCGCGCGTGTCACCAGTACAGTCAACGATATATTGTTATCACGCGGCGTAAATCTACGCTGTTCCTAGTCTTGCAAGTAAATCACGGATTTTATTATGATCGATATGATCGCGAGTTTAACATCTACACTGTATATTAAAATGTCTGCCTTGCACTCTCTGTATTCTGTTTACCTTGTGTTATGTCCGTCTGATCGGGAGCTCGCCAAATGAAACGTTGTGTTCTGTCCGCTGGTCGACCACCAAGAGAGTGATCGCAATCCGTCTTCTTGCCTAGTCTCCGCTTATGTTCCATTTCCCGTGTGTTGCTGTTCTCCGTTTCTCTTGTTTCTTGTTTTGTGTCGTTCGTGCTCATGTGATGATTTCGATAGTGGTTTTTCAACTATTGGCTCCGCCCTCCTCAGTTGATTAGTTAACTTACTCTTATACGCTACTCTTATACACATTCTAATCTTATGCATATTCAATACAATGTGTTTCAATACAGGGTCACTGGAAACTTAACCTAAGCTTACGCGAGGAAAATACTTTAAGTTTAATATTATAATTCTTTTAAATTTTAATTCATTCTTTTGTAATAACCAAAAAATAATAATGCTAACAAGATAATTTGTGTTGTGCAATTCGCACTCGACATTGTGCCATCACAGTCTCCTCCTACTTCGGGGACGGAAGGATGTTCCACGTCGCGGTTCCGTTTTTCCCAACCTGGATCCGGTATCTCCTGCTGTTAATCTCACGGATGATTCTGTGTTTGCGATTGGAAGCTGCTAGTTCTTAGTTGTTTTGCTCGCGGGATGATTATTTGCGTGTCTACTATTTCTCTGCTTTCTGCTGTTTGATGCCGTGTGCATGCTGTTATTGTGATCGTTGGGTTTCGATGCTAGCACGCTGCTGTTCATGGAACGATTCATGTTACTGTTGCTGCTGTAGTTTGTTGATTTTGCTGCTGTTGTTCGACTGTTGTGTTTCGATTCACAGATTTTGTTGCTATTGGTGCGGTTTCTTTGACTCTTGGTGCTGTGTTCGGCTGACTTTGCTGCTGCTGCTCGACTGTTGTGTTTCGATTCAAAGATGTTGTTGCTATTGGTGCGGTTTCTTTGACTCTTGCTGCTGTGTTCGGCTGACTTTTCTACTATTTTCCGGCTGTTGTTATGTTGGCTATTGTGTTTCGCTGCTAAGACGGGGTCGTTAGTGGAGCGATTCGTTTGATTGTCGCTGTTGCGATTCGTTGCTTTCGCGGCTGTTGTTCGACTGTTCCTATGTTGCACGCTGCGGTTACGCGCATTCCTTGAAATTACTTGGCAAGCTACTCGGCCATTTGGCGAGAATCTAGTAGGGCTGTTTGCTGTGTGGTCTCGGTCGCTATCGCCGGGGTGATACGTCTTTAGCTCTGCAATATGCGCTGTGCGTGGCTGTTTTTCACGCGATCGGCGGATTTTCACTATCACTGGCGAGACAAACTCAACCACTTCAAATGGTCCATCATACCGCGGCGCCAGTTTTGCTGCAAACTTATCCACGGATTTAGACAGCGGGTGCTGCTTAAGCAAGACCTGTTGGCCTAGTTGTGGCGCCCATTTCCGCCTTCGCAAGTTGTAGTGTTTGGCCTGTATGTGAGCGGCTTTGCGCATATTCTCTCTGGCTACTGAAAAGGCCTTTTGAATGCGCTCTGCATGTTCCGCTGGTGTGCTTGTCGCGTGTCCGGTGCACGCGATTCCGCGATCAAATAGCGCGTTCGGCAAACGTGGTTCTCTCCCTTGAACCAAGAATGCGGGGCTATACCCTGTCGACTCTGATCGGCTACTGTTGAATGCTAAGCTAAGCTTGGGTAGCAGGTCGTCCCACTTCGTTTGTTTAGAGCCAGCGTATTGCGATAGCATCGTTTTGATTGTTCGGTTCGTCCGCTCCGTCGGGTTCTCTTGCGGTGTGTAGGGTGCTGCGTAGCGATGTTGCATTCGCAGCTCCTGTGCGAACCGCTGAAATGCTTTACTAGTGAACTGCACACCGTTGTCCGATATGAAGAACTTCGGTACGCCGAACCGGGCGAGGATGCGTTCCCGAAACGCCCTGATGAGTACCTCCTGTGTTGCTGCACGACACGGGACCAGTTCAACCCACTTGGAGAACTTGTCAGTGAAAACTAACAGTACCGTGTTGCCGTGGGTCGATCTGGGTAGCGGACCTATGAAGTCGGCTGTCACGGTGCTCCAAGGTTCCGCGGCATGGTGAGTCAACATCTCGCCGGCGGGTTTCTGTTGCGATGACTTGTAACACTGGCAAGTCTTACATTGGCGGACGTACCCGCTGATTTGGCGATACATCCCTGGCCAATAATATATCTGTGTAAGCCGCGCGGCCGTCTTACGTATTCCTAAATGTCCAGCCGTTGGCGCGTCATGGTTTTCTTGGATAACCTCCGTACGCATACGTTCTGGCACACACAGTTTCCACTGGCTCTGATCTTGGTCGGTACAATGCCGATATAGGTTGCCATTCTCGATTCGATAGTCAGGGAACTCTTCTGGTTGCTCCTGAACTTCCTTGATTTTGCGCTCCCACCATGTGCTCCGTGAATTGATTTTAGTTGTGATCCGAGCGCACACTTCTCTAGCGGGTTGTCGGGACAGTGCGTCTGCCACTACGTTCTGCTTGCGACAGCATTCTCGTGTCCTGACGCCTTTGAGTCCACACTCCCAGCAAAATATTAGTGCCTCCATTCGACACTCCCGTGCGACGTGACCTCCTTGTCCACATCGTCTGCACGCCCCGTGCGGATTTCTTACGTGTGTGTTGTCATCGACAACTTGACGATGAAGTTCGTGGCTTCGTCCGTTTCCGCGAGCCGAAACTTCCTCCGTGCGCTGCGGTCTATGCGGAGCGTGGCTCTGTTTGTCCATCCTCAGATTCTCCCAATCACCGGCGAGGTTCACCAGTTCCTCTAGTCGGTTGAATTCGCTTCGCTTGACGTACAACCGTAGTTCATGGTAGCTGATACGGTATATACAGTCCAGTTGTTCACCCTCGCTTAGATTCGCGTGTCGCATCAAACCTTGTAATGACACAACGTACTCTTTGAAAGACTCTCGTGGTTCCTGTTGCCGCTGCCGTATGTCGTCGTCTAGTCTTTCGAAGAAACGAGGCGGTAGAAAAAACTGCAGAAAATCCCGTTTAAATAGGTTCCATGTTGACCACCTTTTGTTGTTATACCGAAACCACTGTGCCGCTCGTCGTTGTAGCATTTCTGGCATTGCTTTAGGAATGCAGTCGACGTCTACATTATATACCTCGGCCAACTCTTCAACTCTTTCCACGAATATCAGTGGGTCCTGCGTGCCATCATAGTTGACGCCCCACTTCTTCATGCGGTCTAATGTGGCGATATAACTGCCGTTAATGCCAAGCGGTGTTCCGGCTGTGGGTTGCCAGTAAAAGTAACCTCCTTGCGTAGGATCCGGTCGTGGTTCTACAGGGGTTTTCTGGGGTGCTGATATTGACGCCGCTGTTTCGGACGTTCTCTGGGCGTCTGACGCTGACGCCGCTGTTTCGAGCGTTCTCTGAGCGTCTGACGCTGACGCCGCTGACCCGAGTAGTGGGGTATTAACCTGGGGATTTTCGCACGGTCGTTGGAGTTTCTCCATTTCGCTGAGTCGTGACAAATCTTCTTCCGATGCGAAAGCAGCAAATCGCTTTCGGAGCTCTTCAACAGTGCCCTCGCTGTTTAAACCGAATTCTGTCATGCATTCTACTAATACGTTTTTCCGTAACGTATAGATCCATGAAACTCCCACCATCTTCTCTTGGGAATGCTCTCGTTGTTCAATAAAGTTGTTAACAATGTAATTGTGTTTAACAGGGTCCCTGTTCGGGCGCCACTGTAACGAAGTTACCCGGTTCTTCCGGAGTTACGCACGGATTAGCTCGCCGTACGTCCAGGGTTCGTCACAGAAAAGATTTATACACTGTGTGGACTTCTGTTAAAATACAATTCCTTTATTGACTCCTGGTCCAATGATACAATTTCCTTCTTAATAGTATGACTCCTAACGATGCTGAGGAGGAGGAGGATCCGCACGCGCTCTGAGTTTCCGTATCGTTGGCTTGGCAGATGGGAAAGCCCGCACCCGACTACTATAACGGGACACGGGAGAGCCGCGCGTGTCATCAGTACAGTCAACGATATATTGTTATAACGCGGAATAAATTTACGCGGTACCTAGCCTTGCGAGTAAATCAAACGTGGATATATTGTTGAGCAGGTGGGAGAGCCCGCAATGGACTACTGTAACGGGACACGGGAAAGCCGCGCGTGTCACCAGTACAGTCAACGATATATTGTTATAACGCGGCGTAAATTTACGCTGTACCTAGCCTTGCGAGTAAATCAAACGTGGATATATTGTTGAGCAGGTGGGAGAGTCCGCACCCGACTACTGTAATGGGACACGTGGAAGCCGCGCGTGTCACCAGTACAGTCAACGATATATTGTTATCACGCGGCGTAAATCTACGCTGTTCCTAGTCTTGCGAGTAAATCACGGATTTTATTATGATCGATATGATCGCGAGTTTAACATCTACACTGTATATTAAAATGTCTGCCTTGCACTCTCTGTATTCTGTTTACCTTGTGTTATGTCCGTCTGATCGGGAGCTCGCCAAATGAAACGTTGTGTTCTGTCCGCTGGTCGACCACCAAGAGAGTGATCGCAATCCGTCTTCTTGCCTAGTCTCCGCTTATGTTCCATTTCCCGTGTGTTGCTGTTCTCCGTTTCTCTTGTTTCTTGTTCTGTGTCGTTCGTGCTCATGTGATGATTTCGATAGTGGTTTTTCAACTATTGGCTCCGCCCTCCTCAGTTGATTAGTTAACTTACTCTTATACGCTACTCCGCTACTCTTATACACATTCTAATCTTATGCATATTCAATACAATGTGTTTCAATACAGGGTCACTGGAAACTTAACCTAAGCTTACGCGAGGAAAATACTTCAAGTTTAATATTATAATTCTTTTAAATTTTAATTCATTCTTTTGTAATAACCAAAAAATAATAATGCTAACAAGATAATTTGTGTTGTGCAATTCGCACTCGACATTCTGCCATCACAGTCTCCTCCTACTTCGGGGACGGAAGGATGTTCCACGTCGCGGTTCCGTTTTTCCCAACCTGGATCCGGTATCTCCTGCTGTTAATCTCACGGATGATTCTGTGTTTGCGATTGGAAGCTGCTAGTTCTTAGTTGTTTTGCTCGCGGGATGATTATTTGCGTGTCTACTATTTCTCTGCTTTCTGCTGTTTGATGCCGTGTGCATGCTGTTATTGTGATCGTTGGGTTTCGATGCAAGCACGCTGCTGTTCATGGAACGATTCATGTTACTGTTGCTGCTGTAGTTTGTTGATTTTGCTGCTGTTGTTCGACTGTTGTGTTTCGATTCACAGATTTTGTTGCTATTGGTGCGGTTTCTTTGACTCTTGGTGCTGTGTTCGGCTGACTTTGCTGCTGCTGCTCGACTGTTGTGTTTCGATTCAAAGATGTTGTTGCTATTGGTGCGGTTTCTTTGACTCTTGCTGCTGTGTTCGGCTGACTTTTCTACTATTTTCCGGCTGTTGTTATGTTGGCTATTGTGTTTCGCTGCTAAGACGGGGTCGTTAGTGGAGCGATTCGTTTGATTGTCGCTGTTGCGGTTTGTCGATTTCGCGCCTGTTGCTCGACTGTTCCTATGTTGCGCGATGCGATTACGCGCATTCCTTGAAATTACTTGGCAAGCTACTCGGCCATTTGGCGAGAATCTAGTGGGGCTTTTTGCTGTGTGGTCTCGGTCGCTATCGCCGGGGTGATACGTCTTTAGCTCTGCAATATGCGCTGTGCGTGGATGTTTGTCACCCGATCGGCGGATTTTCACTATCACTGGCGAGACAAACTCAACCACTTCAAATGGTCCATCATACCGCGGCGCCAGTTTTGCTGCAAACTTATCTACGGCTTTGGACAGCGGGTGCTGCTTAAGCAAGACCTGTTGGCCCAGTTGTGGCGCCCATTTCCGCCTTCGCAAGTTGTAGTGTTTAGCCTGTCTATGAGCGGCTTGGCGCATATTCTCTCTTGCTATTGAAAAGGCCTTTTGAATGCGCTCGGCATGTTCCGCTGGTGTGCTTGTCGCATGTCCAGTGCCCGCGATTCCGCGATCAAACAGTGTGTTCGGCAAACGTGGTTCTCTCCCTTGAACCAAGAATGCGGGGCTATACCCTGTCGACTCTGATCGGCCACTGTTGAATGCTAAGCTAAGCTCGGGTAGCAGGTCGTCCCACTTCGTTTGCTTGGACCCAGCGTATTGCGATAGCATCGTTTTGATTGTTCGGTTCGTCCGCTCCGTTGGGTTCTCTTGCGGTGTGTAGGGTGCTGTGTAGCGATGTTGCATTCGAAGCTCCTGTGCGAACCGCTGAAATGCTTTACTAGTGAACTGCACACCGTTGTCCGATATGAAGAACTTCGGTACGCCGAACCGAGCAAGGATGCGTTCCCGAAACGCCCTGATGAGTACCTCCTGTGTTGCTGCACGACACGGGACCAATTCAACCCACTTGGAGAACTTGTCGGTGAAAACTAACAGTGCCGTGTTCCCGTGGGTCGATCTGGGTAGCGGACCTATGAAGTCGGCTGTCACGGTGCTCCAAGGTTCCTCGGCGTGGTGAGTCAACATCTCACCGGCGGGTTTCTGTTGCGATGACTTGTAACACTGGCAAGTCTTACATTGGCGGACGTACTTGCTGATTTGGCGATACATCCCTGGCCAATAGTATCTCTGTGTAAGACGCGCGGCCGTCTTACGTATTCCTAAATGTCCAGCCGTTGGCGCGTCATGGTTTTCTTGGATAACCTCCGTACGCATACGTTCTGGCACACACAGTTTCCACTGGCTCTGATCTTGGTCGGTACAATGCCGATATAGGTTGCCATTCTCGATTCGATAGTCAGGGAACTCTTCTGGTTGCTCCTGGACTTCCTTGATTTTGCGCTCCCACCATGTGCTTCGTGAATTGGTTTTAGTCCGAGCGCACACTTCTCCAGCGGGTTGTCGCGACAGTGCGTCTGCCACTACGTTCTGCATTGCGGGGTTGCGAGGAAAGTAACGCTGCTTTATCGGCTTCTCATCCCGCATAGTTATCTTTTGGCACGCAATGGTCGTTGTTCCTTGGGCCTCGTCGAGTCCTTTTAACTCTTGTTCTAGGAAACGCTGTATGCGTTTCCTTCGTCTGTAATCGCTACTGTGGTGCGGGTACACTTGACTGGGTTATGTTGGCTGGGTGTCGCACTGACCTCGGTGGAGTACTCACCACATTTAATGGTTGTTCCCATATTAGCCAGGAAGTCAAATCCTAGGATTACTTCGTCGACCACTTCCGGTAACACAAGGAACGAAATGGGGCAGCTTTTCTTGCCCATTTGCACCTCCATCATGAGGCCTTCACTTATCACTTGGGGATTACCATTCGGCAAACAGATTTTCGTCTTTTGCTTGACTCTCTGCGCGCCACAAAAAGTTCGTGCCATTTGGGCGCTAATGAAGCTTCTAGTAGCTCCTGTGTCTAGGGTTGCTTCAATTTCCTTGCCATTCACCCTCACTGTGACTACGACCCGCTGGTCCTCCGTTCGCAGCCCATCGTGTGCTATCGAGTTCTTGCGGCCGTTTAAACATCCACTCGATCAGGATGTGGCCGTCTGCCGTTTCCCGGCTGCTTGCGACAACATTCTCGTGTCCTGACGCCTTTGAGTCCACACTCCCAGCAAAATATTAGTGCCTCCATTCGACACTCCCGTGCGATGTGACCTCCTTGTCCACATCGTCTGCACGCCCCGTGCGGATTTCTTACGTGTGTGTTGTCGTCGACAACTTGACGATGAAGTTCGTGGCTTCGTCCGTTTCCGCGAGCCGAAACTTCCTCCGTGCGCTGCGGTCTATGCGGAGCGTGGCTCTGTTTGTCCATTCTTAGATTCTCCCAATCACCGGCGAGGTTCACCAGTTCCTCTAGTCGGTTGAATTCGCTTCGCTTGACGTACAACCGTAGTTCATGGTAGCTGTTCCGGTATATACGGTCCAGTTGTTCACCCTCGCTTAGATTCGCGTGTCGCATCAAACCTTGTAATGACACAACGTACTCTTTGAAAGACTCTCGTGGTCCCTGTTGCCGCTGCCGTATGTCGTCGTCTAGTCTTTCGAAGAAACGGGGCGGTAGAAAAAACTGCAGAAAATCCCGTTTAAATATGTTCCATGTTGCCCACCTTTTGTTGTTACACCGAAACCACTGTGCCGCTCGTCGTTGTAGCATTTCTGGCATTGCTTTAGGAATGCAGTCGACGTCTACGTTATATATATCGGCAACTCTTCAACTCTCTCCACGAATATCAGTGGGTCCTGCGTGCCATCATAGTTGACGCCCCACTTCTTTATGCGGTCTAATGTGGCGATATAACTGCCGTTAATGCCAAGCGGTGTTCCGGCTGTGGCTTGCCAGTAAAAGTAACCTCCTTGCATAGGATCCGGTCGTGGTTCTACAGGGGTTTTCTGGGGTGCTGATATTGACGCCGCTGTTTCGGACGTTCTCTGGGCGTCTGACGCTGACGCCGCTGTTTCGAGCGTTCTCTGAGCGTCTGACGCTGACGCCGCTGACCCGAGTAGTGGGGTATTAACCTGGGGATTTTCGCACGGTCGTTGGAGTTTCTCCATTTCGCTGAGTCGTGACAAATCTTCTTCCGATCGTGATTCTTCCGATGCGAAAGCAGCAAATCGCTTTCGGAGCTCTTCAACAGTGCCCTCGCTGTTTGAACCGAATTCTGTCATGCATTCTACTAATACGTTTTTCCGTAACGTATAGATCCATGAAACTCCCACCATCTTCTCTTGGGAATGCTCTCGTTGTTCAATAAAGTTGTTAACAATGTAATTGTGTTTAACAGGGTCCCTGTTCGGGCGCCACTGTAACGAAGTTACCCGGTTCTTCCGGAGTTACGCACGGATTAGCTCGCCGTACGTCCAGGGTTCGTCACAGAAAAGATTTATACACTGTGTGGACTTCTGTTAAAATACAATTCCTTTATTGACTCCTGGTCCAATGATACAATTTCCTTCTTAATAGTATGACTCCTAACGATGCTGAGGAGGAGGAGGATCCGCACGCGCTCTGAGTTTCCGTATCGTTGGCTTGGCAGATGGGAAAGCCCGCACCCGACTACTATAACGGGACACGGGAGAGCCGCGCGTGTCACCAGTACAGTCAACGATGTATAGTTATAACGCGGAATAAATTTACGCGGTACCTAGCCTTGCGAGTAAATCAAACGTGGATATATTGTTGAGCAGGTGGGAGAGCCCGCAATGGACTACTGTAACGGGACACGGGAAAGCCGCGTGTGTCACCAGTACAGTCAACGATATATTGTTATAACGCGGAATAAATTTACGCGGTACCTAGCCTTGCGAGTAAATCAAACGTGGATATATTGTTGAGCAGGTGGGAGAGCCCGCACCGGACTACTGTAACGGGACACGGGAAAGCCGCGCGTGTCACCAGTACAGTCAACGATATATTGTTATAACGCGGCGTAAATTTACGCTGTACCTAGCCTTGCGAGTAAATCAAACGTGGATATATTGTTGAGCAGGTGGGAGAGTCCGCACCCGACTACTGTAATGGGACACGTGGAAGCCGCGCGTGTCACCAGTACAGTCAACGATATATTGTTATCACGCGGCGTAAATCTACGCTGTTCCTAGTCTTGCGAGTAAATCACGGATTTTATTATGATCGATATGATCGCGAGTTTAACATCTACACTGTATATTAAAATGTCTGCCTTGCACTCTCTGTATTCTGTTTACCTTGTGTTATGTCCGTCTGATCGGGAGCTCGCCAAATGAAACGTTGTGTTCTGTCCGCTGGTCGACCACCAAGAGAGTGATCGCAATCCGTCTTCTTGCCTAGTCTCCGCTTATGTTCCATTTCCCGTGTGTTGCTGTTCTCCGTTTCTCTTGTTTCTTGTTCTGTGTCGTTCGTGCTCATGTGATGATTTCGATAGTGGTTTTTCAACTATTGGCTCCGCCCTCCTCAGTTGATTAGTTAACTTACTCTTATACGCTACTCTTATACACATTCTAATCTTATGCATATTCAATACAATGTGTTTCAATACAGGGTCACTGGAAACTTAACCTAAGCTTACGCGAGGAAAATACTTCAAGTTTAATATTATAATTCTTTTAAATTTTAATTCATTCTTTTGTAATAACCAAAAAATAATAATGCTAACAAGATAATTTGTGTTGTGCAATTCGCACTCGACATTGTGCCATCACAGTGATTATCACTCTTCCACTCATCAACTAAAATTTTCTTTACTTTCTGCACATTTATATAAATGTTGCGATAGATACGAGCTTTGAGCCAGATTCAGTGCAGCCGAGTATTTAACACATGCTTTTTAGCGTGATAAGTGAATTTACAGAATGTTTGAAGATTCTTGACACGCTCACATAAAGATACAAGCACTTCTTGAATTTATAATTATTTTAGTTTGTAATCATCGTTGACCAAAAACAAAACACCGATGATAAACCACATGTTGACGCAAATCACTTAATTATCAATTCCAGTTAACCTCCAAACTATTCAACAGAAACAATGGAATCGTTACTTGTTTCCGGAGTCCGTCTTTTTAAACAGATTTCAGAGTAGTTAATAAACACTTTGTTCAATATTGAACGCCCATCTTATTTGCTTAGTCGAACATCAATTAGTGATTTCACGGAATTACTATTCTGCTCTTCATTGATTTTATTTAGTTCAACCTCGCAGCGTTTCCTTCCGACAAAACAGACTTTTAAACTTCTTCTCTCCGACTCCAAAATCTAACACCGACTGCCGTCATTTCAGACCACGCTCTGCCTCGAAGCTGCAAACAGAAAACTGGTTTGCTTCGCTCATTCTAGTCACGGCCGCCGCGCAGCTAGCGACATCTCGCTCCTTCTCACCATGATCGACTTTCATTGCAAGTCCCGTAGTATGGCGTGATAAGAAGTTCATAGAACAAAAATTCATCTAGAAACTTCGATCACGCCACTTTACGGGACTACTCTCTCCGTCGTCATGATGTAGAGAGGATATGCCGCTAACCGCATTGCGGCAACGATCTGGAACTAGCGGATTACCGTCCGCTCACTCTCTGCGCTCCGATACAGAGCGTGGTCCTCGACACACCTCACATGTTTCTCTTTGTTACAGCTTACAGTCAAATCTTCATGTAGTCGTTTGCTTTTATTATTACAAAGACTTCAAACAGGTTCAGACTTTTTTTCTGATAGCAAGCTTGAAGAATTTTTAAAGACTACATATTTATATGAACAAGTTCAGATTACATATGTGGAGGCTAAATTACGGCGGGTCTATCCGTGTATAACTGAAGTGAATCCTAAAACGATTCATTTATTGAGTTGTTGTTTTGCCTATTCGGGCTGACTAGATCGATAATCACAAGTTTGACCATTTTGGCACATCGTATAGCTATTTCGAAGCCAACCACGGCTTCTCATCAGTTCGCTTTTATTATTACAAAGACTTCAAACAGGTTCAGACTTTTTTTCTGATAGCAAGCTTGAAGATTTTTCAAAGACTGTACATATTTATATGAACAAGATCAGACTACAAATGTGGAGGCTAAATTATGGCGTGTCCATCCGTGTATAACTGAAGTGAATCCTAAACCGATATATTTATTGAGTTGTTGTTTTGCCTATTTGGGCTGACTAGATCGATAATCACAAGTTTGACCATTTTGGCACATCGTATAGCTTTTATTATTACTGTTCACGCCGAACCACCTGGCGCCCTCTAGGAGCGAATGTGTTTCCCGCACCCGTGGAAATGCATTCGCTCTGGCAGCACTGCCCCTTTCCCGGCCTTCCCATGGCCGTCTTTTATGTTTAATTCCAGGTTCTTTATTTCCGTTCTTCTTCGAGACTGTCTTTTTTCTAAACACACAGTGTACATCATCAAATTGTAGCAACTTCGCGAATCCACGCAAATCAACGCCAACCAACGCAAATCAACAGCTAATTCATCCATCCGCATCAACCGCATTCCCATAAACAAAGTCGCTCGTCATCAGGAGCCCAATGCTACCCAACCACCATCATAAACATCACCATCATCACTGTAACACGCCATCCCATCACTCAATCCCAACCACCTTTGGTGAGTACATTTGACGTACCACAGTTTCCAGAAACTAACCCCACCTACCCAATTCTCATTCTTTTCGCCCGGACAACATTTGGTCCTGATCGAGCCGAATTACTTAGTAATCCGACTTAATCCACCCCATCCCATAACATGTTATATAAAAACAACAATATTTTTGTGCGTGCTCCACCCCCGGTTGGTGATTTCGGTTCGGTGTCGCGGACGCTTTATTTTGCTCAAGAGCTATTCCGCAAAGCAACGTCATTTTTAATCAATCATTTTCTCGTCACTAATCGCGGAGTAATTACACCCCCGGAATTACTTAGGTCGATTAAAAGTGTAAAAATTGGTGTGCGTGTGAATGTAAAAACGGCTCGTGTGATTGCGTATTCACTACGAAAGATCGTGACGTCTCAAGTCAGCCGCGACTCACTTGCTGAGATGAACGTTCGTTTTGTTACGTCACGCGAACGCCGTACTACACCGCCACCAAGTGTGTATTCAAAAAATATATATGTATACCACTACAACAACAACAACTACAACAACAACACACTACTTATTTATTGCATTGTAACTTGGATTTTATCTAAGTGCAAGAAAATAAAATAAATCCTTTTCTCCAATTTTGTGTTTCATTTATCTTCGTCTTTTTATCTAGGTATTGTACAGTGCCGGCGAAAGGATTTCGTACAGGATTTCGCTAGGGAACTCGATGCGACCCCTTACACCGAGTATTCGGAATTCATTCTCAACACCAATAAGGAGGAACTTAAGGCAGTTGAAGAACGCCTTCAACCAGCCCTTGGAATCTTTGGTCGCCAAAGCAGCACCTCTCGACACCTCTGACACCACCCCTAGCGAAATCGTCGTTGCCAGATCAAAGCCACAACGATGCTACAAGCTATACGTACAGCTCGCGGCCAAGATCTAGAAGGAGCAGCACATCGTCCCAGCGAGCTCATCCCGGGCAGCGATCACCGGCATCGATGCATCACACCGAGCGGATGAGGTCACTTACTCAGGATATAACATCAGTCTACCACCGTGCGACATTGATGTTTTCAAAGGCGACTACGAGTCGTGGCCATCGTTTCGCGATATGTTCTCCGCGCTCTATATTAGGAACAACCGACTTTCGCCCGTCGAGAAGTTGTTCCACTTGAACCAAAAGACTCGCGATGAACCCAAAGAGATTGTCCAGAAATCTCCTCTCGTAGACAGTGGCTTTATTCAAGCATGGCAAAACCTCACGGACCGTTACAAAAATAAGGGGGTACTCGTCAATTCTCATCTCCGTACACTTTTCAATCTAACTCCCGCCACTCACGAGTCAGGCGCCGCGATCAAACGCCTGCAACGTAAAATCAATAACTCGCTCGCGGCTCTCGACCTGCTCGACACCGATGTCAACAGTTGGGATGCTATCATAGTTCATCTATGTTCGTCGCTACTACCCGAAACCACCCTTTCTCTGTGGGAACGCACAATCACACAGAAGCGCGAAATTCCCTCGTGGAAAGAAATGGATGGGTTTCTAACGGCGCATTTCCAGACGTTGGAAACTGTTGTTGACATCCGTAAATCCGTACCAACACCAAAGAGGGTAGTACCGCTCGTAATGCCGCCCCACCTAAGCCTGTGAACACCTTCCAGGCAAACATGATCGCGATCAACTGCCCCCTATGCAGTGATCCATCTCACCCCATGCGTCGTTGTTCGCACTTTCTGGCGATGCAGCCAGACAAGCGATGGACAACAATCACCAACCTTAAGTTCTGAACGAATTTTCTGGCATATTCGCATCAACTTAAGAATTGCAAGAGTGCTTTCACTTGCATGTCGTGCACCAAACGACATCATACACTCTTGCATCGCGAGGTGGCTACCACTACCTCTTCGCTAACAAATGCGAACTCTCAACTCTCCACCTCGCAAAATCAACCCCAACCACACCGCGGCAACCATACGAGCAACCATTCTCGACACCCTCCAGCGCCCTCTCGCGCTACACCACCTCCTCCTCAATCTCAAATACAGTCCACTGCAAATCCGCCCACCTCAAACGTATCGACGTGCTTTACCTCGCGTCCGAAGCAAGTGCTTCTCGCTACGGCTATGGTGAATAACCGCCATCGGAACTTTACTCAGCTCGTGCGCTCATCGATCCTGGATCGGAAGCCACTTTCCTCATTGAACGTGTTCAGCAACGTGGTTAGGATGCATCTCCCCAATAAAGTCATTCAGGCACAAATTGCCAACATGAATGAAACCGTCACTTCTTATGTCAGTGTAAATTCACACTGGATTCCCCAAAAGATTCCCATCTACGCATTGAAGCCACGGCTTTAGTGCTGCTGAAACTCACCGGCAATTTACCAGTCTGTTAGCTCGATCGAACGCTCTTCGATTCAATGCCTAACCTAGCATTGGCAGACGAACAGTTTTACCAAAGCGATCAGAACGACATCTTGATCGGAGCTGATCTATACCCCATCATCCTCCTCGATGGAATTAAACGAAACTTCTCGGGCTCTCTCATAGCCCAAGAAACCATATTTGGTTGGATAATAACTGGTGCAATCCCTCAAAAATCCACACACCCCGCGGTAACCACTAGAGTCTCGTTCTTTAACGAAGTCTTTATAGATCAGCAACTCTTCCGCTTCTGGGAAATCGAGGATTTTCCGCAGAAACCTACGCTCACACCCGCCGAGACATTCTGATGTCTCGTTGAGGTTCGACGCCGAACCGAAATCACCAACCGAGGGTGGAGCACGCACAAAAATATTGTTGTTTTTATGTAATTTGTTATGGGATGGGGTGGATTAAGTCGGATTACTAAGTAATTCGGCTCGATCAAGACCAAATGTTGTCCGGGCGAATAGAATGAGAATTGGGTAGGTGGGGTTAGTTTCTGGAAACTGTGGTACGTCAAATGTACTCACCAAAGTTGGTTGATGGGATGGCGTGTTGCACTGATGATGGTGATGTTTATGATGGTGTTTGGGTAGCGTTGGGCTCCTGATGACGAGCGACTTCGTTTATGGGAATGCGGTTGATGCGGATGGATGAATTAGCTGTTGATTTGCGTTGGTTGGCGTTGATTTGCGTCGATTCGTGTTGATTTGCGAAGATTTGCGTTGACTTGATTTTATTTTCGATGTTGCTACAATTTGATGATGTACGGTGTGTGTTCAGAAAAAAGACAGTCTCAAAGAAGAACGGAAATCCAGAACCTGGAATTAAACATAAAAGATGGCCATGGGAAGGCCGGGAAAGGGGCAGTGCTGCCAGAGCGAATGCATTTCCACGGGTGCGGGAAACACATTCGCTCCTAGAGGGCGCCAGGTGGTTTGGCGTGAACATACCGGCCGCCTTGCAGTACTGCAGTTTAGCTCAGGGAGTGCCATCTCGAGAGGGGGTTTTCGAGGTGACATAGGACTTCAACAGTGGTAGGGAACTGAGAGAGGGGAAATGAAAATTATGAATGTGTGGGAAAGAGTATCAGTTTGGTGATCGGACGGGTGATGTGTAATTTTTCGGTTCGGACGTCGGCGACGCGAATTCGAGTGTCGGAACTGGGGTAAGTGCGCGAGACGCGGCCTAACATCCACTGATTGGGAGGGAGATTGTCATCTCGTAAAACGACGAGATCGTTTACCTGGAGATCGGGTTGCGGGGTTCTCCATTTGCTCCGCCGTTGGAGTTCGGAAAGATTCTCGTTTTTCCACCGATTGCAGAATTGTTGATAGATAGTTTTGAGGTTCTGCCAAATATTAAGAATCGTCATTGGTGACGCGAGCAATTCGGGTTCTGCGGGTGTTAAAATCGGTCCTCCAATAAGGAAGTGACCGGGGGTAAGCGGTTGCAAATCAGATGGGTTTTTTGAGATGGTGCTGAAGGGCCTCGAGTTGAGGCACGCTTCCACCTTGGCGAGAATGGTGGAGAATACTTCGAAGGTGAAGCGCTGATCGGCGACAAACTTTCGTAAGTGAAGTTTAAAGTTTTTTACACCGGCTTCCCAGAGTCCTCACATGTGCAGTGCAGCGGCGGGAATGATATGACGAAATCCATCCATTCGTTCGCCAATGACCTGGATACGCTCAAGGGGTAGAGCAGCCATGATTTGCATTTGTGTCTGCTTTTTCTGCAGGACACACGGTTTGCAACTGTGAATCGTAGTTTTGATAAGATTCTTTGCTTTGGGGATCCAGAATTGCGTCCTCAGCAATCGCAACATGAGTGAGTTGCCTCCATTCAGGGTGATGTCGTGCATGAAGCCGATCAGAAGCCGGGAGTATTGGCAATTGTACGGGAGGATAATGGAATGACGCTCATCCTAAGCCAGAGAGGGTCATGATGCTAAGCACCCACCCACGCGGAGCAATCCATCTTCGGATGGATTGAGCGAGAGGATCGAACTCTTTGGTTCGAGGTTCATCTTCTTCTCGAGACAGCGGTATTCTTTCGCGAATTGATGCCGTTGGGTTAGGGCGATCAGCCGCGCAGTGACGAATCGGATTTCGTCGGAGCAGATAGACGGGTCGGTTCGTCGAAACTGGATGCGTTTCTGAGGGTGGGTATGGTCGTGAAATCGGAAGATATACGCGATCACGCGAAGCATTCTAGGGAGAGAAGAGAATCTTTCCAGAGCGTCTTCGTACGGGGGTAAACGCGCAACGTTCGCTTTAATAGGCTTGGCTTCCAAGTCAGTCTCGGCCGACTGATGAAGGTCAGAGTGAGGCCAAAATCGCTCGCTCTTTTAAAGCCAATCAGGGGCGTGCCACTAGAGTTTGTTGTTGCGTAACTTGAGCGGGAACATGCCACGGCTGGCCAAGTCAGCTGGGTTCTGCTGTGACTCGACGTGAAACCAATGGGTGGAATCCGCAATTTCAATGATTTTGGTGACACGGTTGGCCACGAATGTGGTCCAAGTGCATAGAGGACTTTTTAGCCACGCTAGCACAATGGTCGAATCCGTCCAGCAATACAATTTGTATTGTGGCAGATTGAGTTGTGGTAGCAATGCGTTAAGCATGTCTGCCAGAAGAGCCTCGCCACAGAGCTCAAGACGCGGTATGGAGAGCATCTTGATCGGGGCGACTCTGATTTTTGTGTAGAGGAGGGAGGTATGGATATGAGTGGGGGTGCGAGTGCGCAGGTGGACGGCACCTGCATATGGCAGTTCTGAGCCGTCCGAAAACGCATGGATCTCGAGAACACTAGTTGGCGTGTAATGCGTCCAGCGCGGGATTTTCAACAGGGAGATCTGGTTATAGCATTGGACGAATTTACCACATTTGAAGCGTGTGGTGTTTAAGCTATTTGTCCCTACCAGTACCATCAAGCCACACCTGTTGCATCAGGGATTTTGCAACAACAATGACAGGTGCTAGCCAGCCGGCAGGATCGAAGAGTTTCGCTATGAGCGACAACATTTCTCGTTTGGTGTAAGAGGGTAAGATTTCGGTAAGTTTGGCATCGAGATTGAAGCAATCGGTGCTTGCGTTCCACCTGATGCCAAGGGTTTTTGCGGAACTGGCATCTTCGAGCTCGAGGAAGTCGGAGTTGAGAAGATCTTGTGAAGGGATGCCACTCAGCAAGCTAGCGTGGTTGGCAGTCCATTTCCGCATGGTGAAGGCCGCCGATTGAAGTGCGGCGACCAGCTCGTGGCGCAGGCGTATAGCCGATTCGAGCTCACGGGAGCCGCACAAGGCGTCATCCACATACATGCTGGACTTCAGAGCTGAGTAGGCGAGAGGAAGTGACTTTTCAACATCTTGAGAAAGCTGTTGAAGAGTGCGAATCGCAAGATAGGGAGCACAGTTGACGCCAAACGTTACGGTGCGAAGTTCGAAATCTTG
The DNA here is from genome assembly GCA_937620795.1 of Thecophora atra. Lineage (NCBI taxonomy): Eukaryota > Metazoa > Arthropoda > Insecta > Diptera > Conopidae > Thecophora > Thecophora atra. The sequence continues at coordinate 33,516,182 of OW569398.1, forward strand.
AACATCTTCCGAGTAGGAGTTCCGGAAGAGGATTCGCTGGTAACGCGATTGTTCGGCGTGAACGAGGATTTGGCGGTACATTTTCTCAATTGAAGACGTAGCAGTACAAATGCCAACGAATTAAGAGGAATGTTAGATCCTGGAGCGGCGGCCCGGTGTATAGGGCGTCATTGAGGCTCAGCCCGTTGGAGGTAGGACAAGAAGCGTTGAAAACAACTCGCTTCCTTGGTGGAGCTGCTTTCCGGTTTCAGAACCGTATGGTGAGGAAAGTAATAATTTCCAGGGTTAGGAAATGTTTCTGTCAGGGTGACTTTGGACATGTGATTGTGTTCAGAATATTCTCGAATCACATTGTTGTGTGATTCACACGGGTGTTTTCAAGAGGCTGGATTCATTACGTAAGAATTGCTTGAGAGCAATTTCTCGCGAACGACCCAGTTGGAGTTGCGAAGGAAAGCCCTCTTTGAAGGGGAGGCGGACGACGTATCGGAAGTCGGTACACCGTTGGGTGGTATAGGCGTACAGATTCTCGCAGAATGTCTCGGCGGGTGTGAGCGCAGGTTTTTGCAGAACCTCCTCGAAGAGACTTCGTTAAAGAACGAGACTCTAGTGGTTACCACGGGGTGTGTGGGTTTTTGGGGTATTGGAACAGTTATTATCCAACCGAATATGGTGTCTTGGGCTATGAGAGAGCCGGAGAAGTTTCGTTTAATTCCATCAAGGAGGATGAAGGGGTATAGATCAGCTCCGATCAAGATGTCGATCTGATCGCTTTGGTAAATCTGTTCGTCTGCCAATGCTAGGTTAGGCATTGAATCGAAGAACGTTCGATCGAGCGAACAGACTAGTAGGTTGCCGGTGAGTTTCGGCAGCACTAAAGCCGTGGCTTCAATGCGTAGATGGGATTCTTTGGAGGAATCCAGTGTGAATTTACACTGTTTACTGACATGAGCAGTGCCGGTTTCATTCACGCTGGCAATTTGTGCCTGAATGATTTTATTGGGGAGATGCAAGCGTTGCTGAACACGTTCAATGAGGAAAGTGGCTTCCGATACAGGATCGATGAGCGCACGAGCTGGGTAAAGTTCGTCGCGATGGCGGATATTCACCATAGCCTTAGCGAGAAGCACTTGTTTCGGACGCGAGGTGAAGCACGTCAATACGTTTGAGGTGGGCGGATTTGCAGTGGACTGTATTTGAGATTGAGGAGGAGGTGGTGTAGCGCGAGAGGGCGCTGGAGGGTGTCGAGAAGGGTTGCTCGTATGGTTGCCGCGGTGTGGTTGGGGTTGATGTCGCGAGGTGGAGAGTTGAGAGTTCGCATTGGTTAGCGAAGAGACATGCAAATGAAAGCACTCTTGCTATCCTTAAGTTGATGCGAATATGCCATATAATTCTTTCAGAACTTAAGGTTGGTGATTGTTGCCATCGAGCAGGTCGAGAGCCGCGAGAGTGTTATTGATTTCACGTTGCAGGCGTTTGATCGCAGCGCCTGACTCGTGAGTGACAGGAGTTAAGTTAAAAAGTGTGCGGAGATGAGAATTGACGAGGACCCACTTATTCTCGAAACGGTCCGTGAGGTTTTGCCAGGCTTGAGTAAAGCCACTGTCTACGAGAGGAGATTTCTGGACAATCTCCTTGGCTTCACCGCGTGTCTTTTGGTTCAAGTGGAACAACTTCTCGACGTTAGAAAGTCGGTTGTTCCTGATAGAGCACGGAGAACATATCGCGAAACGATGGCCACGACTCGTAGTCGCCATTGAAAACATCAGTGTCGCACGGTGGTAGACTAATGTTATGTCCTGAGTGAGTAACCTCATCCGCGCGGTGTGATGCATCGAGGCCGGTGATCGTTGCTCGGTATGCGCCTGCTGCTACGAGGTGCTGCTGCTCCTGAAACTTGGCGGCGAGCCGTACGTAAAGCTTGTATCATCGTTGTTGCTTTGATCTGACAACGATGATTTCGCTAGGGGTGGTTTCAGAGGTGTCGAAAGGTGCTGCTTTGGCGACAAAAGTTTCCATGGCCTGATTGAAGGCGTTCTTCAAGTCCATCCATACTGCCATGAGTTCTTCCAGATGGGTGTTGAGCTCAAATGAAACTTCTAAGCTTGCCAATAGATGACACCGTGAAAGAGATGAGACAACGCTTAAGCCAACATTTCAAGGAGCAACGATCATGACGGAACTCGGCAGAGCGCGGTAATCTGAAAATTGATTCACTCGCAGTACCCGCAACAACCGCATTGTTTCCGCCACAAGGCGTCGAGAGATTGTAGCTGCCGAAATAAAATGACAACCCCATATGGAATTATGGATACTTATGATCATCCAATGTACAGAATACCGATTGTATGCAATGAGAAGCCAATCAACGCTCTGATAGACACGGCCGCCTCACTCACTCTGATAGGCAGAACGGTCGATGAGCATTTACAACACAAATGCATCCCCGAGAAGGGTAAAGCTCAATAGCTATCACTAGCTAATAGCCAACCAGTGTCAACCGAGAGAAGTTACTATGCCACCATAGTCATAAACGAATTACGAGTCCGACAAGGAGTTCATTTTCTACCAGGTCTCCAAGAAGAATTAATTATAGGAACAGACTTGTTGTCCCAATTAGGATGCAAGCTACTCATCGCTGGCCAGACTATTCAAAGTTGGTCTCCACCTGAATTAAAAAGGAGTACAACTGCCAATCCTCAATTCGTTGATGGGAGCAAGACATCGATTTCAACCAGTAAAGCTCAACAACAGTTCACACCAGGTAACCTGAACTCTTACACCAGCATATGTTGCAACCAGTTGAGGAAAGAACCAACCAAATCCAGACCAACGGTAAAGTCCGTCGAACAATTTTCACAACCGCATACACAGAAGCCCAAAATCAACACCAGTCGCAGGAAATTAAGAAGGGATCAAACTTCTCCAAGACCAACAGGATATAAACCTCAATCAAACGAGCGCCCAGAGAGTGAACCACCGCATATGACCAAATGTATCATTCATTTACCGAAACCGAAGCATAAACCGATGTCAGTCAAAATGACAAGAGAAGAACGTTTACCGCCTACCGTACCGTACCGCAGACATTATGTGAGTCCCGCCACCGCACAACAACCGTCTCAACATGAAAGACAGCATTATTCTTTCACAACCAGAATACATAATCGCCGAATACAACATGGGAAATATGCTATACCGAAGAGGAACGAACGAACTCAGCTACGATACAGAGACATCAATGAAGTCGTCACCAGTAACAGACATAGGACATTTTCTTTCAACCGGTAGCATCACCGCTGTTCGCCTTCACCGAATGATTACTGCTTTTTATTTCGCGCTAAGTAGGGATAGGATATAACGACCACAATTCGTTACAATAAGATTTTAATATAAATAGTTGTAGATTAGACAAATAGATACACATATTTATATACGTAATAGTTAAATATGAAGAGCAAAGCAAAACACGGAAATAATCAAACTTGCACTCGCGCTAACCATATGTACATACAAACATACCTACCGAACGACAAACAAAGCAAACCGAAACAGAAAGATTACAAACCGACAACGAAAACTAGAACTGGAATTAATATACAAAACCTGTTCCTTCCAAGTTAGCGTATGCAAATAAATACACACTACGAATATATAGCTACACATAAACACAAATATTTACATTTCCAGATCGAGTACAGAAAACCAGAAAGCATACATCTACCGACAGATATACAGACACAGGAATAAATAGCCATCAGCCGACGGACAAAATGTTGTTTCGAATGGTATTTGCCTTCGTTCACAGCCGATTTCATTGGAAATGTCTTAGAATTCGGGGATAGTTTATTTCGCTTGACGCTTTTAACGAGCTTATTTGAACATTGAAAATGAGCCTTTGATCTGATGCACACTAATCGATTAGCACGCAACAGCAGACACCAAAGGTTCGAATTTTTGAGGTATCTTGGTGAACCCAAGAAGGCCTCGTGTAATAAATTGTATATTTAAGCGACCCATTGTGGCTCTTTACCTAAGCGACCCGTTGTGGCTCTTTATCTAAGCGACCCGTTGTGGCTCTTTATCTAAGCGACCCGTTGTGGCTCTTTATTCTAAGCGACCCGTTGTGGCTCTTTATTTAAGCGACCCGTTGTGGCTCTTTATTCTAAGCGACCCATTGTGGCTCTTTATCTAAGCGACCCGTTGTGGCTCTTTATTCTAAGCGACCCGTTGTGGCTCTTTATTTAAGCGACCCATTGTGGCTCTGTATTTCAGCGACCCGTTGTGGCTCTTTATTTAAGCGACCCGTTGCGGCTCTTTATTTAAGCGCCCGTTGTGGCTCTTTATTTAAGCGACCCGTTGTGGCTCTTGTCTTTTAAGCGACCCACTGTGGCTCTTTTATTCTAAGCGATCCGTTGTGGCTCTTGTATTTTAAGCGACCCACTGTGGCTCTTTTATTCTAAGCGACCCGTTGTGGGTCTTTATCCTAAGCGACCCGTGTGGCTCTTGTAGTACTAAATTATAAAAATTGTTAAGTAAATATAATAAATACGATACTCAACATTGCGTCCGAGCTGAACTCCCTGAGTCAGTGCTAGATTGGTGGAAACACCAATCGAACAAAATTCGGAAACGCAACGTGAACTATTATACGCAAGTGGTTACGAGATCCACTTGCCACGAACCCTGGGACGAGTGAGCTATTCCCGGCTGGGAAAGAAAAACTCGTCGTTACAAGTGAATTCCGAATACTCGATGTTAGGCGTCGCATCGAGTTCCCTAGCGAAATCCTTTAGAGTGTCGCAGGCGTTCATGAACCGGGTGAGTGGTTCCATGGCAGTGCGGTGTTTGGTGTGGGTTGGGGGTACGAAAACTGAGAACTCGAGCGAGGAAGTTGAAAATTAATCGCGTTAATTTAAATCAAATCGAAAATAATTCGCGATATATATATTTTTTTTTTTAAGGTCTGGGGGAAAAGATTTCCCATGTCGCTGCTGAGTCGATCGGGTGGATCCGAAAACGGCGCGGTAGATAAGGAGTGCCACCTGAGAACGGTGCACTAGATCGCAGGTCGCCAATAAAACGCAAAGTTTATATTTTTTTTTTTTTAAATTTTATTTATTTTGTGTAATTTTTCTCGCCGGCACTGTACAATACCTAGATAAAGAGACGAAGACAAATGAAACACAAAATTGGAGAAAAGCATTTATTCTATTTTCTTGCACTTAGACAAAATCAAATTTACAATGCAATAAATAAGTAGTGTGTTGTTGTTTATGTTGTAGTTGTTGTTGTAAGAGTATATATATTTTTTTAATACACTTTGGCGGTGTAGTATGGCATCGTGTGACGTAACGAAACGAACGTTCGTCTCAGCGAGTGAGTCGCGGGTGACTTGAGACGTCACGATCTTTCGAGTGAATACGCAATGACACGAGCCATCTTTACACTTTTAAGCGACCTTGTTAATTCCGGGTGTGGAATTACTTCGCGATTTGAGACGAGAAAATGATTGATTATAAGATATATAAGATAAACTATAATTATAGCTGCTTAACTATTTCTGTGCGTTACAAACACCGGTACTAAGTGCGTTTACTCTCAAAATTTAGGTGTAGGGTATAAAAATATATTGCAATACTGGGTGGATGGGTAAAAAGGAGGCCCGCCCATTTTTTCCCCAACAGAATATTATTGGTTCACAAACTACAATATTATGCACACCATTATTCAGGAAACTTATATACTTTTCAATACAATCCATGTAAAACCCTCCATGACCTATGTAAACTAAAAATGGGCGGATCACGCCCATATTTGGCATATTAACTGGAAGCATTAGTCTAAACCTACATATAAAATTTTCTTGTCTTCTCTCAAAAAGTGATGCTGATATGGCCTTTTTTAATAGGCAAAACAGAGGTACCTGCACTCTCGATATAAAAAGTAGGCGTGGTCCTTGGGCGATTTTGCCCATTTTCAATACGAAACACCCCAACATAGCAACAAATATTTTTGCCAAATTTCATTTTGAAATCTTAATCCGTTCTCCTGTTATCGTGATATCAACGGACAGGCAGAAAGACAGACAGACAGACAGACAGACAGACAGACAGACGGACAGACATCGTTATTTCAATTTTGGTGGTGATGCTGATCATGAATATATATACTTTTCCATACCTATCTTGTCTAGTTCTATGCGTTACACACTCCGGTAGAAAGTGAATATATCCTCAACCTTAAGGTGTAGGTTATAATAAGATAAAATATTTAAATTTATTATTCTTACTATTTCAACAATTAAATCCCTTGAATAGATTCCTGCTAAAAAGGGTATTCCACATAAAGCAAGGTTAGAAATATTAAAACAAGCTGCTGTATAAGGTATATGGGTTGCTATTCTTACCATTATTCGAATATCCTGGCAATTATTTATATTGTGGATAATTGCCACAGCACATATGAATAATAAAGCTTTAAAAATCGCGTGGGTTAATAAATGGAAAAATTTAAATGTAACAAGCAAAGGGTCAAGACCATCAGCAGAATTAATAAAGATTTAATAACGAAATTTGTTTGTGTTAATTGCAAAGGTAGAAAAAGCTTTACCAGCTAGTTTATAAAATCCCAAGGATAAAGTTCTTATTATTAACCCCAAATGGCTTAATGTAGATAATGCAATAATTTTTTTTTAAATCTGTTTCATAATTTGCCCCTAAACGTGCTATAAATATAGTAAGGCCTGAAATTAGTAATATAAAATTTATTATATAATAATTTTCAAATATTACATTAAACCGATTTATTAAATATACTCCTACAGGGGTAGGTGCGGCTATTGCTGCAGGAAATCAAGAAGAAAACGGGATTTGAGTTCTTTTTGTTATTCTTGCAATAATTACAAGACAAGTAATTATTTTTATAATTTCACTAGTCTTAAATATTTCTAGATAAAAAATATAGTTTCATCTCCCAAAATTTATTATTCAAGAAATTGCGATTAATAAACAGTAAAATTCCGATTAAATTAGGGCTAATAATTAAAAATATTATTGAACGAACAAATATAAGCACTAATATAATAAATCGATTTATAGATTTATCAGATGCTATATATTCATGTCTGTATAAAATTACTAAAGAAGAAATAAGTAAAACAAAAGATATAAATAATAAAGATATTCAATCTAATAAAATAGTTATTAATAAAGAATTTGAATTAACTGTAATACATTCTCATTCTATAAAAATTCTAAAATTATTAATTAAAAAATTTAATCTTAATAAAAACAAGCTAATTCTTAGAATTATTAAAATAGAAAATCAATAAAAACAGATAAAAAGAGACAAAAATATATTTCAATATTTTAGATAATTTATATATCTCTAGTCCCACAGTCTAGTGTTTTAATTAAACTACTAAAATATAATCATATAAAACATACATCTCTTTTTAAAATTAATAAATTTAATGGGATTCAATGTAATATGCAAATAATATATTCTCGCAAGTATTTAGGATTTCAAAAATTAGAGTTTGATACCGGGAAAAATATAATATATAAGCTGCTCTAAAAAATGAAATTAATATTAAACAACATCTTGACAAATTGCTCCAACTTATAATTCTATTAATTAGAGAAATTTCCCCCAATAAATTTAAAGATGGAGGAGCTGCCATATTAGAAGAACTAAGTAAAAATCATCACAAGGTTATAGAAAGTATAAATACAATTATTCCCCTGTTTAATAGTAAGATTCGTCTTTCAATCCGTTCATATCTTATACTTACTAAACAAAATAAACCAGATGAACATAAACCGTGACCAATTATTAAACAAAAAGCTCCGTTTAAACCTCAAGTTATTAGTGTTATTATTCCTGATAAAGCTACTCCTATATGAACTACTGATGAATATGCAACTAATGCATATGCAACTCCCCCCCTTTTCAAAACTAATAGAAAATCAGATAAAATTATATTTTAAACAATAAGATATTATTTTAGGAAATACTCGTAAAATTCCGTATCCTCCTAATTTTACTATAACCCCTGCTGAAATTATAGATCCTGAAATAGGGGCTTCTACATGAGCCTTTGGAAGTCATAGATGAACTAAAAAGGCAATAATCATTCTTATATATATTAATTCTCTTGTAAAATTAAAATTATAAAGTAAAAAAAACTGTAGAATTTATATATATATAATTCTAATAAATATGGGGAGGGATACAAATAAAGTATAAAATAATAAATATACACCAGCTTGAAGTCGCTCGAGTTGATATCCTCAACCAAAAATTAAAAACAAAGTCGGGGTTAAACTTTGTGACGAACGTTTTTGCTCCGGATCGGCTCGCCGGTTGCCGAGGGGTTCCGTCCCACAGAAATTTATTTATCGAGGACCAACGAGAGAGAGAGGAAACACACGCCCGTTGCCACGAAGAAAACACACTTTAATTTCGTCGAAACCTTTTCCTTTATTAGATACTCCCCGTTTGCTTGCCGTACACGCTGTGGGGACTCGCGCGGCGTCGGTTACTGTCGGATCTCGTCGGGTGCGGTCGGCGGGGTTCGCGAGTTGTCGGACGAGGGCCGGTTTGACTGATCTCGTCGGGTGCTGTCGGCGGAGTTCGCGAGTCGTCGGACGAGGGCCGGTTTGGCTGATCTCGTCGGGCGCTGTCGGCGGAGTTCGCGAGTTGTCGGACGAGGGCCGGTTTGGCTGATCTCGTCGGGCGCTGTCGGCGGAGTTCGCGAGTTGTCGGAGAGGGCCGGTTTGACTGATCTCGTCGGGTGCTGTCGGCGGAGTTCGCGAGTCGTCGGACGAGGGCCGGTTTGGCTGACCTCGTCGGATGCTGTCGGCGGAGTTCGCGAGTGGTCGGACGAGGGCCGGTTTGGCTGATCTCGTCGGGTGCTGTCGGCGGAGTTCGCGAGTGGTCGGACGAGGGCCGGTTTGGCTGATCTCGTCGGGTGCTGTCGGCGGAGTTCGCGGGTGGTCGGACGAGGGCCGGTTTGGCTGATCTCGTCGGATGCTGTCGGCGGAGTTCGCGAGTGGTCGGACGAGGGCCGGTTTGGCTGATCTCGTCGGATGCTGTCGGCGGAGTTCGCGAGTGGTCGGACGAGGGCCGGTTTGGCTGATCTCGTCGGGTGCTGTCGGCGGAGTTCGCGAGTGGTCGGACGAGGGCCGGTTTGGCTGATCTCGTCGGGTGCTGTCGTCGGAGTTCGCGGGTGGTCGGACGAGGGCCGGTTTGGCTGATCTCGTCGGATGCTGTCGGCGGAGTTCGCGAGTGGTCGGACGAGGGCCGGTTTGGCTGATCTCGTCGGGCGCTGTCGGCGGAGTTCGCGAGTTGTCGGAGAGGGCCGGTTTGACTGATCTCGTCGGGTCTTGTCGGAGTGGACTTACCTGTGTGCTGGCGGCTGGTCGACTGTCCCGAGTTTGAAGTTGCTACTCCTTTTATAGCAGTCAGTCAGCTGTTCGATCGTCTGCCGTCGTTTCCGCGTTGAGTTAAACTTAAGGCTATACCGTTTCTTAATAGGGTGGTTTACAACATAAGTTCTTAACTTAAGATAAAACTATTTTTGTTTTCTAGCAGCAATACTAATAATATATATAATAATATAATATATTTAATAATATTTAATTGAATTTTATTTCATTTCATTAACAATGTTCTTCGGGGATTCCTTATAGGTTTCATACCACTAACTTAAAAATAGGAACAATGTTTAATTTTCTCGTGCTGGTTGTGCGGCGCAAACGAGCCCTCTCACTTGCGGGGTGGGAGCTCTCGAATTCGTACATAGCCGCTGCGCCGTGCAGTGAAACTCAGGGCCCGCCCTTGCAGGGTCTCACAGAAGGTCTGCCGGAACTTAGTTTGTCGTTTGCGCCATGCGCCGCGCAGTGCTATGTTGATGTCCCGCTGTAGGGATGCTTGGAATGCTTCGCAGTCCAGCCCTACCCTTGGTCCGCTGGGTGAAGGATCTTCCGTGTCGGATCTAGTGGCCTCGGCCTCTCTCTCCGGGGTGACCTCGATGGGGTTGGAAACGGCGGTATTGGCTGGCGCAACCTCGATTGGTGCGTGCGGAGCCGGTTGTCGCTTGGGTACCTCGCTGAGTTGCTCGTCGTCGCTGCTGTTGTCGCTGTTGCTGTTGCTGCTGTCGCTGCTGCTGCTAGTGATGTCGCTAGTGCTGTTGTTACTGCTGCTAGTGATGTCGCTACTGCTGCTGCAGTTGTTGTCGCTAGTGGTCAACTCTGGTAGGCCAATCTGCGGCAGGGGCCGGCCATTTCCGTGGCGTGCATGTAGCGTTCGTAGGAGTCGGCCCAGCTTACGACGTTGTCGGCCGGCGACTCGCTCGTTTCCCCAGGCTGTCTCTTCGATGTCGGCCAAGTCGCCCCCTTCGTCAATAAGAAGGCGCCACAATAAGAAGGCGGCGCAGTCGTCCGTATTTAGCTGCGTGGGTACCCGCAGTAACCGGCTGGGAAATGCTTCGGCAGAAAAGAGCTGTGGGCTAAGCGCGCCACCCTTCCGGGCCTGGTACTCGCAGGCGAGATACTCACGGCATCGCTGCAGCCTATCGTCGTAATCGTGTGGTGGTAAAGAGTCCAGGACGTTTATATACATGGCCTTCGTGCCCACGTTGTTGAGGCCCTGACTATCTATTAGGTACCAGTGCCCCTGGTAGTTAACGGGCATCAGTACGTGGCTCTTTCCGAACAGCTCCACGTTCTTGGTCCAGCGGCGAACCTGCCAATGGCGGAGTTGTGGCCCCATTGCTGGATCCAGCGACGTCAGCTTTGCCATGAAAAGGTCACTGTAGCAGTGGGCGCGTTGTTGTTGGATTTGAGGCAGCCTCTCCTGGAGGGCCCATTGGAGGTAAACATCGATGAGGACGTCGTTCAGCCAGCGTCCCGTAGACGCCCTCATGTAGTCTTTGACGTATACGCTGTGGGCTCGGGCCGGCGGATATAGGAAGCGGAAGCCGTCGTCTTCGGCGTTGGCGTTGAATCTTTTCATCGTTGTGGTGGCGTTGTGGTTGCCCTTCCCCGGCCAAGTCGCGTCGGCACGGGCCGGTGGTAGTTCGATTGCACTGTTGTCAGCACGAATGGCCGCACGTTCCGGTACCTGGAGCGTGGTTGGATCCGTCTGTGTCGATAATGTGGCGTGTGCATCGTTGTGGCCGAGAGACGCTGATGGCGGTGAGACAACTCCTGTGTTAGGAATGGACCTCCGTTGGTCGCCTTGGTCTGGCTGGGCCACGTCGGGACGGACCGATGGTGGTTCGTTCGGGCAGTGGGTTCCGGCATTACCGGTCGGGTGTATTGTTGCTGTCATGGTCGTCGAACGAGCAGCCGTCTGGCGATCGGCGTACTGAGCGTGATGACTGGATGGCGGCTGCGTGGTCATAGTCAAACGCCGTACGTCTATTTTTGGCAACGCGACCAGTGGTGGAGCGCCCAGTAAGTTGAACCGTGTTCTGGGACAGGCTTTGCTTGCTGAATGTGCTGAGGACAGTGGTGCCAATGGCGGCGGCGACGCTGATAGTGATGAGACCTTAGCCCGTCTATCGATGTGCCGTGCTGTTGGATGTGTTGGTGGCATCAACTGCGTTACACCGGTTTTGCAAGAGGCGACCCGAGATCGTGGGCCCGAAGATATGCCTGGAGTGTGGACTGGGATTTTGACACCAGTGCCCGGCCGTGATCGCTTCTTCGCTGGTTGTTGTTTGTTGGGAATCTGGTCGAGCAGTTGTATTTTCGGCCGCGCGTCCCTCTCTGCCATGACTCGTCGGCAGAAAGCGGTTGCTGTTCGCTGGAACTTGCGGTTCGTAGTTGGGCTTTGCTTTTGCATCGTGTCTGTAAGAGAAGAATGCGTTAGTGCGGGTTTGCCGCTATCAGTTCTCGGACTGTCGTTCATCGAGTGGTATGCTTTCAGTTCACTGACGTGTGCGGTTCGGTTTTTAATCGGGGGTCTGTGATTGCAGTTGCAGATTACCGGCGATGTGAACCCCACAACCGTGTACGGCCCAGCGTACTTTGGCCCTAACTTGGCGTTGAAGTCGTCAGTTGCTTTGGAAAGGAGATGCTGTTTCACCAGGACTTGTTGGCCTATGGCGGGTGTCCAGTGTCGTCGGCGCAGGTTATAATGTCGGGACTGCTCCTGTGATGCCCGTGTTATGTTATGGCGCAGAATTTCGATGACTTCTTGCAGCTGCTGCGCCAGTTCGGTCGGGTGCCGCGGTTGGGTTCCCGTTCCCACCGTAACCAGGTCGTAAGTAGCTCCAGGTAGTCGTGGCTCACGGCCCTGCGTCAAGTAGGCTGCGCTGAAACCAGTTGTCTCTGATACGCTCGTGTTGATCGCCAAGGATATTTCTGGTAGGAGGTCGTCCCAAGTCCTCTGCTGGTTTTTAGACAGCTGGGCGATGATAGTTTTCACCGTGCGGTTCGTTCTCTCCGTGGGATTCTCCTGCGGCATGTATGGTGCAGTAAACTTCTGGCGGGTCCCGATGTCGTTGATGAATTTTTTGAACTTATGGCTGGTGAACTGCGTTCCGTTGTCACTCAGGAATACCTTTGGAACTCCGTACAGTGTCAGGATTCGCTCCCTCAGGGCTTTGATCAGTGTGTCTGAGGTGGCTTTGCGTAGTGGGATAAGCTCCGCCCACTTGGAGAATCTGTGGACTAGAACCAGTAATATCGCGTTCCCGTGTTTCGAACGCGGCAATGGTCCCACGAAGTCGGCGTAGATTGTGTTCCATGGCTCGTCAGGGATCCTGGTTAACATCTCTCCTACTGGTGCTTGTTGACTCGCCTTATAGCGCTGGCATGAATCGCAGTTACGAACGTAACGGCTGATGTCGCGAAAGATCCCTGGCCAGTAGTATCTATTGACGATCCGGTGTATGGTTTTCCGTATTCCCATGTGTCCGGCCGAGGGGCTGTCGTGATTTTCATATATGATTTGTCTTCGTAATGGAGTTTTTACGCATAACTTCCATGGCGAGCAGTCTTCATCGTGTGCGCTACGTGGAAAATGACGATACAACTGTTCGGCTACGACCGCGTATTCGGGGAACCTCTCTGGCTGCTGTATTACTTCGCCGAGTCTTTTCTGGTGCCATGAACATGATGTTGCTCCGTCTTCGTTGGTGGGCGGTTCGGCGGCTCTGGTGAGCAGCTGACGCGTCTGCCTGGGTTGGCGTGAAAGTGCATCGGCGACCACGTTGCTCTTGCCTCTTCGGTACTGCACGGTGAATTGGTACTGTTGTAGCTCCAGGGCCCAGCGGGCGATCCGTCCGGTGGGGCTGTCAATGGAATTCAGCCACTTGAGCGACAGGTGGTCTGTAATGACGGTGAAAGCGTAGCCCTCTAGGTAAGGCCTCATTTTGCGAATACCCCAAATAATGGCCAAGCATTCCTTTTCGGTCGGAGAATAGTTCTTCTCGGCGTTGTTCAGATGGCGGCTGGCATAAGCGATGACCCTCTCGGCCCCATCGAGAACCTGTGTTAGGCTCTAGTCCAAAGTCACTTGCGTCTGTCTGCAGCGTAAACATCTGAGTGAAGTCCGGGCAGGCCAGGACGGGAGCTTGTGTCAGTTTCTGCTTAAGTTCCTCGAAGGCTGACTGTTGTTCTTTTCCCCACTTCCAGTGTTTACCTTTCTTTAGCTGTGTGGTCAGTGATTGCACAATGGTAGCAAAGTCGGGTACGAACCGTCGGTACCACGAGGCGATTCCCAGGAAGCGTCGTATCTCGCGTACATTCTGTGGTGGCTGCCACCTTGTCGGGGTCCGTGTTTATCCCTTCTTCACTGACGACGTGTCCGAGGTACTTAACTTTTGTCTGAAAGAAGTCGCATTTCTCTGGATTGATGCGAAGATTGGCTGCTTTTAGGCGTCGGAAGACCTCCTTGAGGTTCCGCGTATGATCCTCTATGGATGTTCCAGTAACGATGATGTCGTCCAAGTAAGCGAACGCAACCGGCTCCATTTCGGGTCCTATCACCCGGTCTAAGGCGCGCTGGAAGGTGGCTGGGGCGGAATATAGTCCGAATGGCATCACCCGCCATTGGAAAAGCCCACGTCCTGGGACGGTGAATGCCGTATACTTCTTGCTGTCGGCTGCCATGGGTATCTGCCAGTACCCGTCTTTCAGATCCAGGCTGCTGATGAACTTGGCGTTGCGCAAACGGTCTAATATGTGGTTGATACGAGGCAGCGGGTATGCGTCGGCTACTGAGTGACTGTTCAGTTGTCGGTAGTCGATGCACAGGCGCCAAGCGCCTGTCCTCTTTTTCACCAAGACGATGGGTGCACTGTATGGGCTGTGCGATGACTCAATACACCCCTTTGCCAGGAGTTTGTTGATTTCCTCATCTATTATAGCTTGCATGGCCGGATTCCTTGGCATGTATCGCTGTTTGATCGGCTGGTCATTGCTCATGATAATCTGGTGTTCGGTGATGTTTGTGACTCCCGACATACCTTCAAAGCACCGGAGTTCGTGGCGCAGGAATTCGTCAATCACATCGGTTTCGGTGATTTTGTGACTGGCGGCTATCAAGAAATTTCTGGGAGGCTCGCCCTGTCTTTCATCGTTCATTATTAGGGTACTTCCACCCAAGCTGAGAGTAGCTCCTGCGGCCCGCAGGAAGTCAAGGCCTAAGACCACGTTGTCGGTTGAGGTTGGCATCACGATAAATGTCGTCCGAGCTAGCAAGTCTCCTAGTGTAACTTGTGTCACCACTGCCTGCCTGAGGGCTTTGGTGGAACCGTCGGCCAGGGTGACGTCGGTGTCGATAGGTATGATTTCGCAGTCGCTGCTAATCTGGTTGGCGACTCGTTGGCTGATGAAACTCGCGGAAGCTCCGCTGTCAATGGTAGCAAATGTTTCCATACTGCCTACCACCACTTTCGCATGGATGGACCTCCATCGTCGCGGAGGTCGTTGTTGGAAGACCCTTTTATTGGGAGGTGGTCTGCCCGCGTGCTTGACCACCTCCGGCGGCGTTTCCCTGTTGCCTACAGCAGTGGATAGTGCGGATCCCTCGGCGGCCACACTCCCAACAGAAAAGCAACGGCTGTTATTGACAACCGCGCGCCGCATGCCCTGTCTGGCCGCATCGTCTGCAGGCGGTCCTAGGGTCGATGTATCGTTTATCGCGGATTTGTGTTCTTTCGGTTGTCTTCGGTCCTTGTGTGGGTTGCGGTTTTTCTTCCGTGATGAGCCGGTGTTGCTCCCGCCGCGCTGGCGCAGGATACCGCTCCCTGATCCGTTCGTGGTCTTCGGCTAATTCCACCAGCTCCGCGAGTGTTGTGAAATCCCTTCGCCGAATATACCATTGGTAGTCGGGGTGTAGGTTCTCGAAGATGAGCTCGAGCTTCCGTTCCTCGGAGTAGTTCGCGTGCCGCATAAGGTTTTGAATTTCCAGCAGGTACGCCTTGAAGGATTCCTTCGGCTTCTGCAGTCTTCCCCTGATGTCGTCGTCGAGGCCGGTCTAGAACCGTGGGGGTAGGAAGAACCTCAGAAAGTCCCTTCGGAAGTCGCTCCACGTAGTCCAGTGCTGATTGTTGTTCCGGAACCAAATGAGCGCGCTGTCTTTTAACAGTTCCGGCATGGTGCGGGGTAGGCAGTCTATCTTAATCCCGTACGCGTCGGCTAGTTCCTCGATCCGCTCGATGAAGGATATGGGATCCTTGGTCCCATCAAACTTTACTGCCCACTTCCTTACCTGCTCGTTCTGTACGGGTGTGGGGTTGTGGTGAACCGGTTTACTTGGCCATTCCTGGTCCGGTGTCTTACTTCTTGACGAAACCGACTGCGGTGGTGCCGCGCAGCCCTTTGAACTAGACGCGCCTTTCATCTGTGCGGTCGTTGGTATCGGGAGCGTTAGGTCGCCCCAGTCTGTAGCCGTGTAACCTCCGGTCTGCTGGCTCTGTTGGTTTGGTGAAACTGTTCGCGTGTAGGTCGCTTCAAATTCGGCGATGCGTTGCTGACCGGCTAATGTCCGGTTTCGTTGAAGAACGCGACCAGCTGTTTCCGCAATTCCTGAACGGTCCCAAACGTATCCAGGTTGAATGCCTCGGACAGGGTAACCAGATCCTCTTTCCGCAGGTAGTATACCCACTTAGTAGATGGCATGTTCCTGCGCCGATTTTATTTTGGTATACCTGTGATGACTATTACCAACAGAAATGTATGCCGTAAAATAAAACTCAGAGGACAAAATTTTCATAAACTTTATTTAATAATTTTGTGTTAAAAGGTGCAGCCGAAGTCGGCTTGAACTGTGCCCCACAGATTTGTTAGCCTGCCCCACAGATATAGCAAGAAAGTGTATAATAATTTTTTTTTTTTTGTTTTATATTTTAATAGACACGGCACTTACTGTATGTTATGTTCTTAGCACGCGCAATTGATTTCTTTGATTTTCCCCAATTTTAATTCACTTTTCTTTAGTAATCACGGCACTCGTAGTATCTTTTCTCTTCAATAATAATCGCGTCGCATTTAGTATAACCTTACAATTTTTTTTTTTTTTTGAAATTTCACTTGTTCCGGATACCGAGTTTTTATTTCGCGTTTGGAAATGTCCCTCGCGTAAATTGGTCACCACACTGATCTTTCCCGTGTTTTCCAACGAAACTAAATTCCCTTCGGAAGTTGTTATGGTTTCACTAGAATTGGGTTACACTGCCTCTAAAACTATTCTCTGACACTTTCGCAGAAACGTTCCATTGCTTTTAGATAGTCCTTTGTTTTGTTTTATTAGAGACTATTTTAAATCATTATAGTGTTTTTCCCCTTTTTCACTGTTTAAATTACCCACGCGCAGTTTTATAATCTGTGACTGCCATTTTGTTTGACTTGTGGCTTTTGTTTATATAATAAATAGCTTGCCACGCTTTGTTCATGATGTGTCATTTTCTGTTTTTGTTTTTTTTTTTTTTTTGTTTCTCTCGCTGTGTCACTGTTCACTGATCACTATTGTGTGTACTGTATTTATCTTAGTTATGTTTATTATTTTTTCACTTTGTCACTGGTTCGGATGTTGTTTTTTTCCACTTGTTGTATTTATCTTGGTTCTGTTTATTATTTTTTCACTTTGTCACTGGTTCGGATGTTGTTTTTTTCACTTGTTGTTTGCTCTCTCAGCTCAAATCCCTGTTCGGGCGCCACTGTGACGAACGTTTTTGCTCCGGATCGGCTCGCCGGTTGCCGAGGGGTTCCGTCCCACAGAAATTTATTTATCGAGGACCAACGAGAGAGAGAGGAAACACACGCCCGATGCCACGAAGAAAACACACTTTAATTTCGTCGAAACCTTTTCCTTTATTAGATACTCCCCGCTTGCTTGCCGTACACGCTGTGGGCACTCGCGCGGCGTCGGTTACTGTCGGATCTCGTCGGGTGCGGTCGGCGGGGTTAGCGAGTTTTCGGACGAGGGCCGGTTTGACTGATCTCGTCGGGTGCTGTCGGCGGAGTTCGCGAGTCGTCGGACGAGGGCCGGTTTGGCTGATCTCGTCGGGCGCTGTCGGTGGAGTTCGCGGGTGGTCGGACGAGGGCCGGTTTGGCTGATCTCGTCGGGCGCTGTCGGTGGAGTTCGCGGGTGGTCGGACGAGGGCCGGTTTGGCTGATCTCGTCGGGCGCTGTCGGCGGAGTTCGCGAGTTATCGGACGAGGGCCGGTATGGCTGATCTCGTCGGGCGCTGTCGGCGGAGTTCGCGAGTTGTCGGACGAGGGCCGGTTTGACTGATCTCGTCGGGTGCTGTCGGCGGAGTTCGCGAGTCGTCGGACGAGGGCCGGTTTGGCTGATCTCGTCGGGCGCTGTCGGTGGAGTTCGCGGGTGGTCGGACGAGAGCCGGTTTGACTGATCTCGTCGGGTGCTGTCGGCGGAGTTCGCGAGTCGTCAGACGAGTGCCGGTTTGGCTGATCTCGTCGGGTGCTGTCGGTGGAGTTCGCGGGTGGTCGGACGAGGGCCGGTTTGGCTGATCTCGTCGGGCGCTGTCGGTGGAGTTCGCGGGTGGTCGGACGACGGCCGGTTTGGCTGATCTCGTCGGGCGCTGTCGGCGGAGTTCGCGAGTTGTCGGACGAGGGCCGGTTTGGCTGATCTCGTCGGGCGCTGTCGGCGGAGTTCGCGAGTTGTCGGACGAGGGCCGGTTTGACTGATCTCGTCGGGTGCTGTCAGCGGAGTTCGCGAGTCGTCGGACGAGGGCTGGTTTGGCTGATCTCGTCGGGCGCTGTCGGCGGAGTTCGCGAGTTGGCGGACGAGGGCCGGTTTGACTGATCTCGTCGGGTGCTGTCGGCGGAGTTCGCGAGTCGTCGGACGAGGGCCGGTTTGGCTGATCTCGTCGGGTGCTGTCGGTGGAGGTCGCGGGTGGTCGGACGAGGGCCGGTTTGGCTGATCTCGTCAGGTGCTGTCGGCGGAGTTCGCGAGTGGTCGGACGAGGGCCGGTTTGGCTGATCTCGTCGGGCGCTGCCGGCGGAGTTCGCGAGTTGTCGGACGAGGGCCGGTTTGACTGATCTCGTCGGGTGCTGTCGGCGGAGTTCGCGAGTCGTCGGACGAGGGCCGGTTTGACTGATCTCGTCGGGTGCTGTCGGTGGAGTTCGCGGGTGGTCGGACGAGGGCCGGTTTGACTGATCTCGTCGGGTGCTGTCGGCGGAGTTCGCGAGTCGTCGGACGAGGGCCGGTTTGGCAGATCTCGTCGGGTGCTATCGGTGGAGTTCGCGGGTGGTCGGACGAGGGCCGGTTTGGCTGATCTCGTCGGGTGCGGTCGGCGGGGTTCGCAAGTTTTCGGACGAGGGCCGGTTTGGCTGATCTCGTCAGGTGCTGTCGGCGGAGTTCGCGGGTCGTCGGACGAGGGCCGGTTTGGCTGATTTCGTCGGGCGCTGTCGGCGGAGTTCGCGAGTTGTCGGACGAGGGCCGGTTTGGCTGATCCCGTCAGGTGCTGTCGGCGGAGTTCGCGGGTGGTCGGACGAGGGCCGGTTTGGCTGATCTCGTCGGGTGCTGTCGGCGGAGTTCGCGAGTGGTCGGACGAGGGCCGGTTTGGCTGATCTCGTCGGGTGCTGTCGGCGGAGTTCGCGGGTGGTCGGACGAGGGCCGGTTTGGCTGATCTCGTCGGGTGCTGTCGGCGAAGTTCGCGGTTGGTCGGACGAGGGCCGGTTTGGCTGATCCGTCGGGTGCTGTCGGCGGAGTTCGCGAGTGGTCGGACGAGGGCCGGTTTGGCTGATCTCGTCGGATGTTGTCGGCGGAGTTCGCGGGTGCTCGGACGAGGGCCGGTTTGGCTGATCTCGTCGGGTGCTGTCGGCGGAGTTCGCGAGTGGTCGGACGAGGGCCGGTTTGGCTGATCTCGTCGGGTGCTGTCGGCGGAGTTCGCGAGTGGTCGGACGAGGGCCGGTTTGGCTGATCTCGTCGGGTCTTGTCGGAGTGGACTTACCTGTGCGCTGGCTGCTGGTCGACTGTCCCGAGTTTGAAGTTGCTTCTCCTTTTATAGCAGTCAGTCAGCTGTTCGATCGTCTGCCGTCGTTTTCGCGTTGAGTTAAACTTAAGAATATCCCGTTTCTTAATAGGGTGGTTTACAACATAAGTTCTTAACTTCAGATAAAACTATTTTTGTTTTCTAGCAGCAATACTAATAATATATATAATATATATAATAATATAATATATTTAATAATATTTCATTGAATTTTATTTCATATCATTAACAATGTTCTTTGGGGATTTCTTATAGGTTTCATACCACTAACTTAAAAATAGGAACAATGTTCTTTGGGGATTTCTTATAGGTTTCATACCACTAACTTAAAAATAGGAACAATGTTTAATTTTCTCGTGCTGGTTGTGCGGCGCAAACGAGCCCGCGACTTGCGTCGTTACAACTTCTTTCACAAAAAATATAAAATATTATAAGATTTATTCTACTAAAGGATAAAATTAGTATTATCAATAATAATATAATATTTAAATTAAATAATGTGGTATAAAATTTATTTTTATAAACCCTTTCTCTGGCAAGTCATATAAGGCTACAGATTCAAATTCTTAAAATTACTAGTCCATAAGATATTTAATCTATCCCTATAAAATAAGAAATATCTACAAAATATGTAGGATAAAAATTTATTAATAGTATATAAAATGATATTATAAATATATAAACTTGAACCATTCAATAACCCTTTGATTTAAAACAAACTGTTGTTGAACACAAAATAAAGAAAACAAGTTTTATCATTGTAACGATAAATTTTACTGATAAAATTTAACGTTCATACGAAAACGTGAACCCAGCATCAAAGTCAAGGACGAAGCACAGCAAACTCGTTTTCGCAAAGTAAATAGAGAAAACTAGTCAAACGAGTTTGCTGAATAGCTCGTAAACACTGGAAGCGACGAACATGTCACATCACTTCCAGCAAACAAGTCCGAAGTTCGGAGAAAGCTTTAAAGCTGATCACAGAACGAGGAGCAGAGTATAAAAGAGCGCGCACTCAGTCCATCGGGACAGTCGTTTAGAAACCACACCCGTGGACAGTCGTTGAGAAACTACACCCGTGGACAGTCATTTCGAAACCACACCCGTGGACAGTCATTTCGAAACCACACCCGTGGACAGTTGTTGAGGAACCACGACGGTGGACAGTCGGTTTTGCAACCACACCTGAAGACAGTCAGCATCACAAGGGCCTCAAGTCGGCTTTGTAAGGACTCGTAGTCAGCGCTTCAACCCACGTCTCAGTCGACGCCGCAGTCAACGTCTCAGTCGACGGCGCAGTCAACGTCTCAGTCGACGTCGCCGTCAACGCCGCAGTCGACGACACATTTACGGCGCGTCGTAAATCTACACCATCAGCTGCAGCATCGTGGAGGCTTAAATCGAATAAGAAACGTCGTTTCTCCCAAGGGTAACTACATAGTGTAACGTTTGGGGGTGGAGAGAGCGCGATAAACTAATTTAATAACCAAAAAAAAAATTCAAAAACGAAGATATGACCACTGTCAGGGCAGCTCAGCTCGTCCGGTCGTACTCAGGGAAAGTGGGGGGGTTCTTCAACAACGCCGACAGTGTCTTTAAACCCCAGTTACAAAAAAACAGATCGGAGCTGAGGCTTACATTGGCTCTACAGCCAAAGACAAGACCGATAATCGAAAATTTACACGACGAAATCCGCTCGCGATCGATACAAAGTTGGTGGCGGCAAAAACCAACAAAAAAAAAACAGTACAACACGGAGGATCGGTGGGAGAGAGAGATGAGAGGAGGAGGGGGGAGGAGTTGATGTTATTTCCCTCCCCCTTTCTATACCCGCCGTACCATGGTTGGCGCGTTGCAAGTTTGTGCGCCAACCCCTTATCGAGTGTCGCCTGGCTGCGCGGAGTGAAACCGCTAACTCACCTGTTAACCTAAGTTAATGTTCAATCCATTGTCTAGCAAATACAAATAATTAGTTCTCAATACATATTAATTTATTTCTTATAACGACTCTTATAAGTTCCAATCAAAACAAAAACAATTACATATAATTAATCCAAAGAGTGGAAAAATCAAATAATGCACAAAAAAAATATAATCTTTACTTGGCTTAATATGAAAATTAAATAATACTGTCAAGAATGCGTTTATTCTTGTTGTTTAAGTAGGTAAGGTTTATCCTGAGTACAAACTAGGATTTTTTGTATGTTTGCAATCAAGTACTTTGGACTTGTTGCCCGCTAACTGTTGAAGCGATGTTGAATTTTCCTTAGTGCAAACTAGGAATTTGTATGTTGTGCAATCAAGTACTTTGGACTTGTTGCCCGCAGAAATGACACTGAAGCTTGAGAAGTTTAATGACAACTAACTTTATTGAATAAAAGTTTATGCTTATATACATAATTGTTTAAAACCAAATTCATTGAAGCCAATTAAGAAATAAAATAAGTCAAGTAAAAAATAATGAAATGTGTCAGCAGAAGGAGTTGGTCGTTGACTTGCTAGCTTCGGGGTTCACTGACTTCACACTAGCGTCAGCAGAATGAGTTCAGTGACAGGCGTACTAGCGTCAGCATGCAGGTGTTTTTTCCGGCGTACGGTCAAATGACCGCACCTCAGCGTCAGCATAGTTTTGTTAACGAGCAAATGTGCGAATGTACATTCTCCCGCGCGTTGAAGCTATGCCTTCAACTATTCATGTATGGTGAAGGTTGGCTGGGCGGACAGACGTCTTGGTTTTGGTGGAGGGCCTTTCGTGACGGGTCCCGCTGATCGTTTGCAGTGCCGAAAAATTATGAACGATAGAAGACACATTACAACTATCGAGATCGTCAGTGCAGAGTAACCAATTGCGAAATGATGCGTTTTGTCGAACTGTAACCCTTCAAGGGAATTTCTTATATCGGTGGATTTTAAGACGTTTTGCAAGTTTGTAAGCTGTTCAATTTGCTGACTGACATCAATTGTGTTGTTCTTTAGAAGTGCCATCACGCTGATGGGGTTTTTCATTGTCGTCAAATTGCCAAAGGCAGCGTAGGATACTTGCATGGTAGTGTTGACTACTGGATGGCCTCGGAACGTTATAAGGTTGTTTTTTATGACACAATCGGGTTGAATGGAGATGAGTCCTGACTTGATCAACTCGATTTTAAGAATGCCTGTTCCGCATACTGCTGTCAATTGAACCGCTTCCTTGGTTGCGTAGATCCATTGGTTGTTGTGGGATAGTTGTACCCACAGTGGGCTGTCGTGTAATGTAGTAGTTTTACAATCCCTTGAAGTGCCATTGTTGAGTAGGTTTATTTCGCAGGAAAAAAAACCCGGAGTCTCGCATAAATTTTGATTGTTTGTCGAGGCATATATAGGATGACTCTTTCAGCGATCTGCATGACTTCAACTCAGCTAAGCTTAGCGGGAAATATTGATCTCTGTGTTTATTTGTGGCTAAGATTTCGGTGTCTGTCGTGATAGCTATTAATGCATTGTTGTACCATGTCGGAACTGGGATTAGTCGAAACAGATCAAATTGCTCGTGTTCTATTAACGGAAGGTTGATAACGAAAATTATATGATGATCTGAAATGCCGGCTTGAGATGTCATTAGCTTGAAAAGATGCAATATATCATCTCCTTGATATGGCAACTGTTGCGTTGGAGACAGGTTATTCCTTATTCTTGCTGCTTCCCCTTTGAGTTGTTCTGGGGATAACAGTAACGGACTGATTTTTTCATGATGCGTACTTGTTATGACGTTTATTATTGCGCTCTGTATCCTTTGCAACTCTGCAGTGATTATTGATAGTTGAAGCGAAAGTGATATGAAGTTTTGGAAGATCTTGGCTTGTCTTTTTTCTTGATTGACTTCCTTTAAAATTTCATTCGTCTTCTCCCTCAGATAGTTGAGCCGAGACATTGTTTCATACTGATTTCTTTTCATGACGTTTATGGTTGAGTCTATGACTGATGTGTGTGTTTTTAGAATGTCATTGATATCGATTTCATTGTTGTTGATTTTGTGTATTGTGGCTGACATGTCCCTCGCGTAATCGGAATCGAGAACTCCAAATAATTTGTTGGCGATGTTTCCTACTATGTCCAACGCGCCGCGTTTCTTTCGTTGCCTTAAGAGCATTGCGTTGTCTACACGTAGATCTGTACTTACGTGTAGATAGTGGTCAACTAAGGGAGAGCAGTTAACATCTTGCGGTAGTTTATTGCAAAGATGTTGAAGAGCATACGTCCCGTTGATCAATGTGTTCAATTCGTCCTTTATAGGAATTAAGTCGTAGTAAACAATGATTTTCCAGTCTGCCGTTATCAGGTTGGTTGAGCCAAGGGCGTCGAAGTATAATCCTGGATTGGTTTCAAAGGTTGTAATGTCAACGGGATGCGCCAATATGACGGGTAACAAAACCAATGACAGTATCATAATTACGGATGACCACGGAGAAAACTTCATTCTTTTGTTTGGTACTTCTTTGTCTTCCTCGGTTCGTTGTGCGGGTGATTTTTTTTCGCATTCATCTTTTGCAACGGACTCAACAGGTAGTGGGGCTAGACGATGAATTGGTCTTTTCCACGTTCCTGTCGCTGTTCTTACATCGGCAACCCTAATAAATCCATCATGTCCCTTATAAGTTCGAACGATTCTTCCTAGCGGCCATTCAAGCGGTGGAGTGTTATCCTCCTTTATAACTACCATTGTGCCTTCCGTCACGTTTTTAACCTGTTGGCGCCACTTGTGTCGTTGCTGTAGTTCCTGTAAATAGTCACGTGTCCATCGTGACCAGAACTCTTGCTTTAGTTGAGATATCAATCTCCACCTTGCCGTTAATGATCGTTTTTTATCATTAGAAACTGCATCTACCTGTGCTAATAGTGGTTCTCCAATCAGAAAATGTCCCGGAGTGAGGGCAGTTAAATCAGTTGGATCGCTTGACATGGGTGTAATTGGTCTGGAATTTAAAATTGCTTCGGTCTCAATGATTACAGTTTCGAGTTCTTCATAGGTGAGTGATGCTGTCGAAACGTTTTTCAGCACCAAGTGCTTTGCTGATTTAACTGCAGCTTCCCACAACCCGCCAAAATGCGGTGCACGAGGAGGAATAAATTTGAATTCAATTCCCTTCTGACTACAAGCGTTGGTTATTGTTTCTTGTGCTGTGGTGGTGTAAATGGTCTTATTGAGTTCTTGTAATTGATTGTTAGCGCCTACGAAATTGGTAGCGTTGTCGCAGTACAACGTTTTACATCTACCTCGTCGACTTATAAAGCGTTTTAGGGCAGCGAT
The DNA here is from genome assembly GCA_937620795.1 of Thecophora atra. Taxonomy (NCBI): domain Eukaryota; kingdom Metazoa; phylum Arthropoda; class Insecta; order Diptera; family Conopidae; genus Thecophora; species Thecophora atra. Next base: position 33,540,945 of record OW569398.1, read on the forward strand.
AAAGGCTTCAGTTGTTAAATCACTTACCACCTCTAGATGAATTGCCTTTGTGGCAAAACAGCAAAAAACTGCAACATATACTTTGTGAGGTTTTTTACCTCTAACCTTGTAGTGAACCCATAATGGGCCCCAATAGTCAACACCGGTGTTTAGGAATGGTCGTGCTGGCGTGACTCGGTCGATCGGTAAATCGCCCATTACTTGATTCATTAGCCTTGGTTTGGCCCTGACGCATCGTATACAGTTTTGAACAACGTGGCGTGCTGTTGATTTTCCCTTTATTGGCCAAAACTGAAGTCTCACGCATGTTCTCCACATGTATTTTTTTAAAGATTAATTTGGCGATTGGGTCATTATACGGAAGTATTACAGGATGTTTTCTATCGTATGGTAGTTCCGATGCTTCCAAACGACCTCCAACACGTAGAAGTCCGTCGTCGTCGATATAAGGATTAAGTGAGCTAATGGGACTTGACTTTGACACTGCTTTGTGGTGTTTTAGATTTGTGAGGTCTTCTCTGAAGTCGGAATGTTGAATGGCTTTGACTATGAGCGATTGCGCGCCATGAAGCTCTCCTGGTGACAGTGTTCCTTGCGAATGTCCTCTCTGTTTTGACTTAAGATTTTTGACAAATCGCAATATATAGGCGACGACACGTAAGAGGAAAGTGAATGAGTTCCGATGGTTTAGATTATAGACCAGTTCTTCTAATGCTGAGGAGATTGTTGCGACAGACATGCCGTCTTCTTCTTCTTCTCTAAATCGCTCTCTATTGCTAAGGCCCTTGAAAATGGTGGTGGCATCATTGACTCATCTCCGTGTAGAAATAGCGGACCGTAGAGCCAAAGATTGCAGGATAGCAATTTGTCTGGAGTTAATCCTCTTGAGAGGAAATCTGCAGGGTTATGTTGAGACCGAACATGACGCCACTGATTTGCACATGATAGTTGTTGTATTTTTGACACCCTGTTTGCCACGAATGTGTGGAAAGATGACGCCGTAGAGTTTATCCATTGCAGCACAATTTCGGAGTCTGTCCATAGATATGTTGGGGAGTTAACTAGACATAGATCCTTACTTACACGCGCTGCGAGTTCCGCTCCTAATAGGGCAGCGCAGAGTTCGAGTCGAGGCAATGTTTGTTTTTTCAGTGGGGCGACACGAGACTTTGAACACAGCATTCTCACCAGTACCCTTTTTGAAGAATGTGTCGAACGGAGGTACGCAACTGCTCCAAAGGCTCGTTCAGATGCGTCTGCAAAGACGTGTATTTGCACTGTCAAAGGAATCTGCTTATCGAACATGTGTCTGGGAATCTGAGTCTGATTTAACGTTGATAAATTAGAACAGAATGATACCCAGAACCTTCGTAAGTCGCTGGGTAGCTCCTCATCCCAAGACAGCTTCATTTCCCAAAGCTGCTGGATGAATAATTTTGCTACAACAACTACTGGTCCTAATATTCCTAATGGGTCAAAGATTTGCGCTAAATTTGACGTCACTACACGTTTGCTGATTAACGTACTGTCAGAAACCTTTACCTTGACACAGAATGCATCTGCCTTTGGTCTCCAAGTTAAACCCAATGTTTTTATTGTCGAGACTTCATCGCTGTCGAAGTCTAGATTTACTTCCTGATCTTCTTTAGAAATTCCTTGCAGAAGTTTTGGGTGATTTGCGCACCACTTATGCGGTTTGAAACCCGCACCGGTTAATAATGCTATTAATTGACTCTGCATCTCAAGTGCTGTTGTCAAAGTATCGGAGCCACTCAAACCATCGTCAACGTAAAAATCATCTCGTAATGCTTGAGCTCCCAATGGATGACTTGTTGTATGTTGTACTGCCAAAACTTGTAGGCATTTTGTTGCGAGATAGGGCGCTGAAGTGGTACCGTAGGTGACTGTGTTCAAATGAAAATACTTTAGGTTCTCTGTAGGCTCGTTTCTCCATAGTATCAGCTGGTAAGCCTTGTCCATCGTGTCAATGAGAACTTGACGGTACATTTTTTCGATGTCTGTAGTAAATACATATCGATGAAGCCGGAATCGCAACAATATTGAGAATAAATCACTTTGTGTAGATGGACCGGAATGAAGTATGTCATTCAATGATACTCCCGATGATGTCTTTGCTGATGCATCAAAGACCACACGTAATTTAGTTGTACTCTTATCTGGTCTTAGAACGCAGTGATGAGGTATGATGTAATGTGACGCTGGTATGTCGTCAGCTGGGATTTCTGTCATGTGCTTTAGCGCCTCATATTCCTTCATGAACTTGGAGTAGTCCGCCTTTAATGCTGCATCTCTGCTTAACCGTTTTTCTAGTGCTAAGAACCTGCTCAACGCCATGGCCTTTGAGTCTCGTAAGGCCGAGGTGTTGTCAGAAAACGGCAATCTGACAATAAATCTTCCTGATGGATCTCTGCGAAAGTTCTGCATGAAGTGTTTTTCACAATATTGTTCTGCTGTCGTGAAATTGTTGGTTTGGGAATCCTGGAGGTCATCTAATTTCCAAAATCGTTCAATAAGTTCGTCGGTGGACAAATCGTTTTTATCATATATGGCACACGTCACAGAATTCTCAGCTGGTTGATCAACTCGGCCGCATACTAACCACCCGAACACACTGTTTTGTAACATGGGTAGATTTTTAGCGAGCTTTATCTTCTCAGGCAGCATTAACTCGTGGTAGAATTCAGCTCCAAGTAAAACGTTATCTTGTTTGTTTTTGAAAATTCAGGATCTGCTAACTCAAGGTTTGCAGGTAGATGCCATTTTGAAGTGTCTAACAATTGTGTAGGCTGTGGTGACACTATTTTTGGCAAAATGAAAGCCTCAAATCGCGAAAAGAACTTGCCGCTCGATGATTTCATGGTGAGGTTGATTCTATGTTTGCTTGTTTTTACGTTTTGTCCAATTCCTTCGATGCACACTGAGCCCGCCGATGGTTTAATTGCTAGATGTTTTATGAGTCGTTCTGTCACTATATTTATTTGTGACCCGGAGTCTAGAATGGCTCGAAAAGTATTCGTTTGGCCGTTATTTGCGGTTATCACAATTTTTGCTGTTGCTAATAACACATATTTTTGGGTTTGTGGACAGGAATTGTACGCTGCCAGTGTTGCTGACGGAGTTTTATTATTTGGCGTTAGTGATGACGGAGCCGTCTGCTGATTTTGGAGTTGGTACCCTCCAACCTTGTTGACCCTTGACCTGTTGTTATCCAAATGAAGCAATGTGTTATGTTTCTGTGAACACTTGTTGCATGACCGCGATGAACATGCCCTTGAGGTGTGACCTGAGCGCAAACAATTGACGCACAGATTTTGTTTTTGTATCCATTTTAGTCTATCGGCTGCACACATTTTTATAAATCGCTCGCAGTAATAAATTGGATGGTTGTTTATGTTGCAGAAGCTACATTTTGTAAATTTATCACTGTTGTTTTCGTGAATGGCCGATGTAACGGTTGTATGTTGTGGTTTTTCTTTTCTTCCTATTGCTTCAAGTGACTGAAAACGATTTTGAAGGAACGTGAGAAAATCATCAATTGTTTGTAATTCACGTGGATTCGTAAGAGATTGCTCGAACAAAGCATGAGTTTGATGATCCAATTTTTTTACTAGTAAGTGTAGTAAGAGAGGGTCCCATCCTGTTGTCTGGATTCCAATGTTGTTTAACGCTAATAGACTCTCCTTCACACTGTCATGTAGATTTTTGATAGATGAAGCTTCGGGCACTGTCGGTCTTTGTGCCAGGATTTTATTTAGAAGCGCTGTTGACAAAACTCTTTTGTTGTTGAATCTGTCTTGCATTATGTGCCAAGCTGACTCATAATTTTCTTCGCTTAATTGAAGGTGCCGAATAAGGCGTTCGGCCTCACCAGAGACATTGGCTTTTAGATACCACATTTTTTGAACAGCGGACATGTTTTGTTCATGAATCATTTTTTTAAAAATGTCTCTGAATTGCTGCCATTTTAGGTAGTCTCCATCAAATTTGGGTATCGTAATTTTTGGTAGTTGCAGCAGTGACTCACTGCGATTGTTTTTTCCTTCAACTGTGTCCTGATCATTGGCGCACAGAAAGATTCGCTTACTTCGTACCGCTTCCTCCAGCATAATATATGATTCTATATCGTAACCGGTACTTGTTGGATCCGCACAAACTTCCCATATGGAGTAATTTAGGCTTTCAGTTTCATTCCAAAGTTTGTTTAACAGCTCTAGTTGCGTTTTTTTGTAATTTATTGATGACTCCTGACTTCTATCAATTCCTGTCAGGAGGCGCTGTAGTGAGCTTGACATTGCGATTTGTTTTCGTATCATGCCTTCAATTTTCGCCTTGCTTAAGCCGTTAGAATTGTCTGTGTCCCTTGAATTTACTGACTGCTCTCCTTGTTTTGAATTGTGTTCATCCACCTTTTTGCGATAAGTGGCAGATGTTCCTTGAGGTTCTTTAGTTTCAAAAGATGCACTTGCCTCTTCAAATATTTTAATGTAAGTATTGTACATCTCTTGGATCTTTGCGTAATAGTCATTTGTGAAATACTCATTTTCCAAGGGTACATTCTTATTTGTACGGATTTGATTGTCGATGTTTTCGAAATGGTCCCATGCAGCATTAAGTTGTTTTCGTCTATCGTCAAAGTATTGCTTCTTTACCTTGCGATTCGCGCCATCTTTTTTGTAATTAGAAATTATGCTTTGTATTGCTTGGCCAGTTTTTGATTGTTCTGACAACAATGATTCAATATCTGCCATGATTGAATTTTTTTACAACCTTTACACAGAGTTTATGTTGATACGTGTTCGTATCTGGGGTCACCAAATGTTTAAGTAGGTAAGGTTTATCCTGAGTACAAACTAGGATTTTTTGTATGTTTGCAATCAAGTACTTTGGACTTGTTGCCCGCTAACTGTTGAAGCGATGTTGAATTTTCCTTAGTGCAAACTAGGAATTTGTATGTTGTGCAATCAAGTACTTTGGACTTGTTGCCCGCAGAAATGACACTGAAGCTTGAGAAGTTTAATGACAACTAACTTTATTGAATAAAAGTTTATGCTTATATACATAATTGTTTAAAACCAAATTCATTGAAGCCAATTAAGAAATAAAATAAGTCAAGTAAAAAATAATGAAATGTGTCAGCAGAAGGAGTTGGTCGTTGACTTGCTAGCTTCGGGGTTCACTGACTTCACACTAGCGTCAGCAGAATGAGTTCAGTGACAGGCGTACTAGCGTCAGCATGCAGGTGTTTTTTCCGGCGTACGGTCAAATGACCGCACCTCAGCGTCAGCATAGTTTTGTTAACGAGCAAATGTGCGAATGTACACTTGTGTTCCAAAAACAACTAAATTGTATTTGGTGCAATTCTGGCACTTAAACCAGAACTACTTTATCCTAATTTGATTTAGGCACTTTAACCAAAACCAGTTGCTGTTTGTAGCTTAGGCACTTGAACCAAAGCTACTTGAATGGATATTCTCGAACACAAAGTTGAGTTGCTAATGATTTATTATTCCAAATAATTTTCCTTATAAACGAATTTTAAGACTAATACTATCATACAATTTTATTTACAATTATCAACACTATAATAATAAAAATGTAAAGTTGCATCGGTTGCACTAAATAGCCTGGGAATGAAATGATTCCCGTCGGCAACATTAGCCGAAAATATTTCGCTGCTTTGCTATGCAAAAAATATGATTAAAAGCGCTGCTTGGGAATGCACGTGTAACATGAGGTGCAGCGCTGTCCACTGTTAAAGGTAAAAGATAAGAATGAGCAGCGCTGCCTGAGAAATACAGGTGGAAAAGATAAAAATATGCAGCGCTGTCTGAGAATATAATAATAAAGAATAATTGAAGAATGCTAAAAACTGTATGGAAACAAATAAGTAATTTGTTACCTTAACAAATACTGACGTCAGTGAGGGTAGCGCTTGTAATCATTTGCAAATGTTTACAAAAAAAAAACCCACAAAAATTATATAGCTGCATAAAAGCTGTAAGTCCTGAGATGCTGACGAAGTATAAAAAATATCAAAAATCCAACACAATAAATTAAATTAAATTAAATTAATAATAATTAATTGTTAAATAATAATAATTAAATTAATAATTAATTAATAAAATAAATTAAAATATATGCAATAAAAAGTTAATTAGAAAAGTCCTTTTTCCTTGCTGCAGTTGTTTATGGAGAAATTTGAAGTCACTATTTTTAATGTGTTCCGATAAAATTCAATAGTTTTTAAGTTGCAAGAGAGAGTTGCAATTGACTTTTCTTTAATTTAGTTTTTATTTGCACACGCTTTCAAAACTTTCGTCGATGCTGCTTATTTCAGTGATTAAAGTTAAATGTTAAGTTTGGTTTTACTTGTGCATAGTTTATATTTAGTTACAAAGTTTTTTACATGTTAATAATTTTTGCACCGTGTTTTTTTTCCACTTTGATTTTTTTTACAGTTCAAGTTCAGAACTTTAGTACGTTACGTTTTTTTTTTTTTTTTTGAATGAAAACGAATCATTTTAAATCCTCTTTTTTTTTGTTTAATAGCATCACATAATAATAACGCCTTTTTTTTCAAACTGAAACTGATTTATGTACTTTTCACATTTTGCAAATTTCGCGGTTACGTTATTTGATTGCCTGTAGTTATTCCCAAATTCGTTTGGAATACATTCATAGCCACTGCCAATATATAAGCAATCAGACGCACGGAAACCGATTGCGACGAGGATTACAATGTTGATAGTTGCTGTTGTGTTCGATGCACTGCTAAAGTTAGTTGTCGAAATCACTTTATTTTACAACTATTGCGGGGCATTTTTTTTATTATTGCAACAGCAATAACTACTGTTAAAAGATTCATTTCAATGCATAAAAATAATTTTCACTTTTTATACAGCGTTTCTCTTCGTATAATCTGTTCACAACGCTTTCGCCTTCACTTTTTCTTATGTGCTGCCGCTGAACTACCCGTCTCCGACTGACTGCTTCTGAAACCACGCTTTGTTTCGAAGCGACAAAAGCAAACTGGTTTGCTTCGCTCATTCCAGTCGCCGCCGCTGCGCAGCTAGCGACATCTCACTCCCTCTCACCATGATCGACTTTTATTGCAAGTCCCGTAGGATGGCGTGATGTGAAGTTCATAGAAAAAAAATTCTTCTCGAAACTTCAATCACGCCACTTTACGGGACTACTCTCTCCGTCGTCATGATGTAAAGAGGATATGCCGATAACCGCATTGCGGCAACGATCTGGAATGAGCGAATTACCGTTTGCTCATTCTCAGCTCTCCGACGCAAAGCGTGGTCCTCGACACACCTCACAAAACAGGTGATGATCGGTCACCGGTGACCAGAGCAACAGCTGGAAAAGGTGGAAGAAAAAAAAATAATTTATCTGTTGGCCTTACACGAACCCACGACCTGAGACACCTTTTAAGGCCGCAAAACAAAACAGTAAAAACAAAAGCAACTGACTATAAAGTGAATTAATTAATAAAATACCAAAAGAGAAAAAAAAATAAACTAGAACTTAAAGTAAAGTTAAATTGCAAAAAAAAAAATTTATTTAAAAATTAATATTAAAGGATTAAGAACTCATATGAAGGATAAAAAAAATAATAATGATGTAGGCAAAAATTAATATGTAGAGAAAAAAACTATAGTAAAATATAAACCAAACAAATAATAAGCTCAACAATTATCTATATTTATATAAAGAAAATTAATCTACAATACAGAAAAAAAAAACGTTAATGGAAGGAAAAAAAAAACTTATATCGAAATAATAAAAAAAAATTACTGTAATACTAAAACTAATACGGAACGCTATATAATATTATAATTGGAAAATAAATTTAATAACAAAAAAAAAATTAAAAAAAAATAACTTAAGTAAGTTAAACAGGCAAATCAAAAGAAATGTCAATTGAAATTAACGCAATAAGAAATTAAGAATAAAATCGAAAGAAAACTAAAATTAAATCAACAAAAGTAAAGGTAAGGTCAAACTAAAAATAATAATAAAATATCTGATGTGGGCAACACATAACTTCCTTGTATGACGGCAATTGTATGGTTTTATTTCAAGAGTGGTTGATATATATTTTATTTATATTTTAAAATTGAAGTTTTAAAAATTTTAAATATTTTTACTTCCATAATGAAAAAAATTTCATAGGCTTCTCTTAATTTAAATAATTTAAATAGTAGTAAGTAAAAACAAGGAAGTACAAATTAGTTTCCACACAGCTTTAACTATCAATCGTAGTAATTTTGATTTCCCTGTTTAGTTCTGTAAGGGTACAACCAATTTTTGTAAAAGATATAGCAGCATAACATTCATTTATCATTATCATTTATGTAATTCGGATAATGCATGCTTCGTGTTCCTTTGGCGAAGAGTCCTTTTGGTGCGAACCATCATTAAAATTGGAGCTACAAAATTGTGTCTTATGTAAGGCCCAATATACTTTTTAGGAGCGTTTGTTTTTGAGTAATGTATGAAATTTGAAAAAAACTATATGAGAAGTGTCCTTTTCGCGCAACCGATTGCATCCAAAAAGGGAGGTGCACAACTAGGTCTTATAAGAGTCTCAAATACCAAATTTCAAGTTTCTACGATTCTCCGTTTTTAAGTTATTGAGGATACGTACATACGTACAGACGTACATACGTACAGACGTACATACGTACATACGTACATACGTACATACGTACACACGTCACTACCAAACTAGTCAAAATGGACTCCGCGATGGTCAAAATGTGTGTTACCATCAAAATCTCAATATCGAAATTTTTCATGATTACAATACTTTCTTGTATTTACTACGTATACAAGGAAGTAAAAAAAGGTAAATTAAAAGGAATCTGATAACTAAAAATGCTAATTAACGCAGCGAAATAAAAGTAGATAATGCGAAAGAAATGAAGGAACAAAAAAAAAATAAAGTAAACTAAAGTAACTAAAACCTCAAATATTAATAGTGCGGTAGTAACTAAAACCTCAAATATTAATAGTGCGGTAGCCCAACATAATTCGCAAAGGATAATAAGTAACTAGATGAAAGGAAATTAACGTTAAAGCAACGCCAAAAAAAAAGATAAACTACAAAACTTAAATCATAGAATGAAACTTACATGCTACCAAAAAAAACCAGGTCGAGTAGCGGCTTCACCGCACCAGACGACACAAACCTCTCTCATCTATAATCTCCCGTCATCCAAAGATGATGATGATCAAGCCATCCAATGCATCGATCACGAGTGGTTTTTGATAGCAACCACTAGAGATAATCAATAGAAAACATGGGCTAAACTAAAAAAAAAATTCTGACAGTGGGCGTCATCCAACGAGTCACCAATGATTCACATGAAATCATTCAGATGAAGTCTCTAATTGAACGAGGCCTCACTTTATTTCGGTGACACAAAGGAACTTAGTTGAAATGAAATTTTAAAGAGGAAACACATAATTTAATCGGGATCCGTTCAACGAGTTGCCCGTTACCTAAACAAGTACCCGGTACAAAGTCTCAAGCCAACTTCACCACGACTATCTAACCTACAATTCTAATACTAAACAAATATCTGCTCGGGAATTATTGACGAGTTACGAACAGCCATTAAATCCATTAACGTAAAATCTCGAGCCAATAAATTCCACGAGGGTAAACAGCACAAAATATCTTCCGAGTTCTTGACGAGTTGTGAACAGCCATTAAATCCATTAACACAAAATCTCAAGCCAAGAGAGTCTTCAGAATTAAACAACACCAAAAGGAAGTTTTTGTTCCTTTGTACGCCTATTGCGGGGCATTTTTTTCAGGAAAGATCTTTAGTTAAACACATTTTTAGCAATAACTACTGTTAAAAGATTAATTTCAATGCATAAAAATAATTTTCACTTTTTATACAGCGTTTCTCTTCGTATAATCTGTTCACAACGCATTCGCCTTCACTTTTTCTTATGTGCTGCCGCTGAACTACCCGTCTCCGACTGACTGTTTCTGAAACCACGCTTTGTTTCGAAGCGACAGAAAGCAAACTGGTTTGCTTCGCTCATTCCAGTCGCCGCCGCTGCGCAGCTAGCGACATCTCACTCCCTCTCACCATGATCGACTTTTATTGCAAGTCCCGTAGGATGGCGTGATGTGAAGTTCATAGAAAAAAATTCTTCTCGAAACTTCAATCACGCCACTTTACGGGACTACTCTCTCCGTCGTCATGATGTAAAGAGGATATGCCGATAACCGCATTGCGGCAACGATCTGGAATGAGCGAATTACCGTCCGCTCACTCTCAGCGCTCCGACGCAGAGCATGGTCCTCGACACACCTCACAAAACAGGTGATGATCGGTCACCGGTGACCAGAGCAACAGCTGGAAAAGGTGGAAGAAAAAAAATAATTTATCTGTTGGGCTTACACGAACCCACGACCTGACACACCTTTTAAGGCCGCAAAACAAAACAGTAAAAACAAAAGCAACTGACTATAAAGTGAATTAATTAATAAAATACCAAAAGAGAAAAAAAAATAAACTAGAACTTAAAGTAAAGTTAAATTGCAAAAAAAAATTTATCTAAAAATTAATATTAAAGGATTAAGAACTCATATGAAGGATAAAAAAAATAATAATGATGTAGGCAAAAATTAATATGTAGAGAGAAAAACTATAGTAAAATATAAACCAAACAAATAATAAGCTCAACAATTATCTATATTTATATAAAGAAAATTAATCTACAATACAGAAAAAAAAACGTTAATGGAAGGAAAAAAAAAACTTATATCGAAATAATAAAAAAAAATTACTGTAATACTAAAACTAATACGGAACGCTATATAATATTATAATTGGAAAATAAATTTAATAACAAAACAAAAATTAAAAAAAAAATAATTTAAGTAAGTTAAACAGGCAAATCAAAAGAAAGGTCAATTGAAATTAACGCAATAAGAAATTAAGAATAAAATCGAAAGAAAACTAAAATTAAATCAACAAAAGTATAGGTAAGGTCAAACTAAAAATAATAATAAAAAAAAGGTAAATTAAAAGGAATCTGATAACTAAAAATGCTAATTAACGCAGCGAAATAAAAGTAGATAATGCGGAAGAAATGAAGGAACAAAAAAAAAATAAAAGTAAACTAAACTAACTAAAACCTCAAATATTAATAGTGCGGTAGCCCAACATAATTCGAAAAGGATAATAAGTAACTAGATGAAAGGAAATTAACGTTAAAGCAACGCCAAAAAAAAAGATAAACTACAAAACTTAAATCATAGAATGAAACTTACATGCTACCAAAAAAAACCAGGTCGAGTAGCGGCTTCACCGCACCAGACGACACAAACCTCTCTCATCTATAATCTCCCGTCATCCAAAGATGATGATGATCAAACCAGCCAATGCATCGATCACGAGTGGTTTTTGATAGCAACCACTAGAGATAATCAATAGAAAACATGGGCTAAACTAAAAAGAAATTCTGACAGTGGGCGTCATCCAACGAGTCACCAATCACCGTTACCTAAACAAGTAACCGGTACAAAGTCTCAAGCCAACTTCACCACGACTATCTAACCTACAATTCTAATACTAAACAAATATCTGCTCGGGAATTATTGACGAGTTACGAACAGCCATTAAATCCATTAACGTAAAATCTCGAGCCAATAAATTCCACGAGGGTAAACAGCACAAAATATCTTCCGAGTTCTTGACGAGTTGTGAACAGCCATTAAATCCATTAACACAAAATCTCAAGCCAAAAGAGTCTTCAGAATTAAACAACACCAAAAGGAAGTTTTTGTTCCTTTGTGTCAGCGGCAGAAAATTACAAATTTGCAAAAAAACTAAAAATCGTAATATCTTCTTCTTCGGCGGAATGACCGATGCCAAACAATCGCACGAAGGGTTGATTCTGTGGACCGCGGTGGTCAGACAAAACCAGTTGCGTAAATCCAACAAGAAAACAACAGACAACCGATGACAAAAAAAAATTAATTTAACCTTTTAAGTATTCAAGAAAAAATTTACTGTTGCTACCAAAAGTTTGGGCACCACTGTACGGAAACTCAAAAGCAAACTGACCGACAAAAAAAAACTTCTACAGTCGGGCCACGTTGGGCGCCATTTTGTAACGTTTGGGGGTGGAGATAGCACGATAAACTAATTTAATAACCAAAAAAAAAATTCAAAAACGGAGATATGACCACTGTCAGGCAGCTCAGCTCGTCCGGCCGTGCTCAGGGAAAGTGGGAGGGTTCTTCAACAACCCCGACAGTGTCTTTAAACCCCAGTTACAAAAAAACAGATCGGAGCTGAGGCTTACATTGGCTCTACAGCCAAAGACAAGACCGATAATCGAAAATTTACACGACGAAATCCGCTCGCGATCGATACAAAGTTGGTGGCGGCAAAAACCACCAAAAAAAAAACCGTACAACGCGGAGGGTCGGTGGGAGAGAGAGATGAGAGGAGGAGGGGGGGAGGAGTTGATGTTATTTCCCTCCCCCTTTCTATACCCGCCCTACCATGGTTGGCGCGTTGCAAGTTTGTGCGCCAACCCCTTATCGAGTGTCGCCTGGCTGCGCGGAGTGAAACCGCTAACTCACCTGTTAACCTAAGTTAATGTTCAATCCATTGTCTAGCAAATACAAATAATTAGTTCTCAATACATATTAATTTATTTCTTATAACGACTCTTATAAGTTCCAATCAATACAAAAACAATTACATATAATTAATCCAAAGAGTGGAAAATCAAATAATGCACAAAAAAAATATAATCTTTACTTGGCTTAATATGAAAATTAAATAATACTGACGTCAGTGAGGGTAGCGCTTGTAATCATTTGCAAATGTTTACAAAAAAAAAAACCCCCAAAAATTATATAGCTGCATAAAAGCTGTAAGTCCTGAGATGCTGACGAAGTATAAAAAATATCAAAAATCCAACACAATAAATTAAATTAAATTAAATTAATAATAGTTTTTTGTTAATTAATAATAATTAAATTAATAATTAATTAATAAAATAAATTAAAATAAATGCAATAAAAAGTTAATTAGAAAAGTATTTTTTCCTTGCTGCAGTTGTTTGTGGAGAAATTTGAAGTCACTATTTTTAATGTGTTCCGATGAAATTCAATAGTTTTTAAGTTGCAAGAGAGAGTTGCAATTGACTTTTCTTTAAATTAGTTTTTATTTGCACACGCTTTCAAAACTTTTGCTCGTCGATGCTGCTTATTTCAGTGATTACAGTTAAATGCAGCGAATTAATTTAGTTTTTCGCTTCCAAAAGCAACGATATGTTTGAAAATTCAATTCATTTTCTATTTAAATATATAACTTATTAAGTTTGGTTTTACTTGTGCATATAGTTTATATTTAGTTACAAAGTTTTTTACATGTTAATAATTTTTGCACCGTGTTTTTTTCCACTTTGATTTTTTTTACAGTTCAGAACTTTAGTACGTAACGTTTTTTTTTTTTTTTTGAATGAAAACGTTTCGTTTAATAACATCACTTAATAATAACGCCTTTTTTTTCAAACTGAAACTGATTTATGTACTTTTCACATTTTGCAAATTTCGCGGTTACGTTAGTAATCGTTAGTAATAATAATAATTGCCTGTAGTTATTCCCAAATTCGTTTGAAATACATTCATAGCCACTGCCAATATATAAGCAATCAGACGCACGAAAACCGATTGCGACGAGGATTACAATGTTGATAGTTGCTGTTGTGTTCGATGTATGCTAAAGTTAGTTGTCGAAATCACTTTATTTTACAACTATTGCGGGGCATTTTTTTTATTATTGCAACAGCAATAACTACTGTTAAAAGATTCATTTCAATGCATAAAAATAATTTTCACTTTTTATACAGCGTTTCTCTTCGTATAATCTGTTCACAACGCTTTCGCCTTCACTTTTTCTTATGTGCTGCCGCTGAACTACCCGTCTCCGACTGACTGCTTCTGAAACCACGCTTTGTTTCGAAGCGACAAAAGCAAACTGGTTTGCTTCGCTCATTCCAGTCGCCGCCGCTGCGCAGCTAGCGACATCTCACTCCCTCTCACCATGATCGACTTTTATAGCAAGTCCCGTAGGATGGCGTGATGTGAAGTTCATAGAAAAAAAATTCTTCTCGAAACTTCAATCACGCCACTTTACGGGACTACTCTCTCCGTCGTCATGATGTAAAGAGGATATGCCGATAACCGCATTGCGGCAACGATCTGGAATGAGCGAATTACCGTTTGCTCATTCTCAGCTCTCCGACGCAAAGCGTGGTCCTCGACACACCTCACAAAACAGGTGATGATCGGTCACCGGTGACCAGAGCAACAGCTGGAAAAGGAAGAAGAAAAAAAAATAATTTATCTGTTGGCCTTACACGAACCCACGACCTGAGACACCTTTTAAGGCCGCAAAACAAAACAGTAAAAACAAAAGCAACTGACTATAAAGTGAATTAATTAATAAAATACCAAAAGAGAAAAAAAAATAAACTAGAACTTAAAGTAAAGTTAAATTGCAAAAAAAAAAATTTATTTAAAAATTAATATTAAAGGATTAAGAACTCATATGAAGGATAAAAAAAATAATAATGATGTAGGCAAAAATTAATATGTAGAGAAAAAAACTATAGTAAAATATAAACCAAACAAATAATAAGCTCAACAATTATCTATATTTATATAAAGAAAATTAATCTACAATACAGAAAAAAAAAACGTTAATGGAAGGAAAAAAAAAACTTATATCGAAATAATAAAAAAAAATTACTGTAATACTAAAACTAATACGGAACGCTATATAATATTATAATTGGAAAATAAATTTAATAACAAAAAAAAAATTAAAAAAAAATAACTTAAGTAAGTTAAACAGGCAAATCAAAAGAAATGTCAATTGAAATTAACGCAATAAGAAATTAAGAATAAAATCGAAAGAAAACTAAAATTAAATCAACAAAAGTAAAGGTAAGGTCAAACTAAAAATAATAATAAAATATCTGATGTGGGCAACACATAACTTCCTTGTATGACGGCAATTGTATGGTTTTATTTCAAGAGTGGTTGATATATATTTTATTTATATTTTAAAATTGAAGTTTTAAAAATTTTAAATATTTTTACTTCCATAATGAAAAAAATTTCATAGGCTTCTCTTAATTTAAATAATTTAAATAGTAGTAAGTAAAAACAAGGAAGTACAAATTAGTTTCCACACAGCTTTAACTATCAATCGTAGTAATTTTGATTTCCCTGTTTAGTTCTGTAAGGGTACAACCAATTTTTGTAAAAGATATAGCAGCATAACATTCATTTATCATTATCATTTATGTAATTCGGATAATGCATGCTTCGTGTTCCTTTGGCGAAGAGTCCTTTTGGTGCGAACCATCATTAAAATTGGAGCTACAAAATTGTGTCTTATGTAAGGCCCAATATACTTTTTAGGAGCGTTTGTTTTTGAGTAATGTATGAAATTTGAAAAAAACTATATGAGAAGTGTCCTTTTCGCGCAACCGATTGCATCCAAAAAGGGAGGTGCACAACTAGGTCTTATAAGAGTCTTAAATACCAAATTTCAAGTTTCTACGATTCTCCGTTTTTAAGTTATTGAGGATACGTACATACGTACAGACGTACATACGTACAGACGTACATACGTACATACGTACACACGTCACTACCAAACTAGTCAAAATGGACTCCGCGATGGTCAAAATGTGTGTTACCATCAAAATCTCAATATCGAAATTTTTCATGATTACAATACTTTCTTGTATTTACTACGTATACAAGGAAGTAAAAAAAGGTAAATTAAAAGGAATCTGATAACTAAAAATGCTAATTAACGCAGCGAAATAAAAGTAGATAATGCGAAAGAAATGAAGGAACAAAAAAAAAATAAAGTAAACTAAAGTAACTAAAACCTCAAATATTAATAGTGCGGTAGTAACTAAAACCTCAAATATTAATAGTGCGGTAGCCCAACATAATTCGCAAAGGATAATAAGTAACTAGATGAAAGGAAATTAACGTTAAAGCAACGCCAAAAAAAAAGATAAACTACAAAACTTAAATCATAGAATGAAACTTACATGCTACCAAAAAAAACCAGGTCGAGTAGCGGCTTCACCGCACCAGACGACACAAACCTCTCTCATCTATAATCTCCCGTCATCCAAAGATGATGATGATCAAGCCATCCAATGCATCGATCACGAGTGGTTTTTGATAGCAACCACTAGAGATAATCAATAGAAAACATGGGCTAAACTAAAAAAAAAATTCTGACAGTGGGCGTCATCCAACGAGTCACCAATGATTCACATGAAATCATTCAGATGAAGTCTCTAATTGAACGAGGCCTCACTTTATTTCGGTGACACAAAGGAACTTAGTTGAAATGAAATTTTAAAGAGGAAACACATAATTTAATCGGGATCCGTTCAACGAGTTGCCCGTTACCTAAACAAGTACCCGGTACAAAGTCTCAAGCCAACTTCACCACGACTATCTAACCTACAATTCTAATACTAAACAAATATCTGCTCGGGAATTATTGACGAGTTACGAACAGCCATTAAATCCATTAACGTAAAATCTCGAGCCAATAAATTCCACGAGGGTAAACAGCACAAAATATCTTCCGAGTTCTTGACGAGTTGTGAACAGCCATTAAATCCATTAACACAAAATCTCAAGCCAAGAGAGTCTTCAGAATTAAACAACACCAAAAGGAAGTTTTTGTTCCTTTGTACGCCTATTGCGGGGCATTTTTTTCAGGAAAGATCTTTAGTTAAACACATTTTTAGCAATAACTACTGTTAAAAGATTAATTTCAATGCATAAAAATAATTTTCACTTTTTATACAGCGTTTCTCTTCGTATAATCTGTTCACAACGCTTTCGCCTTCACTTTTTCTTATGTGCTGCCGCTGAACTACCCGTCTCCGACTGACTGTTTCTGAAACCACGCTTTGTTTCGAAGCGACAGAAAGCAAACTGGTTTGCTTCGCTCATTCCAGTCGCCGCCGCTGCGCAGCTAGCGACATCTCACTCCCTCTCACCATGATCGACTTTTATTGCAAGTCCCGTAGGATGGCGTGATGTGAAGTTCATAGAAAAAAAATTCTTCTCGAAACTTCAATCACGCCACTTTACGAGACTACTCTCTCCGTCGTCATGATGTAAAGAGGATATGCCGATAACCGCATTGCGGCAACGATCTGGAATGAGCGAATTACCGTCCGCTCACTCTCAGCGCTCCGACGCAGAGCGTGGTCCTCGACACACCTCACAATAGTTACCAAGCCCTGTCGGTCTTTTGGGTTTATACTCCACGACAGTGGACAGTCGGTCTGTGCGTTTATACTCCGCGGCTATCTATATTTAAAGCCCTGTCGGTCTGTTGGGTTTATACTCCACGACAGTGGACAGTCGGTCTGTGCGTTTATACTCCGCGGCTATCTATATTTAAAGCCCTGTCGGTCTGTTGGGTTTATACTCCGCGACAGTGGACAATCGGTCTGTGGGTTTATACTCCGCGGCTATCTATATTTAAAGCCCTGTCGGTCTGTTGGGTTTATACTCCGCGACAGTGGACAGTCGGTCTGTGGGTTTATACTCCGCGGCTATCTATATTTAAAGCCCTGTCGGTCTGTTGGGTTTATACTCCGCGACAGTGGACAGTCGGTCTGTGGGTTTATACTCCGCGGCTATCTATATTTAAAGCCCTGTCGGTCTGTTGGGTTTGTACTCCGCGACCATGGACACACACTAATTAAAGTCTCTTTTCAGCACGGATTCGAAAGGTAACCAAATAATCGACATGCAACCCAATCATAACCTCTCTTTCAGCCTAATGATCATAAACTATGTTTCAGGCTCTTAATCACAAGCTCTGTTTCAGCCTAATGATCATAAACTCTGTTTCAGGCTTTTAATTATAATCTCTATTCCAACCTAATAATTTTAAACTTGTTAAATAAAACTTATCTTAGCCAAAACGCATATCTAAGCATATTTCAAATTATTGTTACTGTCAAGATTTATTAAATAAAGTTTATAGTATCGAAATCGGTGTATTGCGTTAAAACCAATAAATAACTGGACGAGACCTTGGACTGGACTGATTGATATCCAGGCGAGAGAAGAAAAGTATCGTTACAATGGCGCCCAAGCAGGGACCTAATACACCGAATATTTAACAGCTTGCGAACAACGAATTTAACAAGAACCTAATAAAATGTCGAAGCGTTCATGGATATACACACTGCGAAAAGACGAACTGATCGAATACGCCAAGGAGTTCGAATTAGAGGAAACGCCGATGAACTAAAAAAGCAGTTCGTCGCTTTCGTAATAGCACACCGCGGCCCGATGTCGATGCCATCACCGACATGCCAGCCAAAAACTAGAACAGGTGTTTCGAAATTCGCGGCAAGAATTTTAAATGTATATAAAGAGGATGGACTTTTCGAGCCTCTACGAATTAGTCAGCCTAGCGGAGGACTTAGAATGTACTCAAGGGAAGCCAGACGAGACGATGCGCAAGAGCAGTCGCCCACATGATGAACCAGAGAAGCTGCCGAAATCCGCAACAGTTTTTTTTGTTGGACGTGCGGAAGACTAGGAGTTCGAAGCATCGATTGCTGCAGTCTTACGCTGCCATAAGAGCCAACTTATAGCAAAGATTAAGGTTGAAGGACGATGGGTGGATGCAACAGTGTACGCTGGAGCAACACGCAGCTTTGTCGGCACACGAATGGAGCAGTCCCTCGGAATAGACCGAAAACCACTCACGGCTTCGCGATACATACGGATAGCCGATGATTCACAGGGAACAGTGACGCATTATCTTGACACGCTACTGAATTTAGGGCAGGACACGTTTCGTACCATTTCGCGTAAATTATCCTTCCAGGTGCAGTGGTCGACTTGCTTCTGGGAATGGATTTCCTTGCAAACGTTGGAGCCAGCTTGACTTGCGGAGGGTTCACTTTAAACTTTCGAGATGCTCACCAACCATCAGAGACAATGGCAATCAATACATGCGCCGACAGCGATGGTGACGACAAGGAGAATCAGCATACATCCGAAGACACAGACACCACCCTGCAAAAGGAATTACAGATATTTGAGAGACTAGAAGGTCCAACGAACACTACATCCCATAGAATGACTATGATAGACGACAAACCAAACAAACAGCGCTACGTGCCTCGGAATCTAGTGATGCAGGAAATTATTCATAAAGAGGTGGACGAATTATTCCAAAGGGGATGCATTGAAACATCGACAAGCGGCTTCAGCGCTCCGATCGTCTTAGTAAAGAAGAAGACCGGCACTTGGCGTCTATGTATAGATTACCGCCAATTGAACTCTCGATCGAGACCGGACGCTTACCCGTTGCCGCGCATTCAACACATACTTGACCGACTCAGGAACGCAAGATTTATCAGCATGCTTGACTTAAAAAATGGTTATTGGCAGATTCAGCGTTCCCGGCCGAGGTTGCTTTCAGTGGAAGGTTATGCCGTTTGGACTCCACTCTGCACCTGCGACGTTTCAACGAGCCCTCGATAAGGTGATCGGTCCAGAACTAGAGCCCAACGCCTTCGCCTACTTAGACGACATAATCGTAACAAGCGCAACGAAGGAGGAACACATGCTGCATCTCAAAGAGGTTTTTAGACGCTTACGGAACGCGAACCTGAAGCTCAACCTAGACAAATGCGAGTTTTTCCAGAAGGAAAATACTTGGGACATGTGGTGGGTGAACATGGCATTCAAACCGACCCGGAGAAGATCGCGGCGATAGATGCGCTCGAACCATCGAAGAATCTACGTGAACTACGACGATGCTTGGGAATTGCATCATGGTACAGACGCTTTGTACCCGAGTTTGGAACGATAGTTCATCCAATGACCAATCTGCTGACGAAAGGGAAACACTGGAAGGAGCAGTCCGAACAACAGGAGGCGTTTGAAAATCTCAAGGAATCGCTGATAAGCGCCCCCAATACTCACGTGTCCAGATTTTACGCAGCCATTCACGCTCCAAACTGACGCCAGCGACGTTGGACTAGGAGCCGTGCACACGCAAGAGATCGATGAAGCAGAGAAAGTGATAGCATATGCGAGTCGCAGTTTGAACCAGGCGGAAAGAAACTATTCAGCAACCGAGAAGGAATGCTTGGCCATCATATGGGGAATTTGGAAGATGCGGTGGTACCTCGAAGGCTACAAGTTTACAGTGGTCACGTATTACCTATCGCTCAAATGGCTCAACAGCATCGAGAGCCCGTCAGGACGCATTGCTTGCTGGGCGTTGGAATAACAGCAGTTTAACTTTGGCATCAAGTATGGAAAAGGGAAACTAAACGTTGTCGCTGACGACCTTTCCCGTCAACCATCGAACACCATCGCCAAGGCCGTAGGAGACAGCATGACTCAACCAACATGCTCATGGACCGAAAGACGACTACAAGAAATCAGAGAGAAGCCGGAAAAATTTCCCGACTACAGAATAGATGGAGGCCAGCTGTACAGACGCATCCAAAGTCAACTTGGCAACGATGACAATGCACCGTGGAAACTCTGCGTTCCTGCATACGTTCGCGCACGCATTCTTCACGAGAAACACGACACCCAGACTGCAGGTCACCTAGGAATCCGAAAAACAACAGCACGAATTATGAATCGCTACTATTGGCCAGGTATGATGCGCGATATTAGCCTCTACGTCCGTCGTTGCGACTCATGTCAGCGGTATAGAGGAGCCCTGGGCAATGGTGTGTGCCGATTTCATCGGTCCGCTGCCACGCTCAGTACATGGAAATACTTCATTATTAATCTTCTTCGACAAGTTCACGAAATGGACTGAAATAATACCACTTCGGAAAGCCACTGGCGATAACTTACTAAAAGGATTTCGAGAGCGGATTCTAGCGAGATTTGGCGTGCCTAAAGTACTCGTCACCGACAACAGAAAGCAGTTTAAAAGTAAACACTTCAAAGATTTTCTTGCAGACATTAGAGTCAAACACCAGATCACCGCGCCTTATACACCTCAAGAAAATCCCACGGAACGCGTCAACAAGACAGTGAAGACTATGATCGCACAGCTAACAGTCAGCCGGAGAACAGCGCAAATGGGACGAAAGCCTACCAGAGGTAATGCTCGCTATAAACTCTTGCAGGTCAGAGACGACGGGCTTCAGCTCTGCATTTTTTGTTCAAGGACGGGAACCGCGACTGTCAGCAGCGCTATTTGATGAGGAGACACAAGGAACTGGACAACCGGAACAGAGCGCCAACACGAGAGCAAAACAACTAAGAGAAGTCTTTGAAATTATGCGAGGCATACAGGCACAAGCAACAGCTGACCAAGCCATATCAAGTCACCCAAGGTTGAAAAATACATGCCTGCGATTGTCATGAACGGCATAATAAACACTTAATTTCATGTTGTCATCCAATATTTCAAGATTACTCGTTTCTTTCAGATATTATATCACCGCCGTTAATCAAGCTACGATTTTATTAGTCATAATGGCTCAGTACAATTGCAAATCAATTCCGATAAAATGCAGACAACTCATATACCTTAGCGATTAGCGACGAACGAGAGCAAACAAATCAGCAGAACCAAGCAACAGATTTCAGCACGCCGTAATATATTCAGAGGAATCGCCGCCGCCTACAGAAAACGCCGATTTCCTACAGGGGTAATGCACAACGCTTTAAAAAGAGAAAAAAATTATGAAACAACACGAGCCTGAAGAGACGTAATCGAAAACGACGTCAAATCAACATCACAACTCGACCAAAGGATAGAACGGAAACGTCCCGTCCCCCTCATAATACACGACCCTGAAAATTTAAGTGCATAAACGAAACAGTGTTAATGCATTCGAACCTCAAAACAAAAAAAAAGCAATAGGAAGAAAAAAAAAACAACTATGAGAACTGAAGCGGAGGAAGGAACAACAAATTCCTGTTAATCGATGAACCAGAAAATATCGCGAAGAAAAATTTCTTCACAGAGTTGAACGCACACACAAGTCGATACCACGCATCGCAGGAAACAAAACAGCGGAAACCGGAGAGTACAACGAAAGTCATCCAGCGGCGCAAAGGGTTACACACAACGCTGCCTCGCAGCGCGCCGCTAACCTCACGCACAAATGCAATAAAACCATAAAAACAACACTCACCAAGCCAGCCAAGGAAATAACAACGCAAACCACGAACCTACAACGCGAGGAAAAGGGGTTTCGCACACACTACATAACAGAAACTGCATCACAAACGTAAAATAAGTAATTTGGAAACCAGAGGAAACGGTAGCAAGTTTTGAGCAAGGAGAAGAAAAGGAAACGCCGTATCGACATTGAAAGACTGAACAAAACGCCGTTTCCGCTGACTTCGTTTCGTAATCATCTCCGTTGCACAAAGGGTTGCGACGGAAATGCAAAAGCCGGGGAGGAAAGGTAAGGAGATAAGACGTGTGTGTGTTGGGTGCGACGACGTTTAGCAAAGGAAGCAATGAGACAGCAGTCAGGAACCGTTATGACGCCTTGAAGTTTGATACACGAAGACATTAGAAGACTCCGAGTGAGCGCAGAGCATTCAGTCATAAACGAATCATCAGCCGAAACGGTCGTCCGCGCAAGTAAGTGAATAAACGCAAATCATAAATTCGACATGTCCTCCTCAGCAACTCCGAAAACGGGCGCAAGCGAATGCGAGCATGGATGCGCGGCGTCGACGTAGCGTCAAAGGCGTTAATACGACATCCTTGTATTCGATAAGGCACACGTCCCGCAACTACTGGGCGCATATCTGGCGGACGTGTTACATACGACCGTTACGGCAGAGACGCTGCCAGCATTTAGCGTACAAGTTCCTCAACAGCGGAACTCGACGGACTGTGGCGTATTCCTGCTCCACTTCGCCAGCTGTTTTCTACGAAGGACGACACTACCCTACCACAGAAGGGATTTTAGCCGATGGTTTCCTCCAACGGATGCTGAAGACAAACGTCGCAACCTGGCCTGGGCAGTTCAGTTGCTGTTGCCAAAGGATGATCGGCAGAAGCTGTCTAAACTTTACCTGCCACAAGAAAAAATGGTGCCGACAGCCATGCCGCCAATAGAGGAGATATCGGCGAGAAGAATCAAAGAGCAGGAAGGCACCGCATACCCTGACAACAACAAATGCAGTAGCAACAGCAGCAGCAACAACAGCAACAAAGATAGCGACAACGACGCTAAGAGAGAAGTGGCTCACGCCAGAGCAAAGAACATCGAACAGTCATGCCCAGTAACGCCGCACACGCCAACCAGAGACCAAGAGACTGGGCACCTACAAGCGAAGGTGAAATACCGCCCGACGACGCACAACGACACGCCGCCGAACAACTAGCGATACCAGAATGGCTGCAGGAGCAAGTCAGAGATGCTGAACACCTCCGGAAGGCCGGAGAGAGAGTACGGCTGATGCGGACAGTGGGTGAGAAACGCATCAAGATCACCATCTCACGGACCGGCGTTATAAACGTATGTCTAAAATGTAAAGTAACACAAATGAAAATTTAAGTCAGCAAGTTAAGAAACAAAAATATTAGAGTAAACATCATAGAAAGTGTTGCAGAGTTTAAGATTTATGCGTTTGGTGGAAAAAGAATTGCGTAGATTATCGAAAAGCGTGGCGTTTGGGTTGACGTTTTCTTTATTACTAATATTTAGGTATACAGCTTATAACTATGTAATAGATCAGAGATGGTAATGACACAAGATGGTAATAGATGCAACTCAACATACCGCCCGCCTTGAACAATTAAGTTATTGTTAAAGACATGCTTATGATGTACTATGATAATACATAAGACGGTAAGCGTGACAGGGTAATAAATCCCGCAGCAGCGATCTTTACTGGAACATATCACCCTTAGTAGGCAACAGGCACAGTTTTGCGATTGGGCGCACGAGCTCTCCCTCGGCCGTCTTTATCGTTACTACTCGAACACGCCCATCACCACCGGGATGGCACTTTATAACTTTAGCCAGCTTCCATTTTGTTGGCGGGGTACACTCATTCATTACAGCTACAACGTCATGTTCCTGAACGTTTAGGGAAGCGCGAAACCACTTTGCTCGTCTTTGCAAATTAACCAAATACTCGTCACGCCACCGTCTCCAAAAATGCTGCCTCATGGCCGAAATAACTCGCCACCGTTGTCTTAGAGTACCCACAAATTCTTGAGTTTCTGGGTCAGGCAACGATTTCAAGGGTTCACCTACCAGAAAATGGCCAGGCGTCAATATTTCCAAGTCGCTGGCATCTACTGCATGGGCGCATAGAGGACGTGAGTTGACGCACGCTTCGACCTCGGACAGCAACGTACTCCATTCTTCAAAACTGAGCAAGCCGTCACCCACGGCGCGTTTGATATGGTACTTCACTCGCTTTACTCCGACTTCCCAATAACCGCCCATATGCGGTGCGTTTGGAGGATTAAAATTCCAAGTAATGTCTGACTCAGCGAAAAACGCTCGTATCCGTTCGTCAGCCCGACATTGCTCGAGTATGTCACGCAGGACCCTTTCGGCGCCGACGAAATTTGTGCCGTTGTCGGAGAATACGGTCTTACAGTAACCCCGACGATTGATAAACCTTTTGAAGCACATAAGGAACGTGGCTGACGAGAGATCACCTGCGAACTCCAGGTGCATGGCGCCAGTGCTCATGCAAATAAACGAGCAGATGTAGCCTCGTGTTGATTTACCTCCTCGTCCATGAGCGAATTTGAACGAATAAGGACCCGCAAAGTCCACGGCGCTGCTCAAAAAACTGCGAGCGTAATTAGCACGGCTAGCCGGTAGGTTCCCCATAACTTGAACACCATGACAGCGGTTCAATCTAGTGCACTTAACACATTTATGGTACACGTTGCGTACTAAATTGCGGGCTGCTACAATCCAAAAACGGCGTTGCAAGACGGTTAACATAATTTGCGGTCCAGCATGCAATGTGTAAGTGTGTATCGACTCAACGATAAGCCTTGAGAGAGGGGCCTCTTTGGGCAATATAACGGGATGCTTAACATCGACGGCGACTGTCGCATATTTCAACCTTCCACCCACGCGTAAAATTTTTTGTTCATCGAGAAATGGCTGCAAGCGCAGGAGACTGCTGCGTAACGGTAAGGGGCGTGATTCGCTGCAACAAGCTAGTTCATTAGAATAATAATATTTTTGTGTATACCTTATCAGGGCTGCTTCTGCGTTGGTAACCTCATCGCAACTCAAAGGACCAGTGGCTCTCGAACTCATAGCCTTGCCGATTCTAGTATTTGCGATAAAACGTAATGCAATGGCGGTGACTCTTTTCAGCTTCGCGTACGAAGAAAAATGCGTGATTAATCCCCAATGTTCTTTAGTTGTTGTAACATGGGACGCGAGGCTGCTAGGCCGTACTTCCAAACTCGTTGCATGCTGCCCTGTCGGTTCTAGCTTCCACACTTGTGTGGGATCCCTGAGGAACGCTGGCCCGTTCCACCATAAATGGTGTTCTAACAGCTCGGCGGGAGTCACGCCTCTTGAAGCGCAATCCGCGGGATTGTGCTCAGAGCGCACATGATGCCAAACATTCGACGGTAGAACATCCTGTATTGCTGAAACACGGTTTGCAATGAAGGTTGTCCATCGCTTTGGATGGGCTTGCAACCATGCCAACGTTATAGTAGAATCGGTCCAGGCGTATATCGGCCAGTCGCTGTGATCCCAGCTCGCTAGCACCCCTTTTATAAGTTTCGCGGCTAGGTGAGCAGCGCATAACTCCAGTCGCGGCAGCGATATTGTTTTGAGTGGGGCGACTTTGGTCTTAGATGCAACTATACAAACCCTGGCGTGCTCATTAGTCTGGATTGTCACTGCGTACAAGACCGCAGCGTAGGCGCGTTCGGACGCATCGGCGAAAACATGAAGCTCTGTTCGCTCGTTTGGTATGCTGTTGCCCATCCATCGGTTTAGTTTTAGCCCTGTAAGCAATTGCAGCCCTTCCCTCTGCGAATACCAGTCATTTGCTATGTGGACAGGCACTTGGTCATCCCAATCGACGCCAGTTTGCCAGATGTCCTGGAACCAAATTTTCGACTTTATAGTGCATGGGGCGAGCAACCCCAGCGGATCAAAAATCCGACTTGCGTCTGATAAGAATGCTCTTTTCGTCAATACCAGCGGGCGCTGCTTAAGATTTATGGTAAAGGACAAACAGTCCTCCTCAGTATTCCAGATCAGACCTAGAGCGTGGACCTCCTTACCTTCAGCAAAATAATGAGGAATATTCCTTGCAATATGAAGTGATTCGTCAGCTATATTGCAATTGGACGCCCATTGCCTCAACTCGAATCCGCCCTGGGCCAACACGCTGGATACTTCCCTTTTCAGTGTCTGTAGCTCATGGCGCGTCGCCGCGCCCGTGAGTAGATCGTCCATGTAGAAGTCCCGAAGAATCGTATGCGCAGCCTTCGGATGGGTGGACTCAGCTTCCTTAGCTGTCTGCTGCAAGGACTTCACGGCCAAATGCGACGCTGCAGCGACGCCATAAGTAACACGCAGCAGCCTGTAGTCCTTGATAGGAGCTGAAGCATCGGCGCGCCAGACAATGCGCTGAAGATCAACATGTTTTGAAGCGACGTGTACTTGACGATACATCTTAGCCACGTCTGCGCTGAGGGCATAGCGATGAGTTCTAAAGCGCACTAGAATAGCGAATAAGTCGTCCTGGAGCTGCGGACCGACCATTAACGCGTCATTTAAGGAGTGGCCGGTAGACGATTTAGCCGAAGCGTTAAAGACGACCCTGAGCTTGGTTGTCGCGCTGGATTCCTTAAATACGGCGTGGTGCGGCATATAATAGCAACTATTTGTCGTGTCGGCTGCAGGCTCCATATGCTTCATATCCAGCAGCTCCTGCATGAAATGACTATACCGAATGCGCAAATCTGGGTTAGCTGCAAAACGCTTCTCCATTCGTATTAAGCTGCGGACGGCGCCACTTCGAGACTCTCCGAGAAGCACGTTGGACTTTAAAGGGAATTCGACAACGAATCTCCCTTCAGGCGTACGGGAGTGCATTGAATTAAAGAAGTCCTCACAAAACCGTTCCTCGACTGTGAAATGCTTCACTTTCGGAAGCTCTTCTAGCTCCCAAAACTTACTCAAGGCACTTGCTACGTTAGTGTCGCAAACCAGAACTTTCACCGTTTTCACAGTATGCTCGCCACCGGTGATGCAACCGAAAAGTGTCCAACCAAATACTGTGCGTTGTGCCATAGGCGTTCCGGAGGCACCCTTGCAGACCTCGGGAATTATGAACTGGTCCATTGTGTCCATGCCGATTAGAATATCCACCGGACCGGGTCTCATGTACCCCGGATCAGCAAGTAGAAGATTTTCCACATGTGGCCATGCGGACTTGGCGATTTTCGTGGCCGGCAAGTCATTAGTAATTCGTGATAATATAAGTGCGTTGATGCAAAAGCGCTGCGCTGTGTGGATGGACGACAGTATTAAAGGCACCTCACCCTTAGTACGTCCCCCGCAAGCAGAGCCGATTCCGGTGACGATCACTGATGATGACTTTCTTGGCACTTGAAGACGTTGGGCGCAGGCTTCGGTTACAAAGGTGGCGTGCGATCCGGTATCAAACAGTATGCGCGCACTTTGCCATCTACCGCAGCGATCCTGAACACGCGCGACGGCCGTAGCTAACAGCACAACAGCCTTAGACTCTTCTTTGAAGTGGGAAAAATGGCTGGTTGTGGCTTCAGTGGATTTGGTTACAGCTTTGGGAACCAAAGACTTCAGGTGATCCCTTTCACCTTCAATGAGCGCCGCTTCGTCTGTAAGATCATCCTTATGAATCAGCGTATGATGTCGCTGTTGACATATACGGCATACGGAGTAGCTGCGGCATTTGTGTTTTAAATGACCTCTGCATAGGCAATTCAAACAGGATCGGGTTTCCTTCACGAACTGTAATCTATCGTTGACCGCTAATTCTAAAAATGCTTCACAGCTATAGATTTTATGGCTGCCGTTGCAATACAGACAGCAAGGATCTGTGGCATTGCGAGACTCAAAAGCATGCAACACGTTCGTTGCCTTTCGGGAAACGGCTCTTAAATTGCGGCTCGCTGAATGTGCTTCGAATCCCATTGCTGACCCTAACGCGGCAAGAGAGCGACATCTCGTCTCCAAAAAGTGTCTTAGCTGCTCAAAATTTGCGGGCTCATCGTCGTCAAGTGTCAACTCCCACTGCTTCCTTGTCTCAAATGCCAGCTTATTTACAACGACGTGAACCAACCAGTCATCCCAAAACTGCACGGGTCGCCCTAAGGCCTTTAATGCGCTAACATGCTGCAAGGTTGGATCCAAGACATCTTTAATGGCACTGGCAGAGTCACAGCTTGCGATTTGTAATGTGCTGATTCCGCGGAGATGGCTTTCAATGATGACTCGTAATACTTTGTAGCGAGATCTCAACAAGTCCCAAGCCTCTGCATAGTTTGCATCGCATACTTGTAGGAAACTTATTAAGGCTAATGCCTCACCACTTAAACAGCTTCGGAGGTAATGAAGCTTCTGGCTATCTGTCAAATTCCTGTTGGCGTCCACTAAGGAAGAAAACGCGTCACAAAACGGAATCCAATCTGTGGCCTCACCTGAAAACTTTGGCAGCTCCATTTGCGGCAAGCGTATACCAGCTGAGACTTGAGCACACACGTTATCTGTTGCCGTAGGGGCGCTCAAGCTTTGTATCAGCCGATTGAAATTTGCACGTGCGGTGCTGCACCAAACTTCGGCCCGATCCCGTATACTCTCCTCGCCTTCCAGGGCGTCCTTATCAGTACATGCGATTTCTACTGACTCTTGCGATTGTTGGAAACGCCCCCATTGCTCGTCTAATAATTGCAAATAGCTGGTGCAAGTTTCCGAATTTATAGCTAAACTGTCGTTTTGGCTTTTCAAGAAATATCTTTCGAGCGCACTGCATGCAGAGTCGCGTATTTTAACAGCCCTCGTTGGCATTTTGCAAGTAATTCACCGCAAGCGACGAATAACGGCGAACTTTCACGGCCTGCGATGAGCAGTGACAAATTTCTAGGGCAATTCAAGGTTATGATTTCCAGAGATTTCGTTAAACACTTTAATGAATGAAATGAGCTCGATTGCGTTTATTCAATTTTCGTTTGCGTATCCGGCTCGAAGGACCAAAATGTTGCAGAGTTTGAGATTTATGCGTTTGGTGGAAAAAGAATTGCGTAGATTATCGAAAAGCGTGGCGTTTGGGTTGACGTTTTCTTTATTACTAATATTTAGGTATACAGCTTATAACTATGTAATAGATCAGAGATGGTAATGACACAAGATGGTAATAGATGCAACTCAACAGAAAGAAAAAAGTTATATTAGCGTAAAGGTTTATACAAAAACAAGAAAGTAATCAAATTCCAATTAATAGAAATGAGAAATGAATTTAAAAAAGCCAATAGTAAAACAAACAATATTACAGTAAGTATTTAAATATTAGAGTAAACATTATAGTATAAGAAAAAAAAGTAACTAAATTCCATCTAATAGAAATGAAAAGTGAATTTAAAAGCCAATGGTAAACCAACATATATATTAGAGTAAAGATTTCAATACTAGAGTAAATGTTAGAGTATAAGACTAACAAAATAAAAATGGCATAAAATTTGAAATGAATTTAAAAACCAATAGGAAAACAAAGATGAAGTAAACCAAGTAAATCTAAGAATAGACACACCGTTAGATTAAGAGAATTCTTGAGTAATTAAACTGAAACCTAAATGAATTTAATAAATAGACAAAAACCGAAAGTGATTCAACCTACAAGAGAAAAAAAAAGATATCAGAACACAAAGATATAACAAGTACGAAGGGGGAAAAAAACCATGTAAAAGTTATATAAGGGAAAAGGAAAAATTTAAGAATAAAACTAATAAAATTGGAAACAAACAAAGCATTTTAATGAGCGAAGAATCCATGCCGGCGCAGACAATCAGCCACTTGGGGAAGGCTACGAAACACCGGAGCATTTATTGCAGCAATCCGCCGATAGGCCCCCCGAAACAAGGGGCAAATGTAACGATAAATTTTACTGATAAAATTTAACGTTCATACGAAGGCGTGAACCCATCATCAAAGTCAAGGACAAAGCACAGCAAACTCGTTTTCGCAAAGTAAATAGAGAAAACTAGTCAAACGAGTTTGGTGAATAGCTCGCAAACACTGGAAGCGACGAATATGTCACATCACTTCCAGCAAACAAATCCGAAGGTCGGAGAAAGCTTTAAAGCTCATCACAGAACGAGGAGCAGTGCATCGCGACAGTCGTTTAGAAACCACACCCGTGGACAGTCGTTGAGAAACCACACCCGTGGATAGTCATTTCGAAACCACACCCGTGTACAGTTGTTGAGGAACCACACCCGTGGACAGCCGGTTTTGCAACCACACCTGACGACAGTCAGCATCACGAGGTCCTCAAGTCAGCATCGCAAGGACTCGATGTCAGCAGCGCAAGGACTCGCAGTCAGCATCGCAAGGACCTCAAGTCGGCATCGCAAGGACTCGTAGTCAGCGCTTCAGCCTACGTCTCAGTCGACGTCGCAGTCAACGCCGCAGTCGACGACACATCTACGCCGCCGCGTCGTAAATCTACAACATCAGCTGCAGCATCGTGGAGGCTTAAATCGAATAAGAAACGTCGTTTCTCCCAAGCGTAACTACATAGTTACCAAGCCCTGTCGGTCTGTTGGGTTTATACTCCGCGACAGTGGACAGTCGGTCTGTGCGTTTATACTCTGCGGCTATCTATATTTAAAGCCCTGTCGGTCTGTTGGGTTTATACTCCGCGACAATAGATAATCGGTATGTGGGTTTATACTCCGCGGCTATCTATATTTAAAGCCCTGTCGGTCTGTTGGGTTTATACTACGCGACAGTGGACAGTCGGTCTGTGGGTTTATACTCCGCGGCTATCTATATTTAAAGCCCTGTCGGTCTGTTGGGTTTATACTCCGCGACAGTGGACAGTCGGTCTGTGGGTTTATACTCCGCGGCTAGTTATATTTAAAGCCGTGTCGGTCTGTTGGGTTTATACTCCACGACAGTGGACAGTCGGTCAGTGGGTTTATACTCCGCGGCTATCTATATTTAAAGCCCTGTCGGTCTGTTGGGTTTGTACTCCGCGACCATGGACACACACTAATTAAAGTCTCTTTTCAGCACGGATTTGAAAGGTAACCAAATAATCGACATGCAACTCAATCATAACCTCTCTTTCAGCCTAATGATCATAAACTATGTTTCAGGCTCTTAATCACAAGCTCTGTTTCAGCCTAATGATCATAAACTCTGTTTCATGCTTTTAATCATAATCTCTATTCCAACCTAATAATTGTAAACGTGTTAAATAAAACTTATCTTAGCCAAAACTCATCTCTAAGCATATTTCAAATTATTGTTACTGTCAAGATTTATTAAATAAAGTTGTTAGTATCGAAATCGGTGTATTGCGTTCAAACCAATAAATAACTGGACGAGACCTTGGACTGGACTGAGTTATATCCAGGCGAGAGAGGAAAAGTATCGTTACATCATAAAACTCTAAATGATTGAAAATAATCATTTCCACGAGCTCGAATTATTGAAACAAAAATTGATAACCCTAAAGCCCTCTCACATACGCTAAAGGTAAGAAATATTATGCTAAAAAATATTTCATAATTATAAGATGTCAAAAATATGACTAATAATATAAATTCCCCTAATACTATATATTCTAATCTTAATAATATAGTTAGTAAATGTTTTTTATTTATTGCAAAAACTAAAATACCGGAAAAAACAATACTTAAAGATAAAATTAATGACAAATTCAACATTTGTTTAAATAGTTTAATTAATAGAAACTTTATTAGTTTGTTTATATTCAGGACTCTTAACTTATAGATTTTGATTTTCTTATATACTATTCTTAGTTTTTTTTAAGGGTTTATTAATTTTAGCCATTTATGTTGTTTTTCTTGCTTCAAATGAAAAATTTAGATTTTCCTTAAAACTATACTTAAATACTAGAATTGTATTAGCTTGTTTAGTTAGTTTATTTATATTTTTAGACTAAATAATTATATTTTATTCAAATATAAATTTTGAAATAGAAAATTTAAATAACTGACATTATTTGATAGAAATTTCGATTTCTTTAAATAATTTATATAACTTTCCTTTAAGTAATATAAATATTATATTAATATTATATTTATTAATACCTTTAATTGTTGTAGTAAAAACTACTTGTTATAATAAAGGGCTTCTTCGAAAAATAAATAAATGAATAAACCTATTCGACTATCCCATCCTCTTATTAAAATTATTAATAATTCTTTAGTAGATCTTCCAACCCCCCAAATATTTCAATATGTTGAAACTTCGGGTCATTATTAGGTTTATGTTTAATAATCCAAATTTTAACAGGATTATTTTTAGCAATACACTATACTGCAAACATTAATATAGCTTTTGATAGAGTAAACCATATTTGTCGAGATGTCAATTATTGCTGACTACTTCGTACAATACATGCAAATGGGGTTTAATTTTTTTTTTATTTGCATTTATTTACATATCAGACGAGGGATCTATTATAGATCTTTTATTTTTACCCATACCTGAAGAGTAGGGGTAATTATTCTATTTTTAGTTATAGCAACAGCTTTTATAGGATATGTTCTTCCTTGAGGACAAATATCTTTTTGAGGAACTACAGTAATTACAAACTTATGTAGGACTTTCTTCCTAACTTCCTTATGTAGGAAAAATTTTAGTTCAATGAATTTAAGGGGGGGTTTTCTGTAGACAATGCAACTTTAACTCGATTTTTCACCTTCCACTTTATTTTACCCTTTATTATTTTATCGCTTACTTTAATTAATTTATTATTTTTAACTCAACCAGGATCAAATAACCCAATTGGATTAAATTCTAATATTGATAAAGTCCCCTTTCACCCTTAGTTTACATTTAGGGATATAGTAGGATTTATTATTTTAATTACACTATTAATTTTATTATCTTTAGTTAATCCTTATTTACTGGGAGACCCCGATCCCTTTATTCCCGAAAATCCCCTTGTAGCTCCAGTTTATATTTAACCTGAATGGTACTTTCTGTTTGCATATGCAATTTTATGATCTATTCCCAATAAATTAGGAGGAGTTATTGCCTTAATTTTTGTTGTGAGCTAGGTTAGGGTGGCGTGGCACGGTGGCTGCGGCTAGGCTCGCCGGCAATATGGGGCGGTTTCTTGCCACCCTACCCACAACAGAAAACAAAAATATCGTGCCATATTTTTTTTTAAAAAGAAGAGGAGCAGATAGGGGAAGGATATTGAAGGAATTAAGACAAAACACTAGTCACAAACACCCATAATTCCCAATGGGTCATCTCAAGCTAATCCTTTTACCCTCGCAACCACATAATCACAAAACCTATCATACGACCACACAGTCTCACCCACCACTATTCACCTAAACAAACAGATTTCATTCAACCTATAACCCACCAGGAATCTCAAACACTGTTTCCAGTTACAGCCATGAACCGCACTTGGCTCAAAGTGCAACGCGGTTCCCTTATTTCTTAGATCTGTCCTTGTAACTGTTAGTCCGTCTGTCTATTCCATTACGTTCGTGCTGTCTGTCCGTATGCCATGCCCACCAGTGCGGTGACCTCCACTTAGGTCCACCAGCACATCAGCCTAAATGATTGCAATTAGCAATTCATAATAACTAATAACAATCAATAAAAAAAAAATCAGAAACTGTTATTATTATTGTTCTTAACTTTTATTTTATTCTTCGTTTCTTTATTTCATTCAGCCAGTATTTCTTAGTTCAAACATTTCACTTAGTTTCCTACTTTATTTACTTCTTTCACTTGTTATATGATTTTTTTCATTACTAATCTGATTATTTGTGTTTTTTGTTTTTTTTTTTATTAATTAAATAAAGTCAAAATAAGTATAATATATATATATACCATATGATGTTATTTAACATATAACATCATAGAAAGAAAAAAAGTTATATTAGCGTAAAGGTTTATACAAAAACAAGAAAGTAATCAAATTCCAATTAATAGAAATGAGAAATGAATTTAAAAAAGCCAATAGTAAAACAAACAATATTACAGTAAGTATTTAAATATTAGAGTAAACATTATAGTATAAAAAAAAAAAAGTAACTAAATTCCATCTAATAGAAATGAAAAGTGAATTTAAAAGCCAATGGTAAACCAACATATATATTAGAGTAAAGATTTCAATACTAGAGTAAATGTTAGAGTATAAGACTAACAAAATAAAAATGGCATAAAATTTGAAATGAATTTAAAAACCAATAGGAAAACAAAGATGAAGTAAACCAAGTAAATCTAAGAATAGACACACCGTTAGATTAAGAGAATTCTTGAGTAATTAAACTGAAACCTAAATGAATTTAATAAATAGACAAAAACCGAAAGTGATTCAATCTACAAGAGAAAAAAAAAGATATCAGAACACAAAGATATAACAAGTACGAAGGGGGAAAAAAACCATGTAAAAGTTATATAAGGGAAAAGGAAAAATTTAAGAATAAAACTAATAAAATTGGAAACAAACAAAGCATTTTAATGAGCGAAGAATCCATGCCGGCGCAGACAATCAGCCACTTGGGGAAGGCTACGAAACACCGGAGCATTTATTGCAGCAATCGGCCGATAGGCCCCCCGAAACAAGGGGCAAATGTAACGATAAATTTTACTGATAAAATTTAACGTTCATACGAAGGCGTGAACCTATCATCAAAGTCAAGGACAAAGCACAGCAAACTCGTTTTCGCAAAGTAAATAGAGAAAACTAGTCAAACGAGTTTGGTGAATAGCTCGCAAACACTGGAAGCGACGAATATGTCACATCACTTCCAGCAAACAAATCCGAAGGTCGGAGAAAGCTTTAAAGCTCATCACAGAACGAGGAGCAGTGCATCGCGACAGTCGTTTAGAAACCACACCCGTGGACAGTCGTTGAGAAACCACACCCGTGGATAGTCATTTCGAAACCACACCCGTGTACAGTTGTTGAGGAACCACACCCGTGGACAGCCGGTTTTGCAACCACACCTGACGACAGTCAGCATCACGAGGTCCTCAAGTCAGCATCGCAAGGACTCGATGTCAGCAGCGCAAGGACTCGCAGTCAGCATCGCAAGGACCTCAAGTCGGCATCGCAAGGACTCGTAGTCAGCGCTTCAGCCTACGTCTCAGTCGACGTCGCAGTCAACGCCGCAGTCGACGACACATCTACGCCGCCGCGTCGTAAATCTACAACATCAGCTGCAGCATCGTGGAGGCTTAAATCGAATAAGAAACGTCGTTTCTCCCAAGCGTAACTACATAGTTACCAAGCCCTGTCGGTCTGTTGGGTTTATACTCCGCGACAGTGGACAGTCGGTCTGTGCGTTTATACTCTGCGGCTATCTATATTTAAAGCCCTGTCGGTCTGTTGGGTTTATACTCCGCGACAATAGATAATCGGTATGTGGGTTTATACTCCGCGGCTATCTATATTTAAAGCCCTGTCGGTCTGTTGGGTTTATACTACGCGACAGTGGACAGTCGGTCTGTGGGTTTATACTCCGCGGCTATCTATATTTAAAGCCCTGTCGGTCTGTTGGGTTTATACTCCGCGACAGTGGACAGTCGGTCTGTGGGTTTATACTCCGCGGCTAGTTATATTTAAAGCCGTGTCGGTCTGTTGGGTTTATACTCCACGACAGTGGACAGTCGGTCAGTGGGTTTATACTCCGCGGCTATCTATATTTAAAGCCCTGTCGGTCTGTTGGGTTTGTACTCCGCGACCATGGACACACACTAATTAAAGTCTCTTTTCAGCACGGATTTGAAAGGTAACCAAATAATCGACATGCAACTCAATCATAACCTCTCTTTCAGCCTAATGATCATAAACTATGTTTCAGGCTCTTAATCACAAGCTCTGTTTCAGCCTAATGATCATAAACTCTGTTTCATGCTTTTAATCATAATCTCTATTCCAACCTAATAATTGTAAACGTGTTAAATAAAACTTATCTTAGCCAAAACTCATCTCTAAGCATATTTCAAATTATTGTTACTGTCAAGATTTATTAAATAAAGTTGTTAGTATCGAAATCGGTGTATTGCGTTCAAACCAATAAATAACTGGACGAGACCTTGGACTGGACTGAGTTATATCCAGGCGAGAGAGGAAAAGTATCGTTACATCATAAAACTCTAAATGATTGAAAATAATCATTTCCACGAGCTCGAATTATTGAAACAAAAATTGATAACCCTAAAGCCCTCTCACATACGCTAAAGGTAAGAAATATTATGCTAAAAAATATTTCATAATTATAAGATGTCAAAAATATGACTAATAATATAAATTCCCCTAATACTATATATTCTAATCTTAATAATATAGTTAGTAAATGTTTTTTATTTATTGCAAAAACTAAAATACCGGAAAAAACAATACTTAAAGATAAAATTAATGACAAATTCAACATTTGTTTAAATAGTTTAATTAATAGAAACTTTATTAGTTTGTTTATATTCAGGACTCTTAACTTATAGATTTTGATTTTCTTATATACTATTCTTAGTTTTTTTTAAGGGTTTATTAATTTTAGCCATTTATGTTGTTTTTCTTGCTTCAAATGAAAAATTTAGATTTTCCTTAAAACTATACTTAAATACTAGAATTGTATTAGCTTGTTTAGTTAGTTTATTTATATTTTTAGACTAAATAATTATATTTTATTCAAATATAAATTTTGAAATAGAAAATTTAAATAACTGACATTATTTGATAGAAATTTCGATTTCTTTAAATAATTTATATAACTTTCCTTTAAGTAATATAAATATTATATTAATATTATATTTATTAATACCTTTAATTGTTGTAGTAAAAACTACTTGTTATAATAAAGGGCTTCTTCGAAAAATAAATAAATGAATAA
Organism: Thecophora atra; assembly: GCA_937620795.1. Taxonomy (NCBI): domain Eukaryota; kingdom Metazoa; phylum Arthropoda; class Insecta; order Diptera; family Conopidae; genus Thecophora; species Thecophora atra. The sequence goes on from OW569398.1 coordinate 33,578,144, forward strand.
ACCTATTCGACTATCCCATCCTCTTATTAAAATTATTAATAATTCTTTAGTAGATCTTCCAACCCCCCAAATATTTCAATATGTTGAAACTTCGGGTCATTATTAGGTTTATGTTTAATAATCCAAATTTTAACAGGATTATTTTTAGCAATACACTATACTGCAAACATTAATATAGCTTTTGATAGAGTAAACCATATTTGTCGAGATGTCAATTATTGCTGACTACTTCGTACAATACATGCAAATGGGGCTTAATTTTTTTTTTATTTGCATTTATTTACATATCAGACGAGGGATCTATTATAGATCTTTTATTTTTACCCATACCTGAAGAGTAGGGGTAATTATTCTATTTTTAGTTATAGCAACAGCTTTTATAGGATATGTTCTTCCTTGAGGACAAATATCTTTTTGAGGAACTACAGTAATTACAAACTTATGTAGGACTTTCTTCCTAACTTCCTTATGTAGGAAAAATTTTAGTTCAATGAATTTAAGGGGGGGTTTTCTGTAGACAATGCAACTTTAACTCGATTTTTCACCTTCCACTTTATTTTACCCTTTATTATTTTATCGCTTACTTTAATTAATTTATTATTTTTACATCAACCAGGATCAAATAACCCAATTGGATTAAATTCTAATATTGATAAAGTCCCCTTTCACCCTTAGTTTACATTTAGGGATATAGTAGGATTTATTATTTTAATTACACTATTAATTTTATTATCTTTAGTTAATCCTTATTTACTGGGAGACCCCGATCCCTTTATTCCCGAAAATCCCCTTGTAGCTCCAGTTTATATTTAACCTGAATGGTACTTTCTGTTTGCATATGCAATTTTATGATCTATTCCCAATAAATTAGGAGGAGTTATTGCCTTAATTTTTGTTGTGAGCAAGGTTAGGGTGGCGTGGCACGGTGGCTGCGGCTAGGCTCGCCGGCAATATGGGGCGGTTTCTTGCCACCCTACCCACAACAGAAAACAAAAATATCGTGCCATATTTTTTTTTAAAAAGAAGAGGAGCAGATAGGGGAAGGATATTGAAGGAATTAAGACAAAACACTAGTCACAAACACCCATAATTCCCAATGGGTCATCTCAAGCTAATCCTTTTACCCTCGCAACCACATAATCACAAAACCTATCATACGACCACACAGTCTCACCCACCACTATTCACCTAAACAAACAGATTTCATTCAACCTATAACCCACCAGGAATCTCAAACACTGTTTCCAGTTACAGCCATGAACCGCACTTGGCTCAAAGTGCAACGCGGTTCCCTTATTTCTTAGATCTGTCCTTGTAACTGTTAGTCCGTCTGTCTATTCCATTACGTTCGTGCTGTCTGTCCGTATGCCATGCCCACCAGTGCGGTGACCTCCACTTAGGTCCACCAGCACATCAGCCTAAATGATTGCAATTAGCAATTCATAATAACTAATAACAATCAATAAAAAAAAAATCAGAAACTGTTATTATTATTGTTCTTAACTTTTATTTTATTCTTCGTTTCTTTATTTAATTCAGCCAGTATTTCTTAGTTCAAACATTTCACTTAGTTTCCTACTTTATTTACTTCTTTCACTTGTTATATGATTTTTTTCATTACTAATCTGATTATTTGTGTTTTTTGTTTTTTTTTTATTAATTAAATAAAGTCAAAATAAGTATAATATATATATATACCATATATATATACTAATTTTTATATTTTTTTATGTATATATATATGTACATAATTTTGTATCGTAGCAGATAAGTAGCATGAAATTTGTTGTTATTTATTTAAAAAGTAAAAGTAAAGTAAAAGTAAAGTAAAGTAAAAACAAAACCTTTTTTTTTTTTTTTTTACTTTTCTGTTACTACAATTTCACAAAAGAATCAAAAAAAACTATTAGGAAATATCAAATACATATATATGATAACTTCAATATGTTAAGTTCAATGCTAATGATTTCAATACTTTTTTTTTATAAAACATTCTATTATAATTTCCTACTATGTTATACATGAGAGCAATAATAATAATAAATGAATCAAAAGGTGAATTAATTCAGGGCTGACGGCAACTCTGCTTCTCCCTTTCGAAAGCTTCGATTATATGTGTCGGTTGTTATTGATAAATATATATTAGTTCCAAAATAGATATAGCTGTTATAGCGGTTGTTGACATCGGCATGAATAATTGGCAGTGCAATCTTAATATATGTAGCTAGCTATGTATAGCTTTGTAGTGGTTGTTGTTGTAAGCAGTATGTGAACGAATAAAAAAAAACTGCTTTGCGAAATGTTTTTCTATTTGTGGTTTGTGTATTTTTCACATAACTTGATAAATCACATAAAGAAGTAAAATTGTTTTTACTGTATATATTTCCTTTTTCTTAAGAAATGCGCGCACTTTGTGCTAGATACCGTTTATTTCCCGCGTTTTTTTCTTCTCTGGATTAATTTTTGACCACAAGAGAATTTGTTCTTTCTCTCATTTCTATTGTTTCTCTGTAATTTCTTTTAACATTAATACTTCTTTTTTTCTTGTTTCTTTTTTTTCAGTCAATTATTCAAAAATACACTTTAAACCACTCTCATTGCAATTTTGTTTTTCAGCCAAAAAGAACTTCTTCCGCACCCATAGAAAAACCAATCCACCCTCACACTTCTTTTTCTCGATCTTCTTCCTCCCGTTCCGATTCCCATCCTTCCAATCCTTTCCAATAATTCCCCCTTCCATTTACAATTCCCACTTTCCCTAATTCCCTGTTCAATCACACTTCCATTCACACTTTCCACAATCACCCTTCCACACAAATCATTCAACCAGGAGACTTAGGGTCTTACTGTGAGGGAAAAATATTATATTTACACATATAATTTAACATATAACATAAAACACTTAAACCATATGATTCTAAAAGTAAGAGTAATTACAACCAGTAATACAAACAAACAAATAAAGAAATTTTAAAAACAAATAAATTCATCCTTTGGTTTAGCCTTACACGGCCTGCCACTACAGGCTCGAAACCGTCGATTTTGTTGTACAATATGGAACGTGTTCGTAAAAAAAAAAGGAGGCCGTGTCCATCTAATACCATACAACGTGTGGCTTCGACCCAATTCTCATGCTCTACTGATCTGAGCTAGCCGGGCCTTAATTAACCGCGTAACCAAAGGATTTCGTCCGGATTTTGTTACTTAATCTATATTGCACTAAATCACTCTAAAATTATAACTACATAGTAAATATCATAGTTGCTATCACTAAATCTTAAACTAATATTGCGTTAACTAACATCTAATATTGCACTAGGTAATAATTACATCTAATTGTTATAGAAAATATCACAGAAAGAAAAATAAATAAATAATAAATAATAAAGGTCAAGTCTACCAGACAAAAACGAGTCAAGTGAGTTAAAACTAAAGAAAAATAAATCCAACAATAATTACTAGCTTATAAGAAAAAAAAATTGTCAAAACTACAAACTACAACACTTACTACATATAACATGCATTACGACACAAACAAATCCTTAGCGTGGTATACCCCCAGCTTCTTCCCACCAAGTGTGCCGAGCTCGTACAACGAGTTGCCAACTCTACTTAAAATTACGCATTTAATGTTGGCTGTATACCACTTGTCCGACTTGAAAATTGACATCCCTACTACGCGTGTTATAAGCCTTGGCGCTTTTCTCGTGAGCAAGCTGTAATGCTTCTGAAATTTTGTTGCGTCAGCTAAAGAAATTCTAAATCAAAAGTTTAATTGAAAATTAGAAAATATTATTAAATTATAACCCCCTATTAAAAAAATCAATGATAATAAAATTAAGGCTAATCTTATTTCATAAGAAATAGTTTGAGCAACACCTCGCAAAGACCCTAAAGAGCATGATTAGAGTTAGATGATCACCCTACAATTATTATTGAATAAACTCCTATACTAGTACAGCACAGGAAAAATAAAACTCCTAAATTAAAAGAAAACAAATTAATTAAATATGGAATACATAACCATAATAATAAAGATAAAAATATTGAAAATACCGGGGAAAAATAATAAGGTAAATAATTTGAGGCTCTTGGAAAAGTTTGTTCTTTAGTAAATACTTTTACTGCATCACTAAATGGTTGAGGAAGATCTACAACCCCTACTTTATTAGGACCTCGACGTAATTGAATATACCCTAAAACCTAACGTTCTAGTAATGTTAAAAATGCAACTCTTACTAAAACACAAACTAATAAAATAATTACTCTAATGAAAGTCATATATAAAAATATACTATTTGTAAAATTTACATAAATAAATTCTAAATCTATTGCACTTATCTGCCAATATAGCTAACACCATTCTAAATATAAAATATATTATTTATACATTTGGTCTTTTCGTACTAAAATATTTAATAATTATTAATAATAATAATTAATTAACTAATTAATTAATTAATTGCTGCACAACGACCAGCAATAGCAAAATATGTACATACATACATACCGACATAATTGCAGAAGCCTAGAGACTAACAATAACAGAAAATAACAACAACCACGGACTGCTTCTTTACAATAAACCACAACACAAGAAGCAAGAAACAACGACAAAACCTGATTCCATAACCAGACATATGGAAAGCGACCACAACACCAACAACAACAGCAGCAACAGCTGATGGGAAGACAATGCTAACAAGAAGCATGGAAATTTCCAACGTGATTTATTTTTGCGTTCAATACAGAAGTTACAATTCCTAAGAACCATAATTCAAGTGGTTTTTCGAGCATTTTCGAACTTAGAAATTCGACCAGTCTCACACCGGCGAAACTCTTCACCAGTAAAGCGAGACTTTATCTCATTCGTGAGTTGGTTCATTTTTGGCGCCGCAAGGCAGATTCATTTAGTTTTAAGTCGATCATACAGCTAGTGCTGCATGACTCCATGGGCTTTAGCTTACACTCGATTTTTTTTACGATTAATCAACTTTAGAGTTGATTAACTCCACGGGCTTTAGCTCAACCTTTTTTTTCGATCATTCGAATAGTTTCGAATGACTCCACGGGCTTTAGCTCACACTCTTGATTTACACTCGACCAAAGCGTCGCACCAGTACCGAGGCTGTTGCTCAGCTGTCCTTTTCCCAATTCCATTAAACTCCCTTTAGCATAAGACTTAGGCTAAGTTACATTGTAGTAGAATAAGCACAAATTGTTAGATACATGATTTAAATAAAAAACGATATCAAATAGAACGTCCGAGCTGAACTGTTTCAGTCAGTGCTAGATTGTTGAAACACAATCGTTTGAAATTTGGAAACGTTACACAGTGTGACGATAATTTTTGGAGCACCAGAAATAACCGCACATCGCCCAATGTTAATCAATCTGTATAAATTTTTATTAGGAATACCTAATAGTTAATGTTAATGTGCCAATGTTGATCACTCTGTATAAGTTACTAACAGGAATTATTAATAGTTCGATAACAATTAACATAACGGACTAACAAAAGAAATAAAGGTTCAAAACAAACAAGCAACGGTGAGCGCGAAGTTGAGTGACACGAAACAAGGCAGAAGAAACAGATAAGGTGAACAACACGAGATCATACAAGCTCACACGAAAACACGGAAGACAGGAACAACATAAATGTTTTGACGAACTAAATAATCGAACATAGCGGAGAACGGGAACTTGTTTTCTAACAGACGAGACAACGCAAATCATAACGGAAAATGAATAACGGAAGCAAGGAAAAGTGGTCTATAAAAGAGCGAACAACCAAGCCACAGGTATACAGTTTGAGTCAAGATTTCGTCAGATGCAGTGATAAAATCCAGCCCAGCAGAGAACCCGAGTACATTTTAAACAGTGAACATCTAACAGTGAATAGTGAACAGTGAACTATCATAGAAGACAGTTACAGGGTAGACCTACAGTACATATAGAAGACTTATTGACTTGTGGGCGTAAGCCCTGCAATCAAGTATAGAACTTCGCTGCATCCGTTGTGCGTAAGCCTATCAGCGATCGACATAGAAGACTTATTGACTTGTGTGCGTAAGCCCTCCAATAAGTTGCTTCGACAATCAAGAACAGAACTTCGCTGCATCCGTTGTGCGTAAGCCCATCAGCGATAGACAGACTTATTGAGTTGTGTCCGGACCATAGAGTGCGGGAAACGCGTTGGGACCCCGTCAACGGCGAGTCGAGACGGAAGAGTCAACGGCAACGAGATCGACGCAACGTTGGACACAGGGGCAACACGAAGCTTTGTCAGTGCACGAATCGCTAGCAGATTTAGCACCGATACTAATGTCGCATCAAGTAAAACAACTGTCACCCTGGCTGACAACTCTCGGAAGACCTGTTTAAACCAAATAACACTACAAGTAGACTTGGAGAAGAAAACCCATCAAATGACATTTCTTATAGTGCCGGAGGTTCTGGATGACATCATCTTGGGGATGGATTTCTTGGGTGCAATTAATACTACCATGATATGCGGTGGTCAGGTGCTAAAATTGACGGAACAGAGTTCGACAACGCAGAATACGAGATGCATAACAATACAAGATTCTTCAGGAGTTACCATGGAGGAAGCGACAGAAATGCTACAAACGGAATTGGAAAAAATTCAAAGAAATCAAGGGACCAAGTCATATTACGATTTACAAAATCATTATGCGAGACGAAAGACCAATAAAACAACGTTACTTTCCACGAAATCTAGCCATGCAAGAGGTGATCAACGAAGAAGTCAACGCATTACTGGAGAACGGGTGCATTGAACCGTCCCATAGCCCATTCAGCGCGCCCATAGTGTTGGTGAAGAAGAAAACAGGAAAATGGCGACTATGCGTCGATTACCGCCACTTTGACGCAAAATCTATTCCCGATGCATATCCAATTCCACGGATCCAGCATATACTCGACCGTCTTCTGGACGCAAAATACATAAGCAGCCTGGACCTGAAGAATGGATACTGGCAGATCCACATGGAAGAGAACAGTAAGTAGTACACCGCTTTTACAGTACCCGGGCGAGGCCTATTTCATTGGCGGGTGATGCCCTTCGGGCTACATTCGGCTCCGGCAACTTTCCAAAGAGCACTGGACCAAGTGATAGGGGCAGATTTGGAGCCGCACGCATTTCCGTACTTGGACGACATAATAGTCAACGGGTCCACGTTGGCAGAGCACATCAAGAATTTGAAAGAAGTTTGCGACTTCTTTAAGCGGGAAGTCAAATAATTGGGACACATGATCAACTAGCAAGGCATTCACACGGACCCAGACAAAGTTACCGCGATCCAGCAACTCAAACCGCCAACGAATGTTCGAGAACTACGCCGTTATCTCGGCATAGCATCATGGTATCGTCGGTTTGTACCAGGCTTCGCCGACATAGTTCAGCCATTGACAACAAAGCTAAAAAACGGTAAACATTGGAAGTGGGAGAGACCACAAGCGGAGGCATTCAGTACCCTCAAGGCTAAGCTGACAGAAGCGCCGGTGCTGGCATGTCCTGATTTCAGCCAGGAATTCACGCTACACACGGACGCTAGTGATTTTGGCTTAGGATCAGTGCTCACACAGGAATTGGAGGGGAACGAGCTAGTAATTGCGTATGCGAGTCGACGTCTGAACCCAGCGGAGCGTAATTATTCACCGACGGAGAAGGAATGTCTTGCAATTATCTGGGGAATTAGGAAAATGCGTTCCTACCTCGAAGGATACCACTTCGTGGTATTCACAGACCACTTGTCTCTAAAATGGCTAAATTCTATTGAGAATCATTCAGGACGCATTGCCACGTGGGCACTCGAATTGCAGCAGATTCGAAGTGAAATATCGCCGGGGCGACGCTCTATCACGTCAACCGGAAGAAACCGTAGGGAAAATCACCACAATGGAGCGTAAGGCAGAAGTAAGCGCATGTCCATGGCTGGACAAAAAGTTCAAGGAGGTCAAAGAAAACCCACAGAAGATCAACGATTACGTCACACAAGATGGTCAGCTCTACCGTCATATGGCGATTACATTAGACGACGAGGAGTACATACCGTGGAAACTATGCGTTGCAACAAACCAACGAACACAGGTACTACAAGAGAGGACGAATTTTAGCGCATTTCGGAGCTCCTAAGGTTCTTATTTCGGATAATGGAGCACAATTCACTAGTAAAAGCTTCCGAGAGTTCTTACGAGAAATGGGCATAAGACAATAATTCACAGCGCCTTACACACCCCAAGAAAATCCGACAGAACGAGTCAATCGGACTGTAAAAACAATGATTGCCCAACTTGCAAGAAACCACCATATGACCTGGGACGAAATGTTGCCAGAAATTTCATTAGCTATCAACAGCGGTGTATCGGAAAGCACTGGATATAGCCCCGCATTTTTAACGCAGGGAAGAGAGTTGCGAGTACCAAGTACATTGTTCGATGAAGTGACTAATAGCACAGGGCACGAACACTTTTACGTGCAAGGAAGAACAGCGAAGCTGAAGGAAGCGTTTCAGGTGGCGAAGAGAAATATGCAACAAGCGACACAGAAGCAAGCGCGACACTATGACTTACGTCATCGGCAATGCAAACCCGTAGTTGGACAGGCGGTCCTGTTGAAGGAACATCACTTGTCCAAGGCAGTAGATAATTTATTTATTTATTTATTTATTTACCTAACATACATATCGATACGGTGTACAAAAAAAAGGTCGTATGATCTTATAAGCATTGTACTAATAAATTAGAAAATAAATTATTTTATTTATGGTAAGCAGTTAAACTGATAATAAAAGAGAAAAAACCAAAACATTATTTACTTATTAAATTTATAAAGCTGTAAATGATAGGGAAAAGAGAGAGAGAGAGAGAAGCAGCATAGATGACACAGCCACGGCCCGCAAAATCGTACCAGCGATAACCAAGTAGCACAGCTGTCAATTGAACAATTAACTAGTCAAGCAAAGATAGCTGCGAACCTCACGTTTGAAGATATGAAACGAGCATATACGCTTCAAGGAAGCAGGTAGGTTGTTCCAGAGCCTGATCCCCCTAACGAAGCTAGAGGTGTCCCTAATTAAGGAGCGGAAAATGGGCAGCACAAAATACAGTGTACGAATAGAATTGCATTGAATTAATTTTCTAGATAGATACAACAGTGTTCCAAATCTTATGACTTTATGCACAAGAAGAAGTACTCTGAAATCGAAAAGCTGTCTTAGATCCATACCCAAAATTTGTTTAATTAAGTGACTTACACGATCCCTCCTACCCAATGCATAGACAAATCTAGTAACCGCGCGAAGACACCTATATGGCTTATTCCAACTAGCAGCATCACAGCCCCCAAAAATCTCACATCTATACAGGATGTGAGGTACAATTAGTGCTTTAGCTAACGAAAGGCGAGTGGCTTGCGGTAAGAAGTGTTTGATGTGGTATAGGTTCCTAAGAACAAGGTAAATTCTGCTACACAATCTCCCAGCATACTTACCCCAAGAGAGGTCATTACTAATAATTATTCCAAGACTCTTCATTTCTTTACAGAAAAAAAGGGCTACCCCATCCACAGATACTACTGGGAGAGATTCAAAATTAATTCTGTAACCTCTGTGAATAGCCATGAGTTTAGTTTTATCATGATTGAGCGATAGGCTATGTTTTGCGGCCCAGGATGCAACTAAACCAATATCCTCAGCTAAGCGATGCAGCCCAAGGACCATATCCTCATGCTTACAAGATAATAATAGTTGTACGTCGTCAGCAAAGATATGTACTTGAGACCATCTCACATGACGCGGGAGATCATTTATGTATAGTATAAATAACAAAGGGCCAAGAATCGATCCTTGTGGTACCCCACTGCCAACATATAATTAATTAGAAATACGCTCCATAGATGAGACTCTTCGTTTCCTATCGGAAAGATATGAATAGAGCATATTGCAAGCAGCACTGGAAAAATAAAATTGAGACTTGAGTTTAATGCAAAAAAGTGTCCAGTCAATGCAATTGAATCCTTTGCTGAAATCTAGAGCAGTTAAAAAAGAAACAAGATTGCCATCTAAGGAACTGCAAATCTCATCAGTTAGGTATAGAATAGCAGTGGTCGTACTAAATTTAGCTCGAAAACCTGATTGGTTTTCATAGATAGAAATCCTCGAATCCGTTTCTAGAAAAGACAAAATTTGCCGCTTCATAACTCGTTCGCATATTTTTGACAGAGAAGACTAATAGGTCTAAAGTCAGAAGGTGATCCAGGCCTAGAAGTCTTAGGGATAGGAACAACTTTCGCCTCCTTCCAAAGCGTAGGAAAGCATGACGACATTAAAGCTGCGTTAATGACCGCAAGAATATGATGTCCAAAAATGGGAAAGATGATATTAATAAATCTTGATTGAACATTATCAAAGCCTGAAGCATTTGTTCGAAGAGACATAAGAACATCAGAGACTTCATCAAAAGATGCACTTCTAAAAGAAAAAGAATTGTCATGTTCAGGTAAAGTACAGACTAGCCTAGACTGATTAGTAGGACCCTTATGGAGCGATACGAAGTAGATGTTCAGGTCGTTGGGGTTTAATTGAGCAGCACAAAGAGTGCCTTTAGTAACTCCAAAACGCCGAGCACATTTCCAGAAATCCTGTGCCCTCGTAACATTAGCAAAGCAACGCCTTCCATAATCAACCTTAGCCTTTTTTATTAAATTAGTGACTTTATTTCTGGTTCTAGCATAAATTGTCCAATTAGCAGCAGTGGGATTCCTTTTGAAATTTCTGAAAGTAGAATCACGTACAGTTTTAGCAGCACAAATACGCGAATTAAACCATGGACACTGCGAAGGGCCTGGGCGGATAGTAATTAACGGGACAGATTCGTTGAAAAGATAATTTAATATACTAGTAAGCTCATCTACCATAACATTAACATCCGTAGCTAGCCAAAAATTATTCATATCAAGGTTAGCACAAGTTTCTAGGAGCGTGCCCAAATTTATACGATTAACATCCCTGAAACTGCTTGGATAGTACCTACGTAATATACGGTGCGATAATGCAAAAAAATGAACGCGTGTTTAGAGACACCTGGTATCCAAAACTGATCCTGTAGGATAACGTTCCAACTATCACCAACTACAAAGAAATCAATGAGAGACTGTGAGTGTGTAACTGGATCGACGTGCGTAGGTAGGTCGGGCAGTAAGATAAATAGAGGCGAAAACTATTGAAGAAAAGGTTTGTCGCTCCTAACACACCTGGATCCAATAAGTTAAGATTGAAATCTCCCTTAATGATTATATTACTAAACTCACCTGAGACACGTGAGAGAATATCACTCAGCTGAGTAAATTCACCCCTAGGCCTGTAAATAACACTCACAATAGAAGTGCTACGAGAGCTTACAAAAACATATTCGATACTGGAATCGCCAGGTGAGCAGTCGACGATAGACCATGATAAATTGTTAGCTATGAATAGCGCGACACCACCTCCACGTCCAACCCGGTCATGTCTCACTATGGAATAACCCTGTGTTGCTAAGAGTCCATCAATCAGGCCATATTCCAGCCACGTTTCCGAAACGCCCACAATATCGAGCAGGGACCCCTGAACAATAGATCGGACTTCCTCGAATTTACCTGGCCGACTAGGAGCCAGCAAGCTTTGTGCATTAAAGTGACCCGCCTTTAACCCGGATCCAATACCCGAAAGTGCCGTACGTAATAAATGATTATCACTGGCAGTGGCCATGCCTACCCCTGATGCCATATTGGCAATGATCGCCTGGCTTGAGCTGTGCCATCAAGGAGGAAATGACAGGAAGGGAATATAAAATAGATAGAAATATTAATACAATAAGATAAGAATGAATATAATTTCAAGTATTATCGTGTTATGAATATTGAAGGAGCAATTACTTGAATTATTATTACTGATTAGTCTCAGAGAAATATAAGAAATAATAAATAGTCTAGAAATAACAATACATAAAAGTGGACTAAAGAAGGTAAAAGGGAAACAAGAGCAACATCAGCAACAACAAACACAAGCGATCGGGAAACAAACGAAGCCAAAGTCAACGCACTTGAACATGAAACGAAACATATAAAGCATCGTCGAACTTGAACTTGAAAACCAAGTACATAAAGCATCATCGACCGACAATATATACATAGGAGTCAGAAACTTTAACTTGAAAACGACTACATAACTGTCATCGACCGAAAATACATGTGAGCTCGAACGAAAACGAAAGCCGAAGAAATAACATGTACAAAAAAAAAATTGCAATCAAACGCAATGAACACATAATTAAACCACGATTACCGGTTTGCACGAGTAACAAAAGTGAGTAAATAGAAAGTTAAAAGCAAACACATAGTTACGGGAAATGAACTGAAATTATGTACAAAATAGACGAAACAAAGAAGTAGGTTTTAAGGTCATGCTGACGACGCGGGAAAATCACATTAAGTTGATGCTTAAGTGACCAGTGGAGTTTAAAAAGTGTTAAAGAAAAAGAACAAGTGAAATACAAACATATATAGTGGGAAAATTATAGAAGAAAAATGGACTTCGGAATAATTACAATCAGGGACAGTGAGGAGGAGAACGAAAGTTTTGGATATGAACATGTTGACGACCCGGCATTGAATATGAAGCAAATTATTGACGAGCAAGATTTCGACAACATAGATTTGGAAGAACTGTTTCAACAAAATGCAGAAATGTGTTGGCAGCCAACAACAACGCAAACGAAGACAACAACAACGCTAATGAGGACAACAACAACGCAGATGTAGATAACAACGACAACTAATGCCCCTTTAACGAATGGCCACGCCTACGTCGAGAACTGATAACCTTCGAGGACCGGGTATATTTGACGGATTGACTGGTGACCGTTACGCAACACATGTACGTCCACACGAGATAAATGCACCTAACAGAAGAAGATGAGGGCGTACGGTTACGCTACATGGAGTTGTTGGAGCAGCGAGAACAGCAGATCTACGCAGACAATGTCCTGCAGGCTCAGCATGAGGAAAAGCGGCACCGACTGGAAGAGATGCGTCAAGCAGAAAATAAGAGGAAGGAGCAGGAAGCCGAAAAGATCAACAAAGTGAAAGCAGAGATCCAAAAACACTGCCGGAAAACTGCAGAAATGCAGGAAACACTACAAGAAATGTCAACCGAAATGGCGACGATAGAGAGGAGCGAGGCGGAGGCCAATAAGAAATTGCAGGATCTGGAGGCTGAACTACAAGCAACACGAAACTTAAAAGAACGACAACAAGAAGATATGGAACAGACGAAAAGAAGATTACAGTAGAAAACGCACGTGGTCGGGATCTTAAGAGATGAAGTGGAGAAACTCCAGATGAAGCTGGAGGAGGAGAGGACGCAGACGGAGCAACAACAGAAGGAACAACGTCAGCAGCAGCAGCGCATGGCAAACACAACTGCAGAAGAACAAGTACTTAACGAAGAGAGTGCGGCGGTGTATAGAGCGCAGCGAAGTCGTGGACCCGATGCACCGAATATTGAGAGATATTACACGGAGGAGAAGGTGAAGAACAACGGGACAGAGCGAAACGCAGAGTGGCAACGCGAGATAGCGGACGTGCTTCACGGTCATACCATCGGCCAGGTAAGAAGCGTGGTCCGGGAAAGAGACGGCCGCCGCTATTGCATCCGGGTACGGCGAAATGGGGCGGTAATGGTGCAAAGGATCACGTAGAGATAGAAACCAGGACAGAAAACAGACACCATAACAACAAAAAGTAGCAACCGAGTAACCGTTCCTCGCAGCCTCACCGAGGTAAGGAGGGAATGTGACGATAATTTCTGGAGCACCAGAAATAACCGCAGATAACCAGAATAACCAGAATAACCGCACATAGTTAATGTTAATGTGCCAATGTTAATCACTCTGTATAAGTTACTAACAGGAATTAATAATAGTTCGATAACAATTAACATAACGGACTAACAAAAGAAATAAAGGTTCGAAACAAACAAGCAACGGTGAGCGCGAAGTTGAGTGACACGAAACAAGGTCGAAGCAGAAGAAACAGAAAAGGTGAACAACACGAGATCATACAAGGTCACACGAAAACACGGAAGACAGGAACAACAGAAATGTGTTGACGAACGAATAATCGAACATAGCGGAGAACGGGAACTTGTTTTCGAACAAACGAGACAACGCAAGATCATATTGGGAAATGAATAACGGAAGCAAGGAAAAGTGGTCTATAAAAGAGCGAACAGCCAAGCAACAGGAATTCAGTTTGAGTCAAGACTTCGTCAGATGCAGTGATAAATTCCAGCCCAGCAGAGAGCCCCAGTACATTTTAAACAGTGAACATTTAACAGTAAATAGTGAACGGTGAACTCTCGTAGAAGACAGTTACAGGCAACACCTACAGTACATATAGAAGACTTATTGACTTGTGTGCGTAAGCCCTCCAATAAGTTGCTTCGACAATCAAGAACAGAACTTCGCTGCATCCGTTGATCGTAAGCTCATCAGCGAACGACAGACTTATTGAGTTGTGTGCGTAAGCCCTTCGAGAAGTCGCTATTACCAACTAACGACCGAACTCCGCTGCGTCTGTTGTGCGTACGCCCACCAGCGGGGCCCGAACGACCACGAAGACACTACAAACATAAGCTTATTACCATTGTTACCAGTAAAACACTCATTGTTAATTTTAATATATTCGATATATTGTAATCCAAGCGAAACAAGTTTAAATAAAACGAATCCTTGAACAAAAGAACCCAGAATTTGTAAATTGAACCCCGGACAACAAGCTGAGGATCCCCCAGCTGAGGATATCTTGGCTAACCCGAGGTTCGTTACAAGTGGCGCCCGAATAGGGACTTTAGTTTACAAAATCATACGCTTGCACAATTTACACATCGAAGGCCGAAGGATGGTTCGTGTCGGTTGGGTACAAGAGCTCTCCAACGATGAGCTGGTGAGGGTCATGGAGACGTATGGCGTATCTACTGCAGACTCCAGTAAAGAGAAACAAAGACGATTCAGCGCTTGGATCATAAATGGGGTCCACGAGGCGACTGTAAATGAAGAGCTCAACGCACTCGAAGAGAAGCACCGACGTAAAACGCCTTATGCCTCATGTTGGCACAATCGTCCTGGACCGAGCAGTGTCCAATTCATCATTCGGATTTTTGTACGGCACTTGATCACAAACAGTGCAATTTTCAAAAAAATCTTAACAAAAAACGCCAACTCATGGCCCTTTGATTTTCTTAGCACTAATGCTACTAGAAGCCACCTTTCATCTGCCGTATGCTTCATGTTGGCACAATCGTCCTGGACCGAGCAGTGTCCACTTCATCATTCGGATTTTTGTACGGTACTTGATCACAAACAGTGCAATTTTCAAAAAAAAATCTTAACAAAAAACGCCAACTCAGGGCCCTTTGATTTTCTTAGCACTAATGCTACTAGAAGCCGCCTTTCATCTGCAGTATGCCTCATGTTGGCACAATCGTCCTGGACCGAGCAGTGTCCACTTCATCATTCGGATTTTGTACGGCATTTGATCACAAACAGTGCAATTTTCAAAAAAATCTTAACAAAAAACGCCAACTCAGGGCCTCTTGATTTTCTTAGCACTAATGCTACTAGAAGCAACCTTTCATTTGCCGTATGCCTCATGTTGGCGCAACCGTCCTGGACCGAGCAGTGTCTACTTCATCATTCGGATTTTTGTACGGCACTTGATCACAAACAGTGCAATTTTCAAAAAAATCTTAACAAAAAACGCCAACTCAGGGCCTCTTGATTTTCTTAGCACTAATGCTACTAGAAGCCACCTTTCATTTGCCGTATGCCTCATGTTGGCGCAACCGTCCTGGACCGAGCAGTGTCTACTTCATCATTCGGATTTTTGTACGGCACTTGATCACAAACAGTGCAATTTTCAAAAAAATCTTAACAAAAAACGCTAACTCAGGGCCCTTTGATTTTCGTAGCACTAATGCTACTAGAAGCCACCTTTCCTTTGCCGTATGCCTCATGTTGGCACAATCATCCTGGACCGAGCAGTGTCCAATTCATCATTCGGATTTTTGTACGGCACTTGATCACAAACAGTGCAATTTTCAAAAAAATATTAACAACAAACGCCAACTCATGGCCCTTTGATTTTCTTAGCACTAATGCTACTAGAAGCCACCTTTCATTTGCCGTATGCCTCATGTTGGCACAATCGTCCTGGACCGAGCAGTGTCCACTTCATCATTCGGATTTTGTACGGCATTTGATCACAAACAGTGCAATTTTCAAAAACATCTTAACAAAAAACGCCAACTCAGGGCCTCTTGATTTTCTTAGCACTAATGCTACTAGAAGCCACCTTTCATTTGCCGTATGCCTCATGTTGGCACAAACGTCATGGACCGAGCAGTGTCCACTTCATCATTCGGATTTTTGTACGGCACTTGATCACAAACAGTGCAATTTTCAAAAAAAATCTTAACAAAAAACGTCAACTCAGGGCCCTTTGATTTTCTTAGCACTAATGCTACTAGAAGCCACCTTTCATCTGCCGTATGCCTTATGTTGGCACAATCGTCCTGGACCGAGCAGTGTCCACTTCATCATTCGGATTTTTGTACGGCACTTGATCACAAACAGTGCAATTTTCAAAAAAATCTTAACAAAAAACGCCAACTCATGGCCCTTTGATTTTCTTAGCACTAATGCTACTAGAAGCCACCTTTCATTTGCCGTATGCCTCATGTTGGCACAATCGTCCTGGACCGAGCAGTGTCCACTTCATCATTCGGATTTTTGTACGGCACTTGATCACAAACAGTGCAATTTTCAAAAAAATCTTAACAAAAAACGCCAACTCAGAACCCTTTGATTTTCTTAGCACTAATGCTACTAGAAGCCAACTTTCATCTGCCGTATGCCTTATGTTGGCACAATCGTCCTGGACCGAGCAGTGTCCACTTCATCATTCGGATTTTTGTACGGCACTTGATCACAAACAGTGCAATTTTCAAAAAAATCTTAACAAAAAACGCCAACTCATGGCCCTTTGATTTTCTTAGCACTAATGCTACTAGAAGCCACCTTTCATTTGCCGTATGCCTCATGTTGGCACAATCGTCCTGGACCGAGCAGTGTCCACTTCATCATTCGGATTTTTGTACGGCACTTGATCACAAACAGTGCAATTTTCAAAAAAATCTTAACAAAAAACGCCAACTCAGAACCCTTTGATTTTCTTAGCACTAATGCTACTAGAAGCCAACTTTCATCTGCCGTATGCCTTATGTTGGCACAATCGTCCTGGACCGAGCAGTGTCCACTTCATCATTCGGATTTTTGTACGGCACTTGATCACAAACAGTGCAATTTTCAAAAAAAATCTTAACAAAAAACGTCAACTCAGGGCCCTTTGATTTTCTTAGCACTAATGCTACTAGAAGCCACCTTTCATCTGCCGTATGCCTCATGATGGCACAATCGTCCTGGACCGAGCAGTGTCCACTTCATCATTCGGATTTTTGTACGGCACTTAATCACAAACAGTGCAATTTTCAAAAAAATCTTAACAAAAAACGCCAACTCAGGGTCCTTTGATTTTCTTAGCACTAATGCTACTAGAAGCCACCTTTCATTTGCCGTATGCCTCATGTTGGCACAATCGTCCTGGACCGAGCAGTGTCCACTTCATCATTCGGACTTTTGTACGGCACTTGATCACAAACAGTGCAATTTTCAAAAAAATCTTAACAAAAAAAGCCAACTCAGGGCCCTTTGATTTTCTTAGCACTAATGCTACTAGAAGCCACCTTTCATGTGCCGTATGCCTCATGTTGGCACAATCGTCCTGCACCGAGCAGTGTCCACTTCATCATTCGGATTTTTGTACGGTACTTGATCACAAACAGTGCAATTTTCAAAAAAAATATTAACAAAAAACGCCAACTCAGGGCGCTTTGATTTTCTTAGCACTAATGCTACTAGAAGCAGCCTTTCATTTGCCGTATGCTTCATGTTGGCGCAATCGTCCTGGACCGAGCAGTGCCCACTTCATCATTCGGATTTTTGTACGGCACTTGATCATAAACAGTGCAATTTTCAAAAAAATCTTAACAAAAAACGCCAACTCAGGGCCCTTTGATTTTCTTAGCACTAATGCTACTAGAAGCTACCTTTCATTTGCCTTATGTCTCATGTTAGCACAACCGTCCTGGACCGAGCAGTGTCCACTTCATCATTCGGATTTTTGTATGGCACTTGATCAAAAACAGTGCATTTTTCAAAAAATCTTAACAAAAACGCCAACTCAGGGCCCTTTGATTTTCTTAGCACTAATGCTACTAGAAGCCACCTTTCATCTGCCGTATGCCTCATGTTGGCACAATCGTCCTGGACCGAGCAGTGTCCAATTCATCATTCGGATTTTTGTACGGCACTTGATCACAAACAGTGCAATTTTCAAAAAAATCTTAACAAAAAACGCCAACTCATGGCCCTTTGATTTTCTTAGCACTAATGCTACTAGAAGCCACCTTTCATTTGCCGTATGCCTCATGTTGGCGCAACCGTCCTGGACCGAGCAGTGTCTACTTTATCATTCGGATTTTTGTACGGCACTTGAACACAAACAGTGCAATTTTCAAAAAAATCTTAACAAAAAAGGCCAAATCAGGGCCCTTTGATTTTCTTAGCACTAATGCTACTAGAAGCCGCCTTTCATCTGCAGTATGCCTCATGTTGGCACAATCGTCCTGGACCGAGCAGTGTCCACTTCATCATTCGGATTTTTGTACGGCACTTGATCACAAACAGTGCAATTTTCAAAAAAATCTTAACAAAAAACGCCAACTCAGGGCCCTTTGATTTTCTTAGCACTAATGCTACTAGAAGCCGCCTTTCATCTGCAGTATGCCTCATGTTGGCACAATCGTCCTGGACCGAGCAGTGTCTACTTCATCATTCGGATTTTTGTACGGCACTTGATCACAAACAGTGCAATTTTCAAAAAAATCTTAACAAAAAACGCCAACTCAGGGCCTCTTGATTTTCTTAGCACTAATGCTACTAAAAGCCACCTTTCATTTGCCGTATGCCTCATGTTGGCGCAACCGTCCTGGACCGAGCAGTGTCTACTTCATCATTCGGATTTTTGTACGGCACTTGATCACAAACAGTGCAATTTTCAAAAAAATCTTAACAAAAAACGCCAACTCAGGGCCCTTTGATTTTCTTAGCACTAATGCTACTAGAAGCCGCCTTTCATTTGCCGTATGCCTCATGTTGGCACAATCGTCCTGGACCGAGCAGTGCCCACTTCATCATTCGGATTTTTGTACGGCACTTGATCATAAACAGTGCAATTTTCAAAAAAATCTTAACAAAAAACGCCAACTCAGGGCCCTTTGATTTTCTTAGCACTAATGCTACTAGAAGCTACCTTTCATTTGCCTTATGCCTCATGTTAGCACAACCGTCCTGGACCGAGCAGTGTCCACTTCATCATTCGGATTTTTGTATGGCACTTGATCAAAAACAGTGCATTTTTCAAAAAATCTTAACAAAAACGCCAACTCAGGGCCCTTTGATTTTCTTAGCACTAATGCTACTAGAAGCCACCTTTCATCTGCCGTATGCCTCATGTTGGCACAGTCGTCCTGGACCGAGCAGTGTCCACTTCATCATTCGGATTTTTGTACGGCACTTGATCACAAACAGTGCAATTTTCAAAAAAAATCTTAACAAAAAACGCCAACTCAGGGCCCTTTGATTTTCTTAGCACTAATGCTACTAGAAGCCACCTTTCATCTGCCGTATGCCTCATGTTGGCACAATCGTCCTGGACCGAGCAGTGTCCACTTCATCATTCGGATTTTTGTACGGCACTTAATCACAAACAGTGCAATTTTCAAAAAAATCTTAACAAAAAACGCCAACTCAGGGCCTCTTGATTTTCGTAGCACTAATGCTACTAAAAGCCACCTTTCATTTGCCGTATGCCTCATGTTGGCGCAACCGTCCTGGACCGAGCAGTGTCTACTTCATCATTCGGATTTTTGTACGGCACTTGATCACAAACAGTGCAATTTTCAAAAAAATCTTAACAAAAAAGGCCAACTCAGGGCCCTTTGATTTTCTTAGCACTAATGCTACTAGAAGCCACCTTTCATTTGCCGTATGCCTCATGTTGGCGCAACCGTCCTGGACCGAGCAGTGTCTACTTCATCATTCGGATTTTTGTACGGCACTTAATCACAAACAGTGCAATTTTCAAAAAAATCTTAACAAAAAACGCCAACTCAGGGCCTCTTGATTTTCTTAGCACTAATGCTACTAAAAGCCACCTTTCATTTGCCATATGCCTCATGTTGGCACAATCGTCCTGGACCGAGCAGTGTCCACTTCATCATTCGGATTTTTGTACGGCACTTAATCACAAACAGTGCAATTTTCAAAAAAATCTTAACAAAAAACGCCAACTCAGGGCCTCTTGATTTTCTTAGCACTAATGCTACTAAAAGCCACCTTTCATTTGCCGTATGCCTCATGTTGGCGCAACCGTCCTGGACCGAGCAGTGTCTACTTCATCATTCGGATTTTTGTACGGCACTTGATCACAAACAGTGCAATTTTCAAAAAAATCTTAACAAAAAACGCCAACTCAGGGCCCTTTGATTTTCTTAGCACTAATGCTACTAGAAGCCACCTTTCATTTGCCGTATGCCTCATGTTGGCGCAACCGTCCTGGACCGAGCAGTGTCTACTTCATCATTCGGATTTTTGTACGGCACTTGATCACAAACAGTGCAATTTTCAAAAAAAATATTAACAAAAAACGCCAACTCAGGGCGCTTTGATTTTCTTAGCACTAATGCTACTAGAAGCAGCCTTTCATTTGCCGTATGCTTCATGTTGGCGCAATCGTCCTGGACCGAGCAGTGCCCACTTCATCATTCGGATTTTTGTACGGCACTTGATCATAAACAGTGCAATTTTCAAAAAAATCTTAACAAAAAACGCCAACTCAGGGCCCTTTGATTTTCTTAGCACTAATGCTACTAGAAGCTACCTTTCATTTGCCTTATGCCTCATGTTAGCACAACCGTCCTGGACCGAGCAGTGTCCACTTCATCATTCGGATTTTTGTATGGCACTTGATCAAAAACAGTGCATTTTTCAAAAAATCTTAACAAAAACGCCAACTCAGGGCCCTTTGATTTTCTTAGCACTAATGCTACTAGAAGCCACCTTTCATCTGCCGTATGCTTCATGTTGGCGCAATCGTCCTGGACCGAGCAGTGCCCACTTCATCATTCGGATTTTTGTACGGCACTTGATCATAAACAGTGCAATTTTCAAAAAAATCTTAACAAAAAACGCCAACTCAGGGCCCTTTGATTTTCTTAGCACTAATGTTACTAGAAGCCGCCTTTCATTTGCCGTATGCCTGATGTTGGCACAATCGTCCTGGACCGAGCAGTGTCCAATTCATCATTCGGATTTTTGTACGGCACTTGATCACAAACAGTGCAATTTTCAAAAAAATCTTAACAAAAAATGCCAACTCATGGCCCTTTGATTTTCTTAGCACTAATGCTACTAGAAGCCACCTTTCATTTGCCGTATGCCTCATGTTGGCGCAACCGTCCTGGACCGAGCAGTGTCTACTTCATCATTCGGATTTTTGTACGGCACTTGATCACAAACAGTGCAATTTTCAAAAAAATCTTAACAAAAAACGCCAACTCAGGGCCCTTTGATTTTCTTAGCACTAATGCTACTAGAAGCCGCCTTTCATTTGCCGTATGCCTCATGTTGGCACAATCGTCCTGGACAGAGCAGTGTCCACTTCATCATTCGGATTTTGTACGGCATTTGATCACAAACAGTGCAATTTTCAAAAACATCTTAACAAAAAACGCCAACTCAGGGCCTCTTGATTTTCTTAGCACTAATGCTACTAGAAGCCACCTTTCATTTGCCGTATGCCTCATGTTGGCACAACCGTCCTGGACCGAGCAGTGTCTACTTCATCATTCGGATTTTTGTACGGCACTTGATCACAAACAGTGCAATTTTCAAAAAAATCTTAACAAAAAACGCTAACTCATGGCCCTTTGATTTTCTTAGCACTAATGCTACTAGAAGCCACCTTTCATCTGCCGTATGCCTCATGTTATCACAATCGTCCTGGACCGAGCAGTGTCCAATTCATCATTCGGATTTTTGTACGGCACTTGATCACAAACAGTGCAATTTTCAAAAAAATCTTAACAAAAAACGCCAACTCATGGCCCTTTGATTTTCTTAGCACTAATGCTACTAGAAGCCACCTTTCATTTGCCGTATGCCTCATGTTGGCACAATCGTCCTGGACCGAGCAGTGTCCACTTCATCATTCGGATTTTTGTACGGCACTTGATCACAAACAGTGCAATTTTCAAAAAAAATCTTAACAAAAAACGCCAACTCAGGGCCTCTTGATTTTCTTAGCACTAATGCTACTAAAAGCCACCTTTCATTTGCCATATGCCTCATGTTGGCACAATCGTCCTGGACCGAGCAGTGTCCACTTCATCATTCGGATTTTTGTACGGCACTTAATCACAAACAGTGCAATTTTCAAAAAAATCTTAACAAAAAACGCCAACTCAGGGCCTCTTGATTTTCTTAGCACTAATGCTACTAAAAGCCACCTTTCATTTGCCGTATGCCTCATGTTGGCGCAACCGTCCTGGACCGAGCAGTGTCTACTTCATCATTCGGATTTTTGTACGGCACTTGATCACAAACAGTGCAATTTTCAAAAAAATCTTAACAAAAAACGCCAACTCAGGGCCCTTTGATTTTCTTAGCACTAATGCTACTAGAAGCCACCTTTCATTTGCCGTATGCCTCATGTTGGCGCAACCGTCCTGGACCGAGCAGTGTCTACTTCATCATTCGGATTTTTGTACGGCACTTGATCACAAACAGTGCAATTTTCAAAAAAAATATTAACAAAAAACGCCAACTCAGGGCGCTTTGATTTTCTTAGCATTAATGCTACTAGAAGCAGCCTTTCATTTGCCGTATGCTTCATGTTGGCGCAATCGTCCTGGACCGAGCAGTGCCCACTTCATCATTCGGATTTTTGTACGGCACTTGATCATAAACAGTGCAATTTTCAAAAAAATCTTAACAAAAAACGCCAACTCAGGGCCCTTTGATTTTCTTAGCACTAATGCTACTAGAAGCTACCTTTGATTTGCCTTATGCCTCATGTTAGCACAACCGTCCTGGACCGACACTGCTCGGTCCAGGACGGTTGTGCTAACATGAGGCATAAGGCAAATCAAAGGTAGCTTCTAGTAGCATTAGTGCTAAGAAAATCAAAGCGCCCTGAGTTGGCGTTTTTTGTTAATATTTTTTTTGAAAATTGCACTGTTTGTGATCAAGTGCCGTACAAAAATCCGAATGATGAAGTAGACACTGCTCGGTCCAGGACGGTTGCGCCAACATGAGGCATACGGCAAATGAAAGGTGGCTTCTAGTAGCATTAGTGCTAAGAAAATCAAAGGGCCCTGAGTTGGCGTTTTTTGTTAAGATTTTTTTGAAAATTGCACTGTTTGTGATCAAGTGCCGTACAAGCCACCTAGAAGCCACCTTTCATTTGCCGTATGCCTCATGTTGGCGCAACCGTCCTGGACCGAGCAGTGTCTACTTCATCATTCGGATTTTTGTACGGCACTTGATCACAAACAGTGCAATTTTCAAAAAAATCTTAACAAAAAACGCCAACTCAGGGCCCTTTGATTTTCTTAGCACTAATGCTACTAGAAGCCGCCTTTCATTTGCCGTATGCCTCATGTTGGCACAATCGTCCTGGACCGAGCAGTGTCCACTTCATCATTCGGATTTTGTACGGCATTTGATCACAAACAGTGCAATTTTCAAAAACATCTTAACAAAAAACGCCAACTCAGGGCCTCTTGATTTTCTTAGCACTAATGCTACTAGAAGCCACCTTTCATTTGCCGTATGCCTCATGTTGGCACAACCGTCCTGGACCGAGCAGTGTCTACTTCATCATTCGGATTTTTGTACGGCACTTGATCACAAACAGTGCAATTTTCAAAAAAATCTTAACAAAAAACGCCAACTCAGGGCCCTTTGATTTTCTTAGCACTAAAGCTACTAGAAGCCGCCTTTCATTTGCCGTATGCCTCATGTTGGCACAATCGTCCTGGACCGAGCAGTGTCCAATTCATCATTCGGATTTTTGTACGGCACTTGATCACAAACAGTGCAATTTTCAAAAAAATCTTAACAAAAAACGCCAACTCATGGCCCTTTGATTTTCTTAGCACTAATGCTACTAGAAGCCACCTTTCATCTGCCGTATGCCTCATGTTGGCACAATCGTCCTGGACCGAGCAGTGTCCAATTCATCATTCGGATTTTTGTACGGCACTTGATCACAAACAGTGCAATTTTCAAAAAAATCTTAACAAAAAACGCCAACTCATGACCCTTTGATTTTCTTAGCACTAATGCTACTAGAAGCCACCTTTCATTTGCCGTATGCCTCATGTTGGCACAATCGTCCTGGACCGAGCAGTGTCCACTTCATCATTCGGATTTTTGTACGGCACTTGATCACAAACAGTGCAATTTTCAAAAAAATCTTAACAAAAAACGCCAACTCAGGGCCCTTTGATTTTCTTAGCACTAATGCTACTAGAAGCCACCTTTCCTTTGCCGTATGCCTCATGTTGGCACAATCGTCCTGGACCGAGCAGTGTCCAATTCATCATTCGGATTTTTGTACGGCACTTGATCACAAACAGTGCAATTTTCAAAAAAAATCTTAACAAAAAACGCCAACTCAGGGCCCTTTGATTTTCTTAGCACTAATGCTACTAGAAGCCACCTTTCCTTTGCCGTATGCCTCATGTTGGCACAATCGTCCTGGACCGAGCAGTGTCCAATTCATCATTCGGATTTTTGTACGGCACTTGATCACAAACAGTGCAATTTTCAAAAAAAATCTTAACAAAAAACGCCAACTCAGGGCCCTTTGATTTTCTTAGCACTAATGCTACTAGAAGCCACCTTTCATGTGCCGTATGCCTCATGTTGGCACAATCGTCCTGCACCGAGCAGTGTCCAATTCATCATTCGGATTTTTGTACGGCACTTGATCACAAACAGTGCAATTTTCAAAAAAATCTTAACAAAAAACGCCAACTCATGGCCCTTTGATTTTCTTAGCACTAATGCTACTAGAAGCCACCTTTCATCTGCCGTATGCCTCATGTTGGCACAATCGTCCTGGACCGAGCAGTGTCCAATTCATCATTCGGATTTTTGTACGGCACTTGATCACAAACAGTGCAATTTTCAAAAAAATCTTAACAAAAAACGCCAACTCATGACCCTTTGATTTTCTTAGCACTAATGCTACTAGAAGCCACCTTTCATTTGCCGTATGCCTCATGTTGGCACAATCGTCCTGGACCGAGCAGTGTCCACTTCATCATTCGGATTTTTGTACGGCACTTGATCACAAACAGTGCAATTTTCAAAAAAATCTTAACAAAAAACGCCAACTCAGGGCCCTTTGATTTTCTTAGCACTAATGCTACTAGAAGCCACCTTTCATGTGCCGTATGCCTCATGTTGGCACAATCGTCCTGCACCGAGCAGTGTCCAATTCATCATTCGGATTTTTGTACGGCACTTGATCACAAACAGTGCAACTTTCAAAAAAAATCTTAACAAAAAACGCCAACTCAGGGCCCTTTGATTTTCTTAGCACTAATGCTACTAGAAGCCACCTTTCCTTTGCCGTATGCCTCATGTTGGCACAATCGTCCTGGACCGAGCAGTGTCCACTTCATCATTCGGATTTTTGTACGGCACTTAATCACAAACAGTGCATTTTTCAAAAAAATCTTAACAAAAAACGCCAACTCAGGGCCCTTTGATTTTCTTAGCACTAATGCTACTAGAAGCCACCTTTCATTTGCCGTATGCCTCATGTTGGCACAATCGTCCTAGACCGAGCAGTGTCCACTTCATCATTCGGACTTTTGTACGGCACTTGATCACAAACAGTGCAATTTTCAAAAAAATCTTAACAAAAAAAGCCAACTCAGGGCCCTTTGATTTTCTTAGCACTAATGCTACTAGAAGCAGCCTTTCATTTGCCGTATGCCTCATGTTGGCACAATCGTCCTGCACCGAGCAGTGTCCACTTCATCATTCGGATTTTTGTACGGTACTTGATCACAAACAGTGCAATTTTCAGAAAAAATCTTAACAAAAAACGCCAACTCAGGGCGCTTTGATTTTCTTAGCACTAATGCTACTAGAAGCCACCTTTCATTTGCCTTATGCCTCATGTTAGCACAACCGTCCTGGACCGAGCAGTGTCCACTTCATCATTCGGATTTTTGTACGGCACTTGATCAAAAACAGTGCATTTTTCAAAAAATCTTAACAAAAACGCCAACTCAGGGCCCTTTGATTTTCTTAGCACTAATGCTACTAGAAGCCACCTTTCATTTGCCGTATGCCTCATGTTGGCACAATCGTCCTAGACCGAGCAGTGTCCACTTCATCATTCGGACTTTTGTACGGCACTTGATCACAAACAGTGCAATTTTCAAAAAAATCTTAACAAAAAAAGCCAACTCAGGGCCCTTTGATTTTCTTAGCACTAATGCTACTAGAAGCAGCCTTTCATTTGCCGTATGCTTCATGTTGGCGCAATCGTCCTGGACCGAGCAGTGCCCACTTCATCATTCGGATTTTTGTACGGCACTTGATCATAAACAGTGCAATTTTCAAAAAAATCTTAACAAAAAACGCCAACTCAGGGCCCTTTGATTTTCTTAGCACTAATGCTACTAGAAGCCACCTTTCATGTGCCTTATGCCTCATGTTAGCACAACCGTCCTGGACCGAGCAGTGTCCACTTCATCATTCGGATTTTTGTACGGCACTTGATCAAAAACAGTGCATTTTTCAAAAAATCTTAACAAAAACGCCAACTCAGGGCCCTTTGATTTTCTTAGCACTAATGCTACTAGAAGCCACCTTTCATCTGCCGTATGCTTCATGTTGGCGCAATCGTCCTGGACCGAGCAGTGCCCACTTCATCATTCGGATTTTTGTACGGCACTTGATCATAAACAGTGCAATTTTCAAAAAAATCTTAACAAAAAACGCCAACTCAGGGCCCTTTGATTTTCTTAGCACTAATGTTACTAGAAGCCGCCTTTCATTTGCCGTATGCCAGATGTTGGCACAATCGTCCTGGACCGAGCAGTGTCCAATTCATCATTCGGATTTTTGTACGGCACTTGATCACAAACAGTGCAATTTTCAAAAAAATCTTAACAAAAAACGCCAACTCATGGCCCTTTGATTTTCTTAGCACTAATGCTACTAGAAGCCACCTTTCATTTGCCGTATGCCTCATGTTGGCGCAACCGTCCTGGACCGAGCAGTGTCTACTTCATCATTCGGATTTTTGTACGGCACTTGATCACAAACAGTGCAATTTTCAAAAAAATCTTAACAAAAAACGCCAACTCAGGGCCCTTTGATTTTCTTAGCACTAATGCTACTAGAAGCCGCCTTTCATTTGCCGTATGCCTCATGTTGGCACAATCGTCCTGGACCGAGCAGTGTCCACTTCATCATTCGGATTTTGTACGGCATTTGATCACAAACAGTGCAATTTTCAAAAACATCTTAACAAAAAACGCCAACTCAGGGCCTCTTGATTTTCTTAGCACTAATGCTACTAGAAGCCACCTTTCATTTGCCGTATGCCTCATGTTGGCACAACCGTCCTGGACCGAGCAGTGTCTACTTCATCATTCGGATTTTTGTACGGCACTTGATCACAAACAGTGCAATTTTCAAAAAAATCTTAACAAAAAACGCCAAATCAGGGCCCTTTGATTTTCTTAGCACTAAAGCTACTAGAAGCCGCCTTTCATTTGCCGTATGCCTCATGTTGGCACAATCGTCCTGGACCGAGCAGTGTCCACTTCATCATTCGGATTTTGTACGGCATTTGATCACAAACAGTGCAATTTTCAAAAACATCTTAACAAAAAACGCCAACTCAGGGCCTCTTGATTTTCTTAGCACTAATGCTACTAGAAGCCACCTTTCATTTGCCGTATGCCTCATGTTGGCGCAACCGTCCTGGACCGAGCAGTGTCTACTTCATCATTCGGATTTTTGTACGGCACTTGATCACAAACAGTGCAATTTTCAAAAAAATCTTAACAAAAAACGCCAACTCAGGGCCCTTTGATTTTCTTAGCACTAATGCTACTAGAAGCCGCCTTTCATTTGCCGTATGCCTCATGTTGGCACAATCGTCCTGGACCGAGCAGTGTCCAATTCATCATTCGGATTTTTGTACGGCACTTGATCACAAACAGTGCAATTTTCAAAAAAATCTTAACAAAAAACGCCAACTCATGGCCCTTTGATTTTCTTAGCACTAATGCTACTAGAAGCCACCTTTCATCTGCCGTATGCCTCATGTTGGCACAATCGTCCTGGACCGAGCAGTGTCCACTTCATCATTCGGATTTTTGTACGGCACTTGATCACAAACAGTGCAATTTTCAAAAAAAATCTTAACAAAAAACGCCAACTCAGGGCCCTTTGATTTTCTTAGCACTAATGCTACTAGAAGCCACCTTTCATTTGCCGTATGCCTCATGTTGGCACAATCGTCCTGGACCGAGCAGTGTCCACTTCATCATTCGGATTTTTGTACGGCACTTGATCACAAACAGTGCAATTTTCAAAAAAATCTTAACAAAAAACGCCAACTCAGGGCCCTTTGATTTTCTTAGCACTAATGCTACTAGAAGCCAACTTTCATCTGCCGTATGCCTTATGTTGGCACAATCGTCCTGGACCGAGCAGTGTCCACTTCATCATTCGGATTTTTGTACGGCACTTGATCACAAACAGTGCAATTTTCAAAAAAATCTTAACAAAAAACGCCAACTCATGGCCCTTTGATTTTCTTAGCACTAATGCTACTAGAAGCCACCTTTCATTTGCCGTATGCCTCATGTTGGCGCAACCGTCCTGGACCGAGCAGTGTCTACTTCATCATTCGGATTTTTGTACGGCACTTGATCACAAACAGTGCAATTTTCAAAAAAATCTTAACAAAAAACGCCAACTCAGGGCCCTTTGATTTTCTTAGCACTAATGCTACTAGAAGCCGCCTTTCATTTGCCGTATGCCTCATGTTGGCACAATCGTCCTGGACCGAGCAGTGTCCACTTCATCATTCGGATTTTTGTACGGTACTTGATCACAAACAGTGCAATTTTCAGAAAAAATCTTAACAAAAAACGCCAACTCAGGGCCCTTTGATTTTCCTAGCACTAATGCTACTAGAAGCCACCTTTCATTTGCCGTATGCCTCATGTTGGCACAATCGTCCTAGACCGAGCAGTGTCCACTTCATCATTCGGACTTTTGTACGGCACTTGATCACAAACAGTGCAATTTTCAAAAAAATCTTAACAAAAAAAGCCAACTCAGGGCCCTTTGATTTTCTTAGCACTAATGCTACTAGAAACCACCTTTCATGTGCCGTATGCCTCATGTTGGCACAATCGTCCTGCACCGAGCAGTGTCTACTTCATCATTCGGATTTTTGTACGGCACTTGATCACAAACAGTGCAATTTTCAAAAAAATCTTAACAAAAAACGCCAACTCAGGGCCCTTTGATTTTCTTAGCACTAATGCTACTAGAAGCCGCCTTTCATTTGCCGTATGCCTCATGTTGGCACAATCGTCCTGGACCGAGCAGTGTCCACTTCATCATTCGGATTTTGTACGGCATTTGATCACAAACAGTGCAATTTTCAAAAACATCTTAACAAAAAACGCCAACTCAGGGCCCTTTGATTTTCTTAGCACTAATGCTACTAGAAGCCACCTTTCATTTGCCGTATGCCTCATGTTGGCACAATCGTCCTGGACCGAGCAGTGTCCACTTCATCATTCGGATTTTTGTACGGCACTTGATCACAAACAGTGCAATTTTCAAAAAAATCTTAACAAAAAACGCCAACTCAGGGCCCTTTGATTTTCTTAGCACTAATGCTACTAGAAGCCGCCTTTCATTTGCCGTATGCCTCATGTTGGCACAATCGTCCTGGACCGAGCAGTGTCCACTTCATCATTCGGATTTTTGTACGGTACTTGATCACAAACAGTGCAATTTTCAGAAAAAATCTTAACAAAAAACGCCAACTCAGGGCCCTTTGATTTTCCTAGCACTAATGCTACTAGAAGCCACCTTTCATTTGCCGTATGCCTCATGTTGGCACAATCGTCCTAGACCGAGCAGTGTCCACTTCATCATTCGGACTTTTGTACGGCACTTGATCACAAACAGTGCAATTTTCAAAAAAATCTTAACAAAAAAAGCCAACTCAGGGCCCTTTGATTTTCTTAGCACTAATGCTACTAGAAACCACCTTTCATGTGCCGTATGCCTCATGTTGGCACAATCGTCCTGCACCGAGCAGTGTCTACTTCATCATTCGGATTTTTGTACGGCACTTGATCACAAACAGTGCAATTTTCAAAAAAATCTTAACAAAAAACGCCAACTCAGGGCCCTTTGATTTTCTTAGCACTAATGCTACTAGAAGCCGCCTTTCATTTGCCGTATGCCTCATGTTGGCACAATCGTCCTGGACCGAGCAGTGTCCACTTCATCATTCGGATTTTGTACGGCATTTGATCACAAACAGTGCAATTTTCAAAAACATCTTAACAAAAAACGCCAACTCAGGGCCTCTTGATTTTCTTAGCACTAATGCTACTAGAAGCCACCTTTCATTTGCCGTATGCCTCATGTTGGCACAACCGTCCTGGACCGAGCAGTGTCTACTTCATCATTCGGATTTTTGTACGGCACTTGATCACAAACAGTGCAATTTTCAAAAAAATCTTAACAAAAAACGCCAAATCAGGGCCCTTTGATTTTCTTAGCACTAAAGCTACTAGAAGCCGCCTTTCATTTGCCGTATGCCTCATGTTGGCACAATCGTCCTGGACCGAGCAGTGTCCACTTCATCATTCGGATTTTGTACGGCATTTGATCACAAACAGTGCAATTTTCAAAAACATCTTAACAAAAAACGCCAACTCAGGGCCTCTTGATTTTCTTAGCACTAATGCTACTAGAAGCCACCTTTCATTTGCCGTATGCCTCATGTTGGCGCAACCGTCCTGGACCGAGCAGTGTCTACTTCATCATTCGGATTTTTGTACGGCACTTGATCACAAACAGTGCAATTTTCAAAAAAATCTTAACAAAAAACGCCAACTCAGGGCCTCTTGATTTTCTTAGCACTAATGCTACTAGAAGCCACCTTTCATTTGCCGTATGCCTCATGTTGGCGCAACCGTCCTGGACCGAGCAGTGTCTACTTCATCATTCGGATTTTTGTACGGCACTTGATCACAAACAGTGCAATTTTCAAAAAAATCTTAACAAAAAACGCCAACTCAGGGCCCTTTGATTTTCTTAGCACTAATGCTACTAGAAGCCGCCTTTCATTTGCCGTATGCCTCATGTTGGCACAATCGTCCTGGACCGAGCAGTGTCCACTTCATCATTCGGATTTTGTACGGCATTTGATCACAAACAGTGCAATTTTCAAAAACATCTTAACAAAAAACGCCAACTCAGGGCCCTTTGATTTTCTTAGCACTAATGCTACTAGAAGCCACCTTTCATCTGCCGTATGCTTCATGTTGGCGCAATCGTCCTGGACCGAGCAGTGCCCACTTCATCATTCGGATTTTTGTACGGCACTTGATCATAAACAGTGCAATTTTCAAAAAAATCTTAACAAAAAACGCCAACTCAGGGCCCTTTGATTTTCTTAGCACTAATGTTACTAGAAGCCGCCTTTCATTTGCCGTATGCCAGATGTTGGCACAATCGTCCTGGACCGAGCAGTGTCCAATTCATCATTCGGATTTTTGTACGGCACTTGATCACAAACAGTGCAATTTTCAAAAAAATCTTAACAAAAAACGCCAACTCATGGCCCTTTGATTTTCTTAGCACTAATGCTACTAGAAGCCACCTTTCATTTGCCGTATGCCTCATGTTGGCGCAACCGTCCTGGACCGAGCAGTGTCTACTTCATCATTCGGATTTTTGTACGGCACTTGATCACAAACAGTGCAATTTTCAAAAAAATCTTAACAAAAAACGCCAACTCAGGGCCCTTTGATTTTCTTAGCACTAATGCTACTAGAAGCCGCCTTTCATTTGCCGTATGCCTCATGTTGGCACAATCGTCCTGGACCGAGCAGTGTCCACTTCATCATTCGGATTTTGTACGGCATTTGATCACAAACAGTGCAATTTTCAAAAACATCTTAACAAAAAACGCCAACTCAGGGCCTCTTGATTTTCTTAGCACTAATGCTACTAGAAGCCACCTTTCATTTGCCGTATGCCTCATGTTGGCGCAACCGTCCTGGACCGAGCAGTGTCTACTTCATCATTCGGATTTTTGTACGGCACTTGATCACAAACAGTGCAATTTTCAAAAAAATCTTAACAAAAAACGCCAACTCAGGGCCCTTTGATTTTCTTAGCACTAATGCTACTAGAAGCCGCCTTTCATTTGCCGTATGCCTCATGTTGGCACAATCGTCCTGGACCGAGCAGTGTCCACTTCATCATTCGGATTTTGTACGGCATTTGATCACAAACAGTGCAATTTTCAAAAACATCTTAACAAAAAACGCCAACTCAGGGCCTCTTGATTTTCTTAGCACTAATGCTACTAGAAGCCACCTTTCATTTGCCGTATGCCTCATGTTGGCGCAACCGTCCTGGACCGAGCAGTGTCTACTTCATCATTCGGATTTTTGTACGGCACTTGATCACAAACAGTGCAATTTTCAAAAAAATCTTAACAAAAAACGCCAACTCAGGGCCCTTTGATTTTCTTAGCACTAATGCTACTAGAAGCCGCCTTTCATTTGCCGTATGCCTCATGTTGGCACAATCGTCCTGGACCGAGCAGTGTCCAATTCATCATTCGGATTTTTGTACGGCACTTGATCACAAACAGTGCAATTTTCAAAAAAATCTTAACAAAAAACGCCAACTCATGGCCCTTTGATTTTCTTAGCACTAATGCTACTGGAAGCCACCTTTCATTTGCCGTATGCCTCATGTTGGCACAATCGTCCTGGACCGAGCAGTGTCCACTTCATCATTCGGATTTTTGTACGGCACTTGATCACAAACAGTGCAATTTTCAAAAAAATCTTAACAAAAAACGCCAACTCAGGGCCCTTTGATTTTCTTAGCACTAATGCTACTAGAAGCCAACTTTCATCTGCCGTATGCCTTATGTTGGCACAATCGTCCTGGACCGAGCAGTGTCCACTTCATCATTCGGATTTTTG
Source organism: Thecophora atra (assembly GCA_937620795.1). Classification (NCBI taxonomy): domain Eukaryota; kingdom Metazoa; phylum Arthropoda; class Insecta; order Diptera; family Conopidae; genus Thecophora; species Thecophora atra. The sequence continues at coordinate 33,611,686 of OW569398.1, forward strand.
TACGGCACTTGATCACAAACAGTGCAATTTTCAAAAAAATCTTAACAAAAAACGCCAACTCAGGGCCCTTTGATTTTCTTAGCACTAATGCTACTAGAAGCCAACTTTCATCTGCCGTATGCCTTATGTTGGCACAATCGTCCTGGACCGAGCAGTGTCCACTTCATCATTCGGATTTTTGTACGGCACTTGATCACAAACAGTGCAATTTTCAAAAAAATCTTAACAAAAAACGCCAACTCATGGCCCTTTGATTTTCTTAGCACTAATGCTACTAGAAGCCACCTTTCATTTGCCGTATGCCTCATGTTGGCACAATCGTCCTGGACCGAGCAGTGTCCACTTCATCATTCGGATTTTTGTACGGCACTTGATCACAAACAGTGCAATTTTCAAAAAAATCTTAACAAAAAACGCCAACTCATGGCCCTTTGATTTTCTTAGCACTAATGCTACTAGAAGCCACCTTTCATTTGCCGTATGCCTCATGTTGGCACAATCGTCCTGGACCGAGCAGTGTCCACTTCATCATTCGGATTTTTGTACGGCACTTGATCACAAACAGTGCAATTTTCAAAAAAATCTTAACAAAAAACGCCAACTCAGGGCCCTTTGATTTTCTTAGCACTAATGCTACTAGAAGCCAACTTTCATCTGCCGTATGCCTTATGTTGGCACAATCGTCCTGGACCGAGCAGTGTCCACTTCATCATTCGGATTTTTGTACGGCACTTGATCACAAACAGTGCAATTTTCAAAAAAAATCTTAACAAAAAACGCCAACTCAGGGCCCTTTGATTTTCTTAGCACTAATGCTACTAGAAACCACCTTTCATGTGCCGTATGCCTCATGTTGGCACAATCGTCCTGCACCGAGCAGTGTTCAATTCATCATTCGGATTTTTGTACGGCACTTGATCACAAACAGTGCATTTTTCAAAAAAATCTTAACAAAAAACGCCAACTCAGGGCCCTTTGATTTTCCTAGCACTAATGCTACTAGAAGCCACCTTTCATTTGCCGTATGCCTCATGTTGGCACAATCGTCCTAGACCGAGCAGTGTCCACTTCATCATTCGGACTTTTGTACGGCACTTGATCACAAACAGTGCAATTTTCAAAAAAATCTTAACAAAAAAAGCCAACTCAGGGCCCTTTGATTTTCTTAGCACTAATGCTACTAGAAGCAGCCTTTCATTTGCCGTATGCCTCATGTTGGCACAATCGTCCTGCACCGAGCAGTGTCCACTTCATCATTCGGATTTTTGTACGGTACTTGATCACAAACAGTGCAATTTTCAGAAAAAATCTTAACAAAAAACGCCAACTCAGGGCGCTTTGATTTTCTTAGCACTAATGCTACTAGAAGCCACCTTTCATTTGCCTTATGCCTCATGTTAGCACAACCGTCCTGGACCGAGCAGTGTCCACTTCATCATTCGGATTTTTGTACGGCACTTGATCAAAAACAGTGCATTTTTCAAAAAATCTTAACAAAAACGCCAACTCAGGGCCCTTTGATTTTCTTAGCACTAATGGTACTAGAAGCCACCTTTCATCTGCCGTATGCCTCATGTTGGCACAATCGTCCTGGACCGAGCAGTGTCCAATTCATCATTCGGATTTTTGTACGGCACTTGATCACAAACAGTGCAATTTTCAAAAAAATCTTAACAAAAAAAGCCAACTCAGGGCCCTTTGATTTTCTTAGCACTAATGCTACTAGAAGCAGCCTTTCATTTGCCGTATGCCTCATGTTGGCACAATCGTCCTGCACCGAGCAGTGTCCACTTCATCATTCGGATTTTTGTACGGTACTTGATCACAAACAGTGCAATTTTCAGAAAAAATCTTAACAAAAAACGCCAACTCAGGGCGCTTTGATTTTCTTAGCACTAATGCTACTAGAAGCCACCTTTCATTTGCCTTATGCCTCATGTTAGCACAACCGTCCTGGACCGAGCAGTGTCCACTTCATCATTCGGATTTTTGTACGGCACTTGATCAAAAACAGTGCATTTTTCAAAAAATCTTAACAAAAACGCCAACTCAGGGCCCTTTGATTTTCTTAGCACTAATGCTACTAGAAGCCACCTTTCATTTGCCGTATGCCTCATGTTGGCACAATCGTCCTAGACCGAGCAGTGTCCACTTCATCATTCGGACTTTTGTACGGCACTTGATCACAAACAGTGCAATTTTCAAAAAAATCTTAACAAAAAAAGCCAACTCAGGGCCCTTTGATTTTCTTAGCACTAATGCTACTAGAAGCAGCCTTTCATTTGCCGTATGCTTCATGTTGGCGCAATCGTCCTGGACCGAGCAGTGCCCACTTCATCATTCGGATTTTTGTACGGCACTTGATCATAAACAGTGCAATTTTCAAAAAAATCTTAACAAAAAACGCCAACTCAGGGCCCTTTGATTTTCTTAGCACTAATGCTACTAGAAGCCACCTTTCATTTGCCTTATGCCTCATGTTAGCACAACCGTCCTGGACCGAGCAGTGTCCACTTCATCATTCGGATTTTTGTACGGCACTTGATCAAAAACAGTGCATTTTTCAAAAAATCTTAACAAAATCGCCAACTCAGGGCCCTTTGATTTTCTTAGCACTAATGGTACTAGAAGCCACCTTTCATCTGCCGTATGCCTCATGTTGGCACAATCGTCCTGGACCGAGCAGTGTCCAATTCATCATTCGGATTTTTGTACGGCACTTGATCACAAACAGTGCAATTTTCAAAAAAATCTTAACATAAAACGCCAACTCTGGCCCTTTGATTTTCTTAGCACTAATGCTACTAGAAGCCACCTTTCATCTGGCGTATGCCTCATGTTGGCACAATCGTCCTGGACCGAGCAGTGTCCACTTCATCATTCGGATTTTTGTACGGCACTTGATCACAAACAGTGCAATTTTCAAAAAAATCTTAACAAAAAACGCCAACTCAGGGCCCTTTGATTTTCTTAGCACTAATGCTACTAGAAGCCACCTTTCATCTGCCGTATGCCTCATGTTGGCACAATCGTCCTGGACCGAGCAGTGTCCAATTCATCATTCGGATTTTTGTACGGCACTTGATCACAAACAGTGCAATTTTCAAAAAAATCTTAACAAAAAACGCCAACTCAGGGCCCTTTGATTTTCTTAGCACTAATGCTACTAGAAGCCGCCTTTCATTTGCCGTATGCCTCATGTTGGCGCAATCGTCCTGGACCGAGCAGTGTCCAATTCATCATTCGGATTTTTGTACGGCACTTGATCACAAACAGTGCAATTTTCAAAAAAATATTAACAACAAACGCCAACTCATGGCCCTTTGATTTTCTTAGCACTAATGCTACTAGAAGCCGCCTTTCATTTGCAGTATGCCTCATGTTGGCACAATCGTCCTGGACCGAGCAGTGTCCACTTCATCATTCGGATTTTGTACGGCATTTGATCACAAACAGTGCAATTTTCAAAAACATCTTAACAAAAAACGCAAAGAAAATCAAAGAAAATCAAAATCCGAATGATGAATTGGACACTGCTCGGTCCAGGACGATTGTGCCAACATCAGGCATACGGCAAATGAAAGGCGGCTTCTAGTAACATTAGTGCTAAGAAAATCAAAGGGCCCTGAGTTGGCGTTTTTTGTTAAGATTTTTTTGAAAATTTCACTGTTTATGATCACGTGCCGTACAAAAATCCGAATGATGAAGTGGGCACTGCTCGGTCCAGGACGATTGCGCCAACATGAAGCATACGGCAGATGAAAGGTGGCTTCTAATAGCATTAGTGCTAAGAAAATCAAAGGGCCCTGAGTTGGCGTTTTTGTTAAGATTTTTTGAAAAATGCACTGTTTTTGATCAAGTGCCATACAAAAATCCGAATGATGAAGTGGACACTGCTCGGTCCAGGACGGTTGTGCTAACATGAGGCATAAGGCAAATGAAAGGTAGCTTCTAGTAGCATTAGTGCTAAGAAAATCAAAGGGCCCTGAGTTGGCGTTTTTTTTTAAGATTTTTTTGAAAATTGCACTGTTTATGATCAAGTGCCGTACAAAAATCCGAATGATGAAGTGGGCACTGCTCGGTCCAGGACGATTGCGCCAACATGAAGCATACGGCAAATGAAAGGCTGCTTCTAGTAGCATTAGTGCTAAGAAAATCAAAGCGCCCTGAGTTGGCGTTTTTTGTTAATATTTTTTTTGAAAATTGCACTGTTTGTGATCAAGTGCCGTACAAAAATCCGAATGATGAAGTAAACACTGCTCGGTCCAGGACGTTTGCGCCAACATGAGGCATACGGCAAATGAAAGGTGGCTTCTAGTAGCATTAGTGCTAAGAAAATCAAAGGGCCATGAGTTGGCGTTTGTTGTTAATATTTTTTTGAAAATTGCACTGTTTGTGATCAAGTGCCGTACAAAAATCCGAATGATGAATTGGACACTGCTCGGTCCAGGACGACTGTGCCAACATGAGGCATACGGCAGATGAAAGGTGGCTTCTAGTAGCATTAGTGCTAAGAAAATCAAAGGGCCCTGAGTTGGCGTTTTTTGTTAAGATTTTTTTGAAAATTGCACTGTTTATGATCAAGTGCCGTACAAAAATCCGAATGATGAAGTGGACACTGCTCGGTCCAGGACGATTGTGCCAACATGAGGCATACGGCAGATGAAAGGTGGCTTCTAGTAGCATTAGTGCTAAGAAAATCAAAGGGCCCTGAGTTGGCGTTTTTTGTTAAGATTTTTTTTGAAAATTGCACTGTTTGTGATCAAGTGCCGTACAAAAATCCGAATGATGAAGTGGACACTGCTCGGTCCAGGACGACTGTGCCAACATAAGGCATACGGCAGATGAAAGTTGGCTTCTAGTAGCATTAGTGCTAAGAAAATCAAAGGGCCCTGAGTTGGCGTTTTTTGTTAAGATTTTTTTGAAAATTGCACTGTTTGTGATCAAGTGCCGTACAAAAATCCGAATGATGAAGTGGACACTGCTCGGTCCACGACGATTGTGCCAACATAAGGCATACGGCAGATGAAAGTTGGCTTCTAGTAGCATTAGTGCTAAGAAAATCAAGAGGCCCTGAGTTGGCGTTTTTTGTTAAGATTTTTTTGAAAATTGCACTGTTTGTGATCAAATGCCGTACAAAAATCCGAATGATGAAGTAGACACTGCTCGGTCCAGGACGATTGTGCCAACATGAGGCATACTGCAGATGAAAGGCGGCTTCTAGTAGCATTAGTGCTAAGAAAATCAAAGGGCCCTGAGTTGGCGTTTTTTGTTAAGATTTTTTTGAAAATTGCACTGTTTGTGATCAAGTGCCGTACAAAAATCCGAATGATGAAGTGGACACTGCTCGGTCCAGGACGATTGTGCCAACATAAGGCATACGGCAGATGAAAGTTGGCTTCTAGTAGCATTAGTGCTAAGAAAATCAAGAGGCCCTGAGTTGGCGTTTTTTGTTAAGATTTTTTTGAAAATTGCACTGTTTGTGATCAAGTGCCGTACAAAAATCCGAATGATGAAGTAGACACTGCTCGGTCCAGGACGGTTGCGCCAACATGAGGCATACGGCAAATGAAAGGTGGCTTTTAGTAGCATTAGTGCTAAGAAAATCAAGAGGCCCTGAGTTGGCGTTTTTTGTTAAGATTTTTTTGAAAATTGCACTGTTTGTGATTAAGTGCCGTACAAAAATCCGAATGGTGAAGTAGACACTGCTCGGTCCAGGACGGTTGCGCCAACATGAGGCATACGGCAAATGAAAGGCGGCTTCTAGTAGCATTAGTGCTAAGAAAATCAAAGGGCCCTGAGTTGGCGTTTTTTGTTAAGATTTTTTTGAAAATTGCACTGTTTGTGATCAAGTGCCGTACAAAAATCCGAATGATGAAGTAGACACTGCTCGGTCCAGGACGGTTGCGCCAACATGAGGCATACGGCAAATGAAAGGTGGCTTTTAGTAGCATTAGTGTTAAGAAAATCAAGAGGGCCTGAGTTGGCGTTTTTTGTTAAGATTTTTTTGAAAATTGCACTGTTTGTGATTAAGTGCCGTACAAAAATCCGAATGATGAAGTGGACACTGCTCGGTCCAGGACGATTGTGCCAACATGAGGCATACGGCAGATGAAAGGTGGCTTCTAGTAGCATTAGTGCTAAGAAAATCAAAGGGCCCTGAGTTGGCGTTTTTGTTAAGATTTTTTGAAAAATGCACTGTTTTTGATCAAGTGCCATACAAAAATCCGAATGATGAAGTGGACACTGCTCGGTCCAGGACGGTTGTGCTAACATGACGCATAAGGCAAATGAAAGGTAGCTTCTAGTAGCATTAGTGCTAAGAAAATCAAAGGGCCCTGAGTTGGCGTTTTTTGTTAAGATTCAAGAGGCCCTGAGTTGGCGTTTTTTGTTAAGATTTTTTTGAAAATTGCACTGTTTGTGATTAAGTGCCGTACAAAAATCCGAATGATGAAGTGGACACTGCTCGGTCCAGGACGATTGTGCCAACATGAGGCATACGGCAGATGAAAGGTGGCTTCTAGTAGCATTAGTGCTAAGAAAATCAAAGGGCCCTGAGTTGGCGTTTTTTGTTAAGATTTTTTTTGAAAATTGCACTGTTTGTGATCAAGTGCCGTACAAAAATCCGAATGATGAAGTGGACACTGCTCGGTCCAGGACGACTGTGCCAACATGAGGCATACGGCAGATGAAAGGTGGCTTCTAGTAGCATTAGTGCTAAGAAAATCAAAGGGCCCTGAGTTGGCGTTTTTGTTAAGATTTTTTGAAAAATGCACTGTTTTTGATCAAGTGCCATACAAAAATCCGAATGATGAAGTGGACACTGCTCGGTCCAGGACGGTTGTGCTAACATGACGCATAAGGCAAATGAAAGGTAGCTTCTAGTAGCATTAGTGCTAAGAAAATCAAAGGGCCCTGAGTTGGCGTTTTTTGTTAAGATTCAAGAGGCCCTGAGTTGCCGTTTTTTGTTAAGATTTTTTTGAAAATTGCACTGTTTGTGATTAAGTGCCGTACAAAAATCCGAATGATGAAGTGGACACTGCTCGGTCCAGGACGATTGTGCCAACATGAGGCATACGGCAGATGAAAGGTGGCTTCTAGTAGCATTAGTGCTAAGAAAATCAAAGGGCCCTGAGTTGGCGTTTTTTGTTAAGATTTTTTTTGAAAATTGCACTGTTTGTGATCAAGTGCCGTACAAAAATCCGAATGATGAAGTGGACACTGCTCGGTCCAGGACGACTGTGCCAACATGAGGCATACGGCAGATGAAAGGTGGCTTCTAGTAGCATTAGTGCTAAGAAAATCAAAGGGCCCTGAGTTGGCGTTTTTGTTAAGATTTTTTGAAAAATGCACTGTTTTTGATCAAGTGCCATACAAAAATCCGAATGATGAAGTGGACACTGCTCGGTCCAGGACGGTTGTGCTAACATGACGCATAAGGCAAATGAAAGGTAGCTTCTAGTAGCATTAGTGCTAAGAAAATCAAAGGGCCCTGAGTTGGCGTTTTTTGTTAAGATTTTTTTGAAAATTGCACTGTTTATGATCAAGTGCCGTACAAAAATCCGAATGATGAAGTGGGCACTGCTCGGTCCAGGACGATTGTGCCAACATGAGGCATACGGCAAATGAAAGGCGGCTTCTAGTAGCATTAGTGCTAAGAAAATCAAAGGGCCCTGAGTTGGCGTTTTTTGTTAAGATTTTTTTGAAAATTGCACTGTTTGTGATCAAGTGCCGTACAAAAATCCGAATGATGAATTGGACACTGCTCGGTCCAGGACGGTTGCGCCAACATGAGGCATACGGCAAATGAAAGGTGGCTTTTAGTAGCATTAGTGCTAAGAAAATCAAGAGGCCCTGAGTTGGCGTTTTTTGTTAAGATTTTTTTGAAAATTGCACTGTTTGTGATCAAGTGCCGTACAAAAATCCGAATGATGAAGTAGACACTGCTCGGTCCAGGACGATTGTGCCAACATGAGGCATACTGCAGATGAAAGGCGGCTTCTAGTAGCATTAGTGCTAAGAAAATCAAAGGGCCCTGAGTTGGCGTTTTTTGTTAAGATTTTTTTGAAAATTGCACTGTTTGTGATCAAGTGCCGTACAAAAATCCGAATGATGAAGTGGACACTGCTCGGTCCAGGACGATTGTGCCAACATGAGGCATACTGCAGATGAAAGGCGGCTTCTAGTAGCATTAGTGCTAAGAAAATCAAAGGGCCCTGATTTGGCCTTTTTTGTTAAGATTTTTTTGAAAATTGCACTGTTTGTGATCAAGTGCCGTACAAAAATCCGAATGATGAAGTAGACACTGCTCGGTCCAGGACGGTTGCGCCAACATGAGGCATACGGCAAATGAAAGGTGGCTTTTAGTAGCATTAGTGCTAAGAAAATCAAGAGGCCCTGAGTTGGCGTTTTTTGTTAAGATTTTTTTGAAAATTGCACTGTTTGTGATCAAATGCCGTACAAAATCCAAATGATGAAGTGGACACTGCTCGGTGCAGGACGATTGTGCCAACATGAGGCATACGGCAGATAAAAGGTGGCTTCTAGTAGCATTAGTGCTAAGAAAATCAAAGGGCCCTGAGTTGACTTTTTTTGTTAAGATTTTTTTGAAAATTGCACTGTTTGTGATCAAGTGCCGTACAAAAATCCGAATGATGAAGTGGACACTGCTCGGTCCAGGATGATTGTGTCAACATGAGGCATACCGCAGATGAAAGGTGGCTTCTAGTAGCATTAGTGCTAAGAAAATCAAAGGGCCCTGAGTTGGCGTTTTTTGTTAAGATTTTTTTGAAAATTGCACTGTTTGTGATTAAGTGCCGTACAAAAATCCGAATGATGAAGTGGACACTGCTCGGTCCACGACGATTGTGCCAACATGAGGCATACGGCAAATGAAAGGCGGCTTCTAGTAGCATTAGTGCTAAGAAAATCAAAGGGCCCTGAGTTGGCGTTTTTTGTTAAGATTTTTTTGAAAATTGCACTGTTTGTGATCAAGTGCCGTACAAAATCCGAATGATGAAGTGGACACTGCTCGGTCCAGGACGATTGTGCCAACATGAGGCATACGGCAAATGAAAGGTGGCTTCTAGTAGCATTAGTGCTAAGAAAATCAAAGGGCCATGAGTTGGCTTTTTTTGTTAAGATTTTTTTGAAAATTGCACTGTTTGTGATCAAGTGCCGTACAAAAATCCGAATGATGAATTGGACACTGCTCGGTCCAGGACGATTGTGCCAACATGAGGCATACGGCAAATGAAAGGCGGCTTCTAGTAGCATTAGTGCTAAGAAAATCAAAGGGCCCTAAGTTGGCGTTTTTTGTTAAGATTTTTTTGAAAATTGCACTGTTTGTGATCAAGTGCCGTACAAAAATCCGAATGATGAAGTAGACACTGCTCCAGGACGATTGTGCCAACATGAGGCATACCGCAAATGAAAGGTGGCTTCTAGTAGCATTAGTGCTAAGAAAATCAAGGGGCACTGAGTTGGCGTTTTTTGTTAAGATTTTTTTGAAAATTGCACTGTTTGTGATCAAGTGCCGTACAAAAATCCGAATGATGAAGTAGACACTGCTCGGTCCAGGACGATTGTGCCAACATGAGGCATACCGCAAATGAAAGGTGGCTTCTAGTAGCATTAGTGCTAAGAAAATCAAAGGGCCCTGAGTTGGCGTTTTTTGTTAAGATTTTTTTGAAAATTGCACTGTTTATGATCAAGTGCCGTACAAAAATCCGAATGATGAAGTGGACACTGCTCGGTCCAGGACGATTGTGCCAACATGAGGCATACGGCAAATGAAAGGCGGCTTCTAGTAGCATTAGTGCTAAGAAAATCAAAGGGCCCTGAGTTGGCATTTTTTGTTAAGATTTTTTTGAAAATTGCACTGTTTGTGATCAAGTGCCGTACAAAAATCCGAATGATGAAGTGGACACTGCTCGGTCCAGGACGATTGTGTCAACATGAGGCATACCGCAAATGAAAGGTGGCTTCTAGTAGCATTAGTGCTAAGAAAATCAAAGGGCCCTGAGTTGGCGTTTTTTGTTAAGATTTTTTTGAAAATTGCACTGTTTGTGATCAAGTGCCATACAAAAATCCGAATGATGAAGTGGACACTGCTCGGTCCAGGACGGTTGTGCTAACATGAGGCATAAGGCAAATGAAAGGTAGCTTCTAGTAGCATTAGTGCTAAGAAAATCAAAGGGCCCTGAGTTGGCGTTTTTTGTTTAGATTTTTTTGAAAATTGCACTGTTTATGATCAAGTGCCGTACAAAAATCCGAATGATGAAGTGGGCACTGCTCGGTCCAGGACGATTGTGCCAACATGAGGCATACGGCAAATGAAAGGCGGCTTCTAGTAGCATTAGTGCTAAGAAAATCAAAGGGCCCTGAGTTGGCGTTTTTTGTTAAGATTTTTTTGAAAATTGCACTGTTTATGATCAAGTGCCGTACAAAAATCCGAATGATGAAGTGGACACTGCTCGGTCCAGGACGATTGTGCCAACATGAGGCATACGGCAAATGAAAGGTGGCTTTTAGTAGCATTAGTGCTAAGAAAATCAAAGGGCCCTGAGTTGGCGTTTTTTGTTAAGATTTTTTTGAAAATTGCACTGTTTATGATCAAGTGCCGTACAAAAATCCGAATGATGAAGTGGGCACTGCTCGGTCCAGGACGATTGTGCCAACATGAGGCATACGGCAAATGAAAGGTGGCTTTTAGTAGCATTAGTGTTAAGAAAATCAAGAGGCCCTGAGTTGGCGTTTTTTGTTAAGATTTTTTTGAAAATTGCACTGTTTGTGATTAAGTGCCGTACAAAAATCCGAATGATGAAGTGGACACTGCTCGGTCCAGGACGATTGTGCCAACATGAGGCATACGGCAGATGAAAGGTGGCTTCTAGTAGCATTAGTGCTAAGAAAATCAAAGGGCCCTGAGTTGGCGTTTTTTGTTAAGATTTTTTTGAAAATTGCACTGTTTGTGATTAAGTGCCGTACAAAAATCCGAATGATGAAGTGGACACTGCTCGGTCCACGACGATTGTGCCAACATGAGGCATACGGCAAATGAAAGGCGGCTTCTAGTAGCATTAGTGCTAAGAAAATCAAAGGGCCCTGAGTTGGCGTTTTTTGTTAAGATTTTTTTGAAAATTGCACTGTTTGTGATCAAGTGCCGTACAAAATCCGAATGATGAAGTGGACACTGATCGGTCCAGGACGATTGTGCCAACATGAGGCATACGGCAAATGAAAGGTGGCTTCTAGTAGCATTAGTGCTAAGAAAATCAAAGGGCCATGAGTTGGCTTTTTTTGTTAAGATTTTTTTGAAAATTGCACTGTTTGTGATCAAAGGCGGCTTCTAGTAGCATTAGTGCTAAGAAAATCAAAGGGCCCTAAGTTGGCGTTTTTTGTTAAGATTTTTTTGAAAATTGCACTGTTTGTGATCAAGTGCCGTACAAAAATCCGAATGATGAAGTAGACACTGCTCCAGGACGATTGTGCCAACATGAGGCATACCGCAAATGAAAGGTGGCTTCTAGTAGCATTAGTGCTAAGAAAATCAAGGGGCACTGAGTTGGCGTTTTTTGTTAAGATTTTTTTGAAAATTGCACTGTTTGTGATCAAGTGCCGTACAAAAATCCGAATGATGAAGTAGACACTGCTCGGTCCAGGACGATTGTGCCAACATGAGGCATACCGCAAATGAAAGGTGGCTTCTAGTAGCATTAGTGCTAAGAAAATCAAAGGGCCCTGAGTTGGCGTTTTTTGTTAAGATTTTTTTGAAAATTGCACTGTTTATGATCAAGTGCCGTACAAAAATCCGAATGATGAAGTGGACACTGCTCGGTCCAGGACGATTGTGCCAACATGAGGCATACGGCAAATGAAAGGCGGCTTCTAGTAGCATTAGTGCTAAGAAAATCAAAGGGCCCTGAGTTGGCATTTTTTGTTAAGATTTTTTTGAAAATTGCACTGTTTGTGATCAAGTGCCGTACAAAAATCCGAATGATGAAGTGGACACTGCTCGGTCCAGGACGATTGTGTCAACATGAGGCATACCGCAAATGAAAGGTGGCTTCTAGTAGCATTAGTGCTAAGAAAATCAAAGGGCCCTGAGTTGGCGTTTTTTGTTAAGATTTTTTTGAAAATTGCACTGTTTGTGATCAAGTGCCGTACAAAAATCCGAACGATGAAGTAGACACTGCTCGGTCCAGGACGGTTGTGCTAACATGAGGCATAAGGCAAATGAAAGGTAGCTTCTAGTAGCATTAGTGCTAAGAAAATCAAAGGGCCCTGAGTTGGCGTTTTTTGTTAAGATTTTTTTGAAAATTGCACTGTTTATGATCAAGTGCCGTACAAAAATCCGAATGATGAAGTGGGCACTGCTCGGTCCAGGACGATTGTGCCAACATGAGGCATACGGCAAATGAAAGGCGGCTTCTAGTAGCATTAGTGCTAAGAAAATCAAAGGGCCCTAAGTTGGCGTTTTTTGTTAAGATTTTTTTGAAAATTGCACTGTTTGTGATCAAGTGCCGTACAAAAATCCGAATGATGAAGTAGACACTGCTCCAGGACGATTGTGCCAACATGAGGCATACCGCAAATGAAAGGTGGCTTCTAGTAGCATTAGTGCTAAGAAAATCAAGGGGCACTGAGTTGGCGTTTTTTGTTAAGATTTTTTTGAAAATTGCACTGTTTGTGATCAAGTGCCGTACAAAAATCCGAATGATGAAGTAGACACTGCTCGGTCCAGGACGATTGTGCCAACATGAGGCATACCGCAAATGAAAGGTGGCTTCTAGTAGCATTAGTGCTAAGAAAATCAAAGGGCCCTGAGTTGGCGTTTTTTGTTAAGATTTTTTTGAAAATTGCACTGTTTGTGATCAAGTGCCGTTCAAAAATCCGAATGATGAAGTAGACACTGCTCGGTCCAGGACGGTTGCGCCAACATGAGGCATACGGCAAATGAAAGGTGGCTTTTAGTAGCATTAGTGCTAAGAAAATCAAGAGGCCCTGAGTTGGCGTTTTTTGTTAAGATTTTTATGAAAATTGCACTGTTTGTGATCAAGTGCCGTACAAAAATCCGAATGATGAAGTAGACACTGCTCGGTCCAGGACGATTGTGCCAACATGAGGCATACTGCAGATGAAAGGCGGCTTCTAGTAGCATTAGTGCTAAGAAAATCAAAGGGCCCTGAGTTGGCGTTTTTTGTTAAGATTTTTTTGAAAATTGCACTGTTTGTGATCAAGTGCCGTACAAAAATCCGAATGATGAAGTGGACACTGCTCGGTCCAGGACGATTGTGCCAACATAAGGCATACGGCAGATGAAAGTTGGCTTCTAGTAGCATTAGTGCTAAGAAAATCAAGAGGCCCTGAGTTGGCGTTTTTTGTTAAGATTTTTTTGAAAATTGCACTGTTTGTGATCAAGTGCCGTACAAAAATCCGAATGATGAAGTAGACACTGCTCGGTCCAGGACGGTTGCGCCAACATGAGGCATACGGCAAATGAAAGGTGGCTTTTAGTAGCATTAGTGCTAAGAAAATCAAGAGGCCCTGAGTTGGCGTTTTTTGTTAAGATTTTTTTGAAAATTGCACTGTTTGTGATTAAGTGCCGTACAAAAATCCGAATGATGAAGTAGACACTGCTCGGTCCATGACGGTTGCGCCAACATGAGGCATACGGCAAATGAAAGGTGGCTTCTAGTAGCATTAGTGCTAAGAAAATCAAAGGGCCCTGAGTTGGCGTTTTTTGTTAAGATTTTTTTGAAAATTGCACTGTTTGTGATCAAGTGCCGTACAAAAATCCGAATGATGAAGTAGACACTGCTCGTTCCAGGACGGTTGCGCCAACATGAGGCATACGGCAAATGAAAGGTGGCTTTTAGTAGCATTAGTGTTAAGAAAATCAAGAGGCCCTGAGTTGGCGTTTTTTGTTAAGATTTTTTTGAAAATTGCACTGTTTGTGATTAAGTGCCGTACAAAAATCCGAATGATGAAGTGGACACTGCTCGGTCCAGGACGATTGTGCCAACATGAGGCATACGGCAGATGAAAGGTGGCTTCTAGTAGCATTAGTGCTAAGAAAATCAAAGGGCCCTGAGTTGGCGTTTTTGTTAAGATTTTTTGAAAAATGCACTGTTTTTGATCAAGTGCCATACAAAAATCCGAATGATGAAGTGGACACTGCTCGGTCCAGGACGGTTGTGCTAACATGAGGCATAAGGCAAATGAAAGGTAGCTTCTAGTAGCATTAGTGCTAAGAAAATCAAAGGGCCCTGAGTTGGCGTTTTTTGTTAAGATTTTTTTGAAAATTGCACTGTTTATGATCAAGTGCCGTACAAAAATCCGAATGATGAAGTGGGCACTGCTCGGTCCAGGACGATTGTGCCAACATGAGGCATACGGCAAATGAAAGGCGGCTTCTAGTAGCATTAGTGCTAAGAAAATCAAAGGGCCCTGAGTTGGCGTTTTTTGTTAAGATTTTTTTGAAAATTGCACTGTTTGTGATCAAGTGCCGTACAAAAATCCGAATGATGAAGTAGACACTGCTCGGTCCAGGATGGTTGCTCCAACATGAGGCATACGGCAAATGAAAGGTGGCTTTTAGTAGCATTAGTGCTAAGAAAATCAAGAGGCCCTGAGTTGGCGTTTTTTGTTAAGATTTTTTTGAAAATTGCACTGTTTGTGATCAAGTGCCGTACAAAAATCCGAATGATGAAGTAGACACTGCTCGGTCCAGGACGATTGTGCCAACATGAGGCATACTGCAGATGAAAGGTGGCTTCTAGTAGCATTAGTGCTAAGAAAATCAAAGGGCCCTGAGTTGGCGTTTTTTGTTAAGATTTTTTTGAAAATTGCACTGTTTGTGATCAAGTGCCGTACAAAAATCCGAATGATGAAGTGGACACTGCTCGGTCCAGGACGATTGTGCCAACATGAGGCATACTGCAGATGAAAGGTGGCTTCTAGTAGCATTAGTGATAAGAAAATCAAAGGGCCCTGATTTGGCCTTTTTTGTTAAGATTTTTTTGAAAATTGCACTGTTTGTGATCAAGTGCCGTACAAAAATCCGAATGATGAAGTAGACACTGCTCGGTCCAGGACGGTTGCGCCAACATGAGGCATACGGCAAATGAAAGGCGGCTTTTAGTAGCATTAGTGCTAAGAAAATCAAGAGGCCCTGAGTTGGCGTTTTTTGTTAAGATTTTTTTGAAAATTGCACTGTTTGTGATCAAATGCCGTACAAAATCCAAATGATGAAGTGGACACTGCTCGGTGCAGGACGATTGTGCCAACATGAGGCATACGGCAGATAAAAGGTGGCTTCTAGTAGCATTAGTGCTAAGAAAATCAAAGGGCCATGAGTTGGCTTTTTTTGTTAAGATTTTTTTGAAAATTGCACTGTTTGTGATCAAGTGCCGTACAAAAATCCGAATGATGAATTGGACACTGCTCGGTCCAGGACGATTGTGCCAACATGAGGCATACCGCAAATGAAAGGTGGCTTCTAGTAGCATTAGTGCTAAGAAAATCAAAGGGCGCTGAGTTGGCTTTTTTTGTTAAGATTTTTTTGAAAATTGCACTGTTTGTGATCAAGTGCCGTACAAAAATCCGAATGATGAAGTAGACACTGCTCCAGGACGATTGTGCCAACATGAGGCATACCGCAAATGAAAGGTGGCTTCTAGTAGCATTAGTGCTAAGAAAATCAAAGGGCGCTGAGTTGGCGTTTTTTGTTAAGATTTTTTTGAAAATTGCACTGTTTATGATCAAGTGCCGTACAAAAATCCGAATGATGAAGTGGACACTGCTCGGTCCAGGACGATTGTGCCAACATGAGGCATACGGCAAATGAAAGGCGGCTTCTAGTAGCATTAGTGCTAAGAAAATCAAGGGGCCCTGAGTTGGCGTTGTTTGTTAAGATTTTTTTGAAAATTGCACTGTTTGTGATCAAGTGCCGTACAAAATCCGAATGATGAAGTGGACACTGCTCGGTCCAGGACGATTGTGCCAACATGAGGCATACGGCAAATGAAAGGTGGCTTCTAGTAGCATTAGTGCTAAGAAAATCAAAGGGCCATGAGTTGGCTTTTTTTGTTAAGATTTTTTTGAAAATTGCACTGTTTGTGATCAAGTGCCGTACAAAAATCCGAATGATGAATTGGACACTGCTCGGTCCAGGACGATTGTGCCAACATGAGGCATACGGCAAATGAAAGGTGGCTTCTAGTAGCATTAGTGCTAAGAAAACCAAAGGGCCATGAGTTGGCTTTTTTTGTTAAGATTTTTTTGAAAATTGCACTGTTTGTGATCAAGTGCCGTACAAAAATCCGAATGATGAATTGGACACTGCTCGGTCCAGGACGATTGTGCCAACATGAGGCATACGGCAAATGAAAGGCGGCTTCTAGTAGCATTAGTGCTAAAAAAATCAAAGGGCCCTGAGTTGGCGTTTTTTGTTAAGATTTTTTTGAAAATTGCACTGTTTGTGATCAAGTGCCGTACAAAAATCCGAATGATGAAGTAGACACTGCTCGGTCCAGGACGATTGTGCCAACATGAGGCATACCGCAAATGAAAGGTGGCTTCTAGTAGCATTAGTGCTAAGAAAATCAAAGGGCCATGAGTTGGCGTTTTTTGTTAAGATTTTTTTGAAAATTGCACTGTTTATGATCAAGTGCCGTACAAAAATCCGAATGATGAAGTGGACACTGCTCGGTCCAGGACGATTGTGCCAACATGAGGCATACGGCAAATGAAAGGTGGCTTCTAGTAGCATTAGTGCTAAGAAAATCAAAGGGCCATGAGTTGGCTTTTTTTGTTAAGATTTTTTTGAAAATTGCACTGTTTGTGATCAAGTGCCGTACAAAAATCCGAATGATGAAGTAGACACTGCTCCAGGACGATTGTGCCAACATGAGGCATACCGCAAATGAAAGGTGGCTTCTAGTAGCATTAGTGCTAAGAAAATCAAAGGGCCATGAGTTGGCGTTTTTTGTTAAGATTTTTTTGAAAATTGCACTGTTTATGATCAAGTGCCGTACAAAAATCCGAATGATGAAGTGGACACTGCTCGGTCCAGGACGATTGTGCCAACATGAGGCATACGGCAAATGAAAGGCGGCTTCTAGTAGCATTAGTGCTAAAAAAATCAAAGGGCCCTGAGTTGGCGTTTTTTGTTAAGATTTTTTTGAAAATTGCACTGTTTGTGATCAAGTGCCGTACAAAAATCCGAATGATGAAGTAGACACTGCTCCAGGACGATTGTGCCAACATGAGGCATACCGCAAATGAAAGGTGGCTTCTAGTAGCATTAGTGCTAAGAAAATCAAAGGGCGCTGAGTTGGCGTTTTTTGTTAAGATTTTTTTGAAAATTGCACTGTTTATGATCAAGTGCCGTACAAAAATCCGAATGATGAAGTGGACACTGCTCGGTCCAGGACGATTGTGCCAACATGAGGCATACGGCAAATGAAAGGCGGCTTCTAGTAGCATTAGTGCTAAGAAAATCAAGGGGCCCTGAGTTGGCGTTTTTTGTTAAGATTTTTTTGAAAATTGCACTGTTTGTGATCAAGTGCCGTACAAAAATCCGAATGATGAAGTAGACACTGCTCGGTCCAGGACGATTGTGCCAACATGAGGCATACCGCAAATGAAAGGTGGCTTCTAGTAGCATTAGTGCTAAGAAAATCAAAGGGCCATGAGTTGGCTTTTTTTTTTAAGATTTTTTTGAAAATTGCACTGTTTGTGATCAAGTGCCGTACAAAAATCCGAATGATGAAGTAGACACTGCTCGGTCCAGGACGATTGTGCCAACATGAGGCATACCGCAAATGAAAGGTGGCTTCTAGTAGCATTAGTGCTAAGAAAATCAAAGGGCCATGAGTTGGCTTTTTTTGTTAAGATTTTTTTGAAAATTGCACTG
This sequence comes from Thecophora atra, assembly GCA_937620795.1. NCBI lineage: Eukaryota > Metazoa > Arthropoda > Insecta > Diptera > Conopidae > Thecophora > Thecophora atra. The sequence continues at coordinate 33,629,606 of OW569398.1, forward strand.
TTTGTGATCAAGTGCCGTACAAAAATCCGAATGATGAATTGGACACTGCTCGGTCCAGGACGATTGTGCCAACATGAGGCATACGGCAAATGAAAGGCGGCTTCTAGTAGCATTAGTGCTAAGAAAATCAAAGGGCCCTAAGTTGGCGTTTGTTGTTAATATTTTTTTGAAAATTGCACTGTTTGTGATCAAGTGCCGTACAAAAATCCGAATGATGAAGTAGACACTGCTCCAGGACGATTGTGCCAACATGAGGCATACGGCAAATGAAAGGCGGCTTCTAGTAGCATTAGTGCTAAGAAAATCAAAGGGCCATGAGTTGGCTTTTTTTGTTAAGATTTTTTTGAAAATTGCACTGTTTGTGATCAAGTGCCGTACAAAAATCCGAATGATGAATTGGACACTGCTCGGTCCAGGACGATTGTGCCAACATGAGGCATACGGCAAATGAAAGGCGGCTTCTAGTAGCATTAGTGCTAAAAAAATCAAAGGGCCCTAAGTTGGCGTTTTTTGTTAAGATTTTTTTGAAAATTGCACTGTTTGTGATCAAGTGCCGTACAAAAATCCGAATGATGAAGTAGACACTGCTCCAGGACGATTGTGCCAACATGAGGCATACCGCAAATGAAAGGTGGCTTCTAGTAGCATTAGTGCTAAGAAAATCAAAGGGCGCTGAGTTGGCTTTTTTTGTTAAGATTTTTTTGAAAATTGCACTGTTTGTGATCAAGTGCCGTACAAAAATCCGAATGATGAATTGGACACTGCTCGGTCCAGGACGATTGTGCCAACATGAGGCATACGGCAAATGAAAGGCGGCTTCTAGTAGCATTAGTGCTAAAAAAATCAAAGGGCCCTGAGTTGGCGTTTTTTGTTAAGATTTTTTTGAAAATTGCACTGTTTATGATCAAGTGCCGTACAAAAATCCGAATGATGAAGTGGACACTGCTCGGTCCAGGACGATTGTGCCAACATGAGGCATACGGCAAATGAAAGGCGGCTTCTAGTAGCATTAGTGCTAAGAAAATCAAAGGGCCCTGAGTTGGCATTTTTTGTTAAGATTTTTTTGAAAATTACACTGTTTGTGATCAAGTGCCGTACAAAAATCCGAATGATGAATTGGACACTGCTCGGTCCAGGACGATTGTGCCAACATGAGGCATACGGCAAATGAAAGGCGGCTTCTAGTAGCATTAGTGCTAAAAAAATCAAAGGGCCCTGAGTTGGCGTTTTTTGTTAAGATTTTTTTGAAAATTGCACTGTTTGTGATCAAGTGCCGTACAAAAATCCGAATGATGAAGTAGACACTGCTCGGTCCAGGACGATTGTGCCAACATGAGGCATACGGCAAATGAAAGGCGGCTTCTAGTAGCATTAGTGCTAAGAAAATCAAAGGGGCCTGAGTTGGCATTTTTTGTTAAGATTTTTTTGAAAATTACACTGTTTGTGATCAAGTGCCGTACAAAAATCCGAATGATGAATTGGACACTGCTCGGTCCAGGACGATTGTGCCAATATGAGGCATACGGCAAATGAAAGGCGGCTTCTAGTAGCATTAGTGCTAAGAAAATCAAAGGGCCCTGAGTTGGCGTTTTTTGTTAAGATTTTTTTGAAAATTGCACTGTTTATGATCAAGTGCCGTACAAAAATCCGAATGATGAAGTAGACACTGCTCGGTCCAGGACGGTTGCGCCAACATGAGGCATACGGCAAATGAAAGGTGGCTTTTAGTAGCATTAGTGCTAAAAAAATCAAGAGGCCCTGAGTTGGCGTTTTTTGTTAAGATTTTTTTGAAAATTGCACTGTTTGTGATCAAATGCCGTACAAAATCCGAATGATGAATTGGACACTGCTCGGTCCAGGACGATTGTGCCAACATGAGGCATACGGCAAATGAAAGGCGGCTTCTAGTAGCATTAGTGCTAAGAAAATCAAAGGGCCCTGAGTTGGCGTTTTTTGTTAAGATTTTTTTGAAAATTGCACTGTTTGTGATCAAGTGCCGTACAAAAATCCGAATGATGAATTGGACACTGCTCGGTCCAGGACGATTGTGCCAACATGAGGCATACGGCAAATGAAAGGCGGCTTCTAGTAGCATTAGTGCTAAGAAAATCAAAGGGCCCTGAGTTGGCGTTTTTTGTTAAGATTTTTTTGAAAATTGCACTGTTTGTGATCAAGTGCCGTACAAAAATCCGAATGATGAAGTAGACACTGCTCGGTCCAGGACGATTGTGCCAACATGAGGCATACGGCAAATGAAAGGCGGCTTCTAGTAGCATTAGTGCTAAGAAAATCAAAGGGCCATGAGTTGGCGTTTGTTGTTAATATTTTTTTGAAAATTGCACTGTTTGTGATCAAGTGCCGTACAAAAATCCGAATGATGAATTGGACACTGCTCGGTCCAGGACGATTCTGCCAACATGAGGCATACGGCAAATGAAAGGCGGCTTCTAGTAGCATTAGTGCTAAGAAAATCAAAGGGCCCTGAGTTGGCGTTTTTTGTTAAGATTTTTTTGAAAATTGCACTGTTTGTGATCAAGTGCCGTACAAAAATCCGAATGATGAAGTAGACACTGCTCGGTCCAGAACAGTTGCGCCAACATGAGGCATACGGCAAAAGAAAGGTGGCTTCTAGTAGCATTAGTGCTAAGAAAATCAAGGGGCCGTGAGTTGGCGTTTTTTGTTAAGATTTTTTTGAAAATTGCACTGTTTGTGATCAAGTGCCGTACAAAAATCCGAATGATGAAGTAGACACTGCTCGGTCCAGGACGATTGTGCCAACATGAGGCATACCGCAAATGAAAGGTGGCTTCTAGTAGCATTAGTGCTAAGAAAATCAAAGGGCCATGAGTTGGCTTTTTTTTTTAAGATTTTTTTGAAAATTGCACTGTTTGTGATCAAGTGCCGTACAAAAATCCGAATGATGAAGTAGACACTGCTCGGTCCAGGACGATTGTGCCAACATGAGGCATACCGCAAATGAAAGGTGGCTTCTAGTAGCATTAGTGCTAAGAAAATCAAAGGGCCATGAGTTGGCTTTTTTTGTTAAGATTTTTTTGAAAATTGCACTGTTTGTGATCAAGTGCCGTACAAAAATCCGAATGATGAATTGGACACTGCTCGGTCCAGGACGATTGTGCCAACATGAGGCATACGGCAAATGAAAGGCGGCTTCTAGTAGCATTAGTGCTAAGAAAATCAAAGGGCCCTAAGTTGGCGTTTGTTGTTAATATTTTTTTGAAAATTGCACTGTTTGTGATCAAGTGCCGTACAAAAATCCGAATGATGAAGTAGACACTGCTCCAGGACGATTGTGCCAACATGAGGCATACGGCAAATGAAAGGCGGCTTCTAGTAGCATTAGTGCTAAGAAAATCAAAGGGCCATGAGTTGGCTTTTTTTGTTAAGATTTTTTTGAAAATTGCACTGTTTGTGATCAAGTGCCGTACAAAAATCCGAATGATGAATTGGACACTGCTCGGTCCAGGACGATTGTGCCAACATGAGGCATACGGCAAATGAAAGGCGGCTTCTAGTAGCATTAGTGCTAAAAAAATCAAAGGGCCCTAAGTTGGCGTTTTTTGTTAAGATTTTTTTGAAAATTGCACTGTTTGTGATCAAGTGCCGTACAAAAATCCGAATGATGAAGTAGACACTGCTCCAGGACGATTGTGCCAACATGAGGCATACCGCAAATGAAAGGTGGCTTCTAGTAGCATTAGTGCTAAGAAAATCAAAGGGCGCTGAGTTGGCTTTTTTTGTTAAGATTTTTTTGAAAATTGCACTGTTTGTGATCAAGTGCCGTACAAAAATCCGAATGATGAATTGGACACTGCTCGGTCCAGGACGATTGTGCCAACATGAGGCATACGGCAAATGAAAGGCGGCTTCTAGTAGCATTAGTGCTAAAAAAATCAAAGGGCCCTGAGTTGGCGTTTTTTGTTAAGATTTTTTTGAAAATTGCACTGTTTATGATCAAGTGCCGTACAAAAATCCGAATGATGAAGTGGACACTGCTCGGTCCAGGACGATTGTGCCAACATGAGGCATACGGCAAATGAAAGGCGGCTTCTAGTAGCATTAGTGCTAAGAAAATCAAAGGGCCCTGAGTTGGCATTTTTTGTTAAGATTTTTTTGAAAATTACACTGTTTGTGATCAAGTGCCGTACAAAAATCCGAATGATGAATTGGACACTGCTCGGTCCAGGACGATTGTGCCAACATGAGGCATACGGCAAATGAAAGGCGGCTTCTAGTAGCATTAGTGCTAAAAAAATCAAAGGGCCCTGAGTTGGCGTTTTTTGTTAAGATTTTTTTGAAAATTGCACTGTTTGTGATCAAGTGCCGTACAAAAATCCGAATGATGAAGTAGACACTGCTCGGTCCAGGACGATTGTGCCAACATGAGGCATACGGCAAATGAAAGGCGGCTTCTAGTAGCATTAGTGCTAAGAAAATCAAAGGGGCCTGAGTTGGCATTTTTTGTTAAGATTTTTTTGAAAATTACACTGTTTGTGATCAAGTGCCGTACAAAAATCCGAATGATGAATTGGACACTGCTCGGTCCAGGACGATTGTGCCAATATGAGGCATACGGCAAATGAAAGGCGGCTTCTAGTAGCATTAGTGCTAAGAAAATCAAAGGGCCCTGAGTTGGCGTTTTTTGTTAAGATTTTTTTGAAAATTGCACTGTTTATGATCAAGTGCCGTACAAAAATCCGAATGATGAAGTAGACACTGCTCGGTCCAGGACGGTTGCGCCAACATGAGGCATACGGCAAATGAAAGGTGGCTTTTAGTAGCATTAGTGCTAAAAAAATCAAGAGGCCCTGAGTTGGCGTTTTTTGTTAAGATTTTTTTGAAAATTGCACTGTTTGTGATCAAGTGCCGTACAAAAATCCGAATGATGAATTGGACACTGCTCGGTCCAGGACGATTGTGCCAACATGAGGCATACGGCAAATGAAAGGCGGCTTCTAGTAGCATTAGTGCTAAGAAAATCAAAGGGCCCTGAGTTGGCGTTTTTTGTTAAGATTTTTTTGAAAATTGCACTGTTTGTGATCAAGTGCCGTACAAAAATCCGAATGATGAAGTAGACACTGCTCGGTCCAGGACGATTGTGCCAACATGAGGCATACGGCAAATGAAAGGCGGCTTCTAGTAGCATTAGTGCTAAGAAAATCAAAGGGCCATGAGTTGGCGTTTGTTGTTAATATTTTTTTGAAAATTGCACTGTTTGTGATCAAGTGCCGTACAAAAATCCGAATGATGAATTGGACACTGCTCGGTCCAGGACGATTCTGCCAACATGAGGCATACGGCAAATGAAAGGCGGCTTCTAGTAGCATTAGTGCTAAGAAAATCAAAGGGCCCTGAGTTGGCGTTTTTTGTTAAGATTTTTTTGAAAATTGCACTGTTTGTGATCAAGTGCCGTACAAAAATCCGAATGATGAAGTAGACACTGCTCGGTCCAGGACAGTTGCGCCAACATGAGGCATACGGCAAAAGAAAGGTGGCTTCTAGTAGCATTAGTGCTAAGAAAATCAAGGGGCCGTGAGTTGGCGTTTTTTGTTAAGATTTTTTTGAAAATTGCACTGTTTGTGATCAAGTGCCGTACAAAAATCCGAATGATGAAGTGGACACTGCTCGGTCCAGGACGATTGTGCCAACATGAGGCATACTGCAGATGAAAGGCGGCTTCTAGTAGCATTAGTGCTAAGAAAATCAAAGGGCCCTGAGTTGGCGTTTTTTGTTAAGACTTTTTTGAAAATTGCACTGTTTATGATCAAGTGCCGTACAAAAATCCGAATGATGAAGTGGACACTGCTCGGTCCAGGACGATTGTGCCAACATGAGGCATACGGCAAATGAAAGGTGGCTTCTAGTAGCATTAGTGCTAAGAAAATCAAAGGGCCATGAGTTGGCCTTTTCTGTTAAGATTTTTTTGGAAATTGCACTGTTTGTGATCAAGTGCCGTACAAAAATCCGAATGATGAAGTAGACACTGCTCGGTCCAGGACGGTTGCGCCAACATGAGGCGTACGGCAAATGAAAGGTGGCTTCTAGTAGCATTAGTGCTAAGAAAATCAAAGGGCCCTGAGTTGGCCTTTTCTGTTAAGATTTTTTTGGAAATTGCACTGTTTGTGATCAAGTGCCGTACAAAAATCCGAATGATGAAGTAGACACTGCTCGGTCCAGGACGGTTGCGCCAACATGAGGCGTACGGCAAATGAAAGGTGGCTTCTAGTAGCATTAGTGCTAAGAAAATCAAGAGGCCCTGAGTTGGCGTTTTTTGTTAAGATTTTTTTGAAAATTGCACTGTTTGTGATCAAATGCCGTACAAAATCCGAATGATGAAGTGGACACTGCTCGGTCCAGGACGATTGTGCCAACATGAGGCATACGGCAAATGAAAGGTGGCTTCTAGTAGCATTAGTGCTAAGAAAATCAAAGGGCCCTGAGTTGGCGTTTTTTGTTAAGACTTTTTTGAAAATTGCACTGTTTATGATCAAGTGCCGTACAAAAATCCGAATGATGAAGTGGACACTGCTCGGTCCAGGACGATTGTGCCAACATGACGCATACGGCAAATGAAAGGCAGCTTCTAGTAGCATTAGTGCTAAGAAAATCAAAGGGCCCTGAGTTGGCATTTTTTGTTAAGATTTTTTTGAAAATTGCACTGTTTGTGATCAAGTAACGTACAAAAATCCGAATGATGAATTGGACACTGCTCGGTCCAGGACGATTGTGCCAACATGAGGCATACGGCAAATAAAAGGCGGCTTCTAGTAGCATTAGTGCTAAGAAAATCAAAGGGCCCTGAGTTGGCCTTTTCTGTTAAGATTTTTTTGGAAATTGCACTGTTTGTGATCAAGTGCCGTACAAAAATCCGAATGATGAAGTAGACACTGCTCGGTCCAGGACGGTTGCGCCAACATGAGGCGTACGGCAAATGAAAGGTGGCTTCTAGTAGCATTAGTGCTAAGAAAATCAAGAGGCCCTGAGTTGGCGTTTTTTGTTAAGATTTTTTTGAAAATTGCACTGTTTGTGATCAAATGCCGTACAAAATCCGAATGATGAAGTGGACACTGCTCGGTCCAGGACGATTGTGCCAACATGAGGCATACGGCAAATGAAAGGTGGCTTCTAGTAGCATTAGTGCTAAGAAAATCAAAGGGCCATGAGTTGGCGTTTTTTGTTAAGATTTTTTTGAAAATTGCACTGTATGTGATCAAGTGCCGTACAAAAATCCGAATGATGAATTGGACACTGCTCGGTCCAGGACGATTGTGCCAACATGAGGCATACGGCAAATGAAAGGCGGCTTCTAGTAGCATTAGTGCTAAGAAAATCAAAGGGCCCTGAGTTGGCGTTTTTTGTTAAGATTTTTTTGAAAATTGCACTGTTTATGATCAAGTGCCGTACAAAAATCCGAATGATGAAGTGGACACTGCTCGGTCCAGGACGATTGTGCCAACATGACGCATACGGCAAATGAAAGGCGGCTTCTAGTAGCATTAGTGCTAAGAAAATCAAAGGGCCCTGAGTTGGCATTTTTTGTTAAGATTTTTTTGAAAATTGCACTGTTTGTGATCAAGTAACGTACAAAAATCCGAATGATGAATTGGACACTGCTCGGTCCAGGACTATTGTGCCAACATGAGGCATACGGCAAATGAAAGGCGGCTTCTAGTAGCATTAGTGCTAAGAAAATCAAAGGGCCCTGAGTTGGCCTTTTTTGTTAAGATTTTTTTGGAAATTGCACTGTTTGTGATCAAGTGCCGTACAAAAATCCGAATGATGAAGTAGACACTGCTCGGTCCAAGACGGTTGCGCCAACATGAGGCGTACGGCAAATGAAAGGTGGCTTCTAGTAGCATTAGTGCTAAGAAAATCAAAGGGCCATGAGTTGGCGTTTTTTATTAAGATTTTTTTGAAAATTGCACTGTTTGTGATCAAGTGCCGTACAAAAATCCGAATGATGAATTGGACACTGCTCGGTCCAGGACGATTGTGCCAACATGAGGCATACGGCAAATGAAAGGCGGCTTCTAGTAGCATTAGTGCTAAGAAAATCAAAGGGCCCTGAGTTGGCGTTTTTTGTTAAGATTTTTTTGAAAATTGCACTGTTTGTGATCAAGTGCCGTACAAAAATCCGAATGATGAAGTAGACACTGCTCGGTCCAGGACGGTTGCGCCAACATGAGGCATACGGCAAATGAAAGGTGGCTTCTAGTAGCATTAGTGCTAAGAAAATCAAAGGGCCATGAGTTGGCGTTTGTTGTTAAGATTTTTTTGAAAATTGCACTGTTTGTGATCAAGTGCCGTACAAAAATCGGAATGATGAATTGGACACTGCTCGGTCCAGGACGATTGTGCCAACATGAGGCATACTGCAGATGAAAGGCGGCTTCTAGTAGCATTAGTGCTAAGAAAATCAAAGGGCCCTGAGTTGGCGTTTTTGTTAAGATTTTTTGAAAACTGCACTGTTTTTGATCAAGTGCCGTACAAAAATCCGAATGATGAAGTGGACACTGCTCGGTCCAGGACGGTTGTGCCAACATGAGGCATAGGGCAAATGAAAGGCGGCTTCTAGTAGCATTAGTGCTCAGAAAATCAAGGGGCCCTGAGTTGGCGTTTTTTGTTAAGATTTTTTTTGAAAATTGCACTGTTTGTGATCAAGTACCGTACAAAAATCCGAATGATGAAGTGCACACTGCTCGGTGCAGGACGATTGTGCCAACATGAGGCATACGGCAGATGAAAGGTGGCTTCTAGTAGCATTAGTGCTAAGAAAATCAAAGGGCCCTGAGTTGGCGTTTTTTGTTAAGATTTTTTTGAAAATTGCACTGTTTGTGATCAAGTGCCGTACAAAAATCCGAATGATGAAGTAGACACTGCTCGGTCCAGGACGGTTGCGCCAACATGAGGCATACGGCAAATGAAAGGTGGCTTCTAGTAGCATTAGTGCTAAGAAAATCAAGAGGCCCTGAGTTGGCGTTTTTTGTTAAGATTTTTTTGAAAATTGCACTGTTTGTGATCAAATGCCGTACAAAATCCGAATGATGAAGTGGACACTGCTCGGTCCAGGACGATTGTGCCAACATGAGGCATACGGCAAATGAAAGGCGGCTTCTAGTAGCATTAGTGCTAAGAAAATCAAAGGGCCCTGAGTTGGCGTTTTTTGTTAAGATTTTTTTGAAAATTGCACTGTTTGTGATCAAGTGCCGTACAAAATCCGAATGATGAAGTGGACACTGCTCGGTCCAGGACGATTGTGCCAACATGAGGCATACGGCAAATGAAAGGTGGCTTCTAGTAGCATTAGTGCTAAGAAAATCAAAGGGCCCTGAGTTGGCGTTTTTTGTTAAGATTTTTTTGAAAATTGCACTGTTTGTGATCAAGTGCCGTACAAAAATCCGAATGATGAAGTGGACACTGCTCGGTCCAGGACGATTGTGCCAACATGAGGCATACGGCAAATGAAAGGCGGCTTCTAGTAGCATTAGTGCTAAGAAAATCAAAGGGCCCTGAGTTGGCGTTTTTTGTTAAGATTTTTTTGAAAATTGCACTGTTTGTGATCAAGTGCCGTACAAAATCCGAATGATGAAGTGGACACTGCTCGGTCCAGGACGATTGTGCCAACATGAGGCATACGGCAAATGAAAGGTGGCTTCTAGTAGCATTAGTGCTAAGAAAATCAAAGGGCCCTGAGTTGGCGTTTTTTGTCAAGATTTTTTGAAAATTGCACAGTTTGTGATCAAGTGCCGTACAAAAATCCGAATGATGAAGTGGACACTGCTCCGTCCAGGACGATTCTGCCAACATGAGGCATACGGCAAATGAAAGGCGGCTTCTAGTAGCATTAGTGCTAAGAAAATCAAAGGGCCCTGAGTTGGCGTTTTTTGTTAAGATTTTTTTGAAAATTGCACTGTTTGTGATCAAGTGCCGTACAAAAATCCGAATGATGAAGTAGACACTGCTCGGTCCAGGACAGTTGCGCCAACATGAGGCATACGGCAAAAGAAAGGTGGCTTCTAGTAGCATTAGTGCTAAGAAAATCAAGGGGCCGTGAGTTGGCGTTTTTTGTTAAGATTTTTTTGAAAATTGCACTGTTTGTGATCAAGTGCCGTACAAAAATCCGAATGATGAAGTAGACACTGCTCGGTCCAGGACGGTTGCGCCAACATGAGGCATACGGCAAATGAAAGGTGGCTTCTAGTAGCATTAGTGCTAAGAAAATCAAGAGGCCCTGAGTTGGCGTTTTTTGTTAAGATTTTTTTGAAAATTGCACTGTTTATGATCAAGTGCCGTACAAAAATCCGAATGATGAAGTGGACACTGCTCGGTCCAGGACGATTGTGCCAACATGAGGCATACGGCAAATGAAAGGCGGCTTCTAGTAGCATTAGTGCTAAGAAAATCAAGGGGCCCTGAGTTGGCGTTTTTTGTTAAGATTTTTTTGAAAATTGCACTGTTTGTGATCAAGTGCCGTACAAAAATCCGAATGATGAAGTGGACACTGCTCGGTCCAGGACGATTGTGCCAACATGAGGCATACGGCAAATGAAAGGCGGCTTCTAGTAGCATTAGTGCTAAAAAAATCAAAGGGCCCTAAGTTGGCGTTTTTTGTTAAGATTTTTTTGAAAATTGCACTGTTTGTGATCAAGTGCCGTACAAAAATCCGAATGATGAAGTAGACACTGCTCCAGGACGATTGTGCCAACATGAGGCATACCGCAAATGAAAGGTGGCTTCTAGTAGCATTAGTGCTAAGAAAATCAAAGGGCGCTGAGTTGGCTTTTTTTGTTAAGATTTTTTTGAAAATTGCACTGTTTGTGATCAAGTGCCGTACAAAATCCGAATGATGAAGTGGACACTGCTCGGTCCAGGACGATTGTGCCAACATGAGGCATACGGCAAATGCAAGGTGGCTTCTAGTAGCATTAGTGCTAAGAAAATCAAAGGGCCATGAGTTGGCGTTTTTTGTTAAGATTTTTTTGAAAATTGCACTGTTTGTGATCAAATGCCGTACAAAATCCGAATGATGAAGTGGACACTGCTCGGTCCAGGACGATTGTGCCAACATGAGGCATACGGCAAATGAAAGGCGGCTTCTAGTAGCATTAGTGCTAAGAAAATCAAAGGGCCCTGAGTTGGCGTTTTTTGTTAAGATTTTTTTGAAAATTGCACTGTTTGTGATCAAGTGCCGTACAAAATCCGAATGATGAAGTGGACACTGCTCGGTCCAGGACGATTGTGCCAACATGAGGCATACGGCAAATGAAAGGTGGCTTCTAGTAGCATTAGTGCTAAGAAAATCAAAGGGCCCTGAGTTGGCGTTTTTTGTTAAGATTTTTTTGAAAATTGCACTGTTTGTGATCAAGTGCCGTACAAAAATCCGAATGATGAAGTGGACACTGCTCGGTCCAGGACGATTGTGCCAACATGAGGCATACGGCAAATGAAAGGCGGCTTCTAGTAGCATTAGTGCTAAGAAAATCAAAGGGCCCTGAGTTGGCGTTTTTTGTTAAGATTTTTTTGAAAATTGCACTGTTTGTGATCAAGTGCCGTACAAAATCCGAATGATGAAGTGGACACTGCTCGGTCCAGGACGATTGTGCCAACATGAGGCATACGGCAAATGAAAGGTGGCTTCTAGTAGCATTAGTGCTAAGAAAATCAAAGGGCCCTGAGTTGGCGTTTTTTGTCAAGATTTTTTGAAAATTGCACAGTTTGTGATCAAGTGCCGTACAAAAATCCGAATGATGAAGTGGACACTGCTCCGTCCAGGACGGTTGTGCCAACATGAGGCATACGGCAAATGAAAGGCGGCTTCTAGTAGCATTAGTGCTAAGAAAATCAAAGGGCCCTGAGTTGGCATTTTTTGTTAAGATTTTTTTGAAAATTACACTGTTTGTGATCAAGTGCCGTACAAAAATCCGAATGATGAATTGGACACTGCTCGGTCCAGGACGATTATGCCAACATGAGGCATACGGCAAATGAAAGGCGGCTTCTAGTAGCATTAGTGCTAAAAAAATCAAAGGGCCCTGAGTTGGCGTTTTTTGTTAAGATTTTTTTGAAAATTGCACTGTTTGTGATCAAGTGCCGTACAAAAATCCGAATGATGAAGTAGACACTGCTCGGTCCAGGACGATTGTGCCAACATGAGGCATACGGCAAATGAAAGGCGGCTTCTAGTAGCATTAGTGCTAAGAAAATCAAAGGGCCCTGAGTTGGCATTTTTTGTTAAGATTTTTTTGAAAATTACACTGTTTGTGATCAAGTGCCGTACAAAAATCCGAATGATGAATTGGACACTGCTCGGTCCAGGACGATTGTGCCAACATGAGGCATACGGCAAATGAAAGGCGGCTTCTAGTAGCATTAGTGCTAAGAAAATCAAAGGGCCCTGAGTTGGCGTTTTTTGTTAAGATTTTTTTGAAAATTGCACTGTTTATGATCAAGTGCCGTACAAAAATCCGAATGATGAAGTAGACACTGCTCGGTCCAGGACGGTTGCGCCAACATGAGGCATACGGCAAATGAAAGGCGGCTTCTAGTAGCATTAGTGCTAAGAAAATCAAGAGGCCCTGAGTTGGCGTTTTTTGTTAAGATTTTTTTGAAAATTGCACTGTTTGTGATCAAATGCCGTACAAAATCCGAATGATGAATTGGACACTGCTCGGTCCAGGACGATTGTGCCAACATGAGGCATACTGCAGATGAAAGGCGGCTTCTAGTAGCATTAGTGCTAAGAAAATCAAAGGGCCCAGAGTTGGCGTTTTTTGTTAAGATTTTTTTGAAAATTGCACTGTTTGTGATCAAGTGCCGTACAAAAATCCGAATGATGAAGTAGACACTGCTCGGTCCAGGACGATTGTGCCAACATGAGGCATACGGCAAATGAAAGGCGGCTTCTAGTAGCATTAGTGCTAAGAAAATCAAAGGGCCCTGAGTTGGCGTTTGTTGTTAATATTTTTTTGAAAATTGCACTGTTTGTGATCAAGTGCCGTACAAAAATCCGAATGATGAATTGGACACTGCTCGGTCCAGGACGATTCTGCCAACATGAGGCATACGGCAAATGAAAGGCGGCTTCTAGTAGCATTAGTGCTAAGAAAATCAAAGGGCCCTGAGTTGGCGTTTTTTGTTAAGATTTTTTTGAAAATTGCACTGTTTGTGATCAAGTGCCGTACAAAAATCCGAATGATGAAGTAGACACTGCTCGGTCCAGGACGATTGTGCCAACATGAGGCATACGGCAAATGAAAGGCGGCTTCTAGTAGCATTAGTGCTAAGAAAATCAAAGGGCCCTGAGTTGGCGTTTGTTGTTAATATTTTTTTGAAAATTGCACTGTTTGTGATCAAGTGCCGTACAAAAATCCGAATGATGAATTGGACACTGCTCGGTCCAGGACGATTCTGCCAACATGAGGCATACGGCAAATGAAAGGCGGCTTCTAGTAGCATTAGTGCTAAGAAAATCAAAGGGCCCTGAGTTGGCGTTTTTTGTTAAGATTTTTTTGAAAATTGCACTGTTTGTGATCAAGTGCCGTACAAAAATCCGAATGATGAAGTAGACACTGCTCGGTCCAGGACAGTTGCGCCAACATGAGGCATACGGCAAAAGAAAGGTGGCTTCTAGTAGCATTAGTGCTAAGAAAATCAAGGGGCCGTGAGTTGGCGTTTTTTGTTAAGATTTTTTTGAAAATTGCACTGTTTGTGATCAAGTGCCGTACAAAAATCCGAATGATGAAGTGGACACTGCTCGGTCCAGGACGATTGTGCCAACATGAGGCATACTGCAGATGAAAGGCGGCTTCTAGTAGCATTAGTGCTAAGAAAATCAAAGGGCCCTGAGTTGGCGTTTTTTGTTAAGATTTTTTTGAAAATTGCACTGTTTATGATCAAGTGCCGTACAAAAATCCGAATGATGAAGTGGACACTGCTCGGTCCAGGACGATTGCGCCAACATGAGGCATACGGCAAATGAAAGGCGGCTTCTAGTAGCATTAGTGCTAAGAAAATCAAGAGGCCCTGAGTTGGCGTTTTTTGTTAAGATTTTTTTGAAAATTGCACTGTTTGTGATCAAGTGCCGTACAAAAATCCGAATGATGAATTGGACACTGCTCGGTCCAGGACGATTGTGCCAACATGAGGCATACGGCAAATGAAAGGCGGCTTCTAGTAGCATTAGTGCTAAGAAAATCAAAGGGCCCTGAGTTGGCGTTTTTTGTTAAGATTTTTTTGAAAATTGCACTGTTTGTGATCAAGTGCCGTACAAAAATCCGAATGATGAAGTAGACACTGCTCGGTCCAGGACGATTGTGCCAACATGAGGCATACGGCAAATGAAAGGAGGCTTCTAGTAGCATTAGTGCTAAGAAAATCAAAGGGCCCTGAGTTGGCGTTTGTTGTTAATATTTTTTTGAAAATTGCACTGTTTGTGATCAAGTGCCGTACAAAAATCCGAATGATGAAGTAGACACTGCTCGGTCCAGGACGATTGTGCCAACATGAGGCATACGGCAAATGAAAGGCGGCTTCTAGTAGCATTAGTGCTAAGAAAATCAAAGGGCCCTGAGTTGGCGTTTTTTGTTAAGATTTTTTTGAAAATTGCACTGTTTGTGATCAAGTGCCGTACAAAAATCCGAATGATGAAGTAGACACTGCTCGGTCCAGGACAGTTGCGCCAACATGAGGCATACGGCAAAAGAAAGGTGGCTTCTAGTAGCATTAGTGCTAAGAAAATCAAGGGGCCGTGAGTTGGCGTTTTTTGTTAAGATTTTTTTGAAAATTGCACTGTTTGTGATCAAGTGCCGTACAAAAATCCGAATGATGAAGTGGACACTGCTCGGTCCAGGACGATTGTGCCAACATGAGGCATACTGCAGATGAAAGGCGGCTTCTAGTAGCATTAGTGCTAAGAAAATCAAAGGGCCCTGAGTTGGCGTTTTTTGTTAAGATTTTTTTGAAAATTGCACTGTTTATGATCAAGTGCCGTACAAAAATCCGAATGATGAAGTGGACACTGCTCGGTCCAGGACGATTGTGCCAACATGACGCATACGGCAAATGAAAGGCGGCTTCTAGTAGCATTAGTGCTAAGAAAATCAAAGGGCCCTGAGTTGGCATTTTTTGTTAAGATTTTTTTGAAAATTGCACTGTTTGTGATCAAGTAACGTACAAAAATCCGAATGATGAATTGGACACTGCTCGGTCCAGGACGATTGTGCCAACATGAGGCATACGGCAAATGAAAGGCGGCTTCTAGTAGCATTAGTGCTAAGAAAATCAAAGGGCCCTGAGTTGGCCTTTTTTGTTAAGATTTTTTTGGAAATTGCACTGTTTGTGATCAAGTGCCGTACAAAAATCCGAATGATGAAGTAGACACTGCTCGGTCCAGGACGGTTGCGCCAACATGAGGCGTACGGCAAATGAAAGGTGGCTTCTAGTAGCATTAGTGTTAAGAAAATCAAGAGGCCCTGAGTTGGCGTTTTTTGTTAAGATTTTTTTGAAAATTGCACTGTTTGTGATCAAATGCCGTACAAAATCCGAATGATGAAGTGGACACTGCTCGGTCCAGGACGATTGTGCCAACATGAGGCATACGGCAAATGAAAGGTGGCTTCTAGTAGCATTAGTGCTAAGAAAATCAAAGGGCCATGAGTTGGCGTTTTTTGTTAAGATTTTTTTGAAAATTGCACTGTATGTGATCAAGTGCCGTACAAAAATCCGAATGATGAATTGGACACTGCTCGGTCCAGGACGATTGTGCCAACATGAGGCATACGGCAAATGAAAGGCGGCTTCTAGTAGCATTAGTGCTAAGAAAATCAAAGGGCCCTGAGTTGGCGTTTTTTGTTAAGATTTTTTTGAAAATTGCACTGTTTATGATCAAGTGCCGTACAAAAATCCGAATGATGAAGTGGACACTGCTCGGTCCAGGACGATTGTGCCAACATGACGCATACGGCAAATGAAAGGCGGCTTCTAGTAGCATTAGTGCTAAGAAAATCAAAGGGCCCTGAGTTGGCATTTTTTGTTAAGATTTTTTTGAAAATTGCACTGTATGTGATCAAGTGCCGTACAAAAATCCGAATGATGAATTGGACACTGCTCGGTCCAGGACGATTGTGCCAACATGAGGCATACGGCAAATGAAAGGCGGCTTCTAGTAGCATTAGTGCTAAGAAAATCAAAGGGCCCTGAGTTGGCGTTTTTTGTTAAGATTTTTTGAAAACTGCACTGTTTTTGATCAAGTGCCGTACAAAAATCCGAATGATGAAGTGGACACTGCTCGGTCCAGGACGGTTGTGCCAACATGAGGCATAGGGCAAATGAAAGGCGGCTTCTAGTAGCATTAGTGCTAAGAAAATCAAGGGGCCCTGAGTTGGCGTTTTTTGTTAAGATTTTTTTTGAAAATTGCACTGTTTGTGATCAAGTACCGTACAAAAATCCGAATGATGAAGTGCACACTGCTCGGTGCAGGACGATTGTGCCAACATGAGGCATACGGCAGATGAAAGGTGGCTTCTAGTAGCATTAGTGCTAAGAAAATCAAAGGGCCCTGAGTTGGCGTTTTTTGTTAAGATTTTTTTGAAAATTGCACTGTTTGTGATCAAGTGCCGTACAAAAATCCGAATGATGAAGTAGACACTGCTCGGTCCAGGACGGTTGCGCCAACATGAGGCATACGGCAAATGAAAGGTGGCTTCTAGTAGCATTAGTGCTAAGAAAATCAAGAGGCCCTGAGTTGGCGTTTTTTGTTAAGATTTTTTTGAAAATTGCACTGTTTGTGATCAAATGCCGTACAAAATCCGAATGATGAAGTGGACACTGCTCGGTCCAGGACGATTGTGCCAACATGAGGCATACGGCAAATGAAAGGCGGCTTCTAGTAGCATTAGTGCTAAGAAAATCAAAGGGCCCTGAGTTGGCGTTTTTTGTTAAGATTTTTTTGAAAATTGCACTGTTTGTGATCAAGTGCCGTACAAAATCCGAATGATGAAGTGGACACTGCTCGGTCCAGGACGATTGTGCCAACATGAGGCATACGGCAAATGAAAGGTGGCTTCTAGTAGCATTAGTGCTAAGAAAATCAAAGGGCCCTGAGTTGGCGTTTTTTGTTAAGATTTTTTTGAAAATTGCACTGTTTGTGATCAAGTGCCGTACAAAAATCCGAATGATGAAGTGGACACTGCTCGGTCCAGGACGATTGTGCCAACATGAGGCATACGGCAAATGAAAGGCGGCTTCTAGTAGCATTAGTGCTAAGAAAATCAAAGGGCCCTGAGTTGGCGTTTTTTGTTAAGATTTTTTTGAAAATTGCACTGTTTGTGATCAAGTGCCGTACAAAATCCGAATGATGAAGTGGACACTGCTCGGTCCAGGACGATTGTGCCAACATGAGGCATACGGCAAATGAAAGGTGGCTTCTAGTAGCATTAGTGCTAAGAAAATCAAAGGGCCCTGAGTTGGCGTTTTTTGTCAAGATTTTTTGAAAATTGCACAGTTTGTGATCAAGTGCCGTACAAAAATCCGAATGATGAAGTGGACACTGCTCCGTCCAGGACGGTTGTGCCAACATGAGGCATACGGCAAATGAAAGGCGGCTTCTAGTAGCATTAGTGCTAAGAAAATCAAGAGGCTCTGAGTTGGCATTTTTTGTTAAGATTTTTTGAAAATTGCACTGTTTATGATCAAGTGCCGTACAAAAATCCGAATGATGAAGTGGGCACTGCTCGGTCCAGGACGATTGTGCCAACATGAGGCATACGGCAGATGAAAGGTGGCTTCTAGTAGCATTAGTGCTAAGAAAATCAAAGGGCCCTGAGTTGGCGTTTTTTGTTAAGATTTTTTTGAAAATTGCACTGTTTGTGATCAAGTGCCGTACAAAAATCCGAATGATGAAGTGGACACTGCTCGGTCCAGGACGATTGTGCCAACATGAGGCATACGCCAAATGAAAGGTGACTTCTAGTAGCATTAGTGCTAAGAAAATCAAAGGGCCCTGAGTTGGCGTTTTTTGTTCAGATTTTTTTGAAAATTGCACTGTTTGTGATCAAGTGCCGTACAAAAATCCGAACGATGAAGTGGACACTGCTCGGTCCAGGACAATTGTGCCAACATGAGGCATACGGCAAATGAAAGGTGGCTTCTAGTAGCATTAGTGCTAAGAAAATCAAGAGGCCCTGAGTTGGCATTTTTTGTTAAGATTTTTTGAAAATTGCACTGTTTTTGATCAAGTGCCGTACAAAAATCCGAATGATGAAGTGGACACTGCTCGGTCCAGGACGGTTGTGCCAACATGAAGCATACGGCAAATGAAAGGTAACTTCTAGTAGCATTAGTGCTAAGAAAATCAAGGGGCCGTGAGTTGGCGTTTTTTGTTAAGATTTTTTTGAAAATTGCACTGTTTGTGATCAAGTGCCGTACAAAAATCCGAATGATGAAGTGGACACTGCTCGGTCCAGGACGGTTGTGCCAACATGAGGCATACAGCGAATGAAAGGCGGCTTCTAGTAGTATTAGTGCTAAGAAAATCAAAGGGCCCTGAGTTGGCGTTTTTTGTTAAGATTTTTTTGAAAATTGCACTGTTTGTGATCAAGTGTCGTACAAAAATCCGAATGATGAAGTAGACACTGCTCGGTCCAGGACGGTTGTTCCAACATGAGGCGTACGGCAAATGAAAGGTGGCTTCTAGTAGCATTAGTGCTAAGAAAATCAAAGGGCCCTGAGTTGGCGTTTTTTGTTAAGATTTTTTTGAAAATTGCACTTTTTATGATCAAGTGCCGTACAAAAATCCGAATGATGAAGTGGACACTGCTCGGTCCAGGACGATTGTGCTAACATGAGGCATACGGCAAATGAAAGGTGGCTTCCAGTAGCATTAGTGCTAATAAAATCAAAGGGCCCTGAGTTGGCGTTTTTTGTTAAGATTTTTTTTGAAAATTGCACTGTTTGTGATCAAGTGCCGTACAAAATCCGAATGATGAAGTGGACACTGCTCGGTCCAGGACGATTGTGCCAACATGAGGCATACGGCAGATGAAAGTTGGCTTCTAGTAGCATTAGTGCTAAGAAAATCAAAGGGCCCTGAGTTGGCGTTTTTTGTTAAGATTTTTTTGAAAATTGCACTGTTTGTGATCAAGTGCCGTACAAAAATCCGAATGATGAATTGGACACTGCTCGGTCCAGGACGGTTGTGCCACCATGAGGCATACGGCAAATGAAAGGTGGCTTCTAGTAGCATTAGTGCTAAGAAAATCAAAGGGCCCTGAGTTGGCGTTTTTGTTAAGATTTTTTGAAAACTGCACTGTTTTTGATCAAGTGCCGTACAAAAATCCGAATGATGAAGTGGACACTGCTCGGTCCAGGACGGTTGTGCCAACATGAGGCATAGGGCAAATGAAAGGTGGCTTCTAGTAGCATTAGTGCTAAGAAAATCAAAGGGCCCTGAGTTGGCGTTTTTTGTTAAGATTTTTTTGAAAATTGCACTGTTTGTGATCAAGTGCCGTACAAAATCCGAATGATGAAGTGGACACTGCTCGGTCCAGGACGATTGTGCCAACATGAGGCATACGGCAAATGAAAGGTGGCTTCTAGTAGCATTAGTGCTAAGAAAATCAAAGGGCCCTGAGTTGGCGTTTTTTGTCAAGATTTTTTGAAAATTGCACAGTTTGTGATCAAGTGCCGTACAAAAATCCGAATGATGAAGTGGACACTGCTCCGTCCAGGACGGTTGTGCCAACATGAGGCATACGGCAAATGAAAGGCGGCTTCTAGTAGCATTAGTGCTAAGAAAATCAAGAGGCTCTGAGTTGGCATTTTTTGTTAAGATTTTTTGAAAATTGCACTGTTTATGATCAAGTGCCGTACAAAAATCCGAATGATGAAGTGGGCACTGCTCGGTCCAGGACGATTGTGCCAACATGAGGCATACGGCAGATGAAAGGTGGCTTCTAGTAGCATTAGTGCTAAGAAAATCAAAGGGCCCTGAGTTGGCGTTTTTTGTTAAGATTTTTTTGAAAATTGCACTGTTTGTGATCAAGTGCCGTACAAAAATCCGAATGATGAAGTGGACACTGCTCGGTCCAGGACGATTGTGCCAACATGAGGCATACGCCAAATGAAAGGTGACTTCTAGTAGCATTAGTGCTAAGAAAATCAAAGGGCCCTGAGTTGGCGTTTTTTGTTCAGATTTTTTTGAAAATTGCACTGTTTGTGATCAAGTGCCGTACAAAAATCCGAACGATGAAGTGGACACTGCTCGGTCCAGGACAATTGTGCCAACATGAGGCATACGGCAAATGAAAGGTGGCTTCTAGTAGCATTAGTGCTAAGAAAATCAAGAGGCCCTGAGTTGGCGTTTTTTGTTAAGATTTTTTGAAAATTGCACTGTTTTTGATCAAGTGCCGTACAAAAATCCGAATGATGAAGTGGACACTGCTCGGTCCAGGACGGTTGTGCCAACATAAAGCATACGGCAAATGAAAGGTAACTTCTAGTAGCATTAGTGCTAAGAAAATCAAGGGGCCGTGAGTTGGCGTTTTTTGTTAAGATTTTTTTGAAAATTGCACTGTTTGTGATCA
This sequence comes from Thecophora atra, assembly GCA_937620795.1. Lineage (NCBI taxonomy): Eukaryota > Metazoa > Arthropoda > Insecta > Diptera > Conopidae > Thecophora > Thecophora atra. Next base: position 33,650,203 of record OW569398.1, read on the forward strand.
AGTGCCGTACAAAAATCCGAATGATGAAGTGGACACTCCTCGGTCCAGGACGGTTGTGCCAACATGAGGCATACAGCGAATGAAAGGCGGCTTCTAGTAGTATTAGTGCTAAGAAAATCAAAGGGCCCTGAGTTGGCGTTTTTTGTTAAGATTTTTTTGAAAATTGCACTGTTTGTGATCAAGTGTCGTACAAAAATCCGAATGATGAAGTGGGCACTGCTCGGTCCAGGACGATTGTGCCAACATGAGGCATATGGCAGATGAAAGGTGGCTTCTAGTAGCATTAGTGCTAAGAAAATCAAAGGGCCCTGAGTTGGCGTTTTTTGTTAAGATTTTTTTGAAAATTGCACTGTTTGTGATCAAGTGCCGTACAAAAATCCGAACGATGAAGTGGACACTGCTCGGTCCAGGACAATTGTGCCAACATGAGGCATACGGCAAATGAAAGGTGGCTTCTAGTAGCATTAGTGCTAAGAAAATCAAGAGGCCCTGAGTTGGCGTTTTTTGTTAAGATTTTTTGAAAATTGCACTGTTTTTGATCAAGTGCCGTACAAAAATCCGAATGATGAAGTGGACACTGCTCGGTCCAGGACGGTTGTGCCAACATGAAGCATACGGCAAATGAAAGGTAACTTCTAGTAGCATTAGTGCTAAGAAAATCAAGGGGCCGTGAGTTGGCGTTTTTTGTTAAGATTTTTTTGAAAATTGCACTGTTTGTGATCAAGTGCCGTACAAAAATCCGAATGATGAAGTGGACACTGCTCGGTCCAGGACGGTTGTGCCAACATGAGGCATACAGCGAATGAAAGGCGGCTTCTAGTAGTATTAGTGCTAAGAAAATCAAAGGGCCCTGAGTTGGCGTTTTTTGTTAAGATTTTTTTGAAAATTGCACTGTTTGTGATCAAGTGTCGTACAAAAATCCGAATGATGAAGTAGACACTGCTCGGTCCAGGACGGTTGTTCCAACATGAGGCGTACGGCAAATGAAAGGTGGCTTCTAGTAGCATTAGTGCTAAGAAAATCAAAGGGCCCTGAGTTGGCGTTTTTTGTTAAGATTTTTTTGAAAATTGCACTTTTTATGATCAAGTGCCGTACAAAAATCCGAATGATGAAGTGGACACTGCTCGGTCCAGGACGATTGTGCTAACATGAGGCATACGGCAAATGAAAGGTGGCTTCCAGTAGCATTAGTGCTAATAAAATCAAAGGGCCCTGAGTTGGCGTTTTTTGTTAAGATTTTTTTTGAAAATTGCACTGTTTGTGATCAAGTGCCGTACAAAATCCGAATGATGAAGTGGACACTGCTCGGTCCAGGACGATTGTGCCAACATGAGGCATACGGCAGATGAAAGTTGGCTTCTAGTAGCATTAGTGCTAAGAAAATCAAAGGGCCCTGAGTTGGCGTTTTTTGTTAAGATTTTTTTGAAAATTGCACTGTTTGTGATCAAGTGCCGTACAAAAATCCGAATGATGAATTGGACACTGCTCGGTCCAGGACGGTTGTGCCACCATGAGGCATACGGCAAATGAAAGGTGGCTTCTAGTAGCATTAGTGCTAAGAAAATCAAAGGGCCCTGAGTTGGCGTTTTTGTTAAGATTTTTTGAAAACTGCACTGTTTTTGATCAAGTGCCGTACAAAAATCCGAATGATGAAGTGGACACTGCTCGGTCCAGGACGGTTGTGCCAACATGAGGCATAGGGCAAATGAAAGGTGGCTTCTAGTAGCATTAGTGCTAAGAAAATCAATTGGCCCTGAGTTGGCGTTTTTTGTTAAGATTTTTTTGAAAATTGCACTGTTTATGATCAAGTACCGTACAAAAATCCGAATGATGAAGTGGACACTGCTCGGTCCAGGACGATTGTGCCAACATGAGGCATACGGCAAATGAAAGGTGGCTTCTAGTAGCATTAGTGCTAAGAAAATCAAAGGGCCCTGAGTTGGCGTTTTTGTTAAGATTTTTTGAAAACTGCACTGTTTTTGATCAAGTGCCGTACAAAAATCCGAATGATGAAGTGGACACTGCTCGGTCCAGGACGGTTGTGCCAACATGAGGCATACGGCAGATGAAAGGTGGCTTCTAGTAGCATTAGTGCTAAGAAAATCAAAGCGCCCTGAGTTGGCGTTTTTTGTTAAGATTTTTTATGAATATTGCACTGTTTGTGATCAAGTACCGTACAAAAATCCGAATGATGAAGTGGACACTGCTCGGTCCAGGACGATTGTGCCAACATGAGGCATACGGCAAATGAAAGGTGGCTTCTAGTAGCATTAGTGCTAAGAAAATCAAAGCGCCCTGAGTTGGCGTTTTTGTTAAGATTTTTTGAAAACTGCACTGTTTTTGATCAAGTGCCGTACAAAAATCCGAATGATGAAGTGGACACTGCTCGGTCCAGGACGGTTGTGCCAACATGAGGCATACGGCAAATGAAAGGTGGCTTCTAGTAGCATTAGTGCTAAGAAAATCAAAGCGCCCTGAGTTGGCGTTTTTGTTAAGATTTTTTGAAAACTGCACTGTTTTTGATCAAGTGCCGTACAAAAATCCGAATGATGAAGTGGACACTGCTCGGTCCAGGACGGTTGTGCCAACATGAGGCATACGGCAAATGAAAGGTGGCTTCTAGTAGCATTAGTGCTAAGAAAATCAAAGCGCCCTGAGTTGGCGTTTTTGTTAAGATTTTTTGAAAACTGCACTGTTTTTGATCAAGTGCCGTACAAACATCCGAATGATGAAGTGGACACTGCTCGGTCCAGGACGGTTGTGCCAACATGAGGCATACGGCAAATGAAAGGTGGCTTCTAGTAGCATTAGTGCTAAGAAAATCAAAGCGCCCTGAGTTGGCGTTTTTGTTAAGATTTTTTGAAAACTGCACTGTTTTTGATCAAGTGCCGTACAAAAATCCGAATGATGAAGTGGACACTGCTCGGTCCAGGACGGTTGTGCCAACATGAGGCATACGGCAAATGAAAGGTGGCTTCTAGTAGCATTAGTGCTAAGAAAATTAAAGCGCCCTGATTTGGCGTTTTTTGTTAAGATTTTTTTTGAATATTGCACTGTTTGTGATCAAGTACCGTACAAAAATCCGAATGATGAAGTGGACACTGCTCGGTCCAGGACGATTGTGCCAACATGAGGCATACGGCAAATGAAAGGTGGCTTCTAGTAGCATTAGTGCTAAGAAAATCAAAGGGCCCTGAGTTGGCGTTTTTGTTAAGATTTTTTGAAAACTGCACTGTTTTTGATCAAGTGCCGTACAAAAATCCGAATGATGAAGTGGGCACTGCTCGGTCCAGGACGATTGTGCCAACATGAAGCATACGGCAAATGAAAGGTGGCTTCTAGTAGCATTAGTGCTAAGAAAATCAGAGGGCCCTGAGTTGGCGTTTTTTGTTAAGATTTTTTTTGAAAATTGCACTGTTTGTGATCAAGTGCCGTACAAAAATCCGAATGATGAAGTGGACACTGCTCGGTCCAGGACGGTTGTGCCAACATGAGGCATACGGCAAATGAAAGGTGGCTTCTAGCAGCATTAGTGCTAAGAAAATCAAAGCGCCCTGAGTTGGCGTTTTTTGTTAAGATTTTTTTTGAATATTGCACTGTTTGTGATCAAGTACCGTACAAAAATCCGAATGATGAAGTGGACACTGCTCGGTCCAGGACGATTGTGCCAACATGAGGCATACGGCAAATGAAAGGTGGCTTCTAGTAGCATTAGTGCTAAGAAAATCAAAGGGCCCTGAGTTGGCGTTTTTGTTAAGATTTTTTGAAAACTGCACTGTTTTTGATCAAGTGCCGTACAAAAATCCGAATGATGAAGAGGACACTGCTCGGTCCAGGACGGTTGTGCCAACATGAGGCATACGGCAAATGAAAGGTGGCTTCTAGTAGCATTAGTGCTAAGAAAATCAAAGCGCCCTGAGTTGGCGTTTTTGTTAAGATTTTTTGAAAACTGCACTGTTTTTGATCAAGTGCCGTACAAAAATCCGAATGATGAAGTGGACACTGCTCGGTCCAGGACGGTTGTGCCAACATGAGGCATACGGTAAATGAAAGGTGGCTTCTAGTAGCATTAGTGCTAAGAAAATCAAAGCGCCCTGAGTTGGCGTTTTTGTTAAGATTTTTTGAAAACTGCACTGTTTTTGATCAAGTGCCGTACAAAAATCCGAATGATGAATTGGACACTGCTCGGTCCAGGACGGTTGTGCCAACATGAGGCATACGGCAAATGAAAGGTGGCTTCTAGTAGCATTAGTGCTAAGAAAATCAAAGGGCCCTGAGTTGGCGTTTTTGTTAAGATTTTTTGAAAACTGCACTGTTTTTGATCAAGTGCCGTACAAAAATCCGAATGATGAAGTGGACACTGCTCGGTCCAGGACGGTTGTGCCAACATGAGGCATACGGCAGATGAAAGGTGGCTTCTAGTAGCATTAGTGCTAAGAAAATCAAAGCGCCCTGAGTTGGCGTTTTTTGTTAAGATTTTTTTTGAATATTGCACTGTTTGTGATCAAGTACCGTACAAAAATCCGAATGATGAAGTGGACACTGCTCGGTCCAGGACGATTGTGCCAACATGAGGCATACGGCAAATGAAAGGTGGCTTCTAGTAGCATTAGTGCTAAGAAAATCAAAGCGCCCTGAGTTGGCGTTTTTGTTAAGATTTTTTGAAAACTGCACTGTTTTTGATCAAGTGCCGTACAAAAATCCGAATGATGAAGTGGACACTGCTCGGTCCAGGACGGTTGTGCCAACATGAGGCATACGGCAAATGAAAGGTGGCTTCTAGTAGCATTAGTGCTAAGAAAATCAAAGCGCCCTGAGTTGGCGTTTTTGTTAAGATTTTTTGAAAACTGCACTGTTTTTGATCAAGTGCCGTACAAAAATCCGAATGATGAAGTGGACACTGCTCGGTCCAGGACGGTTGTGCCAACATGAGGCATACGGCAAATGAAAGGTGGCTTCTAGTAGCATTAGTGCTAAGAAAATCAAAGCGCCCTGAGTTGGCGTTTTTGTTAAGATTTTTTGAAAACTGCACTGTTTTTGATCAAGTGCCGTACAAACATCCGAATGATGAAGTGGACACTGCTCGGTCCAGGACGGTTGTGCCAACATGAGGCATACGGCAAATGAAAGGTGGCTTCTAGTAGCATTAGTGCTAAGAAAATCAAAGCGCCCTGAGTTGGCGTTTTTGTTAAGATTTTTTGAAAACTGCACTGTTTTTGATCAAGTGCCGTACAAAAATCCGAATGATGAAGTGGACACTGCTCGGTCCAGGACGGTTGTGCCAACATGAGGCATACGGCAAATGAAAGGTGGCTTCTAGTAGCATTAGTGCTAAGAAAATTAAAGCGCCCTGATTTGGCGTTTTTTGTTAAGATTTTTTTTGAATATTGCACTGTTTGTGATCAAGTACCGTACAAAAATCCGAATGATGAAGTGGACACTGCTCGGTCCAGGACGATTGTGCCAACATGAGGCATACGGCAAATGAAAGGTGGCTTCTAGTAGCATTAGTGCTAAGAAAATCAAAGGGCCCTGAGTTGGCGTTTTTGTTAAGATTTTTTGAAAACTGCACTGTTTTTGATCAAGTGCCGTACAAAAATCCGAATGATGAAGTGGGCACTGCTCGGTCCAGGACGATTGTGCCAACATGAAGCATACGGCAAATGAAAGGTGGCTTCTAGTAGCATTAGTGCTAAGAAAATCAGAGGGCCCTGAGTTGGCGTTTTTTGTTAAGATTTTTTTTGAAAATTGCACTGTTTGTGATCAAGTGCCGTACAAAAATCCGAATGATGAAGTGGACACTGCTCGGTCCAGGACGGTTGTGCCAACATGAGGCATACGGCAAATGAAAGGTGGCTTCTAGCAGCATTAGTGCTAAGAAAATCAAAGCGCCCTGAGTTGGCGTTTTTTGTTAAGATTTTTTTTGAATATTGCACTGTTTGTGATCAAGTACCGTACAAAAATCCGAATGATGAAGTGGACACTGCTCGGTCCAGGACGATTGTGCCAACATGAGGCATACGGCAAATGAAAGGTGGCTTCTAGTAGCATTAGTGCTAAGAAAATCAAAGGGCCCTGAGTTGGCGTTTTTGTTAAGATTTTTTGAAAACTGCACTGTTTTTGATCAAGTGCCGTACAAAAATCCGAATGATGAAGTGGACACTGCTCGGTCCAGGACGGTTGTGCCAACATGAGGCATACGGCAAATGAAAGGTGGCTTCTAGTAGCATTAGTGCTAAGAAAATCAAAGCGCCCTGAGTTGGCGTTTTTGTTAAGATTTTTTGAAAACTGCACTGTTTTTGATCAAGTGCCGTACAAAAATCCGAATGATGAAGTGGACACTGCTCGGTCCAGGACGGTTGTGCCAACATGAGGCATACGGTAAATGAAAGGTGGCTTCTAGTAGCATTAGTGCTAAGAAAATCAAAGCGCCCTGAGTTGGCGTTTTTGTTAAGATTTTTTGAAAACTGCACTGTTTTTGATCAAGTGCCGTACAAAAATCCGAATGATGAATTGGACACTGCTCGGTCCAGGACGGTTGTGCCAACATGAGGCATACGGCAAATGAAAGGTGGCTTCTAGTAGCATTAGTGCTAAGAAAATCAAAGCGCCCTGAGTTGGCGTTTTTTGTTAAGATTTTTTTTGAATATTGCACTGTTTGTGATCAAGTACCGTACAAAAATCCGAATGATGAAGTGGACACTGCTCGGTCCAGGACGATTGTGCCAACATGAGGCATAAGGCAAATGAAAGGTGGCTTCTAGTAGCATTAGTGCTAAGAAAATCAAAGGGCCCTGAGTTGGCGTTTTTGTTAAGATTTTTTGAAAACTGCACTGTTTTTGATCAAGTGCCGTACAAAAATCCGAATGATGAAGTGGGCACTGCTCGGTCCAGGACGATTGTGCCAACATGAAGCATACGGCAAATGAAAGGTGGCTTCTAGTAGCATTAGTGCTAAGAAAATCAGAGGGCCCTGAGTTGGCGTTTTTTGTTAAGATTTTTTTTGAAAATTGCACTGTTTGTGATCAAGTGCCGTACAAAAATCCGAATGATGAAGTGGACACTGCTCGGTGCAGGACGATTGTGCCAACATGAGGCATACGGCAGATGAAAGGTGGCTTCTAGTAGCATTAGTGCTAAGAAAATCAAAGGGCCCTGAGTTGGCGTTTTTTGTTAAGATTTTTTTGAAAATTGCACTGTTTTTGATCAAGTGCCGTACAAAAATCCGAATGATGAAGTGGACACTGCTCGGTCCAGGACGATTGTGCCAACATGAGGCATACGGCAAATGAAAGGCGGCTTCTAGTAGCATTAGTGCTAAGAAAATCAAAGGGCCCTGAGTTGGCGTTTTTTGTTAAGATTTTTTTGAAAATTGCACTGTTTGTGATCAAGTGCCGTACAAAATCCGAATGATGAAGTGGACACTGCTCGGTCCAGGACGATTGTGCCAACATGAGGCATACGGCAAATGAAAGGTGGCTTCTAGTAGCATTAGTGCTAAGAAAATCAAAGGGCCCTGAGTTGGCGTTTTTTGTCAAGATTTTTTGAAAATTGCACTGTTTGTGATCAAGTGCCGTACAAAAATCCGAATGATGAAGTGGACACTGCTCCGCCCAGGACGGTTGTGCCAACATGAGGCATACGGCAAATGAAAGGTGGCTTCTAGTAGCATTAGTGCTAAGAAAATCAAGAGGCTCTGAGTTGGCATTTTTTGTTAAGATTTTTTGAAAATTGCACTGTTTATGATCAAGTGCCGTACAAAAATCCGAATGATGAAGTGGGCACTGCTCGGTCCAGGACGATTGTGCCAACATGAGGCATACGCCAAATGAAAGGTGACTTCTAGCAGCATTAGTGCTAAGAAAATCAAAGCGCCCTGAGTTGGCGTTTTTTGTTAAGATTTTTTTTGAATATTGCACTGTTTTTGATCAAGTGCCGTACAAAAATCCGAATGATGAAGTGGACATTGCTCGGTCCAGGACGGTTGTGCCAACATGAGGCATACAGCGAATGAAAGGCGGCTTCTAGTAGTATTAGTGCTAAGAAAATCAAAGGGCCCTGAGTTGGCGTTTTTTGTTAAGATTTTTTTTGAATATTGCACTGTTTTTGATCAAGTGCCGTACAAAAATCCGAATGATGAAGTGGACATTGCTCGGTCCAGGACGGTTGTGCCAACATGAGGCATACAGCGAATGAAAGGCGGCTTCTAGTAGTATTAGTGCTAAGAAAATCAAAGGGCCCTGAGTTGGCGTTTTTTGTTCAGATTTTTTTGAAAATTGCACTGTTTGTGATCAAGTGCCGTACAAAAATCCGAACGATGAAGTGGACACTGCTCGGTCCAGGACAATTGTGCCAACATGAGGCATACGGCAAATGAAAGGTAACTTCTAGTAGCATTAGTGCTAAGAAAATCAAGGGGCCGTGAGTTGGCGTTTTTTGTTAAGATTTTTTTGAAAATTGCACTGTTTTTGATCAAGTGCCGTACAAAAATCCGAATGATGAAGTGGACATTGCTCGGTCCAGGACGGTTGTGCCAACATGAGGCATACAGCGAATGAAAGGCGGCTTCTAGTAGTATTAGTGCTAAGAAAATCAAAGGGCCCTGAGTTGGCGTTTTTTGTTAAGATTTTTTTGAAAATTGCACTGTTTGTGATCAAGTGTCGTACAAAAATCCGAATGATGAAGTAGACACTGCTCGGTCCAGTACGGTTGTTCCAACATGAGGCATACGGCAAATGAAAGGTGGCTTCTAGTAGCATTAGTGCTAAGAAAATCAAAGGGCCCTGAGTTGGCGTTTTTTGTTAAGATTTTTTTGAAAATTGCACTTTTTATGATCAAGTGCCGTACAAAAATCCGAATGATGAAGTGGACACTGCTCGGTCCAGGACGATTGTGCTAACATGAGGCATACGGCAAATGAAAGGTGGCTTCCAGTAGCATTAGTGCTAATAAAATCAAAGGGCCCTGAGTTGGCGTTTTTTGTTAAGATTTTTTTTGAAAATTGCACTGTTTGTGATCAAGTGCCGTACAAAATCCGAATGATGAAGTGGACACTGCTCGGTCCAGGACGATTGTGCCAACATGAGGCATACGGCAAATGAAAGGCGGCTTCTAGTAGCATTAGTGCTAAGAAAATCAAAGGGCCCTGAGTTGGCGTTTTTTGTTAAGATTTTTTTGAAAATTGCACTTTTTATGATCAAGTGCCGTACAAAAATCCGAATGATGAAGTGGACACTGCTCTGTCCAGGACGATTGTGCCAACATGAGGCATACGCCAAATGAAAGGTGGCTTCTAGTAGCATTAGTGCTAATAAAATCAAAGGGCCCTGAGTTGGCGTTTTTTGTTAAGATTTTTTTTGAAAATTGCACTGTTTGTGATCAAGTGCCGTACAAAATCCGAATGATGAAGTGGACACTGCTCGGTCCAGGATGATTGTGCCAACATGAGGCATACGGCAAATGAAAGGCGGCTTCTAGTAGCATTAGTGCTAAGAAAATCAAAGGGCCCTGAGTTGGCGTTTTTTGTTAAGATTTTTTTGAAAATTGCACTTTTTATGATCAAGTGCCGTACAAAAATCCGAATGATGAAGTGGACACTGCTCGGTCCAGGACGGTTGTGCCAACATGAGGCATACAGCGAATGAAAGGCGGCTTCTAGTAGTATTAGTGCTAAGAAAATCAAAGGGCCCTGAGTTGGCGTTTTTTGTTAAGATTTTTTTGAAAATTGCACTGTTTGTGATCAAGTGTCGTACAAAAATCCGAATGATGAAGTAGACACTGCTCGGTCCAGGACGGTTGTTCCAACATGAGGCATACGGCAAATGAAAGGTGGCTTCTAGTAGCATTAGTGCTAAGAAACTCAAAGGGCCCTGAGTTGGCGTTTTTTGTTAAGATTTTTTTGAAAATTGCACTTTTTATGATCAAGTGCCGTACAAAAATCCGAATGATGAAGTGGACACTGCTCGGTCCAGGACGATTGTGCTAACATGAGGCATACGGCAAATGAAAGGTGGCTTCCAGTAGCATTAGTGCTAATAAAATCAAAGGGCCCTGAGTTGGCGTTTTTTGTTAAGATTTTTTTTGAAAATTGCACTGTTTGTGATCAAGTGCCGTACAAAATCCGAATGATGAAGTGGACACTGCTCGGTCCAGGACGATTGTGCCAACATGAGGCATACGGCAAATGAAAGGCGGCTTCTAGTAGCATTAGTGCTAAGAAAATCAAAGGGCCCTGAGTTGGCGTTTTTTGTTAAGATTTTTTTGAAAATTGCACTTTTTATGATCAAGTGCCGTACAAAAATCCGAATGATGAAGTGGACACTGCTCGGTCCAGGACGATTGTGCTAACATGAGGCATACGGCAAATGAAAGGTGGCTTCCAGTAGCATTAGTGCTAATAAAATCAAAGGGCCCTGAGTTGGCGTTTTTTGTTAAGATTTTTTTTGAAAATTGCACTGTTTGTGATCAAGTGCCGTACAAAATCCGAATGATGAAGTGGACACTGCTCGGTCCAGGACGATTGTGCCAACATGAGGCATACGGCAAATGAAAGGCGGCTTCTAGTAGCATTAGTGCTAAGAAAATCAAAGGGCCCTGAGTTGGCGTTTTTTGTTAAGATTTTTTTGAAAATTGCACTGTTTGTGATCAAGTGCCGTACAAAAATCCGAATGATGAATTGGACACTGCTCGGTCCAGGACGGTTGTGCCACCATGAGGCATACGGCAAATGAAAGGTGGCTTCTAGTAGCATTAGTGCTAAGAAAATCAAAGGGCCCTGAGTTGGCGTTTTTGTTAAGATTTTTTGAAAACTGCACTGTTTTTGATCAAGTGCCGTACAAAAATCCGAATGATGAAGTGGACACTGCTCGGTCCAGGACGGTTGTGCCAACATGAGGCATAGGGCAAATGAAAGGTGGCTTCTAGTAGCATTAGTGCTAAGAAAATCAAGGGGCCCTGAGTTGGCGTTTTTTGTTAAGATTTTTTTGAAAATTGCACTGTTTATGATCAAGTACCGTACAAAAATCCGAATGATGAAGTGGACACTGCTCGGTCCAGGACGATTGTGCCAACATGAGGCATACGGCAAATGAAAGGTGGCTTCTAGTAGCATTAGTGCTAAGAAAATCAAAGGGCCCTGAGTTGGCGTTTTTGTTAAGATTTTTTGGAAACTGCACTGTTTTTGATCAAGTGCCGTACAAAAATCCGAATGATGAAGTGGACACTGCTCGGTCCAGGACGGTTGTGCCAACATGAGGCATACGGCAGATGAAAGGTGGCTTCTAGTAGCATTAGTGCTAAGAAAATCAAAGCGCCCTGAGTTGGCGTTTTTTGTTAAGATTTTTTTTGAATATTGCACTGTTTGTGATCAAGTACCGTACAAAAATCCGAATGATGAAGTGGACACTGCTCGGTCCAGGACGATTGTGCCAACATGAGGCATACGGCAAATGAAAGGTGGCTTCTAGTAGCATTAGTGCTAAGAAAATCAAAGGGCCCTGAGTTGGCGTTTTTGTTAAGATTTTTTGGAAAACTGCACTGTTTTTGATCAAGTGCCGTACAAAAATCCGAATGATGAAGTGGACACTGCTCGGTCCAGGACGGTTGTGCCAACATGAGGCATACGGCAAATGAAAGGTGGCTTCTAGTAGCATTAGTGCTAAGAAAATCAAAGCGCCCTGAGTTGGCGTTTTTGTTAAGATTTTTTGAAAACTGCACTGTTTTTGATCAAGTGCCGTACAAAAATCCGAATGATGAAGTGGACACTGCTCGGTCCAGGACGGTTGTGCCAACATGAGGCATACGGCAAATGAAAGGTGGCTTCTAGTAGCATTAGTGCTAAGAAAATCAAAGCGCCCTGAGTTGGCGTTTTTGTTAAGATTTTTTGAAAACTGCACTGTTTTTGATCAAGTGCCGTACAAAAATCCGAATGATGAAGTGGACACTGCTCGGTCCAGGACGGTTGTGCCAACATGAGGCATACGGCAAATGAAAGGTGGCTTCTAGTAGCATTAGTGCTAAGAAAATTAAAGCGCCCTGAGTTGGCGTTTTTTGTTAAGATTTTTTTTGAATATTGCACTGTTTGTGATCAAGTACCGTACAAAAATCCGAATGATGAAGTGGACACTGCTCGGTCCAGGACGATTGTGCCAACATGACGCATACGGCAAATGAAAGGTGGCTTCTAGTAGCATTAGTAATAAGAAAATCAAAGGGCCCTGAGTTGGCGTTTTTGTTAAGATTTTTTGAAAACTGCACTGTTTTTGATCAAGTGCCGTACAAAAATCCGAATGATGAAGTGGGCACTGCTCGGTCCAGGACGATTGTGCCAACATGAAGCATACGGCAAATGAAAGGTGGCTTCTAGTAGCATTAGTGCTAAGAAAATCAGAGGGCCCTGAGTTGGCGTTTTTTGTTAAGATTTTTTTTGAAAATTGCACTGTTTGTGATCAAGTGCCGTACAAAAATCCGAATGATGAAGTGGACACTGCTCGGTCCAGGACGGTTGTGCCAACATGAGGCATACGGCAAATGAAAGGTGGCTTCTAGTAGCATTAGTGCTAAGAAAATCAAAGCGCCCTGAGTTGGCGTTTTTGTTAAGATTTTTTGAAAACTGCACTGTTTTTGATTAAGTGCCGTACAAAAATCCGAATGATGAAGTGGACACTGCTCGGTCCAGGACGGTTGTGCCAACATGAGGCATACGGTAAATGAAAGGTGGCTTCTAGTAGCATTAGTGCTAAGAAAATCAAAGCGCCCTGAGTTGGCGTTTTTTGTTAAGATTTTTTTTGAATATTGCACTGTTTGTGATCAAGTGCCGTACAAAAATCCGAATGATGAAGTGGACACTGCTCGGTCCAGGACGGTTGTGCCAACATGAGGCATACGGCAAATGAAAGGTGGCTTCTAGTAGCATTAGTGCTAAGAAAATCAAAGCGCCCTGAGTTGGCGTTTTTTGTTAAGATTTTTTTTGAATATTGCACTGTTTGTGATCAAGTACCGTACAAAAATCCGAATGATGAAGTGGACACTGCTCGGTCCAGGACGATTGTGCCAACATGAGGCATACGGCAAATGAAAGGTGGCTTCTAGTAGCATTAGTGCTAAGAAAATCAAAGGGCCCTGAGTTGGCGTTTTTGTTAAGATTTTTTGAAAACTGCACTGTTTTTGATCAAGTGCCGTACAAAAATCCGAATGATGAAGTGGACACTGCTCGGTCCAGGACGGTTGTGCCAACATGAGGCATACGGCAAATGAAAGGTGGCTTCTAGTAGCGTTAGTGCTAAGAAAATCAAAGCGCCCTGAGTTGGCGTTTTTTGTTAAGATTTTTTTTGAATATTGCACTGTTTGTGATCAAGTACCGTACAAAAATCCGAATGATGAAGTGGACACTGCTCGGTCCAGGACGGTTGTGCCAACATGAGGCATACGGCAAATGAAAGGTGGCTTCTAGTAGCGTTAGTGCTAAGAAAATCAAAGCGCCCTGAGTTGGCGTTTTTTGTTAAGATTTTTTTTGAATATTGCACTGTTTGTGATCAAGTACCGTACAAAAATCCGAATGATGAAGTGGACACTGCTCGGTCCAGGACGTTTGTGCCAACATGAGGCATACGGCAAATGAAAGGTGGCTTCTAGTAGCGTTAGTGCTAAGAAAATCAAAGCGCCCTGAGTTGGCGTTTTTTGTTAAGATTTTTTTTGAATATTGCACTGTTTTTGATCAAGTGCCGTACAAAAATCCGAATGATGAAGTGGACACTGCTCGGTCCAGGACGGTTGTGCCAACATGAGGCATACGGCAAATGAAAGGTGGCTTCTAGTAGCATTAGTGCTAAGAAAATCAAAGGGCCCTGAGTTGGCGTTTTTGTTAAGATTTTTTGAAAACTGCACTATTTTTGATCAAGTGCCGTACAAAAATCCGAATGATGAAGTAGACACTGCTCGGTCCAGGACGGTTGTGCCAACATGAGGCATACGGCAAATGAAAGGTGGCTTCTAGTAGCGTTAGTGCTAAGAAAATCAAAGCGCCCTGAGTTGGCGTTTTTGTTAAGATTTTTTGAAAACTGCACTGTTTTTGATCAAGTGCCGTACAAAAATCCGAATGATGAAGTGGACACTGCTCGGTCCAGGACGGTTGTGCCAACATGAGGCATACGGTAAATGAAAGGTGGCTTCTAGTAGCATTAGTGCTAAGAAAATCAAAGCGCCCTGAGTTGGCGTTTTTGTTAAGATTTTTTGAAAACTGCACTGTTTTTGATCAAGTGCCGTACAAAAATCCGAATGATGAAGTGGACACTGCTCGGTCCAGGACGGTTGTGCCAACATGAGGCATACGGCAAATGAAAGGTGGCTTCTAGTAGCGTTAGTGCTAAGAAAATCAAAGCGCCCTGAGTTGGCGTTTTTGTTAAGATTTTTTGAAAACTGCACTGTTTTTGATCAAGTGCCGTACAAAAATCCGAATGATGAAGTGGGCACTGCTCGGTCCAGGACGATTGTGCCAACATGAAGCATACGGCAAATGAAAGGTGGCTTCTAGTAGCATTAGTGCTAAGAAAATCAGAGGGCCCTGAGTTGGCGTTTTTTGTTAAGATTTTTTTTGAAAATTGCACTGTTTGTGATCAAGTGCCGTACAAAAATCCGAATGATGAAGTGGACACTGCTCGGTCCAGGACGTTTGTGCCAACATGAGGCATACGGCAAATGAAAGGTGGCTTCTAGTAGCATTAGTGCTAAGAAAATCAAAGCGCCCTGAGTTGGCGTTTTTGTTAAGATTTTTTGAAAACTGCACTGTTTTTGATCAAGTGCCGTACAAAAATCCGAATGATGAAGTGGACACTGCTCGGTCCAGGACGGTTGTGCCAACATGAGGCATACGGCAAATGAAAGGTGGCTTCTAGTAACATTAGTGCTAAGAAAATCAAGGGGACCTGAGTTGGCGTTTTTTTTTAAGATTTTTTTGAAAATTGCACTGTTTATGATCAAGTGCCGTACAAAAATCCGAATGATGAAGTGGGCACTGCTCGGTCCAGGACGATTGTGCCAACATGAGGCATACGGCAAATGAAAGGTGGCTTCTAGTAGCATTAGTGCTAAGAAAATCAAAGCGCCCTGAGTTGGCGTTTTTTGTTAAGATTTTTTTTGAAAATTGCACTGTTTGTGATCAAGTACCGTACAAAAATCCGAATGATGAAGTGGGCACTGCTCGGTCCAGGACGATTTTGCCAACATGAGGCATACGGCAGATGAAAGGTGGCTTCTAGTAGCATTAGTGCTAAGAAAATCAAAGGGCCCTGAGTTGGCGTTTTTTGTTAAGATTTTTTTGAAAATTGCACTGTTTGTGATCAAGTGCCGTACAAAAATCCGAACGATGAAGTGGACACTGCTCGGTCCAGCACGATTGTGCCAACATGAGGCATACGGCAAATGAAAGGCGGCTTCTAGTAGCATTAGTGCTAAGAAAATCAAGAGGCCCTGAGTTGGCGTTTTTTGTTAAGATTTTTTTTGAAAATTGCACTGTTTGTGATCAAGTGCCGTACAAAAATCCGAATGATGAAGTGGACACTGCTCGGTCCAGGACGTTTGTGCCAACATGAGGCATACGGCAAATGAAAGGTGGCTTCTAGTAGCATTAGTGCTAAGAAAATCAAAGCGCCCTGAGTTGGCGTTTTTGTTAAGATTTTTTGAAAACTGCACTGTTTTTGATCAAGTGCCGTACAAAAATCCGAATGATGAAGTGGACACTGCTCGGTCCAGGACGGTTGTGCCAACATGAGGCATACGGCAAATGAAAGGTGGCTTCTAGTAACATTAGTGCTAAGAAAATCAAGGGGACCTGAGTTGGCGTTTTTTTTTAAGATTTTTTTGAAAATTGCACTGTTTATGATCAAGTGCCGTACAAAAATCCGAATGATGAAGTGGGCACTGCTCGGTCCAGGACGATTGTGCCAACATGAGGCATACGGCAAATGAAAGGTGGCTTCCAGTAGCATTAGTGCTAATAAAATCAAAGGGCCCTGAGTTGGCGTTTTTTGTTAAGATTTTTTTTGAAAATTGCACTGTTTGTGATCAAGTACCGTACAAAAATCCGAATGATGAAGTGGACACTGCTCGGTCCAGGACGGTTGTGCCAACATGAGGCATACGGCAAATGAAAGGTGGCTTCTAGTAGCGTTAGTGCTAAGAAAATCAAAGCGCCCTGAGTTGGCGTTTTTGTTAAGATTTTTTGAAAACTGCACTGTTTTTGATCAAGTGCCGTACAAAAATCCGAATGATGAAGTGGACACTGCTCGGTCCAGGACGGTTGTGCCAACATGAGGCATACGGCAAATGAAAGGTGGCTTCTAGTAGCGTTAGTGCTAAGAAAATCAAAGCGCCCTGAGTTGGCGTTTTTGTTAAGATTTTTTGAAAACTGCACTGTTTTTGATCAAGTGCCGTACAAAAATCCGAATGATGAAGTGGGCACTGCTCGGTCCAGGACGATTGTGCCAACATGAAGCATACGGCAAATGAAAGGTGGCTTCTAGTAGCATTAGTGCTAAGAAAATCAGAGGGCCCTGAGTTGGCGTTTTTTGTTAAGATTTTTTTTGAAAATTGCACTGTTTGTGATCAAGTGCCGTACAAAAATCCGAATGATGAAGTGGACACTGCTCGGTCCAGGACGTTTGTGCCAACATGAGGCATACGGCAAATGAAAGGTGGCTTCTAGTAGCATTAGTGCTAAGAAAATCAAAGCGCCCTGAGTTGGCGTTTTTGTTAAGATTTTTTGAAAACTGCACTGTTTTTGATCAAGTGCCGTACAAAAATCCGAATGATGAAGTGGACACTGCTCGGTCCAGGACGGTTGTGCCAACATGAGGCATACGGCAAATGAAAGGTGGCTTCTAGTAACATTAGTGCTAAGAAAATCAAGGGGACCTGAGTTGGGGTTTTTTTTTAAGATTTTTTTGAAAATTGCACTGTTTATGATCAAGTGCCGTACAAAAATCCGAATGATGAAGTGGGCACTGCTCGGTCCAGGACGATTGTGCCAACATGAGGCATACGGCAAATGAAAGGTGGCTTCTAGTAGCATTAGTGCTAAGAAAATCAAAGCGCCCTGAGTTGGCGTTTTTTGTTAAGATTTTTTTTGAAAATTGCACTGTTTGTGATCAAGTACCGTACAAAAATCCGAATGATGAAGTGGACACTGCTCGGTCCAGGACGATTTTGCCAACATGAGGCATACGGCAGATGAAAGGTGGCTTCTAGTAGCATTAGTGCTAAGAAAATCAAAGGGCCCTGAGTTGGCGTTTTTTGTTAAGATTTTTTTGAAAATTGCACTGTTTGTGATCAAGTGCCGTACAAAAATCCGAACGATGAAGTGGACACTGCTCGGTCCAGCACGATTGTGCCAACATGAGGCATACGGCAAATGAAAGGCGGCTTCTAGTAGCATTAGTGCTAAGAAAATCAAAGGGCCCTGAGTTGGCGTTTTTTGTTAAGATTTTTTTGAAAATTGCACTGTTTGTGATCAAGTACCGTACAAAAATCCGAATGATGAAGTGGACACTGCTCGGTCCAGGACGATTTTGCCAACATGAGGCATACGGCAGATGAAAGGTGGCTTCTAGTAGCATTAGTGCTAAGAAAATCAAAGCGCCCTGAGTTGGCGTTTTTGTTAAGATTTTTTGAAAACTGCACTGTTTTTGATCAAGTGCCGTACAAAAATCCGAATGATGAAGTGGACACTGCTCGGTCCAGGACGGTTGTGCCAACATGAGGCATACGGCAAATGAAAGGTGGCTTCTAGTAGCGTTAGTGCTAAGAAAATCAAAGCGCCCTGAGTTGGCGTTTTTGTTAAGATTTTTTGAAAACTGCACTGTTTTTGATCAAGTGCCGTACAAAAATCCGAATGATGAAGTGGGCACTGCTCGGTCCAGGACGATTGTGCCAACATGAAGCATACGGCAAATGAAAGGTGGCTTCTAGTAGCATTAGTGCTAAGAAAATCAGAGGGCCCTGAGTTGGCGTTTTTTGTTAAGATTTTTTTTGAAAATTGCACTGTTTGTGATCAAGTGCCGTACAAAAATCCGAATGATGAAGTGGACACTGCTCGGTCCAGGACGTTTGTGCCAACATGAGGCATACGGCAAATGTAAGGTGGCTTCTAGTAGCATTAGTGCTAAGAAAATCAAAGCGCCCTGAGTTGGCGTTTTTGTTAAGATTTTTTGAAAACTGCACTGTTTTTGATCAAGTGCCGTACAAAAATCCGAATGATGAAGTGGACACTGCTCGGTCCAGGACGGTTGTGCCAACATGAGGCATACGGCAAATGAAAGGTGGCTTCTAGTAACATTAGTGCTAAGAAAATCAAGGGGACCTGAGTTGGCGTTTTTTTTTAAGATTTTTTTGAAAATTGCACTGTTTATGATCAAGTGCCGTACAAAAATCCGAATGATGAAGTGGGCACTGCTCGGTCCAGGACGATTGTGCCAACATGAGGCATACGGCAAATGAAAGGTGGCTTCTAGTAGCATTAGTGCTAAGAAAATCAAAGCGCCCTGAGTTGGCGTTTTTTGTTAAGATTTTTTTTGAAAATTGCACTGTTTGTGATCAAGTACCGTACAAAAATCCGAATGATGAAGTGGACACTGCTCGGTCCAGGACGATTTTGCCAACATGAGGCATACGGCAGATGAAAGGTGGCTTCTAGTAGCATTAGTGCTAAGAAAATCAAAGGGCCCTGAGTTGGCGTTTTTTGTTAAGATTTTTTTGAAAATTGCACTGTTTGTGATCAAGTGCCGTACAAAAATCCGAACGATGAAGTGGACACTGCTCGGTCCAGGACGGTTGTGCCACCATGAGGCATACGGCAAATGAAAGGCGGCTTCTAGTAGCATTAGTGCTAAGAAAATCAAAGGGCCCTGAGTTGGCGTTTTTTGTTAAGATTTTTTTGAAAATTGCACTGTTTTTGATCAAGTGCCGTACAAAAATCCGAATGATGAAGTGGACACTGCTCGGTCCAGGACGGTTGTGCCAACATGAGGCATACGGCAAATGAAAGGTGGCTTCTAGTAACATTAGTGCTAAGAAAATCAAGGGGACCTGAGTTGGCGTTTTTTTTTAAGATTTTTTTGAAAATTGCACTGTTTATGATCAAGTGCCGTACAAAAATCCGAATGATGAAGTGGGCACTGCTCGGTCCAGGACGATTGTGCCAACATGAGGCATACGGCAAATGAAAGGTGGCTTCTAGTAGCATTAGTGCTAAGAAAATCAAAGCGCCCTGAGTTGGCGTTTTTTGTTAAGATTTTTTTTGAAAATTGCACTGTTTGTGATCAAGTACCGTACAAAAATCCGAATGATGAAGTGGACACTGCTCGGTCCAGGACGATTTTGCCAACATGAGGCATACGGCAGATGAAAGGTGGCTTCTAGTAGCATTAGTGCTAAGAAAATCAAAGGGCCCTGAGTTGGCGTTTTTTGTTAAGATTTTTTTGAAAATTGCACTGTTTGTGATCAAGTGCCGTACAAAAATCCGAACGATGAAGTGGACACTGCTCGGTCCAGCACGATTGTGCCAACATGAGGCATACGGCAAATGAAAGGCGGCTTCTAGTAGCATTAGTGCTAAGAAAATCAAAGGGCCCTGAGTTGGCGTTTTTTGTTAAGATTTTTTTGAAAATTGCACTGTTTGTGATCAAGTGCCGTACAAAAATCCGAATGATGAAGTGGACACTGCTCGGTCCAGGACGGTTGTGCCAATGCAAATGAAAGGCGGCTTCTAGTAGCATTAGTGCTAAGAAAATCAAAGGGCCATGAGTTGGCGTTTTTTGTTAAGATTTTTTTGAAAATTGCACTGTTTATGATCAAGTGCCGTACAAAAATCCGAATGATGAAGTGGGCACTGCTCGGTCCAGGACGATTGTGCCAACATGAGGCATACGCCAAATGAAAGGTGACTTCTAGTAGCATTAGTGCTAAGAAAATCAAAGCGCCCTGAGTTGGCGTTTTTTGTTAAGATTTTTTTGAAAATTGCACTGTTTGTGATCAAGTGCCGTACAAAAATCCGAACGATGAAGTGGACACTGCTCGGTCCAGCACGATTGTGCCAACATGAGGCATACGGCAAATGAAAGGCGGCTTCTAGTAGCATTAGTGCTAAGAAAATCAAAGGGCCCTGCGTTGGCGTTTTTTGTTAAGATTTTTTTGAAAATTGCACTGTTTGTGATCAAGTGCCGTACAAAAATCCGAATGATGAAGTAGACACTGCTCGGTCCAGGACGGTTATTCCAACATGAGGCATACTGCAAATGAAAGGTGGCTTCTAGTAGCATTAGTGCTAAGAAAATCAAAGGGCCCTGAGTTGGCGTTTTTTGTTAAGATTTTTCTGAAAATTGCACTTTTTATGATCAAGTGCCGTACAAAAATCCGAATGATGAAGTGGACACTGCTCGGTCCAGGACGATTGTGCCAACATGAGGCATACGGCAAATGAAAGGTGGCTTCCAGTAGCATTAGTGCTAATAAAATCAAAGGGCCCTGAGTTGGCGTTTTTTGTTAAGATTTTTTTTGAAAATTGCACTGTTTGTGATCAAGTGCCGTACAAAATCCGAATGATGAGGTGGACACTGCTCGGTCCAGGACGATTGTGCCAACATGAGGCATACGGCAAATGAAAGGTGGCTTCTAGTAGCATTAGTGCTAAGAAAATCAAAGCGCCCTGAGTTGGCGTTTTTTGTTAAGATTTTTTTTGAAAATTGCACTGTTTGTGATCAAGTACCGTACAAAAATCCGAATGATGAAGTGGACACTGCTCGGTCCAGGACGATTGTGCCAACATGAGGCATATGGCAGATGAAAGGTGGCTTCTAGTAGCATTAGTGCTAAGAAAATCAAAGGGCCCTGAGTTGGCGTTTTTTGTTAAGATTTTTTTGAAAATTGCACTGTTTGTGATCAAGTGCCGTACAAAAATCCGAATGATGAAGTGGACACTGCTAAGAAAATCAAAGGGCCCTGAGTTGGCGTTTTTTGTTAAGATTTTTTTGAAAATTGCACTGTTTGTGATCAAGTGCCGTACAAAAATCCGAATCATGAAGTGGACACTGCTCGGTCCAGGACGGTTGTGCCAATGCAAATGAAAGGCGGCTTCTAGTAGCATTAGTGCTAAGAAAATCAAAGGGCCATGAGTTGGCGTTTTTTGTTAAGATTTTTTTTGAAAATTGCACTGTTTGTGATCAAGTGCCGTACAAAAATCCGAATGATGAATTGGTCACTGCTCGGTCCAGGACGATTGTGCCAACATGAGGCATACGGCAAATGAAAGGTGGCTTCTAGTAACATTAGTGCTAAGAAAATCAAGGGGACCTGAGTTGGCGTTTTTTTTTAAGATTTTTTTGAAAATTGCACTGTTTATGATCAAGTGCCGTACAAAAATCCGAATGATGAAGTGGGCACTGCTCGGTCCAGGACGATTGTGCCAACATGAGGCATACGGCAAATGAAAGGTGGCTTCTAGTAGCATTAGTGCTAAGAAAATCAAAGCGCCCTGAGTTGGCGTTTTTTGTTAAGATTTTTTTTGAAAATTGCACTGTTTGTGATCAAGTACCGTACAAAAATCCGAATGATGAAGTGGACACTGCTCGGTCCAGGACGATTTTGCCAACATGAGGCATACGGCAGATGAAAGGTGGCTTCTAGTAGCATTAGTGCTAAGAAAATCAAAGGGCCCTGAGTTGGCGTTTTTTGTTAAGATTTTTTTGAAAATTGCACTGTTTGTGATCAAGTGCCGTACAAAAATCCGAACGATGAAGTGGACACTGCTCGGTCCAGCACGATTGTGCCAACATGAGGCATACGGCAAATGAAAGGCGGCTTCTAGTAGCATTAGTGCTAAGAAAATCAAAGGGCCCTGAGTTGGCGTTTTTTGTTAAGATTTTTTTGAAAATTGCACTGTTTGTGATCAAGTGCCGTACAAAAATCCGAATGATGAAGTGGACACTGCTCGGTCCAGGACGGTTGTGCCAATGCAAATGAAAGGCGGCTTCTAGTAGCATTAGTGCTAAGAAAATCAAAGGGCCATGAGTTGGCGTTTTTTGTTAAGATTTTTTTGAAAATTGCACTGTTTATGATCAAGTGCCGTACAAAAATCCGAATGATGAAGTGGGCACTGCTCGGTCCAGGACGATTGTGCTAACATGAGGCATACGCCAAATGAAAGGTGACTTCTAGTAGCATTAGTGCTAAGAAAATCAAAGGGCCCTGAGTTGGCGTTTTTTGTTAAGATTTTTTTGAAAATTGCACTGTTTGTGATCAAGTGCCGTACAAAAATCCGAACGATGAAGTGGACACTGCTCGGTCCAGCACGATTGTGCCAACATGAGGCATACGGCAAATGAAAGGCGGCTTCTAGTAGCATTAGTGCTAAGAAAATCAAAGGGCCCTGAGTTGGCGTTTTTTGTTAAGATTTTTTTGAAAATTGCACTGTTTGTGATCAAGTGCCGTACAAAAATCCGAATGATGAAGTAGACACTGCTCGGTCCAGGACGGTTATTCCAACATGAGGCATACGGCAAATGAAAGGTGGCTTCTAGTAGCATTAGTGCTAAGAAAATCAAAGGGCCCTGAGTTGGCGTTTTTTGTTAAGATTTTTCTGAAAATTGCACTTTTTATGATCAAGTGCCGTACAAAAATCCGAATGATGAAGTGGACACTGCTCGGTCCAGGACGATTGTGCCAACATGAGGCATACGGCAAATGAAAGGTGGCTTCCAGTAGCATTAGTGCTAATAAAATCAAAGGGCCCTGAGTTGGCGTTTTTTGTTAAGATTTTTTTTGAAAATTGCACTGTTTGTGATCAAGTGCCGTACAAAATCCGAATGATGAGGTGGACACTGCTCGGTCCAGGACGATTGTGCCAACATGAGGCATACGGCAAATGAAAGGTGGCTTCTAGTAACATTAGTGCTAAGAAAATCAAGAGGACCTGAGTTGGCGTTTTTTTTTAAGATTTTTTTGAAAATTGCACTGTTTATGATCAAGTGCCGTACAAAAATCCGAATGATGAAGTGGGCACTGCTCGGTCCAGGACGATTGTGCCAACATGAGGCATACGGCAAATGAAAGGTGGCTTCTAGTAACATTAGTGCTAAGAAAATCAAGGGGACCTGAGTTGGCGTTTTTTGTTAAGATTTTTTGAAAATTGCACTGTTTTTGATCAAGTGCCGTACAAAAATCCGAATGATGAAGTGGACACTGCTCGGTCCAGCACGATTGTGCCAACATGAGGCATACGGCAAATGAAAGGCGGCTTCTAGTAGCATTAGTGCTAAGAAAATCAAAGGGCCCTGAGTTGGCGTTTTTTGTTAAGATTTTTTTGAAAATTGCACTGTTTGTGATCAAGTGCCGTACAAAAATCCGAATGATGAAGTAGACACTGCTCGGTCCAGGACGGTTATTCCAACATGAGGCATACGGCAAATGAAAGGTGGCTTCTAGTAGCATTAGTGCTAAGAAAATCAAAGGGCCCTGAGTTGGCGTTTTTTGTTAAGATTTTTTTGAAAATTGCACTGTTTGTGATCAAGTGCCGTACAAAAATCCGAATGATGAAGTAGACACTGCTCGGTCCAGGACGGTTATTCCAACATGAGGCATACGGCAAATGAAAGGTGGCTTCTAGTAGCATTAGTGCTAAGAAAATCAAAGGGCCCTGAGTTGGCGTTTTTTGTTAAGATTTTTCTGAAAATTGCACTTTTTATGATCAAGTGCCGTACAAAAATCCGAATGATGAAGTGGACACTGCTCGGTCCAGGACGATTGTGCCAACATGAGGCATACGGCAAATGAAAGGTGGCTTCCAGTAGCATTAGTGCTAATAAAATCAAAGGGCCCTGAGTTGGCGTTTTTTGTTAAGATTTTTTTTGAAAATTGCACTGTTTGTGATCAAGTGCCGTACAAAATCCGAATGATGAGGTGGACACTGCTCGGTCCAGGACGATTGTGCCAACATGAGGCATACGGCAAATGAAAGGTGGCTTCTAGTAACATTAGTGCTAAGAAAATCAAGGGGACCTGAGTTGGCGTTTTTTTTTAAGATTTTTTTGAAAATTGCACTGTTTATGATCAAGTGCCGTACAAAAATCCGAATGATGAAGTGGGCACTGCTCGGTCCAGGACGATTGTGCCAACATGAGGCATACGGCAAATGAAAGGTGGCTTCTAGTAACATTAGTGCTAAGAAAATCAAGGGGACCTGAGTTGGCGTTTTTTGTTAAGATTTTTTGAAAATTGCACTGTTTTTGATCAAGTGCCGTACAAAAATCCGAATGATGAAGTGGACACTGCTCGGTCCAGGACGGTTGTGCCAACATGAGGCATACGGCAAATGAAAGGTGGCTTCTAGTAACATTAGTGCTAAGAAAATCAAGGGGACCTGAGTTGGCGTTTTTTGTTAAGATTTTTTTGAAAATTGCACTGTTTATGATCAAGTGCCGTACAAAAATCCGAATGATGAAGTGGGCACTGCTCGGTCCAGGACGATTGTGCCAACATGAGGCATACGGCAAATGAAAGGTGGCTTCTAGTAGCATTAGTGCTAAGAAAATCAAAGCGCCATGAGTTGGCGTTTTTTGTTAAGATTTTTTTGAAAATTGCACTGTTTGTGATCAAGTGCCGTACAAAAATCCGAATGATGAATTGGTCACTGCTCGGTCCAGGACGATTGTGCCAACATGAGGCATACGGCAAATGAAAGGTGGCTTCTAGTAACATTAGTGCTAAGAAAATCAAGGGGATCTGAGTTGGCGTTTTTTGTTAAGATTTTTTTGAAAATTGCACTGTTTTTGATCAAGTGCCGTACAAAAATCCGAATGATGAAGTGGACACTGCTCGGTCCAGGACTATTGTGCCAACATGAGGCATACGGCAATGAAAGGTGGCTGCTAGTAGCATTAGTGCTAAGAAAATCAAAGGGCCCTGAGTTGGCGTTTTTTGTTAAGATTTTTTTGAAAATTGCACTGTTTGTGATCAAGTGCCGTACAAAAATCCGAACGATGAAGTGGACACTGCTCGGTCCAGCACGATTGTGCCAACATGAGGCATACGGCAAATGAAAGGCGGCTTCTAGTAGCATTAGTGCTAAGAAAATCAAAGGGCCCTGAGTTGGCGTTTTTTGTTAAGATTTTTTGAAAATTGCACTGTTTGTGATCAAGTGCCGTACAAAAATCCGAATGATGAAGTGGGCACTGCTCGGTCCAGGACGGTTGTGCCAATGCAAATGAAAGGCGGCTTCTAGTAGCATTAGTGCTAAGAAAATCAAAGGGCCATGAGTTGGCGTTTTTTGTTAAGATTTTTTTGAAAATTGCACTGTTTATGATCAAGTGCCGTACAAAAATCCGAATGATGAAGTGGGCACTGCTCGGTCCAGGACGATTGTGCCAACATGAGGCATACGCCAAATGAAAGGTGACTTCTAGTAGCATTAGTGCTAAGAAAATCAAAGGGCCCTGAGTTGGCGTTTTTTGTTAAGATTTTTTTGAAAATTGCACTGTTTGTGATCAAGTGCCGTACAAAAATCCGAACGATGAAGTGGACACTGCTCGGTCCAGCACGATTGTGCCAACATGAGGCATACGGCATATGAAAGGCGGCTTCTAGTAGCATTAGTGCTAAGAAAATCAAAGGGCCCTGAGTTGGCGTTTTTTGTTAAGATTTTTTTGAAAATTGCACTGTTTGTGATCAAGTGCCGTACAAAAATCCGAATGATGAAGTAGACACTGCTCGGTCCAGGACGGTTATTCCAACATGAGGCATACGGCAAATGAAAGGTGGCTTCTAGTAGCATTAGTGCTAAGAAAATCAAAGGGCCCTGAGTTGGCGTTTTTTGTTAAGATTTTTCTGAAAATTGCACTTTTTATGATCAAGTGCCGTACAAAAATCCGAATGATGAAGTGGACACTGCTCGGTCCAGGACGATTGTGCCAACATGAGGCATACGGCAAATGAAAGGTGGCTTCCAGTAGCATTAGTGCTAATAAAATCAAAGGGCCCTGAGTTGGCGTTTTTTGTTAAGATTTTTTTTGAAAATTGCACTGTTTGTGATCAAGTGCCGTACAAAATCCGAATGATGAGGTGGACACTGCTCGGTCCAGGACGATTGTGCCAACATGAGGCATACGGCAAATGAAAGGTGGCTTCTAGTAACATTAGTGCTAAGAAAATCAAGGGGACCTGAGTTGGCGTTTTTTTTTAAGATTTTTTTGAAAATTGCACTGTTTATGATCAAGTGCCGTACAAAAATCCGAATGATGAAGTGGGCACTGCTCGGTCCAGGACGATTGTGCCAACATGAGGCATACGGCAAATGAAAGGTGGCTTCTAGTAACATTAGTGCTAAGAAAATCAAGGGGACCTGAGTTGGCGTTTTTTGTTAAGATTTTTTGAAAATTGCACTGTTTTTGATCAAGTGCCGTACAAAAATCCGAATGATGAAGTGGACACTGCTCGGTCCAGCACGATTGTGCCAACATGAGGCATACGGCAAATGAAAGGCGGCTTCTAGTAGCATTAGTGCTAAGAAAATCAAAGGGCCCTGAGTTGGCGTTTTTGTTAAGATTTTTTTGAAAATTGCACTGTTTGTGATCAAGTGCCGTACAAAAATCCGAATGATGAAGTAGACACTGCTCGGTCCAGGACGGTTATTCCAACATGAGGCATACGGCAAATGAAAGGTGGCTTCTAGTAGCATTAGTGCTAAGAAAATCAAAGGGCCCTGAGTTGGCGTTTTTTGTTAAGATTTTTTTGAAAATTGCACTGTTTGTGATCAAGTGCCGTACAAAAATCCGAATGATGAAGTAGACACTGCTCGGTCCAGGACGGTTATTCCAACATGAGGCATACGGCAAATGAAAGGTGGCTTCTAGTAGCATTAGTGCTAAGAAAATCAAAGGGCCCTGAGTTGGCGTTTTTTGTTAAGATTTTTCTGAAAATTGCACTTTTTATGATCAAGTGCCGTACAAAAATCCGAATGATGAAGTGGACACTGCTCGGTCCAGGACGATTGTGCCAACATGAGGCATACGGCAAATGAAAGGTGGCTTCCAGTAGCATTAGTGCTAATAAAATCAAAGGGCCCTGAGTTGGCGTTTTTTGTTAAGATTTTTTTTGAAAATTGCACTGTTTGTGATCAAGTGCCGTACAAAATCCGAATGATGAGGTGGATACTGCTCGGTCCAGGACGATTGTGCCAACATGAGGCATACGGCAAATGAAAGGTGGCTTCTAGTAACATTAGTGCTAAGAAAATCAAGGGGACCTGAGTTGGCGTTTTTTTTTAAGATTTTTTTGAAAATTGCACTGTTTATGATCAAGTGCCGTACAAAAATCCGAATGATGAAGTGGGCACTGCTCGGTCCAGGACGATTGTGCCAACATGAGGCATACGGCAAATGAAAGGTGGCTTCTAGTAACATTAGTGCTAAGAAAATCAAGGGGACCTGAGTTGGCGTTTTTTGTTAAGATTTTTTGAAAATTGCACTGTTTTTGATCAAGTGCCGTACAAAAATCCGAATGATGAAGTGGACACTGCTCGGTCCAGGACGGTTGTGCCAACATGAGGCATACGGCAAATGAAAGGTGGCTTCTAGTAACATTAGTGCTAAGAAAATCAAGGGGACCTGAGTTGGCGTTTTTTGTTAAGATTTTTTTGAAAATTGCACTGTTTATGATCAAGTGCCGTACAAAAATCCGAATGATGAAGTGGGCACTGCTCGGTCCAGGACGATTGTGCCAACATGAGGCATACGGCAAATGAAAGGTGGCTTCTAGTAGCATTAGTGCTAAGAAAATCAAAGCGCCATGAGTTGGCGTTTTTTGTTAAGATTTTTTTGAAAATTGCACTGTTTGTGATCAAGTGCCGTACAAAAATCCGAATGATGAATTGGTCACTGCTCGGTCCAGGACGATTGTGCCAACATGAGGCATACGGCAAATGAAAGGTGGCTTCTAGTAACATTAGTGCTAAGAAAATCAAGGGGATCTGAGTTGGCGTTTTTTGTTAAGATTTTTTTGAAAATTGCACTGTTTTTGATCAAGTGCCGTACAAAAATCCGAATGATGAAGTGGACACTGCTCGGTCCAGGACTATTGTGCCAACATGAGGCATACGGCAATGAAAGGTGGCTGCTAGTAGCATTAGTGCTAAGAAAATCAAAGGGCCCTGAGTTGGCGTTTTTTGTTAAGATTTTTTTGAAAATTGCACTGTTTGTGATCAAGTGCCGTACAAAAATCCGAACGATGAAGTGGACACTGCTCGGTCCAGCACGATTGTGCCAACATGAGGCATACGGCAAATGAAAGGCGGCTTCTAGTAGCATTAGTGCTAAGAAAATCAAAGGGCCCTGAGTTGGCGTTTTTTGTTAAGATTTTTTGAAAATTGCACTGTTTGTGATCAAGTGCCGTACAAAAATCCGAATGATGAAGTGGGCACTGCTCGGTCCAGGACGATTGTGCCAACATGAGGCATACGGCAGATGAAAGGTGGCTTCTTGTAGCATTAGTGCTAAGAAAATCAAAGGGCCCTGAGTTGGCGTTTTTTGTTAAGATTTTTTGAAAATTGCACTGTTTGTGATCAAGTGCCGTACAAAAATCCGAATGATGAAGTGGGCACTGCTCGGTCCAGGACGATTGTGCCAACATGAGGCATACGGCAGATGAAAGGTGGCTTCTAGTAGCATTAGTGCTAAGAAAATCAAAGGGCCCTGAGTTGGCGTTTTTTGTTAAGATTTTTTGAAAATTGCACTGTTTGTGATCAAGTACCGTACAAAAATCCGAATGATGAAGTGGACACTGCTCGGTCCAGGACGATTGTGCCAACATGAGGCATACAACAGATGAAAGGTGGCTTCTAGTAGCATTAGTGCTAAGAAAATCAAAGGGCCCTGAGTTGGCGTTTTTTGTTAAGATTTTTTTGAAAATTGCACTGTTTGTGATCAAGTGCCGTACAAAAATCCGAATGATGAAGTGGACACTGCTCGGTCCAGGACGGCTGTGCCAACATCAGGCGTACGGCAAATGAAAGGTGGCTTCTAGTAGCATTAGTGCTAAGAAAATCAAAGGGCCCTGAGTTGGCGTTTTTTGTTAAGATTTTTTGAAAATTGCACTGTTTGTGAACAAGTGCCGTACAAAAATCCGAATGATGAAGTGGGCACTGCTCGGTCCAGGACGATTGTGCCAACATGAGGCATACGGCAGATGAAAGGTGGCTTCTAGTAGCATTAGTGCTAAGAAAATCAAAGGGCCCTGAGTTGGCGTTTTTTGTTAAGATTTTTTGAAAATTGCACTGTTTTTGATCAAGTGCCGTACAAAAATCCGAATGATGAAGTGGACACTGCTCGGTCCAGGACTATTGTGCCAACATGAGGCATACGGCAATGAAAGGTGGCTGCTAGTAGCATTAGTGCTAAGAAAATCAAAGGGCCCTGAGTTGGCGTTTTTTATTAAGATTTTTTTGAAAATTGCACTGTTTGTGATCAAGTGCCGTACAAAAATCCGAATGATGAAGTGGACACTGCTCGGTCCAGGACGATTGTGCCATCATGAGGCATACGGCAAATGAAAGGTGGCTTTCAGTAGCATTAGTGCTAAGAAAATCAAAGGGCCATGAGTTGGCGTTTTTTGTTAAGATTTTTTTGAAAATTGCACTGTTTGTGATCAAGTGCCGTACAAAAATCCGAATGATGAAGTGGACACTGCTCGGTCCAGGACGGTTGTGCCAACATGAGGCATACGGCAAATGAAAGGTGGCTTCTAGTAGCATTAGTGCTAAGAAAATCAAAGGGCCCTGAGTTGGCATTTTTTGTTAAGATTTTTTTGAAATTAAAGGTGGCTTCTAGTAGCATTAGTGCTAAGAAAATCAAAGGGCCATGAGTTGGCGTTTTTTGTTAAGATTTTTTTGAAAATTGCACTGTTTGTGATCAAGTGCCGTACAAAAATCCGAATGATGAAGTGGACACTGCTCGGTCCAGGACGATTGTGCCAACATGAGGCATACGGCAGATGAAAGGTGGCTTCTAGTAGCATTAGTGCTAAGAAAATCAAAGGGCCCTGAGTTGGCGTTTTTTGTTAAGATTTTTTTGAAAATTGCACTGTTTTTGATCAAGTGCCGTACAAAAATCCGAATGATGAAGTGAACACTGCTCGGTCCAGGACGGTTATTCCAACATGAGGCATACGGAAAATGAAAGGTGGCTTCTAGTCGCATTAGTGCTAAGAAAATCAAAGGGCCCTGAGTTGGCATTTTTTGTTAAGATTTTTTTGAAAATTGCACTGTTTGTGATCAAGTGCCGTACAAAAATCCGAATGATGAAGTGGACACTGCTCGGTCCAGGACGGTTGTGCCAACATGAGGCATACGGCAAATGAAAGGTGGCTTCTAGTAGCATTAGTGCTAAGAAATCAAAGGGCCCTGAGTTGGCGTTTTTTGTTAAGATTTTTTTGAAAATTGCACTGTTTGTGATCAAGTGCCGTACAAAAATCCGAATGATGAAGTGGACACTGCTCGGTCCAGGACGGTTGTGCCAACATGAGGCATACGGCAAATGAAACGTTAATGGCTTTAATTTCAAGACGTTTTTGAATAAATTTTTCACAGATTGAAAATCTCATTTGTATTTACTTTAATTCTTAAAGAAATTTTAACTACCGAACGATCATCGGTTGAAAGGACTGCGTCAAAAATGTTGTGTTTCTTTTCCTACACAACGGTGTGCACATACACTACCGGTCAAAAGTATTTACCCACCCCAATGATTCGTCATTATTCAAATGCCAGGTATTTTATTGTTAAAAGAAAATATTTGTACTAATAAGTACTAATTATGAGGGTAATAATTACCAGCCAACATTTTTTTTCTGTGCCGCAAACAGGTAGGTCAAGTGAGTTACCCCTTTTCTATGAAAAATTCATAATTAGTAGTTCAGGTAAAAAATCCGTTTTTTTACAATTTTTTCCAAAGGTCATTATAAAATCTGGATGCAGGCAGTTAGGGTCATCCTATTCTTCTCAAATTTCAATCTGCATTTCATTCTATATTGTAGCAGGCATAATTAATGCCATGTTACTGTTCTTTTTAGTATACACAGAACACTGCTCTCTGAACTTCCATATAAAAATCCCAACACGAGGAAAGCCGGTTCGAAACCGAACAGCGGCAATCAATTTCTTTATATTATTTTTTTTATTCTTTAACTATGTTTTCTATTTTTTTATTGAAGCAGATTAATAGAAAAAATTATAAAGAAATAAAACATAAAAAAAGCATCAAATTAAGCAAACGACGAAATCCGTCAAGTACGGGTTTTGAAGGCACTAGCATACGTCACACAAGCAAAACCATTTTATTCGCTTTTGCTTTCCCGCTGATTCGTAATCAGACGTTTAAATTCTCAAACAGTTCAACCATCATACCACGTATAGGATGCGCAAACTGCAAAGTAATTTCAGAGTTGGAAACCGATCAAAGTCGTTTGCAGTAGTTGCAAAGTCTTTGTGTTTTTTGGATCCCTTTCCCCTCCCTCGCTCCAGCTCTTTCGGCCTCGGCCTCAGTCACAGAACTAACAGTGGCTTTCGACTTCGGTCTCAGCGTTCAGAAATAACTGACGTTTTCGGCTTCGGCCTCAGTCACAGAACTAACAGTGGCTTTCGACTTCGGTCTCAGCGGTCAGAAATAACTGACGCTTTCGGCTTCGGCCTCAGTCACAGAACTAACAGTGGCTTTCGACTTCGGTCTCAGCGCTCAGAAATAACTGACGCTTTCGGCTTCGGTCTGTCACAGAACTAACAGTGGCTTTCGAATTCAGTCTCCGTTGTGCAAAAATAATTGTACAACAACTAGGTAGGTCACCTACACAAGGTACCAAACCAGAGACTTTTTGTTGGTGGACGCTCTGACGTCACCGAATAAATTTAAGGCCATCTGCCGAGTAGCACTTTTGCTCTCACTCTAACCTCTCGCCTTCCGCATATCAAGGCCTTCTGCCAAGAAGTTGTTGTATTTCCCACCAACCACCGCGTCTCCCTTTGATGCTTTGAATAGGTGATACACATTGTGCAGCCTTTTGCTGCGGGATACTCTATCCCCCCTTCATTGTACGTATTATTAGGTATAAAAATTGTTAAGCATTAAATATAAGTATAAAAATTGTTAAGTGAATAATAATAAAATAATAAAAATTAAAAACACGATAAACAACGTCCGAGCTGAACTCTTTACAGAGTCAGTGCTAGACTGTCGCGAAGACAGTCGTGAGTAATTCGGAAATACGTTGAATGTTAGAGGGTTGCGAGACCCCTTTAACGAACCCTGGACAGACTGAGTTTTATCCCAGCCTAAGGACCAAAAACTCGTTATAATATTTAACACTAGTTGAGTGAAGAGTTGATTTTTAAAAAATATCAAGTGTTTTCTTAAATATTCAAAAAATTTTAAAAAATGTCAGAAAAGAAAGGCCACCCCAAAGCCCCGACCTGGATCCCATAGAGCTTTTGTGGGAAGAACTGGACCGATAAGTACGAAAAGTGGTCCCAACGATTTCACAAACCCTTTGGCAGCAACTGCAAGATGCCTGGTCTAGAATAGCACCCATTACCCCCACAAAATTGCTGAACAGGATGTCAAAACTATGCCAAGCAGTCATTAAAGCGCATGGTGGAAATATCGACGAAACCAAAATTTAAAAATTTTTTGTAAAAATAACTTATTCTTATAATAACGTATAACTGTTTTTAAATAAATATGTTTCAAACAAAAATATAAAAAAAAAAAAATTTTATTGTTGATTATTTCATTCGTTTTTGTTTTATTTATGGGGGGGGTAAATACTTTTGGCCGGTAGTGTACATATGCCACATCGCTCAGAGTCTCACGGTTTGATAATGTCTTCTTTAAATTTCCACTTTGCCAACTAAGACTACAGCTAGTGCTGTATGACTCCACGGGCTTTAGCTCGCACCTGCTTGTTTTCACGATTAATCAACATTAGCGTTGATTAACTCCACGGGCTTTAGCTCATACTCGATATTTATACCCTACACCATAAGGTTGAGGGTATATCCACTTTCTACCGGAGTGTGTAACGCATAGAACTAGACAAGATAGGTATGGAAAACTATATATATTCTTGATCAGCATCACCAACAAAATTGAAATAACGATGTCTGTCCGTCTGTCTGTCTGTCTGTCCGTTGAAATCACGATCACAGGAGAACGGATTAAGATTTCAAAATGACATTTGGCAAAAATATTCGTTGCTATGGTGGGGTGTTTCGTATTGGGCAAAATCGCCCAAGGACCACGCCTACTTTTTATATCGAGAGTGCAGGTACCTCTGTTTTGCCTATTAAAAAAGGCCATCATCACTTTTTGAGAGAAGACAAGAAAATTTCATATGTAGGTTAACACTAATGCTTCCAGTTAATATGCCAAATATGGGCGTGATCCGCCCACTTTTAGTTTACATAGGTCATGGAGGGTTTTACATGGATTGTATTGAAAAGTATATAAGTTTCCTGAATAATGGTGTACATAATATTCAACACATATAGTAGTGTGTGAACCAATAATACTCTGTTGGGAAAAAATGGGCGTACCACGCCATTTACACGATTTTACTTATATATTTACAAAGTTTTTCTTATATATTATATAAAAGTTACAATTTATATTTTATGTTTCTAACATATCTTGATCGCTATCTAAGCTTAGTTCTAAATCTATTCGATAATGTCCCAACGCATATGTGTTGACACCATCTGCCTTAATTTTACGCTTATTATCTAATGGACTTAAAGCTATTTTACGTACATGCTCTGTATATATGTCATGGAGCTTGGATCTAAAAATGTACATATCTCCATATATAATTTTCTTATGAACTAAACAATATTTATAATCACTTAAACTTAATTTATCTAAAGCTGTGGCCTTGACACCTTTGGCCTTTTTAATTTCCCCGCAGCCAACAACTTGCGTTGTATACATTTTGGAACGGAGACCTATAAATTCCTTCATAATTTTTCCTTTGTTTTCATCCTTCATCATACCAACGATTTTACTATTTCTAAGCGGCATATGGAAAGGATTGTTGGGCGAATATTCGGATGTATCAAATTTTGAATCGACATCGTCACGAATATCGTTATAAAAGTCTTTGCATTGGATAGAATAAATAAAGGAATCAGTATCCATGTAATTTAAGCTGAGCCTTGTTGTAAATTTAGGCTTCATGAAATCATAGTGGAAATCATACATTTTCCACTTGGACAATTCTAAAACAACAAATCCCAAGTAAATTGGTTTATTATAGATCGAGCGAACTCTACTCATTTGCACAGCAACAATTTCATGTGTAAAATAAGACATGCTGTGGAAATTTGGTTTCGCTATTAGAGCTCGTGCTCCTAAACGTCTTCCTTTACTCTCCCATTCAGTAACAATTTTTACATCCTTTCTTTTGTCTACGTTTTCCATAGTCTTTCCATATACCGCATTATTAAGGAGTTTAAAAAAGTTTTTCTCGAAGCTGTTTTTGGCTATTGTTCTATGGTAAGTATTTAAATCAATGTACTTCTTTAACCAACAAGACTGCTTAAATTTTAATATTCTCTGTATTTTCTTAATCTGCAAGCCATTTTTTAGGCATTGTTGCAGGTTCTTGTAATGAATTGTATAATTAGTTTTGTTGGTTAAATCCGTAATAAGTTTATTGGACTTCGAATTAGGAGGTATTTTATTTTCCGCGCAAAATGGTAAGTCGTTGTGAGAATCGTGAAGACTTTCTGGATATTCTAGATCAACTTCCAATATATAGCCGAAAGATGAGTTTTCCGCAATTTCTAAAACATTAAACTTTTCAACATCTTTAAGCCACTCGAAACCTCCATAAGGTAAACATTGAGACATTGCCCACCCATATAAATTATTGGCATTCAAATACATTAAATATTCTGATGGCTTATTGCAATCGTAATCCATCATATATTTATTGTTCGCTCTTGAATGCCTTTTTGAACATTGGACAATGCCTTCCCTTATACTCCTCTGAACAAACAGATACATGTCTATATCTGTAAACAGTTCCAGTTCTATCCGAGTGGTTTTGAGCATTGCATCCCAAGATAAGCCGGGAGCAGTGTAATATTGGCAAGGATCTAGTTCATAAATATGTTTGCATATATTTCTAAAATTTTCAAAAATATCTGTTAAAATTAAAACATCTGTTTTCAGATATAGAAGCATGTAATCGTTTAGTGTATGGCATTTGAAGACGTTCCAAACCTTTAATGCATGTTCGTAATCTTCGTCAGAAGAAGATTTATTTATCAAACGACTAAATAATTCGTCCTGAGAAGGGAGAGAAATTTCCTTCAGACTATCGAAAGAATTAATATATTCGTAAGGGAATACACCTTTTCTTGTTAGTAGTGTAAACTCATCATCGTTTGAATACACTTGGCGAACAGTTTTGAAATCGGACTCCGATAAGTTTTTAGCTAAACTATCCAAGCTAGCAGCCATAAATCGGAAAGAATCTAAAACTTTACTTGTTTTCAGTAACTTTTATATATTTTGAAAGGGATACATACAACTCCTTATTCAATGGTATAACTTTTATATCACCCTCAATAAGATTTAGCTCTTTCATGAATAAGTGGGCGTCGTATCCGGAAAAATTATGAAAGAACACAGGAATAAATTTGGCTATTTGATATTGGAGGTTGCAGCTATTGTGTGCTGGACCCCTGTATTCGCCAGTGAGATGGCAATGGTCTGCCACTCTGTCAGCGCCCAAATCTTTACTGCAAATATGACAGTTTTTGGTTAGTAATTGTTGGTTTAGCTGCTGAGGAGTTAAAGAGGACATAGCTGTGGTTTTACTTAAATACTTATTGTAAATATCTATAATATCCCTAACCAAGTACTCAATAAATTTTTTTTTGGAGCATCCTCTCCTGAATAAATTACAAAATTTACTTAGACTATGATTAAAACTACAATGTATATTGTAACTGAAAGCTACCGGAATGTGCTTACAAATATACTTTTTATTATCAATATCTAAACTACTTAAAACGCATTCAAAATCTGCGTAAATTACAAACGGGACGTCCAACCTGCGCTCGTAGTTTTTAAACCTGATTGTGGCCTTTTCCATCTCCGGCATTACTGTAACAGTTTTGTTACATTCGTCTTTATGGCTCTTTATTATATTGTCATTTCTGGAGTACTGCAGGCAGTTGTTACAGAAAAAGACTTTATTATGACATTGCGTGAGTTGAGGGCGTACTAAGTCTATTGAGAAAAAGAAAATAAAAGACATATATAAAAACATATTTTATAGCAAAAAAAATTCAACAAATTGTTTAAATTGACAAATAAAGTAATCTTAACTATTCTGCAAGTATTAAAAAAACGAGCAAAAGTGGAAAAAATAAAAACAATTAAATATAAAGCATAATTAAATTGAAAAGTAGTTTTGAAATTTTTATAACTGACCTTGAAATAGATTTTATCCAAACGTAGTGTGACAGATCCAAATCTTGGATAAGCAGCATGTTGATGTGATGTTCTTTTTCAGCTTGAGTGCTATAAAATGGTCCTATTATAGCTCCAAGCTGTTCATCAAAGCCGAAAACGTTTATGCTCATACTATTATTTAGTCGTTCGAAATCCGAAATATCTGTGAGCGGTAGAGGAAATGTCAAGCGCTCAAACAATGCAGAACAATGTTGCTGTCTTCGATATTCTTCGGATTCAAGTCAGTTGGGCACAGAGCGGCGATGATTGCCCACTTGAAGCAGTATTCATCATCATTTCGTATATTGATGCATGCTTTCTTGTTATCTAAAACCTTGGGTAGTGGCAAATACGAGGATCCCTTTAATGGCCTGTACTGATTAATATTAATCTCTACATGGCATATTTTAGATAGAGCCCAGCCACTGTCTCTTTCCTGGAATTCTGTGAGCTTGCTTAATAAGGTTGCAAATTTTTGACTGAGAATCTGGTCGAGCTGGTTTTGTAATTGAACTATCATCATTTTCGTTTGGAAGGATTTGATTTTCACTATTGGCTTATCGTCAGATGTTTTAACAAATTCACAGAATAACTCCAAATTAAATTTAAAAGACAAATGCTTTTCGAGACAGTTAATTAGCTCTAGCATTATATCATTTTTGCCTTTCTGGAGTAATTCTTCTGGTATAAATGTACCGACATCTTTATTTTCATAAATGAGCGACTCTATTCTCTTGTTGAAGTTATCTTTTATAGATTTCAACTTGCTGCTGTTTGTCGGAACACAACATTTTTGCTTGTGTGCGTTTGTTCTGATGTGGTATGTCCAATTTTTTAATTCAATGTGTTTTGCACATCCTGCGCAATATGATGTTGTTCGTTGTAGGACACTTAATTCACTTGTACTATCAGATCCTTCATTTCTGTGAGACTTATTTTTATGCTCATGTAACTGGTAATTGCGCTCAAATTTCGCGTCACACTCTTGGCATTTTATAAAATTATGTTCATGTTTTGCCTTTGTGTGCCGAGTTAAGTTACCTTTTGATGCATAAGCAGCGTTGCACTTTTCACATATGAATTGCATGTTGTTTCTTTTTTCGTTTTCTAAATAAATGTCGAAAGCACACACTATAAACAATTTAATTTGTTGTTAAAAACTATTATAAATAATTATTACTACGATATATTGTTTATTAAACTCCAGGAATCTCACAATTTAGACAAAACTTTATCTTTTTTTCTTCTTTGAGTTTCCTTTGCTTTGTAGTTTCTCTGCAAGTACTGATTTTAAGTACTATATTTAAATTTCCACACAAAATTATTTGTTTATAATTTTAAATTCATTTTTTTGTTTGATGTTTAGTTTTGGTTTTCACTTGCTTAGCACGTTCTTAACATACGGAGGAATGATGAAACACTGTTTGTCAAATATAATTGCGCGAGGTCTTATAGCATACATATGTGTTCTATTTGCTATACATTTAAATTCAAAACTGTTGAATAATGAAAAACCGTAGCATAGAAGCAGACCCGAAGCATAAGAACAGAGTCGAAGCATAAATTCGAAGCTTACAGAGCTTACCCGAAGCACTCATTATGAATAAGAATACAGCATTGCATATAAACACTTCTTGGCAATGTCCATACTGCGTCTTATCCATGAGAACTGAATAAACATTACACACATATACATACTTATAGTTATACACATTTGCATACATACCTACATACATATATATTATAATATGATTATATGAAAAGTAAACTTCAAAACAGAACAGCATCTTCATGCTCTTCATTTGTACCGAAGCAAAATCAACCTTATGTATGTATATACATATGTATAATGAAATGGGATGACCCACAATTGTAGCAACCAAAAACTAAACTCTTCTGTTTACTAGAAAAAAAAGAACAATAAAATATGAATGTTCTTGAAATGTCATTGATCTTAAGAATGGAATTCCTTACTGATACCAATAAAACATCAACATATTGCTACACAAAAAGAACATAATTTCTTAAAAAGAAGAACAACAGCAACACCAAATAAATCAGTTTTAATTTAACCAGAACAATAACTATCACCAACTTTGTATACATCATATCAGTGATCCGCGCTTAAATAATATTAAGTACCATATAAACTAAAAATTTAATACACACGTTCATGCATACTACAATTCTACGGCATAAGTAATTAAAGAATCACCGAAATTTTATTACACTAACTCCATGGGCGTCAAACAGCACAAACACACAAACATACTAGAAGGCCTATAACAAAATTACCTACATTTGTACGAAAAATGAAAATTCAACCCTATATTTGTTCAATGAACTCAAATTATTCCTCATTTGTATCAAGCTGAGATTTTCTTAAACAACAATCCACTTAAATGTTCTGTGACATTTACTAAAAGTAAACTATAGCAATAGAATATGAATATCACGGATCATAACAAACGCATTCCGTAAATATATCGTGAATAGAAAACAACGCCAAGAACAGAGATTCTGCCGTGCGACGCATTGTACCTACACAAATTCCTAAGCATGTCTAATACTGTCACTAACTATTGAACGCAATTCCAACATAAGAAAGCAAAAAGAAACCTAAGGAAATTTTGTTTGCATTACCTCCGCGGCGATCCGTTCTACTAAAAAATTTGTTTTACAACAAATAACAACAACATAAGCAATTAAATAATCAAAACAATCACCGAAATTTTATTACACCAACTCGATCGGCGACACTCCGCTTCCCAAATCCACAATTGTTTACACTAACTCGATCGACGGCGCTCCGTTCAATTAAAGTAAACATCCAAAATTTGTAAACACTAACTCTGTGGACCAGCGGTCACGTTCACTAAAGCATCATGCTACAACAAATAACAACAACAACGTGTTACTACGCAACGACCATCTGAAACTGCTGCCCTCCCATCGCTTCGATCACACACATTCCCCTTCCTTCCCTACCCCTCCCTTGGATGACGGTCTGTCTATTTGTCAGTCCGTTGTATATAGTTCTGTCCGTCCGTCCATCGGATTGTCTGTCCGTATCTCCTTTTCACTCACACTCACAACCCGTATAGCCGCATCTCCCTCTAACACACGTAAAGCATATCGCCAAACAGATGTCTGTCCAAAGCTTCTATTGCCTTCTCAATCGCTTTAACGGTATCCGTATAGAGCTATCTCACTCTAACACACGTAAAGCATTTTGCCATGGCACACAGTTGTGCCAGAACCCCTCTTTCCATACTACTATTGTTCTTTTTATTTACTTAGAAATACTGCTCTTATTTACAATTAAATTAACATTATTCCCGTTTTACAAACGAATATATATACATGAACAATTAGGAAAACATTTACTCAACATTGTAAGCTTAAGTTCTAAAATAAAAAAAATTAAAAATACTAATAATGTAATAATAAATTGTTATACTTACCTAACTTATTTGTTACTTACCCTTTTTTTCTCTCTCTCTCAATCGCTATCCTTTGTAGGGATAGGGTGTAACGATCCGAGCATCGGTTCAAATACTTCTGCCGAGAACAATCATCCGCTTGCAGACAATATACCGAGTAAACGAATATACGCACTGACTTACATATATTCCATCACCAGAAATTCAATTCAATTCAATTACATACCGAGATGCATATGAGATCAACCAGTCGATCATATACATACTGCACAACGACCAGCAATAGTAAAAAATGTACATTTTGTTTTACCGACATAATTGCAGAAGCAGTAACGAAGAGGAACACAGCAAGTAACAAAACAAAAAAACAACATCCACCGACTGCTTCTTTACAATAAACCGCAACACAAGAAGCAAGAAACAACAAAACCTGATTCCATAACCAGACATATGGAAAGCGACAACAACAACAACAACAACAACAGCAACCACATCTGATGGGAAGACGATGCTAGCAAGAAGCATAGAATCTTCCAGCGTGATGTATTTTTGCGTTCAATGCAGAAGTTACAATTCCCAAGAACCATAATTCATGTGCTGCTTTTTCGAGCATTTTTGAACCTAGAAAATCGACCAGACTCACACCGGCGAAATATTCACCAGTAAAGCGAGACTTTATCTCATTCGTGAGTTGGTTAATTTTTGGCGCCGCACGGCAAATACATTTATTTTTAAGTCGACCATACAGCTAGTGCTGTATCACTCAATGGGCTTTAGCTCACACCTGCTTTTTTTTACGATTAATCAACATTAGCGTTGATTAGCTCCACGGCCTTTAGCTCATAATCGATTTTTTTTTTTACGATTAATCAACTTTAGAGTAGATGAACTCCACGGGCTTTAACTCAACCTGTTTTTACGATCATTCGGATAGTTCCGAATGACTCCACGGGCTCTAGCTCTACTCGAACCGATCACTTCGTCAGGCCGAAGTGACTCCACGGGCTTTTGGTCATACTCTATTTTTTTTACGATTAATCGTTTTTAGAATTGATTAACTCCACGGGCTTTTGCTCACACTCTTTGATTTCTACTCGACCACGGCGTCGCACCAGTACCGAGGCTGTTGCTCAGCTGTCCTTTTCCCACTCCCACTAAACTCCCTTTTGCATAAGACTTAGGCTAAGTTACATTGTAGTAGAATAAGCACACATTGCTAGCTATAAGAGAATTTAAATAAAAACGATATCAAATATAACGTCCGAGCTGAACTGTTTCAGTCAGTGCTAAATTGTTGAAACACTATCGTTTGAAATTCGGCAACGTTTCAAAGCGAGTGGGTTTTTTCAAGTTCCACCCACAATGAACCCTGGAGCCACTGACTCTATCTCAGCTGAGACAGAAAACTTGTTACAAATGGCACCCGAACAGGGACTGTCTGTCGCGAAGAGCAGTCCAAATGTCACCCTCGAGGGACTGCCTGTCACGAACAGCAGTCAAAATTAAACTTCAAAGAATATGTCTGCGACACACAGCAGTCACTCTGCTTCCACATCAGCACCAGTAAGCGAAAGAAACAGCTCGCCTTCTAATCCAAAGGGAGCGTCCGTTTCGAGGAGTTTGTCACTAAGCAACGCACCTGAAGAATCTTTCCCTGAATCACTCTTCTTCATTTACCGACTTAAAGAGGAGTAGTTAGAGGCACAAATGATGTTAGGTCTACCGGCACAAAGCACAGTTAAAGAAATGAGACAACGGCTAAGTGCACACATCAAGAAGGTTCCACAAATAGAAAACCAGACCAATAACATAGCTCAGCAGAGAACCAGCACGCCCGCAGCTCTGCTCATGCAGACAGCAGCTACGACAGCCACAACGCCACAGCAGCCGTCCACAATCACCCATACACCAGCCAATTGGAATAACATGAGCACAGCCAGCACGTCCGCTGCCGATCGACTGAGACCCTGCCCGAATCTACACTCGCCGATTGACTGTGACGTCATGAACACCGTCCGGAAATGGAATTTTCACTTCATCGGCGCCAAATCTATCCTAGACTTCATTGAAAGCATTGAAGAGCTAGCCGACTGCTATCGTATAAATTACGATCAGCTGCTGTTACCGGTCACCGAAATATTTCGTGAACGCGCTAAAAAATGGTGGGCCTATAAGAAGGCTGAAGTACGCACCTGGCAGCATTTTAAAGAGGCAGTATACCAATTCTTCTTGCCGCCACGATATCTACAGCATCTTGAAGAAGACATCTACGATGCCGACAAACCCAATGGGAAAAAGCGAAAGACTACATCCTAGGCAGGCTCGCGATGATTCGGCAACACCCAAAGCTATGTAAAGAAAATCGAATCGACCGCATATACGAAGGCGTACGGCCGGAGTACCGTTTATATATAAGGCGCAGTGACTTCCACGACAACGCGGTTGCGATAATCAGCCTGGCCGATGAGTATGAACACATACGCGGCGAAGAAACCCGTATACAACGACCGCACGTGTCGAACATGGTAGCGGCCAAACACTATTCTCGTGATACTTACTGTTGGTCATACGGTGAACCTGGACACAAATGTAAAGATTGTCGAGGAATTAAAAAAATATTTTGTTCCTACTAAAGCGACAATACTGAACCTGAATTATCTTTCTACCGTCTAAAACTCACGCGCCAGACAAAAACTGTAAACGCACTGATAGACACTGGAGCCTCCCTCACGTTCGTCGGAGCACACATGCACCAATATCTCCAGAAGAACACCAGACCGATAAATAGAACCCAAGTATTGCAGTTAGCGAACAGCAAGCATGTACAGATAAGGGATTGTTACAGTGCTCACCTTTGCGTTGGCACACGTCAACATGAACATTCGCTTTACTACCTTCCAGGTCTACAAGAAGACATGGTGATCGGAATGAATTTAATAAAGAAACTAAACAATTATGCACCGATGCATTATCGCAACTTAGTCTGCACAACTTTTCAAAAGTAGACGTCCCGATTTGCAAAAATGCAATATTACAAAACCGCAACAGCAATTGAATTTGTGCTCAAAATTCTGCCTCAAGAACAAGAAATCCTTTCACAAAACCAGAAACGAACACTGGAGACATGTACACCAGAAACAAAATCGTTATATACTATAACAAGTACACGATAGCCCTACAGCCGGTTATTTCGGTTACTACAAAACACTAAGAACTGCACCAAAGCCCGTTGGAAGAATCACCTTGTGCTAAGAAGAAACCACATCCACCAAACTTTGGCTTGCTGTAATCAAAAATTTCTGTTAGACAATCATTTCACTCACTACATAAATATTATCACACTGATTGTCACTTTACCTTACTCATTACATTTTTATCTAATGTTGGAAAT
Organism: Thecophora atra; assembly: GCA_937620795.1. Classification (NCBI taxonomy): domain Eukaryota; kingdom Metazoa; phylum Arthropoda; class Insecta; order Diptera; family Conopidae; genus Thecophora; species Thecophora atra. Next base: position 33,693,579 of record OW569398.1, read on the forward strand.
AGGACCAAAAGCAAAAATTGAATTCATAGTTCTTTTTATTTACTTAGAAATACTGTTCTTATTTACAATTAAATGAGCATTATTCCCGTTTTACAAAAGAATACATATACATGAACAATTAGGAAAACATTTACTCAACATTGTAAGCTTAAGCTCTAAAATAAAAAAAATTAAAAATACTAATAATGTAATAATAAATTGTTATACTTACCTAACTTATTTGTTACTTACCTTTTTTTCTCTCTCTCTCACTCGCTATCCTTTGTAGGGATAAGGTGTAACGATCCAAGCATCGTTTCAAATACTTCTGCCGAGAACAATCATCCGTTTGCAGACAATACACCGAGTAAACGAATATACACACTGACTTACATATATTCCATCACCAGAAATTCAATTACATACCGAGATGCATATGAGATCAACCAGTCGATCATATACATACTGCACAACGACCAGCAATAGTAAAAAATGTACATTTTGTTTTACCGACATAATTGCAGAAGCAGTAACGAAGAGGAACACAGCAAATAACAAAACAAAAAAAAAACACCATCCACCGACTGCTTCTTTACAATAAACCGCAACACAAGAAGCAAGAAACAACAAAACCTGATTCCATAACCAGACATATGGAAAGCGACAACAACAACAACAACAACAGCAACAGCAACCACAGCTGATGGGAAGACGATGCTAGCAAGAAGCATAGAATCTTCCAGCGTGATGTATTTTTGCGTTCAATGCAGAAGTTACAATTCCCAAGAATCATAATTCATGTGCTGCTTTTTACGAGCATTTTTGAACCTAGAAAATCGACCAGTCTCACACCGGCGAAATATTCACCAGTAAAGCGAGACCAGAGATAAAGAGATGAAACACTCCTAAATTCGCCGCTCATACTAATCCATTTTTGCTGGAATTGCACTTACACTATGAAATAAAATTCGCTGCAAAAAATTTGTACTTTTCTTAATTCGCTGCAAAAAACTTGTACTTCGTGCAAAAAATTTGTACTTCTCTGTGGTGAAATTTTTGCCATAACCTCTTATAATAATAATTTAACGGGGGCTGGTTGCAGAAACGTCAAATGAAATAATTAATAAATTATATTTTTTTTATGCTTAAAACACGTACATAATACAGCTTCAACTCCGAAATAATGAGAATAAATGTTTACTTTCACAATTTTACATAGCATTGTCAAATTTAATTCAATTATATTGACTTAATATACTCGTCCGTCTAAATTTTCTGTTGCAAACGTGAAATTGTTACCCTATTTATTTAAAATATAAAGAGTAATAATGTGGGAATTAAAATATAGTTTCATTTTTCAATACATACATATTGTTAATATATAATTCAGATAAAGGGCTTTCACACTTTTTTCAACACCCACTCAATAATATTTGCGTAACTTCACCTTTGTTTATATCTGGTGAAAACTAAATTTTTCAATACAATTCTTGAAAACAAGCAATTGCTTTTAAACAATTTATTGGATTATTCGCTAAAGCGCCAGATAAGACAGTGTGTATTATTTTATTAACAAATATACAGTTTTCTTTGTTTTCCAGTATTTAACCGCAAGCATAAAGGCGATGGGCAGAATTTCCGGAACGAACAAAGCATTTGAATTTCCCGGAACGAAGCTCACAAATCGGCCAGGTCATCAACTCTTATTTGAAGAAAAAACAGGATCTTTCTGATGAGGAATGAGAAGAAGCTGCTTGAAGCTGGAACTACACTGGTAGTCGATCGTTATTCTTACTCAGGTATTGCTTATAGCGTGGCCAAATGTTAGGATCTGAACGGATAAAGTGGAATTGTTGATAGTGTTGGGGTTTTTTAGGCTTGGACTACAATTGGTGTATGGAAGACCAATACAATTGGTGTATCTAGACGAATTGATGACACAAGCAGAAGAATATGAACATCTTAGAAGTGAAGAAACAAGAACAAATCGTCACACAAATAATTGCTTGACGCCCCCTACATATGATCGACGTACACATTGTTGGTCTTGCCGACAGCCAAGACATCCTAAAAAGAAGTGCCCAACAAAGAAACTACTATTCTGCTCTCATTGCGGAGAGATGGGAAACTTGTCTCGCGATTGCCCATTCCACCAAAACAACACTACAACGTCACCCATCGCTGGCCGCTACTACATACCAGTTAAGTGCGAGCAATACACAGTCGATGCTTTGATTGACACCGGAGCGTCTCTAACGTTTATGGGTGACAACCTTAAGAGTAAACTTAACCTACGCACCCAACCAAACCACACAAGAGACACACCAATCGCACTGGCCAATGGGGAAACCGTGACCGTCCGTAACTACGGAAAAACGAAAATACAGATAAATAACAAAGTATACTACCACCACTTGCAATATATGCCTGGACTGACCGAAGATTTAATACTCGGGACGGACTTCTTAAAAGTAATTGACGTCCACATCACCATTGGAGGGCATGAACTAAAAACGACATCCGCCAACGAAAACTTTGCTCTCTACTACAGCAATCAAAAAGACGAACAAATACAACTCCAAAAATTAATAAGCGAAACAAAGAATCGCATGGAGAAAATCTGTACACCGTGTAACATCGCATAACACACCATTCGTGGAAAGACAGATATACCCTTCAAACAAAGGCACTACCCACGAAACCCGGCGATGCAACAAATAATAAATAGCCAGATCGACACCTTACTACAAAAAGGTAAAATAGAGGCAGCAAAAAGTCCATACAGCTCACCTGTAGTTCTAGCAAAGAAGAAAACCCCACATCTGACACCGTACGACAAAACAATGGTGAATTTTGCAGAATTATATCAACGTGCTCTCCTCAAGAACCAAAGAGCCACCCAACACCAGAAGCATCACTACGACCTGCGGCGCCACCCCTGGAAACCGGCAGTAAACTCCCTAGTCCTTCGCAAAAACCACGTGCTATCGTCAGCCACGAAGAATTTCACCGAGAAACTCGCTTCGAAATATATTGGGCCATACAAAATAATTCGATATGCGTCACCTAATATAGCGGTTTTAAGAAACGAGACTCATCCAAATAAAGAGGTGCGAATACACATCCAAGACCTCAAAAGCTTCCCTACAAACACGAAGCACACCACGGAACCAACACAACACTCACCACACTCACTACAATCAATCACGCAGAACAAAGAAGCAATCAGTCACACCCGATCGATCGCGCTGAACAGTAGTCCACCAAAAAGTTCTGCAACCACACACAAAAAGAAAAAAAAAGAAATGGCACACTTACGCAAGCCGACACAGCCGAGACGTCCCGGGCTTCCAGCTACCGAATGGGTCCGGCCAGTACCACCATTCGTACCACCAATCGAAGTACAGAGGAAAAAGGAGATCCTCCATCGAGCAATGGTAGTCTCCACTATACGAAAGCCTAATAAGAAACCGAACCTCAATAGAATCCGAGCAGCCATCATAAAAAACAGACCCGAATACCGCACCAAAGCAAATCCACGCAGTGCACAAAAAAACCCCGAGAAAGAAGGTAACCCCCCAAAACCATCCACCAGCCAGGACCACCAAACATCACACGCCATCAAACATTGATGGCTGAAAAGGATAAATATCAAACCACAAAAAACACCAGAAAGGCGCACGTTCACCCTTCGTCAACCAGAAGGCGACGTGACCGTCAACGTGCAAGACGGATGGGCCAAACTATGCTACAAGAACGAATGGAGAGTCGTCACCACCAATCGCAACCACTCTCAGGTCCGGCCTTTCTAAAAAGGAAAAGAAACCAACTTCAACTACACCTAAAAATAATAAGTATCTATCACGTGTTTTTATATATATATATATATATATATATATATATATATATATTACTTTCTTAATTAATATATTACTTACTTAATTTATAACTATTTACATTTTTATACAAACTTCAAAACTTACATACTTATAAACGTTATGATACCACGAAATAATGTCACAAACATATACAAAAAGGAAAAAACATCTTTTTTTTTGATTATTATTAAAACACAAAAATGAACTAAGAAAAAAAAAAAAAAAAAAAAAAACCCTCACAAAAAAATATATATATACACAAGCCACATATAAACTTTATAAGATAGAAAAAAAAATTGAATAAAATATTTTATACATATATATATATATATATTCTAAATCTTTTTTTTTCTTCTCTTTCTTTTTTTAACCGAAATCGGGATAGACTGTAACAGGCATAATTGATGCCAAGTTCCAATTCTTATTCTTATACATCAAACCGCGGAGGAAGCCGCGTGTTTCATTCCAAACACTACAACAGCAATCAAGAAGAAACGCCGAGGAGGAAAACTAGTTAAGGATCGAAGAAGGCTCGAGCACCTTAGAGCCTTGATTTCAGAAAAGGACACTTCCATCTCTTGGGAAGAAGCGAACAGGATTTGGCAGGAAATTTATAATAAGGAAAAAGAAATGTCGAATAGGAAGAAGTAAAAATAAATTGTCTTAAAGAAATTTTTAAACTGTGTTCTTATAGCATCTAGATAAAATATTTTATAAATTAACATTTCGACCGAAACGCAAGCTTAACATTTTATACGAACTTTTTTAAAAGTTGAGCCAGCAATTTAAGCTAGCAAGTAACCGCGGCTAAACGCAGAAGCGCTGTCGCTTCACTCCCGGTTCAGATTGCAAGCCGGGAAATATTAAATGGAAAAAGAAACAACAAACAGAAAAAAAAACAGCAATTAAACAATTGTTGACGAGTTGTTTAACACGCGCGGACAGATGTTAAAGATTGGAATGCAATATGATAGGTCGCGCTGAAACATAAAAAAAAAATAATGCGTTGTTTGAAATTTTTCAAGTGCAAGTAGCTTGAGAAACTGAAATTTAAGCTCTGCGGAAAATAAAATAAAACACAAGTGAAACGAAATTGTTTTTATAGCACGAGTCATAGTAAACAAGAAAAATAACAAATATTCCAGACAAGTTAAATTGTAGATCACGGGAAAAATATTAATTGGCGTGGGAATAGATATTAAATTTCAAAGTTCATAGTTACATAATTGAAGAGAGGTATTGAAGTTATTAAGATAATTAAGAGTAGACAATGCAAATTAATATTAATAAATGGATAAGGAATTTGAACAGCTAGTATCGAAATTATCTGCATTATCAAGCATTATCTGATCAGTTAGACAGGTTTGTAGAAAAATCCTGGGGAAGTCTTACACGTACAGTAAGTAATAGGGAAACAATTGAGCTAATTAAATCGCAAATAAATTCTGTGAAAGACATCTCCAAGATAGAAGAGGCGGATTTGATTGTCGACGAAATAGTTAGCTTCCTAGAAAATAAAAACGCGACAATTACAACAGAAATAAGTTCGTGGAAGAAAGAATTCAACTGTTTGAAAGGTAGGTACGACAGTTATTTGGCAAGTAGGGACTTGCAAGTAGACAGTCTTCGACAATTAGAACTCGAAAACGAGCAGTTAAGGAAAATACTCGGTACACAAGAGGAGGTCTTCCCAGAAAATTCACCAGATAAACGTAAAGAGGGATCCAAAAGTTCAGAGGCACAAGAAATTAAACAACTTGAGGCAGAAAACGGTTTGTTGAGCAAGCAGATAGCGATCTTGCGAAGTTACGAACATCACGACGAGGAGCCACGTCATGGAAAAATACTGCAACAGAGGCAATCACATCCAATTCACAGAAAAAAGATAACAAAAATTTAAGAAAAATGGGCATAGAAGACATAGCAAAAATAGCGAATAGGTTAGTACCATTATTTTCGGGTGCACCATCTATTGACCTCCGAAATGAAGTATATAAATTTATTGAAGGATGCGATCTAGCACACAGAAAGATCAAGGACACAGAGATCCAAGACTTCATAGCATGCGTTAAACAGCGCCTGCACGGAAACGCATACAGCCTTTTGCGCTCGAAAAAGTTCGAGAGGCTGGAAGAGTTGAATTATGCAATAAAGAGACATTATTTACAACATAAGTTCTTAGATATGGTTTTGGTAGAAATACAAGCTATGAGGCAGCTGCCAAACGAGTATATCCGCCTGTTCGCGGAAAAACTAATAGCCTTAAAGTCTCAGGCGGAGGACATTATCACTGCGGCCTAGACAGGGCAGTAATGAGGACATTTAAGTTAGGTTTACAAGACAGTTCTTTAAGACTTTATTTGGTAGGTATAGAGAAATCAACATTTGAAGAATTGGTGGAGCAAGCTTTGGATATTGCGGATGACATACGACAGGCAGAGACGATCCAAAGTAAGCACTTCGTCGGCGTGGTCGAAAACCCGTTAAGTGATTATTCCAATCAGAGGAAACCATTCCTTAGTCTGCGCTATAGAAAGGATGAAGGTTCACCAGAATTGAAAGGCCAATGGAATAAGACTGTGCAGAACGGCAATGGGCAATCCATGCAGAATATTACTTGCAGTTTCTGTAACAGAAATGGACATACAAGAGAGGATTGCCTAGTAAGAAGGAACACGCCATACTGTCAGGAATGCTGCAAATATGGCCATAAGACTAATTTCAAATGTAAAAATGTTTCGCAAATCATAGAAAATCGTTTTAAAAGGGAAGACCAACAACACAGAGGTCGACAAGGATATTTGCCAAATAACAGCGGAAGCAAGTGTGATTTCAATCAAAAATGGAATGAAGGCGGGTTTCAAAAAGGACTAGATCAACCCACACCAATAACAAAAGTCCCGAATAAAGATAAAACTAATACGCACAGTGCATGCCATTGGTGTAATAGACCAGGACACTGGATACGAGATTGCCAAGCCAAGAAGAACTGGGAATCGTTTCAGGGAAACTACCGAGGGCCCAGGCAAGGCCAGTAACCTGGGAACCCAGAAAGAATAGTAATTGTGGGCCAAACAGATTCGGAAAAGATAGGGTATACGTCCACGGAAACAGTTATCCCATCTACAAGTCTGTATGAAAATCGTCAAGGTAATATTGAACAAGGAACGAAAAAGAAACATGTCGGAACGATAAGCATAGGAATAGTGAATACTAAAAACATTTAAAACAAAACTGTAGCAGATAAAGGTTTAGAAGTCTCAGGAATAGTAAAACCAAATATAAATGTTCAACAATGTGAAAGAAAAAGTATACAAGAAAAAGAATAACAGGAATTTAGCACAACAAATAATTTTAAAAGTAATGAAGACAGTAAGAGTGAGTGTCGCTACAACAATAATCTAGAGGATGATGTGTTCATTGAGTTTCCTTGTGCAGAGGCAACTAATGAAAAACTGATCTTATTGGTTGATACAGGAGCAGACACCAGCTTAGTAAAAGAAAAGTCCATTAAAATGGATATATTAATTGATCATTCTGAAAAGCGAGTTTTAAATGGAGCTTTCGGGGGTTGTGCAACCACTAAGGGAACTGTTGGTGTTACCCATAAAGACTGGGCATGTCTTGATTTAACGTTACATACGGTTTCACTTGAACAAGGATTGCCAGGCGACGGGATACTTGACAGAGACAACCTATGGAATAAGTTCATATTAGATTCAATAAAAAAAAAAGTTAAAAATGATTACTCCAAAAGGAGAGGAAATAGCTAGGTTGACACGAGGAGTGATAAAGGCCAGATCAACATGTTTTATAAAAATGAAATGAAACTGCGAGAAGTGGTGATCCACAAAACTCAAATCTCCCCAGGTGTGTTTTTAGGAGAGGTGTTAGTAAGTGTAACAAATAATAAAGTTAACGTGCCGATCTTAAATTCAACGGAAGAAGATTTTACTCTGAGTGACAACTTCCTTCCAGAATTCAGCGATTTCGATAAGTATGAAATACTGAAAAATTATACAACCATTAATAGTGTGGTTAGTTCAAATATTAGACAAAGATTAAAGGTTTTAATGCACGAATTAGATTTGGATCCTTCCTTGAATAAAGAGGAAAGAGAGTCCATAAGCAACTTATGTAAAGAATATAATGACATCTTTCTATTAGATGGAGACAAATTGACATACACCACAGCAATAGAGCACATAATTCCCACGAGGGCAGACCAGGTACCAATTAATCAAAGACAGTACCGACTTCCCCATACACATAGGGAAGAAGTTAATAAACAAATTAATAAGTTGCTAGAAGACGACATAATAACTCCAAATAAATCGCCGTGGAATTCTCTATTATTAATAGTTCCAAAGAAATGTGGAAAAGATGGCGAAAAGAAATGGCGTATGGTTTTCGACTATAGGAACAGGTTTTTCCAATACCCAGGATTGACGAAATTTTAGACCAATTAGGTCTGGTAGCTAGCGGCTACCATCAAGTCTTAGTAAATGACAATGATAGGGAAAAAACAGCGTTCAGCTCAGCATTAGGACATTTCGAATTTAAGAGAATGCCTTTCGGACTAACAGGGGCACCCGGCACTTTTCATAGATTAATGAATCACGTGCTAACAGGATTGCAAGGAATAGACTGTTTCGTCTATTTAGATGACATAGTCATATACGGTACCAACTTAGATCAGCATGCGTACAGACTAGCGAGAGTTTTTGAAGTTCTAAGCGCAAATAATTTAAAGCTGAATGTTAGTAAATGCCAGTTTTTGCGACGCGAGATCATTTATTTGGGCCATAAATGTTCAGAAAACGGAGCCCTCCCCGACACAAGCAAAGTGGAATGCGTTAAGAGCATTCTACCTCCAAAAAACGTAAAGGAAGTGCAGGCTTTCTTAGGGTTAGTAAATTATTATAGAAAATTCATACCTAACACGGCAAAGATTGCGTTGCCAATTAGTAAATTGTTACGTAAAAATGTAAAGTTTATTTGGACTGAAAACTGTCAAAAAGCATTTGACATCTTGAAGGCAGCCATTACTTCACCACCATTATTAGCATACCCCGATTTTTCAAAAGAATTTCTATTAAGCACGGATGCTGGTAATGAAGCATTAGGCGCAGTGCTCTCTCAAGGGAGAGTCGGCGAAGATAAACCAATAGCTTTCGCCAGCCGAACATGACGTGATACAGAAAAACGGTATTCTACAATAGAAAAACAGTTTTTAGCAATTGTTTGGGCAACTAAAAATTTTAGAGCTTATCTACTAGGAAGACATTTCAAAATTTGTACAGACCACCAACCATTGAAAAGAAAATGTAGTCCAGTATATAATACAGAAGATCCCAATAAAGTGCTAAAATTTCAAATACAAAGATCGCACGAAATAGTGAGAAAGAATCAGGAAAAGTCAAAACAGATGTCCAAAGCACAATATCACAGTAATTTTAATGTAGTAGAATTCAATGTAGGAGATAGTGTTTTAATTAAAAATCAGAGTAAGAAAAATAAATTCTCTCCAATATGGATAGGGCCATACAAAGTAGTAAGCATCAAGAGTCCTATTACAACAATGATAAAAATTAAAGGGAAAGAGAAGCCCTATCATAACAATTTGCTTAAATTATATAACAACAATTAAACGAGCGAAAAATAGATTAAAGTACTATAGTAAAAATAATAAATAATAATTAACTTTTTTAGCTATCTATACATTTAAAATAGATGGTAAGAAGCTGTAAGTGCTGTTGCACAAAGGGAATGGATTTTATTAAATATATTATAATGGGATACACTTCCAATTTATTAGGGATCTATACATTAGATATAGACCGTCATGAGAAATTGAAAGTGTTTACCCATGAACTTGCATTGACGCAAACTCAATGTTTGTTTTAGTTTCCAGGCAATATATTTATATTTATTAAAGCCAAAGTATGGAAAGTTTAATGAAGTTATAATTTGAAAGATCAACAAATGCAAATTGCATTTGCATTTACTTACTTGTGTTAAACAAATAAATGCACATGCAATGAAAACTTAAATTATTGAACAGCGAAAGCACAAAACACAGAAAAATTGTTTTTGCAATTATTTAATTAATAAATGCACAATCAATATAAGAAAAAAGAAATGAACAAAAATAATATATATATCCCGGTTAAATAGATATAAGTTCAAAAATGATATAAGAATATATATATATAAGTTTGGAAATTATATTCATAGAAAGATAAAAAAAATTACAATTATACGAATACATATATGTTTAATTATAGTACATGACAAGTAGATAGAGACATAGATATACATACACATAAGAAAGAACATACATAATTGAAACCTAATTACCGACTAGATACATAATTAGCTAGCAAGACCTAATAAATACACTTAAGGGAAGTAATAAACAAATACATAACTAAAAACTTTGTTAAATTGTTAACATTTGTTAAAGTATAAGCGAAACATTATATAACACACTCTCGCATGCATACAGCGGTTAAGAACATAAAATAAGAATTTAAATGCGGTAATTTTTAGAAAAGAATCTATGTAATAACAAAATTATACAATTTTGTACACATAAGAAATTTCAATTAGCGAGGTAAACCTAAGAATCGTTGAATTAAATGTAAATTAATTGTAATTGAAGCAAACTTATAAATTTATCAAATTGAACAACAACTCGGCACTACATACGCTGAAACGAAGACTTCCATGTCCAGGAAGAACGAGTGCAGACGCCAACAAGCACATCAAACGAACAGCTACAACAACACCAATCAAGCAACTACTTCAAAGGGGGGAAGGGTAGCTGTATCAACAGCAAGAATGCAGCTACAGCGAAACCTACAGACCAAATATACGATAGAAGCGATCATTGTGATCATAAATTGACGTTGTAAGATTAAGTTCATCAAAACCGAATGTTGTCAGCAATCGCGAAAAACAGTTTCGACAAGCTAATAAACATACCGACAACTTGGGACAAACGGTTCGGTTACTATCGTGGGAACACCTGGTCCAATCAACAAAAATCGATGAATGGTCAGCTTTTACAAGAAACAGACGGTGTTTGGCGATTTTTGTCGTGAAACACTTGTACCGTACCAACAATAAAGCGCGTGTTTCGCTAGAGGTCACTCCAGGAAGTGATGCCATCTGCATTTAGAGAAATTCCCACATCGCAGCTACCCTGCAACCAGAGCAGAACGTACAAAGATTCTACTACCCACAGGCAATCCGTGCGATGATCAACATCATCAATCAAGACCCTCCCGATGCAGGTAATCGGCCGACAAATCAGGAAGCACCCAATAAAGCAATATCTGGTCCATCTCCAAGGACAACGAAAGCAGCAGCCGCAGACAACGTTACAATAAGAATAAAACATACACAACTGTTAAAACTTTTAAACTTTTAAAAGTAAGATCTAAATTTTTGTTCACAAAACTAGAAACAGACACAAATCAAATCAAAGGAAAATGTAGACAACAACAAATTGGTAGAAACAACAACAATGTAATAATATCGTAATAGGGAATTAACAATGTAATTATCGCAGTAATATTCAATGAAATCTAAAACTTTACGTTATTAAGTAAACAGCTAAAACTTTATAACAATATTAACATAATGTTCTAGAAATTAACAACCATTAAATTAAGCATCGATATTTAATGCACATACACATGTACATATACGAAAAATTTACCATCGCTTCTCGATAATAAATTTCTCTTCCCGTAGGGGTGCGGGGTGTTGTGTGTCGCAATCACAATAACTAAGTTCCAATTTAACGGAACAATAATATTTAAGGCCACCTTAAACATAATTAGTTCAAGGCCACGATCGACTCAAATAACAGAATAGTCGAAGCAAGCCAAGATCCGTTAAAATGCAAGCGCAGCGCTTTTGCTTCGTTTCATTCGGTCAACGGCCGTTGCTAAAAACAAATGAAATGAATGACTAATTGTGTTGATTCGAATTATTGAATAATGTAAGCAATTCGAAGTTAAACAAGTAAGAATACTTTTAGGCAGAAGTTTTGAGTTTAAGCTTTTATTAAAGAGAATATTAAAAAGAAACGCAACTAAAGAAAATCGCAAAGCGGAACACAAGAGTTCTACTTAGAAAAGTAGAACATGCGATTGCTAAATTAATATCAATAAAATATTAATTTCGCGAATTAATAAGTTTTGAGATTGCGACATACGAATAACTGTCCCACTTCAGCGGCGTCACCTGTCGACGCCGAAGTTAATGTAAAAGCTAACAATTAATTTTAAGTCAGAAGTTAAGAGATTTTTAAAGTGACCGGTGCTCGGTCTAAGTAATAAAAAGTAGAAAGACATCAGAATTCAAGTGTTTTTGTTTGGCCGGACCCCCCTCTGCAACTATTCATATCCCGAAAAACACAACACTAGGCTGCAAGAAGGTACGTGCAGAAAGATATTGATTATTTAAATATAAATACTTTATACCTTAAATAAATCATACTGAACTGTGTATAAATATGTACTTTTAACTATGCACGCATATTTGCAGATGCCGATTTCTTTCAAACATTCATGGAAGAAAATGTGGGAAACATAGAAGCTTCCAAAGTACCATCTGATGGCAGTTGTGAGGTGAACGGTCATCAGTGGAACTCAAAAAACACAAAGATGCTTATCGAGCTTTATAGAGAGGAAAAGGACCTTTTTCGCGATCCCAGGCAGAAAAAAAAACTGCTTTGGCAGAAAATCGCTATGAAAATGGAGGCAGCTGGTGTTGCAGGGATGACGTCAGAATGTTTAGACCGGAAAATGAGAAATCTAAAGAAAACCTATCGCGGTATCAAAGACAACAACAAAAAAACAAGCACTGGAAGAGGTAGAATAAGTTGGGAAATATTTGCTCAAGACGCTTGCATCAACTTCGGCCCTACCATAGCTTCAATTCAAAAAAAAACTGTTGCCCCAGAATTTAAAGAAGATTGCCCACAACCGTCTGATGTTGGTTCACCTCCGTCACCATCGGTTACAATAGAAAATCCTACTAAAGTTTCCAAGCTCCAGAACATCCGTAGAAAAATGTTGGAAATGGAACACGAACGAATCGCGGCCTTTAAAAAACTAACAGCTTCAATCGAAGAGAATAATAAAATACAGAAAGAAAGGAACGATATCCTTGCGCGTTTTTTAGAAAAAGAAAACACGTCTTAATTAAACTACTGATTTTTGGTGTACTATTCATAAATAATAGAAGACAATATTAGAATTAGCAAGAATTATCAACATGTCAAGTGCAAACATAAAAGAGTTCCTATTTTTCAGTTATAAACTAAATCTAGTTCTAAGTTTACAAACGAAATGAAATTGAAGTGGATTTTTTCCTATTTTTTGTTATTAAGGATTAATAAATTTTTCATTTATTATACATCGTTATTATTTATTTCTGCATTTCCCACACGTTGTTTGATCCACCGGAAAGTGCTTCAAAAATCTAATAGTATTAATAGATAACTTATATTTGCATATTTTTAAGTTTCTTTATACCTCCGATGACACAGCGAGTTGTTCAGCGTTCGGCCACTTTACATATTGTAGCAACAAGCGAACCAAGGTGCAAACTATTGAGTTGAATATGATGTAACCAGAACTGGTAAGAATGTTAAACCGGTAACCCACTGCAAGGAAAGATTCCTGTTTTGCTAACAACCAAATTGAAAACAGCAACCTTTTCGGCAATGGAATCTCTATATTTGGTTGCCGAGTGCACTCTATTTCGTTTGTAACTGTATTTAGTAAAATCGAATTTTGGGATAAGTTAGTATATGTTGTTAATACATAAATGAATGTGTACAGTTGTCTTTGACATCCGAAAATGCTCCCTGAATTGGACGTCTGTATATCTTGGAACAATTGCCTCGAAATAACTTTCATTTCGAATTTTCTTTTTCTTTAACTAGGCCATCCATGAAATATGAAAGGATTACATTTTTTTACTAGCCATATTCAATATTTCTTTTTTTTTAATTTAATTCAATTTATTTAATAGCAAGTAAGTATTATATATTTAATGTAATGTTTTGTTATATCAGTTGTTTGCTCTTTATGGCTAGAAAAACGCATTCACAAAACCGATAGCGATACTCTCGGTAGCAGCTACGGAGCTGCTCAGGTTCGTTAATGCAACCAATGACACCGAAAACAAGAACAACACTGTGGTACAACTCACGTATTGTGTACGTGAATTCAACAGTGCATAAAAAAAAGACGTCAAACCGATTTTAGAAACGGCGAATTCGAAGTGTTTAATCTCTTTATCTCTGGCGAGACTTTATCTCATGCGTGAGTTGGTTCATTTTTGGCGCCGCACGGCAAATACATTTATTTTTAAGTCGATCATACAGCTAGTGCTGTATCACACACCTGCTTTTTTTACGGTTAATCAACTTTAGAGTTGAGGTAGAGGTACCTCTGTTTTGCCTATTAAAAAAGGCCATATCAGCATCACTTTTTGAGAGAAGACAAGAAAATTTACGATCATTCGGATAGTTCTGAATGGCTCCACGGGCTTTAGCTCTACTCCAACCGATCACTTCGTCAGGCTTTTGCTCATACTCTATTTTTTTTAGGATTAATCGAATTTACAGTTTATTAACTCCACGGGCTTTTGCTCACACTTTGATTTCTACTCGACCAAAGCGTCGCACAAGTAACGAGGCTGGTGCGCAGCTGTCCTTTTCCCACTCCCACTAAACTCGCTTTAGCATAAGACTTAGGCTAAGTTACATTGTAGTAGAATAAGCACGCATTGTTAGATATAAGAGAATTTAAATAAAAACGATATCAAATATAACGTCCGAGCTGAACTGTTTCAGTCAGTGCTAGATTGTTGAAACACAATCATTTGAAATTCGGAAACGTTACAAAGTGAGTGGTTTTTTTCAAGTTCCACCCACAATGGACCCTGGAGCCGCAGAGTCTATCTCAGCTGAGACAAAAAACTTGTTACATGTTAAAAAAGTAGGCGTGGCGCTGCCTCGATTTTTTCCATTTTCAATACCAAATAGTTTAGTATGACGAAGAGTATACGTGAAAAATTTCATCGCAATAGCTTCATTGGTTCTCCTGTAATCGTGATTTCCACAGACAATCGAGTCAAGTGATACTGATCAATAATATATATATATTTTTCCATACCTGCCACGTCTCCTTTAATGCGTTACAAACGGGAGCACAAAATTAATATACCCTTCTCTTTTCTTCGAATGTAGGGTATAAAAAAATATATGTATGTAATATATATAATATATGCATACGCAGAGCGAACAGCACAAAATCACAGAAAGTAAGTTCTGAAAAAATAAAGACTGACATTTGCTTAAAATTTGTTATTGTAAAAAAAAGACGAATTACTTCGCCGCTGCAGCAAGAAGTCCATCATAAAAGTACAAAAAATATTGTTATTAATAAGATTTGTGTTGTATTACACATATGCGTTCCCAGCGGATGGCGGAGCTATCGAACATATTTTTGGTATGGTAGCTTAACCAACGAGTATTAATAGGTAAAGAAATCGTCATCGTCCACTTTGGCAGCGGTCGCATCAAACCGTTCCCTAAGCAAATCAATAACCGAAGGTACAAAGCACTAAGCGTTGTTGTTGTTGCTTTTCCTACGCATTTTTATACCCTACATCCGAAGGAATGAGGGTATATTCACTTTGTGCTTCCGTGTGTAACGCATTAAAGGAGGCGTGGCAGGTATGGAAAAGTATATATATTCTTGATCAGTGTCACCTCCTGAGTCGATTTAGCCATGTCCGTAGTCTGTCTGTCTGTCTGTCTGTCTGTCTGTCTGTCTGTCTGTCTGTCTGTCTGTCTGTCTGTCTGTCTGTCTGTCTGTCTGTGGAAATCACGATTACAGGAGAACGAATGAAGCTATCGCGATGAAATTTTGCACGTATATTCTTTGTCATCCGAAACTCTGTGGGATTGAAAATGGGATAAATCGGTGCAGCGCCACGCCTACTTTTTTAACAAATACTAATTCTTTTAACTTGTAGACTTAGTTTTGAGCTTCAATTTTGTTTCCGAATACATCGGTACAGGTAGATTAAATTTTTTAAAAAAATGGGCGTGTCCGCCCACGAACATATGACATTGATATGTATAAATATAGTAATATGTATAAATATGTATAATAAAGGTTGCTGGGATGTAGGGTATATAAGCTTCGGTCTGACCGAAGGTACCCTTACTAGTTTATATTTCATGATCGTCGTCAGGCTTTCATGGCGAACAGGCAAGTCGTCTTCTTCTTGTTCTTTCACAAGAACAAATCATGAGCAAATGTCCGTCCACTCAGTTTCAGTTTCAATTTAGTTATTTGAATGAAATTATGCATTTTGTGATTTTTTGCAAGCATCGAGGGCATATGATGTGTAAAGTAAAACACATGAAAGATTTATACTTAAGTGACGCGGAGAGGCAACGGGTAAATTTGCTTTTTCTTATTCTTTTACAATAACAATTCCCAATATTCCTCTGACCCAGAAAGCAGATTTTTTCAATTGACCTTCGAAATAATATTTTTTGTTGTAAGTTTTTCTTCGATGGTTGAGAATATGCGCAAGGTGCTGTTCTGTTTATAATTTTTGTGCTTCTGATCATTTGGCATATTTTTACATTTTCAGCTCCTGAGCATTTTTGGCTTTCTCTTCAATTTGCTCCTTTCGTACTTATTGAGTACAATTTTAATGGGCTTGTAGAGAAAAGTAGTGCTTTTTTTAAGGAGTAAGTAACTTGAATAAAATTAAGATAAAGAAAACTTTATTTATTTTAAGTACAATATGTAGAAATTTAAAAACTTCTCCTATCTTGCCACTATCAATTATGTAATATTAAAATAAATATTCTTTTCATTTACACTAATTTAATAACTTTTGTTATTTAATTATTTTTATTTTGTGTAAAATACATTTGTACTTGTTGCAGCATTAGAGAAATTATACTTTTATTTGTCCTTATTGTATTCAAGTTACCTTTTTTTGAAAATAACCACTACCTTTACTACACTCGTATTAAAAGTGTATTCAAAAGCCAAAAATGCGCAGAAACTGAAAATGTTAAAATTCGCCAAATGATCGCAGCGCAAAAATCATCAGCAGAAACAGCCCCTTGCTTCTCTTGATTCTTAATGGTTATGCTGAGAGGGTTTGTGGGTGAAAGTTGGGAGGGAATTAAACTTTTGAGAGAATTTAACTTTTCCTTAGCTTAGAAATGATGAGTCTTAATATTTAATTTGCTTTATAAATTTTATTATTGAAAACACACTTCTATTAACATATGAACATATTTCTATTTCATTAAGGCTTTTTGCACGACTTTCTTTTGTCTCATGAATATACATAGCTCATTGTAGTTATTTATCCAAAAGTCTTTGCATTTTCAAAATTTCTCCTGTGCTTTTTCGTTTTTCTGTGGTACGTTTCTCGCTAAGTAATTTTTTTTTTTGTAGCCACCTTGAATTTTTATGAATTAGAATAGATACAAGATAATCCAAAATTTGTTTCCTGTGCGGAAAACACACCTTATTTGGATTAAACCAACCAGGGAAAGAAACGTCCGTCTGCTTAAGACATTCATTTATAAATTTTTTTTTCAAATACCAAAAATGCTGTAAGCAAATATTAAAGAATTTATCAGTTGCACAAATGAAGTTGCGTTTCGCTATAGTTTTTTGCTAACAGAAATGCCTCTGTATTAGGATCAATTGCATAAGTTTCCAATTTAAGCAAATCCTGTTCACAAGTGGTGCATTGAATTTTCTGCTTAAGTTTTGCGCTTAGCCCATAGCCCACAAAATATCGCGCAGCAGAGCATTCTACAGGATTTAGTGAATATAGTTCATTGTAGGCACTTCGTCTTCTTCATCCAAACTTTCCTCACTGCGTGCACTTCTGCTGCTTGAGTTATCTGTCGGCTGAAAATTCCATTCTAGCATTAAATCAGCGTCATTATCGCAATTTTTATTTTTTATTTGATTACTGTGCGTAATTAATTTCATTGAAAGTATTCTTGCAGACAGGTATTGTATTTCCCTTACAGACGGGTTAGAGTTGTTCGATCTTAAAACTGCAAAGAAATTCTCGAGAGCGTCTTGGTTAAATCGCCAAGTATTAGGAATTCTATTTTCGGATCCTTGAAAAGTTCGTCACGTAGGCAAAGCATTGAACTCATAGTAAAACTAAGGCCATTGATCGATAGGTTTTTGATAGAAGCCGGAAGTTTCAATGTATTTAAAAAAGAAATAAACTGTTTAATTTTTTGAATTTTGTGGCTATTGCGATTTAAAGGATGTGTGTTAAAATTTTTCGCATAAAAATGTTTTGCATCGCAGTAGTCAAATCCGTCTGTATTGACCTTATTTTCTTCACTTTTGAAAAGTTGTTTTTCAATGCAGTGCTTTATAGCAGAAGCCACAGAGTTGCTCAAAGTTCGTATTGCAGATTTAACTCTCATTTTTTCAAACAGTTTCGGATATATGTGCTTATCCGTAATTTTCGGCATCGTCCGTATTGATCCAGCTTTGTCTATTTGGTACAGTTCCTCTAAAACCCGCCAACTTGCCAAACCGTTTTTGGTTGTGATGTTATTTCCCAGTAGCGTATTCCTCATATTTTTAAATAAATGACAATAGTCAAAAAGTATGTACATTTTTCTGTCCTCATATATAATAAAGTTACTGGTGAACTTTTGAGTTAATTTACTATAAATTGAATAATTGTTTGAACCCTGATCTGCTACAATTGCTCTTATGTTGAACCCGCAATCCGAAACTGAACGGATCACCTCAAAAAGAGTTTCTATTGAATCTTCAGCTGGAATTAGTGAATATAAAATGATAATTAAAGTATATAAAATTATAATAATAAACATGTAACAATAATTAAACAATAAATATATATGTATTAAGAAAATACGAATTAAGAATTATTTCAACGATAATAATCCTTACATTTTATTACTCCGGCTGTGCAGTAGAAGCTGTGAACATACTTCCAACTGTCTGTGACACCTCGTAGCATAAAAAACAATACTTTATTGGAAAGTTCTTGCTTACGATGTCCACCTCCAAAATCAACGAATCCATCCACCTGGTCTACAGGTTGATTATATTCTAATTCTTGTCGAACAATCACTTCGTCGAACATTAAAATAGAATTTTTTGCTTTGTTTTGTCATTTTAGACGAAAGCAACCTGAAATGCGAAATCATGTTTGCATCGAATCCGGGGAGAATAATTTTTATAGGACGCCATATCCAGAGTGATGAAACGCTGGGCATATTAAAACCTAATTGCTCACGCAGGAAATCATATGCTCGATTTGATTGAAAGTGAAGTTAAGAAAAGTTGTCTCTGTTCCTCGGTATATTCACGCACATTTTTACTGCTTGTTATTATCTGTGCGAACATAATAGCAGATTTTTCAGTATTAGATGATGGCCTAATTACGTTATTTTCTGTTTCTTTGTTTTTTGCGTGAGTTTCGCACTCTTCTTCAAGCACGAGAATTTTCGATTTCAGAGCTTTTAGCTCTCGCTTGTATAAAATAGTTTTTTCATCAACCGTTTTTGTTAAATCGGAGTACTTCTTTTTGTAAATTTCTACAAGATTGCAATATTTTTGACAGGAGCCGCAAAGATTGACAGGATACTCTATTTCCTCATCCTATACATTATTATAGCTGATATTATTCGCGAATGAATTTTCGAAAGAAAAGGGCATTGCTTTCTTCATGAGCTTTGTAGCAGCCACAAATGCTGGGTCGAAATGTTCCCCACATATATGGAGCACTTTCGATTGATCGGCGCTTTCGAGATGCAACCCTCAAGCATCAATCCAAATGCGTCGTTTTTGTGGGCAAGTTGGAAAAGCAAAAACTAGTAAAGGTGTTGTCTACAGCTGGGCTACACCTACCCACATCTACCCTACACCTTAAAGCTGCATATATACTCGTATATATATTTAGAAGTGGTGCGATATAATATACTCATCACGCCTAAACTCGGAAGATAAACTATAATTATAGCTGCTTAACTATTTCTGTGCGTTGCACACACCGGTAATAAGTGCGTTTACTCTCAAAATTTAAGTGTAGTGTATAAAAATATATTGCAATACTGGCTGGATGGGTAAAAAGGAGGCGTGGCCCGCCCATTTTTTTCCCAACAGAATATTATTGGTTCACAAACTACAATATTACACCATTATTCAGGAAACTTATATACTTTTCAATACAATCCATGTAAAACCCTCCATAACGTATGTAAACTAAAAGTGGGCGGACCACGCCCATATCTGGCATATTAACTGGAAGCATTAGTCTAATCTTCATATAAAATTTTCTTGTCTTCTCTCAAAAAGTGATGCTGATATGGCATTTTTTAATAGGCAAAACAGAGGTACCTGCACTCTCGATATAAAAAGTAGGTGTGGTCCTTGGGCGATTTTGCCCATTTTCAACACGAAACACCCCAACATAGCAACGAATATTTTTGCCAAATTTCACTATGAAATCTTAATCCGTTCTCCTGTGATCGTGATTTCAACGGACAGACAGACAGACGGACAGACATCGTTATTTTAATTTTGGTGGTGATGCTGATCAAGAATATATATACTTTTCCATACCTATCTTGTCTAGTTCTATGCGTTACACACTCCGGTAGAAATTGAATATACCCTCAACCTTAAGGTGTAGGGTATAATTAAACGGTTGTTCGAGTTGCTTTTGCATCCTATTATGGAACAGTATCTGACCTTTGCCGTCACATTACTTAAAACCGGCAAGTAGATATTTTAATCAGTATGTCCATAATTATTTAAAATTTTATTGTAGACATCAGTATAATCAGATTAACATATCGCGGACTAATTGGTTATATTCTCTATGTCTACATTACATTCTCTAAGTCTACTTACCGAGGTTCATCGTAGGGAGCGAACCCTTTTTTAACCTTTTGATGCCAATACAAGATGGGTCAAAATGTCGACTGCAAATTCTGCAGCTAAAGTTCAGAGCAAGATATTTTAAATGCATATTTTGACACCATATCTTTACTAAAGTCCCATTATTCGGGAATCGAAATAAATGAATATTAGAAGACGATTTGCCTTTTCAATATTCTAAAATGCATTCAAATTTTTTATTCATTTTATACAACAATTATCTCTTCAAAACCAAAAAAAATTTAAAACACTGACAAATTCAAACACTTTACTGAACAATCGACTCCCATAAAGTGCCATTTAATTGCAAAATCACAAAAAGGCAATAGATTTCTGAAAAATGAAAGACGGACTTTTGCTAAAGATTTGTTATTGTAAACTGAGTGGACGGACATTTGCTCATGATTTGTTCTTGTGAAAGAACAAGAAGAAGACGACTTGGCTGGTCGCCATGAAAGCCTGACGACGATCATAAAATATAAAAAATGCGTAGGAAAAGCAACAACAACAGCACTCAGTGCTTTGTACCTTCGTTTATTGATTTGCTTACGGAACGGTTTGATGCGACCGCTGCCAAAGCGGACGACGGAGCTATCGAACTTATTTTTGGTATGGTAGCTTAACTCCGGTCATGATAATTAAATGTTGATAGCAACATTGGCCTCGTGAAATCTCTTTACCTATTAATACTCTTTGGCTTAACCCTGTTCATAATAATAAAATGTTGATAGCAACACTGCCCTCGTGAAATCTCCTTACTTATTAATACTCTTTGCTGCATATGCCAAGGGAAGCGTTGCGACACAAAGCTTTCTTCCAGGCTGAACTAGCGATCGTTCTAACAGACTATAAAAGCATGCACAGTTAGAGTATCGGGGATTCGATTTAAAACTACGCCGCGAGTCAGGCACAAAGTAAACTAAGAGTTACCGCGAAGATATTCATTATCAACAAGAAGGATCACCGAAAGACATCACAGGCAACACCAAGCATCACAGGCGCAGATCCCGGACAACGTCAAGTACGAGCGCCGAAGAGGGTAAGACTTGTAGCTCAGAAGCTTCCTTGTCGTCCTGTATGTAAAAACTCCGCGACAAGAGGACAGTCGTTCTTTCGGTAGAAACTCCGCCCATTTCAAACCCATGTCTTCCTCTGGGTATAAACGCCGCGACTTCATACTTCAAGGTGTATCGCAGACACGCTAATTAAACGTTTCTGTTCCAGCTATAATTAATGTCAATTACTAATGTAAATCTCCGTGTCAGCAATAATATTATGTATATTTGTACAAAGTATAGTTGTAAGTCTATTCTTATTAAGAATCAATAAACAATATTATAACGTTATCTGGTGTACCGTGTTTATTAAATAGAAATAACTGAACGATCCTTGGACGAGACTGAGCCATACGCAGGAGAGGGAGGAGTACCTTCGTTGAAGTGGCGCCCGAGTAGGGACGTGATACAGCAGATTGATATCAATTTTTCCAACCACCATGATGTCGATACGATTGTTGACCGTTTTCGTATACTCCGAAAGAGGAATTACATATGCCGAGGAATTCGAATTGGACGACGAAGGCGCCGTAGAGAAGTTAAGAAGACGGTTGGCTGCCTTTGCTATAGCAGCCGAAAAGGATCCAGAGATATCCGAACGGTTGTTGGAGTTAGAGGAAATCAATTCAGCAGTTCGCGGACCATACCCGAATCGACAGTGGCAGTCATCTAACGATACTAAGGAGGCAAAGATAATCTATCCCTACCAGCAATCACCGAATGTTACCCAGTTGTGTCAAAAAGTTGTAATACGGTTAAAGGACTCACCGAAGTACCCATCGATACAGCGTCAATCATCGACAAAGTGCAGAAGTGTGTAACAAATCTATCCGGTTCTCCGGATTTAGCTACGGTTTAGCTAGGACTGTCTAGGGTTCGTCACAGAATATTTATTAAATTAGAAGAACTTCGACCTCTATGACAATACAAGCGTTACGCATTTCCCTCTTGTAGTTTGGGTAAGACCCTTGCGGGGCGATGAGCTAACCTGTGGCGATACTATGCTGCCTCCGGGCCAATATTTAGTCTATATAACCGTTTTCTCTCTGCAGTCAATCGGTCACGTTGTTCGGGTTGAATTCGCCAAGTCGACACGTGCAGCCAAGCTGCTAACTAAACATACCGCATCAAATCTAGAGTTGTATAGAAATGCCATTAGAAACTTAACATGCTCGGAGCAAAAAACAATTTACATCTCCTTTGGATGCCAGGGCACGAAGGGTTTAAAAGCAACGAAAACGCAGATCTCGTAGCTAGGGAAAGACCCTTACTAGTAGGACTTGAATCTTTCCGCGGAGCTGCATCTAACATATTATACCAGAAGCTAAGAATAGAAGAACACAAACTCACAGTGGAATTCTGGAATAAACAACCAGCTAAGGAGCACTCTACTAAGGCGCTAGGGAATTACTACGAATAGTAACCGGTTTTCTAATGGGAAAGTGCAGACTGAGTAAACACCCATACACTATAGGAGTTATTGACGACCAGTCGTGAGGGTTCTGTATGAAGGATAAAGAACCCCCAATTCACATACTGACATCATGTGCGGCGCTGGCGCCTGCAAGAACAGCAATATTTGAAATAGTTTATGAGTAAGTGGACCATACAATCCATGAGACTGAGCAAAATTCGAATTTCGTAGAGAAGTCTTGTACAGGAATTATGAGTTCAAGCAGGAGCAGGAACAATGCCTTCATACGATTTGGCTCAGTCGGTTAATCAAGGGACGCACGAATAAGTGTAAGTACGCGAACTTCATCAATGCAGCTAAAAAAATAAATGAAATGAAACATTTTAATATTAATAAAGTAATATAACTGTTATTGATTTTATCATTTTTATTCCAAAGTATTAAGAGTCGTGAACATTTCATCGTGCTGTAGTCGCATTTTTTATTTTAAAAATTTGTCAATAGTATCAAAAGATCTTTGCCAGCAGCATTTAGTTTTGAGTAGTAACCCGTCTGAGGAGTATTGGTAAGCTGGCGTAGTTTATCCATTATGCATTCGACTGAAAGCACCCGTTTTGCGGTTTGCTGCCGAAATGGTGTCGCAGTTAAATTACCAATAGCCTGCACTGTGCGATAGCATGCCTCTAGATCGGAAGCCCATTCCAAAAATTCTATGATACCCTCAGTGTATTTGAAACAATTTTCTGTAGTAGCCACTCCTAATACTTGAGAAAGAGTTAAGTTCAGATAAAATGTAGATATCGCAATCTGAAGGTTTGGGCTGCCACTTCTGATGGCAATTATTGATTTCATTAGTTCAACAATACGCGTTTCCACTTCATTTCGTCCAGCTGTATGGCACATCATGTTAGCAAGACAGCGTATTATCATCAGTTGATTCGGCCCCGATTCAGTTATTTTTGGAAGAGCAATTTGTAAAAAATTAAAGGAATTGAAAATTGTAAAAACATTTTCATGTCGAACGGCTAGTCGTGCCACATCCAGTACAGGAAAGAGTAAATCTTTTAAGAGGAAATATTAGTAACTTTTACGGGTTTCAATGATGTTAAGTATTTACCACTTGGCCAAGATAATATTTGTTGCAGGGTTTCCATTGCACATTTTTCGATTTCAGGCGTATCTTTAATCAGCTTCATAAAGGCGTCCAGATGTTTATCAGAAACGGGAGACGTGGTATTTACGAGTTTATTATTAAATTCCCTAGAAAGTGTGCAAATAATATAAATCGGAATTTTTGAATTCGTTTATCATACTTTAATTTATGCAAAATTTTGCTGGCATCGCAATGATCAAAAGTAACATAGTGGCTTATTGGAAAATGTTTGGTGGAACCTATAAAAAATAAAAATCATGGATTATTTTCTCTCCTAAAATACAATTTTCCATATTCCAATTCGTTTAATGCACTTTGTTTGTTTCAACTTTTCAAGTACTTCCACCACCAAAGGTTTGGCTGTCAATATGTGTATACATAGATAGATATGTGTTTTGTTTATACTCGTTTCACTTTTTCCTCATAATTTTTTGTGATTCAATAGTTTTTTGCTATACCGCTGCTATTTTGGTGATAATATGCATGCAAATAAGTATTAATAGCTGGCGTGTTTGTTTTCTTAAGTGTACGTATACCATGCATGTATACAATTTAATACAACGTTCAATACTTAGAAGCATAACAGATATTTAAAGAAATACAGAATTCAATATACAATTTATATTTATATTCATATATATTGCAAGTATTATTAGCCCTTTGAACCGGCAAAAAATGCCACTGGTCTGAAATTCTATTGTCTATTCAAAGCTATAGTTAATAAGATAAAAAGAAAAGTATTATAGAGTAAGCAATATCATAGTTATATAATTTTGAAAGCTTCAAATTTAAGTGGTACTCAATAAATCTTTAAAATATGTTAATATAAAAACGTCAACAAAAGATTTTTGCACTCCTTTTTGAGGGCGTTACTCTTACTCAATTTTAATAAATGATACATCAATTTGTAAGTATTTTCCTGACTCTAATGCCGTTCTAATGCCCCGTCAACGGTACTAAAAAAGCGACAGTTCGACGCTGCGAAGTCACTGCTCTATTCAGTGCCAACTGCGCTAATGAGTGAAAAACAATCAGTCACAGCGCCTATATGTTCAAGCTCTATGTTCACAACACAAAGCGACAGTCCGACACTGCGATGTCACTGCTCCATTCAGTGACAACTGCGCTAATGAGTGAAAAACAATCAGTCATAGCGCCTATATGTTCAAGCTCTATGTTCACAACATTACATCGAATGCGCTTGAAAAGTTTTATTCTAATTGTATTTTATTATTAAAAAATAACAATAGTAACGTTGTCATGGCGCCGAGTTATAACTCTGAGAGAATTTGTTTTGTCTCGTTTTAATAAAATATGTGAATATTCTGGTAAAAAAGTGGCAACACTTTCGTTATATTATAATTTTTCTATATATATTATAAATATATATTTAGATTAGATTATATATTGATTAGATTTTCCGCCTTTTGAGGGTCCACGAGTTTGCGAAAAGCGAATTCATATCTTTCTTATATAGTACAATTGTCTGGCTGCTTTTAATTTCGATTTGACGTTGTCTGATTTAGACGGTAAACACAACCTTGCACTGATTGCGATGCAACGCTCTCTCTTGCAACGTTAGAGTTTAAAAACAACCTTACCCGACTTACAGTCTCAGCATACTATACTGTATACATATAGAAAAAAGAGAGTAGGCTGAGTCGATAGATTGTAAGTCGGTTGGTGCAAGGTTGTTTTTAAGCTCTAACATTGTGAGAGAGAGCGTTGCAGTGAAGCAATTGAAGCTTTATTATGAAAAAATGGCTACAAATTAATATTCAAAGTATTGTCAATCGCTAGCTATAACTTTATCCCATTTTCCTGCCAATTCTGATTTCTGAAAAATTCGGCCGGCTTCTGCGCTTTCCGTGAATCGATCCAACTTCGCCACAATTGGAGAAGTGCTGGTCAGCCAGCCCATGTTGCATGGAAAGGAAGAAATAGTAATCGGATAGCGTAAGGTCTGGACTATATGGTGGGTAGGGTAGCTGAGCATTGTCATGTTGAAAAATTACCCTGCCGTGCGTTTGTTTATATTTCGCGAGTTTTTCGCGCAGTGCTCGCCTTAAACGCATCAATTGTCGCGGTAGACTTCCGCTGTGACTGTTTCATTCTGTTGCAACAGGTCAAAATAGACACCCTCAGCTGGTCCCACCAAAATACAGAAGATAACCTTCGGGCGACGAATATTCTGAACGGCCGTCGATAATGATGTATGGCCGGGATATCCAGGCGTTGATCGACGTTTTGGATTATCTTAATGCACACACATTTCATCGCCAGTGACAATTCGATGCAAAAAACTTTTTCTGTGCAGTTGAAGCAGTTGTTCACACATGAAAAATCAGCGTTCGCGTCTCTTGGCTTCAATTCATGCGGCAACCAATGACGTACTTTCTGTATCATTCAGATTGCTTAAGACGATCGGAAATGGTTTGTTAAGCGACGCCAAATTATTTTGCAAATTCTTCTTGCGTTTGGGATGGATCTTGGTCGAGCAATGTCTCCAATTCGTGAATTTCAAACTTTTTGGCTAGAGCATGTACAGCACTTTCACCTTAATACGATGACTTTCGGCAGCCTTTTTCTTCATATTGAAGTAATGGAAAAGTACTCCTAGCAAAAAACACTTTATTCGGCACGTAATTCGCCATTTTGAGAGTAAAAAAAGGATTGTTGTTTACGCTTCAGTTAAATGATACATACTGATTCTGAAACTATATGACAGTACCCGTCTTACATAAATATATGTACAGGTATTATATAGTTCCTTACAACTGTCGCCTACTCCTGTCTGCTAAAGATAAAATAGTTTCTAAGCAAACATTTTTCCATAGTTTCAATCGATATGTGTTTAAAATTAACATGAATTTACCATTGTTTGCAGTTGTGGATTCATCACTAAACTGGTCGCTACACTCCGTGGGGTTGAGACTGACGATATTTGAAGATGGAACGTAACGGGAGCTTCCAGTAAATGGATCTTGGTAGCCACTGAAATACAGATAAATGTAAAATATAATGATTTTGCCTATATCAGGTCCACCTTAAAGTGTTAGGAAGTTTCACACCAGCTTCAGAATTTTTAATAATAAAGTTTGCAATTTCATCAAGATACGTTTGAGGCAGATTATGTCTATTTATAAATGATTGAGCAGATTGCCAAGGGTCGTCCCCAATGTTGTATGGTAAGTTAATTGGCGCCTCCGTGTCAGATATATCAACAGAAAAAACAAAGTCGTATTCCTATAGTAAAGAAATGCTATGAAATATTTACACATAAAAAGAAAACATTACTTTTCCTTCATGTAATTTCTTGTAAGATGAAGTGGGAGACTTGGCAGAAGCTCCCGTGACGTCACCAATTAGATTCCATTTGTTTAGTTGCCACTTATAACATTTAACTGACCCATCGGCATTACGAATCATTACAGTTTGCTCGTTAATACCATTCTTCAATAAGAATTCGGGGCCAGGAAGACTGTAAATATTAGGTTGAATAGAGACAGATTTACATATGAATTGTCTGCAATTATAATTCATTATTGAAATACTCTGTTTTCTTAATATCTCCCAATTTTTCATTCAATTGTTGTTCCCATGTAGACACCGCTAACTGGAATGAGTTTAATGTGGCTTCATTAGCTACGCGACCTTCTCTCGTGAAAACACGTATGACTCCATCACTAGCTGCAGTTACTATATCTCCATTTTGTAAACAAGTTACCGACCATACTGACTGCGCCGGGTGGACAATGGGTGATCCCAATTCGGCACCATTCACTAAATTCCACATACGTAGAGTGCTGTCCTCTCCACACGAAACAATAAATTCTTCTCCCAGTGCTTTGTTTTGTGCGATGTTATATATATAATTGGAATGTCCATTAAGTACTTTTATGCATTCACCATCCTTATTCCAATAGCGTATTGTGGCGTCGTTTGCACAACTAACTAATGAACAGCTCGTTAAGCTGAATATGCTACGAACACAATCAGTATGTCCTTCAAGTGAGCGCAACTTCTCTCCTTTTGCATTCCAATAAAAAATCATTTTATCAGCGGATCCAGTAATAAAATTACGAGATGATTGCATAGACGCTACAGTCCATACAGCAGCTTCGTGACCATTAAGGGAAATGGAAGTATAACCCATTGATCCCACATTCCAAATGCGAGCAGTTTTATCCCAGCTACCAGTAATTAGGGCCCGAGGTTCGATACCAGACGCAATCGAACAAACATTGGATTCGTGCCCTTTCAATGTATACAAAAGTTGATAACTACCTTCTTCGTAGATGCGAACGGTAGCGTCATTACTACCCGTGCAGATCCATTGTTCGCTTTCCAGATAAAAAACGGAAGAAACGAAGTTTTTGTGATCCTGCAAAGCAGCCGCGATTATGTAATTATTTCTGCCATGAAAACAATGTACATTAACTGATAATCTTTTTTCCTCTTTTTTAAAATAGCATACCCATTAGGCATCCAGACTTTTGCTGTCTTGTCGCGAGATCCAGAGATAATCATTTGACCGTCGGTGACAATACCAGCTGCAGCAACACATCTCACGTCCAGATTATGTCCCAACAATTCACAGCTTAGCTTATAGTTATCCAGAGACACATCCATCACGTAATATTGATGTTCTTTATTTCGTATATTAGCGTCTTATTTAATTCTACTTGCTTAGATTAAAGTCGCTTTAAATTTTCACACGTTATACTGTTTCTGGCAAAAACAACTACTAATTTGATTGTAAGAAAGAATACCACAAAATAATTCATGTAACCGTAATTTAACGTAGGTGATACAATTTACAGTAAGCCGAAATTAATACAATTACAATGTATAGATGTAAATTGTAATTAATAAGCCGAAATGTTGATGCGATTATTAGCCGCCTTCAAGTTTTCATGGAAGCCGGCGCCGATGGAAAATTGTCGGCTAAGTGCATTTTTGTTGTCGTCGAAACGTACTTAAAAATTATAAGAAATTATACATGTCAGCTGTTCGTTTCTGAGAATATTATGCATTAAACACATTGTCTGCTGCTGCAGCCCGCAGCAATAAACAGCAGCAAAAAATCGCTCGGATTTAAACACATTGGCAAAGCAGCAAACAAACGCAAAGCAAAACAAAACACAGCAACAAAGAACAACAACTTCGTTTTTGCTGCTGTCAAATGCTGCTGCAGTAGAAATAGCCGGACAGCAGCAGCAAAATCATGCAGCAAAATCACGCAGCAGAGCTAAAATCAACTTTTTTCTCAACCTCCATAAGAGCCCATGTAATTTTGACACTTCCATTTTGCTGCGGGCTGCAGCAGCAAGCAATGTGTTTAATGCATTAGAATGCCGTGATGATAATAATAAATGATTTCTTTACAGGGGATTTGTAATTTCCTCTAGGGAGTTTGTTGAAGTGATGAGACAAAATTCTAAGGAAAAATATTTCTTATTTGCTTGTGCGAAAAAAGAGCACGCTCGAAATATTGGTGTAGAAATAGTCATTAGTCGAAAAATTTATGTGTTCATAGTATTTTCATATTATTATTTTTAAAGCAATTATCCAAAATAACGAAAAAAAAAAATATAATTATTTAACAAAGCAACGCAAAAACACGTCTGTACGTCTTCTGAATGTTCAACAGCAGAGATAACGAGATGCGACACTCGTTCCAGAAGCTTGGAAGTATTCGTAAAAAACTTGCAAATTTTATGGTAGTGTTGGTAAAAAAAATCCAACAAACCGTCAAAGAAGTGCGGGCAGCGTGAAGAAAACGAGGCAAGAGACCCCGAAAAAATGCGGCTAGTGTGAAGAAAATGACCCAAGAGACCCCGATGAAGTCATTTTTTACCTCAATTTTTTGTAGCTACCACTTTATTTACATGGTTTTACATTTGTCAGAACTATGTTTTGAGATTTCAATTCTATTGTATCCATAAATAAAATTAATAAAATATATTGATTAATCGTATACTGATTAATTTTTGTATTATTACATCATATGTATGGTATAAATATTAAAGTTATTTGCTGGTGGTCGGAAAATAATATTTTAACATGTTCTGAATATAAAAAACTGTTAATACACATTTCTTATTATTCATATACTCATAAGTTCATTTAAAAATTTTTGTTGCGGCAGCAAAGGAAAGTGATTGAACACTTATTTTTTGCAAAGACAACAAATTCGATAGAGATTTCTGGTTGTTTTTGTTATAAATGTTAATGCATTTCATAGTTTCGTGTATTTCGTTAGCTCGGTTAGCAACTATAATTTATGCACTCCTTATGAAAATCTTTCATAATATTTTTATGCATACCTATACTTGCAAAAAAAGAAATTATGTGTTATTTTTAAAAATGTTATATAAATTTAGGTAATTAATTTCTGTAAAGAGAATAAAATTGAATGCAGTATTGGCATTTCTACATTTTTGTTTCACTTCAGCAGTGAAATTCGTTACTCGTTTGCAAACTACGTATGTTTTCAGGTACTGTTGTAAGTACTGTGGTACTTAATTTGTTAGTTTACTACTATTTACCATAAAACCCATTTTTCTAACATAAAAAATGCAATATTGCTGTTAAAAATCTCTAACGAATTAATTAATGCTTCAATTCAGACTGCTTTTTTTTACTATTAAATTATCATTGTTATAGAACATTTCTCCCAACATACTTGTTTTTTCAATTTCGTACTGTGGTAATTTTCAGCAAACATGATCCCGTTACTTTTAAAGCAGAAAACCTCATCAAACAACAATTTGGATTATACACGCAAATATAAAATATAATAATATTAAAGAGTATACTTTTTTCCTATATTTCAGATTATGCCTAGCATACGCTCTTGCGCTAAAGAAGGATGTCCTGGAGCCAGTCACCTTTTCCTATTCCCGCGTCCAGACTCCGTTGCTGTGCAGTAAGTTGCATTGTCCACATATTCTATTTAGTGTGTAATTATGGTGTTTAATTGTATTGCGTGTAGACGGTTTGAGTGGTGTCGGCGAATGGGTGTGCTGGACAGCGAGAGAAGGCTATATGCCTGTGTGAGGCACTTCTCTCGTGTGGGTAAAAAAAAGGTTACCACTAGGCACGCTTCCAGATTTAGATTTAAGTGTAACGGTGGAGATCAAAGAATCTCCAACAATAGATTACATTCAATTTGAAAATGATTTTGAATCAGTGGATTATCTGATATGTGTGCAATGGAATGTGATTTTGAAATAGATTATCCACCAATTCATGGCATTGGTGGATCATCTGAGATGAGAAGCACGCCAGTCACACGCAAACCCTCTTCTTCCATTATTTGTAAATAGTAATATAGTTGAACCTTCCGAATCGCTGCCAAGTGTTGAGCAACACAAGACAAGCTACACAAGTCGGAAGATTCAGACTTCGAAATTTTTATCAAACAAAAGCCCTTCAAAAATTAATTTGCGCGAAAAAGTTAAAAAATTAGAAATTAGAGTACGAAATCTTCAAAGGGAAATTGTTCGGATTTCAAGTATTAAGAATAAAGACATTGATAAGCTTAAAATGGAAAAAGAGGAATTGTTAACAACAAGAAGAGGACTTAGGGGAATCTCTGCCGGGAAATTTGAAGTTTTGCTTGCAGAACAGCCGCAGCAATTGCAGTCGCCGCCCTAAGGGACGACGTTATTGCGGCAAAATTAAAACACTTGCTTTGGGTGATTTCTTTTTGTCTCGACCCACTTACAGGTTCCTAAGAGGGATGTTAAATTGGGCTAACCTAAGAACTCTTCAGAGATTCGTCTCTAGCTGGCCAAGATCCACGGTAATATCTTTAGTAACCTTAGGGCTCTAGAGCTTCGTAGCCGCGGTTTTACCTCCGAGCAACGTTACGTTGCCATTTGTTGGGATGAAAATCGCAAAAGCCTAGTTGCTGATCATGCTATGGTCCTGCTGGTTCAGGGAATTGGGGGACCGTCTTGAAAGCAAGCCCTTGCTTATTTTTTTTGGTTCTTGCAAAGGCGAAATAGTTTCCAAATATGTCTTCGAAGTCATAGCTCAACTTCAAACAATTAATCTTATCCCTTGCCATTTCGTTTGTGACCAAGGGTCAAACTTCGCGAAGTTTGCAAGAGTTAAGGATGTATCAGCAGAGCGTCCTTATTTTATGGTCAATGACCAGAAAGTCTTCTTTTCTCATGATTCTCCCCACCTTCTAAAAAGCACCCGTAATTGTCTTCAGAACCCCAAAAACAGAATTATTTTCAATAACAAACCAATTAGTTGGAATGATATTGAATATTTCTATAACATAGACACGCAACTGTTCCTTAGATGTGCTCCTAAGTTAACCAAGGCCCATATGAAGCCAAACAATTTCAGCAAAATGCGTGTGCCTTTGGCAGCTCATGTGTTCAGCCATACAGTCGGTTCGGCCATGCGAACTTTATATAAATCTCCAACATTCAATGATAGTATGGCGCCATCGATACAAAAAAAATCGATACAGCGGAATTTGTACTGTTCATTGATAAACTGTTCAATATTTTCAACAGCAGCAATAACAGCGTCCAGTGTACCTCCAAAAGAGGTTTTTGCCAAAGCGATAAGCAAGACCAATTTCTCAAAACAGCCGCGACCCTTTTAAAAAACATGCAAATAGAAGACTGCAATGACAAAAATATAACGAACACATTTGCTTTAGTCAAAGGTTGGATTTTAAATATATCGTGTTTACGTCAATTATGGAAGTTTTTGTCACGACAGGGGCTTCCATATATTCTTACCAGGCGACTTTGCCAGGACTCCCTTGTGGCAACTGCGACAACACCACACCACATAGGGTTATTCCAAAACATTGGGGGTTACAATATGTAGATATTGGAGTCAGAGGTAATTGCGAACCTTGCGACTTGAATGCTGTTTCCGCAAACAGCAGAGAGGCTGTCAGCCATAGTGATCCAGTCATCCATGATACCTCATGGCAAAGATTCGAAAGTTTGCCAAGACCGCAGTCCAGCGCGGTTGATGTAATCCCAATCGAATTTGATTCGAATGACTTAAACCTGTTAAAAGAAAATGCCTTTGTATACGTATGCGGCTGGTTGTATTCAAAATACTATAAACTTCATAAGTGTTCACAACCTTTGCCGCATTTCGACAACGAAGCAAACAGTAGAGAATACTTCTTTACCCTCGAAAAGCAGTTAGAAAATTGTAATTTAGTGAAGCCCCCACAAGATTTCGTTGCATACTAGCAACAATTAGAAACTTTTAGAATTTTTATATCTGCATGCCATAGAGTAGATGTCCGCAAGTACATAGCTGCACAAATGCTCAGCATAGAGCCATATGCTTGCTGTGGTAACCTCAAAGTCTGCGACTTTTTGTCATTATTTGTTAGGATTCGCATTTATTTCTTTTTAGGGTTTTTTAATAGGGATTTGAAGCTCTCTAATTTCAAAAGAAAGCTTA
The DNA here is from genome assembly GCA_937620795.1 of Thecophora atra. NCBI lineage: Eukaryota > Metazoa > Arthropoda > Insecta > Diptera > Conopidae > Thecophora > Thecophora atra. The sequence continues at coordinate 33,727,532 of OW569398.1, forward strand.
TTTGCGTCAAGCACCGTTCAAATAAATACATTGATCTCCGCCACAATAATTATTTGCATTAATCACATTTACTTATTTATTTATGCATGCTTTATTATTTGTGTGTACATATTTTATACATCATATGTACATATTTTACTGTATATAAATTACATGTATATAATTATAATGTATATTTAATATCTGCACTACTGTAAACCATTTGCATGTCTGGTATTATATTATTCATATTTACACTTCCATGTACAAATTTTAATATTTACAACTTATCTTTATATTCACTTTTGTAAACCACTTGCATGCTGGTGTTATGCATATCCGTATTTATATATTTATAATATTGTAGTTAGGGATGCAATAGGCCTACCGGGGAACCGAACACCCAGAAAAAAAAAATCGGTAACGCACCGCAATGCATACCTCTAAGGTGGTGTGGAAATGCATCCTTTTTATTAAAATTATTGCACAATATATAATAAATTTTAGTTATTAAAAAAGTTGCGGTTATTAAACAGTTTTAGTAAAAATTGTAAATCTGTCACTTCACTTAATCAAGTTATTCCAATTGTAATTATTTAAATTATTCTCGTTTTATGTCTATTTGAGTGCAAATCAGAAATTTATTTAATTTAATAAATGAATATGAATTTTATAGCTTTAGGATTAATAATGTAAATGAAATGCATTGCGTTTTTATGTTACTATGACGGAATGTCATGAGGTATGGTCTATGATCATACCTCAAAAAGAAGCAATCAAACGCATTATGCAGCGGAATCAATTAAGTGAAGCCGAGGCCCTTAAGCAGCTTGCCAGCCAGTTGGAACCCAAGGAAATCGTAAACCGGTCTAATGTGATATTTTCTTCTCAATGGGATGAAAATTTCACCCAACTGCAAGCAGATAGGGATGTTGATGTCTGAGATTTAGAGAATATCAAAATCATATAGGTGATCGGGATATATATTTATATAAATTTGTCGACTGACGAAATATAGGACTGGTAATTGGTCATTAAACTATCTTTTGTACCAAAGAACAAATTATTTTTGTATAGAATTCAAAGTTATATTAATTTTGTTATGGTTTGCTGTCGGCTTTTTATTGCTTTTTATTGTTTTTTTTTTTTTGCTGTTGTGGCTTTTTATATAGGTAGATCTTCTAGAATAATGTATAAAAATTTATTTAATTATCCCAAACAAATGTGTTTTCAATGACTTTCGCCTTTTTTCCCAGCAACGCGCTTGAAATCAGTCATTTTAGTGGTCATCAAAGGCGATCCAATGAATCCAACGTAGTAGATTTGCGTAACCTCTCCGTTGGATTGATTATTTCTCACATAAATTTGAATATTTTGTACGTTTTCGAATTTAACGTAACGCAAGTTTATAAGCTGTCCACTTTGAAGATCCTTTGAATCCAAGCTAATAAAAAATTCACTTATAAAAAGATACATGTATATCGATATGCAGCCAACTTACGTCATATCCTGTACACAAGACATAGACTCAGCCATGTCGAAATCGATTGTTCTGGGCTGATTAATAAATAGTTTTATTTCCTTAGGTCCAGTCTTTACTGGAGCTTTAAATTTAAGCGATTGAATTTTAACCACTTGGTTGAAAGTAATTGATAGAATCAACTGTTCATCGCAATCGGATTGCAAGTAGCCACCATTTGGGGTAAGACAATGGCTCATGCAATGATCATCAGACTCGTTGAGACACTCGCACTCTCGCTTTGATATAAAAGTGTTTAGTTCCATCTAAAATATTGCTATAGTCTTTAACAATTTTTATTAATCTGCCCGTAGTGTCTCACCAAACCCTGCCTGTAGTCTTCGCCAGCTTCATTGCCACCGCTCGGTCATATATGTTCCTGTATTTTATTTTCCAAAATTGTAATATCTGCTCCTTGCACTCGATCTATTTTTGTCTATAAAGGTTTTATTAAGAAACTTTTATAAAAGTCGCAATATAAAACTTTACTCTGTTTCTATAAAAAATGAAAGTTGGCATAGCCGATACTCCTTGACTGGCGGCTGTTTCCTGGCACTTATCCACATCAACTTTTAGGAAAAAAGCTTTGGGAAAATTGGTTGGTAGCATCTCGAAATGTGGAGCAATTCTTTGGCATAGCCACACTTAAAATTATGTCGTGACGAAAATAAATTATACACATCACAGCAAGATTTACATCTTATTTATACTGTTTGCCATTCAATTATAGTAAAGGAAATTGGGTGGAACATAGTGGTCGATGAGCTACTCAAAACTCATGAGGGGGAGGGCCTAACAGTTGTTGCTTATGCCGACGACCTTGCGGTAGCAATCTCAGGCAAGTATCCCAACGTAATCAGGGTCCTCATGCAGAGAGCTCTGGATCTCATAGTAAGGTGGGCAAGACCCAAAGGCTTGGGGGTTAATCCCAGTAAAGAAGAACTTGTCCTCTTCTTTCAGGAGAAGACGAAATTTCTTGGCCTGATTCTGGATAGGAAGTTGAGCTGGAAGCTGAACATAATGGAGAGGAATAAAAAAGCAATGGTGGCTCTGTACTACTGCAGAAAAGCCGTTGGTAAAAAGTGGGACCTTTCTCCAAGTATTACTCATTGGCTGTACGTCGCAATTGTAAGGCCCATACTGCTTTATGGGGTGTGCATTTGGTGGCCATCCCTTGAAAAAGCAACAAACTGTAGACTGCTTGAGAAAGTTCAAAGGTCAACCTGTCTGTGCATCGGGGGAGCACTTAAGTCTACACCCACCGTGGCACTAGAAGTACTGTTTCACCTTCCCCCGATTGATATTATGGGAAGGTTGTTGGCCAAACTTTCAGCCGTGAGGCTTAATGCTGTAAGCAAATGGACCAACAGAAAATTTGGCCATCAAAGAATATTGGAGGGACTTAGCCCCTCTTTTGAGAATCCGGACTATATCACCTCGCCCCTACTCCCAAGCCGCAATTTCGGCACTCTTATACCTAGTAGAGAGGACTGGGAGAGGGGATTACCGCTGGCAAGAGAGGGTATACCTCTGTATACTGATGGCTCTAAGCTCGGAGGAGGTGTTGGTGGCGGGTTCTTCTGTGAAGCCTGTGGCACCGCGGAAATGTTTCGCCTGCCAGACTTTTGCAGTGTATTCCAGGCGGAGGTTATGGCTATCCGGGAGGCACTATCTTGGCTGAAAGAAAACAGAATATCAGGAAATGATATCCATATTTTCACTGATAGCCAAGCAGTGTTAAAGTCCTTGGAATCGGTCTTCACCACGTCCAGGGTGGTAAGAGACTGCTACCTATCTCTAAACGAGATGGCGGAGCAGTTCTCTTTAAATCTGTGCTGGGTTCCTGGCCACAGTAACATTCCAGAGAACTGCCAAGCGGACAAATTGGCCCGCATGGGTACCAAAACGATCATAACGCCTGATAAAGTAAATGTGTTTATGCCACTGGCAACCTGCAGGTATTTGCTGATTGAGGAATCTATCAGGCTCGCAAATAGACGATGGGTGGAGGGGCAGACGTGCAACACTGCAAGGATGACCTGGCCCCTCTACAACCTTAAGAAAACGAAAACTCTTCTTTCACTTGGCAGGGAAAACGTTCCGAGGGTGATAGGAGTAGTGACTGGACACTGCCAGATTGGTGCCCATGCAAAAAGACTAGGGCTCTTCTCAAATGATTTTTGTAGAAGTTGCAGAAATGAGGAGGAAGAGGAGTCTGTCTTCCATCTTCTCTGCTCATGTCCTGCACTGGCTCAGAGGAGACATGTGTTGTATGTCAGAATGACTGTCCAATTAATAACGACGCTTAACGTTGTTATTATTATAAATATTTGGCCGTGTATTAACACATACTTTTGGGCATGGTTAAATATTAGAGCGTTTTTCCACTCCACATTTTACTATTTGCTCAAGTAAAATATTTAACTACATACTTATTGGCTGTTTTTAAAAGCTAAGCACAAAGTAAAACAAAGAAGAGCAATGACTCATACACGACACCAATTGTGTGTTCAAAAGTGGAACGCCAATCGAATTTCGACACCTATTGTGAAACCGAAAGGGAGCATCATTCTGATCGAAATTCTGATACAGCTTGACCCAGTAAGCGCTGTTGCGCAGTGTGCCCTCAAAAATAATTGGAATAATTATTTTTGAGATAGTTGCACTTTTTGGTTGGACAGAGATTCTGACCGACAGATGTTATATAAATGTTAATTTCTTAGTTTTAAGGAAGAGAATAGTTTAGTCTCTGAACGGTGACAGAAGTGTTCAATAAAGTAAATCTAAGTATTTTTAAAAAGAATTGTATTAAATTAATTAAAGGATAAACAACTGGTGAGTACTCCTGACAAGCGTGACACGCTCAAAACTCATATCCCAGAAGAATTAATCTAGCCAGAAACTATTCAAGGCTTTTCATTTTAATTCTACGCCAGCAACTCAGCAAGGCGTCTTAGGCCACAGGACGTGCCAACTTAATTGCAGGCACCCTTGTCTGTCCAATGGCGTTCCACGCCGGACGAAACCTTTGCTGAGGTCGACCCTTTCTTCTAGGGAAGTCTATCTACTCCGAGGTAGGTTTTTAGTGTTGCGTGATCCTTTCGACGTGGAAGGATACACAACATTTTGGCGCAGCCGGTTTTTCAAACCCATAATCGTTCTGTACGGAAATTTTAATTGTGATGAATCCAATAGTCGTGTAAATTAAATGAATTATTTAAATTAAAGTTAATTTAATTTAAAATCGGTTTGTAGAAAAAGTGAAATTATTATCAATGCATTGAGTGAATTAATTAAATTAAAGTTGAATTTAGAAATTATTTAATGTTTTTGAGTAAGAAGTGAAAAATTAAAAGTGATCGAGTTAATTTAATGCTTTAGAATGAAAAGTAAAACAACACTTAAAATTAGTTACAAATTACAAAGCGAACGGTCGATAAAAATTGTAGCACCAGCAATTAATTCGTTTTGAATATAAAAATATGAGTGAGTAAATCGTTTACGAGAAAAATAAAGTAAATAAAAATTCAACGCAAGAAAACTTGAACTTGGAATTGAAATTTTACAAAGTGCAACTTAAGCATATTCAACGCTTTGAAATAACTTATAAGGAAAAAACTAATAAGAAGAACAAAACTACTTGTTGAATGGCACGAGGCACTTTAAGCAAGCGATGAAATTGGAGATCGTGTGAATCCGTTAATTGGTCAGTGGAAAATAAAGCGTTTAAATGCTGTTGGAGTGAAGAGGAAAAAAAAAGAGGCGATTATGAACGAAGTTCTGTGATCAAGTTATGAATTTAATTATCCGAGTTACTCGTATAAGTATATTATTGAAATAAATTTGTAAGACGTGTTAAAAATGAAAATAAAATTTAATGGAACAAAACAACTATGAGTTTTTGGAACTAGAATATAGAAAATTGACAGAAGAAATAGATAGGTTTATAGAAAAAGCGTGGGAAAATTTGAGAATAATAGTTGGTAATAAAGAAACAGTTAATTTAATTAAAGAAAGTATTTCTGCAGTTAAAAATATATCGAAGATCGAGCAGGCAGATTTAATTATAGATGAACTACTTAATTTTATTGAGCAAAAGTCTAGTGCAAAACAGGAAGAAATAGAAACGTGGAAAAACGAATTTTCAGCATTAAAAAGTAGGTACGAAGGTTATTTAGTCACTAAGAATTTGCAGGACGATCTCATTGTGCAGATGGAAGCCGAAAACGAAAGGCTGAAATCGTTAAATGAAACACAAGGATCATCATACCAATTTACTCCAGATAGATTCAAGAGAAAAGACTCCACGCCGTTAAAAGAAGCAAACGAAAGAATCCAACAGTTAAAAAACGAAAACAGGTTACTCCGGCAAAAACACTGTCACGAAAGCGAAACTGCGTTAAGTTCAACAAAATCACTTAGAACGGTTGACCAGAAAATTGGTTTTATATCACCTCAAAACGAAATCATTAAAAGAACAAAAATGGGAATAGAGGAAATAGCGAAATTGGTTAATGTGTTAGTGCCGTTGTTTTCTGGCGCACCATCTGTAGATCTGCGCAACGAAGTTTATAAATTCATTGAAGGATGTGACCTCGCAACAAAGAATGTAAGTCAACAAGATATCCCGGACTTCATCGCGTGTATAAAACAACGATTGCATGGCAATGCGTACAGTCTTTTACGTTCAATGAAATTTACAACTGTAGAGGCGCTGTGCGAGACGATAAAGAAGCATTATTTGCAATGCAGATCATTGGACGGTGTGTTGAGTGAAGTCCAAGGTTTGAGGCAACTTCCAACGGAAGACATTCGCCAGTTTGCAGAAAAAATAATGGCTCTAAAGTCACAGGCGGAAGACATCACGACGAATGTATATAAAGGGAACGCAGATACGGCTTTACGAAGTGAAATAACGAAAACCGTGATGAAAACATTTAAGTTAGGACTAAGTCACAGTGCAGTAAGGCTTCACATGTTAGGGTCCACCAGTAAAAATTTTGAAGATTTAGTTGAAGAAGCTGTATTCATTGCGGACGACATACGGCAGGCCGAAGCAATACAAGGTAGTCACACAATCGGCGTGATCGAAAACACTTATCGAAATTTGAACAAAAATCAGCCATTGCATATGCCACAGAAGAGGCAAGAGAGACATCCAGCAGAAAACAATCAATGGAAAAGCCCAGGACTCGACAATAATGATTATTCAACACCAAATGTAACTTGTAGTTTTTGTAAAAAACGCGGTCACACAAGAGAAGATTGTGTCACACGAAAAAATACACCATATTGTAGCGAGTGTTGCCAGTATGGTCATGAGCCAAGTTGGAAATGTAAAGATAAGAATAATGCACGTTATAGTTCAGGCATACAAGGAAATCCTTTTGCAAGAGACAATCGGCAACAAAATTCAAGACAAAACCAAAGGCCAGGAAATAGAAGCAACAAGTGGGAAGATAGTATCAGACCGATTGGAAATAACATGGCAGCGAACAAAACCAGCGGAATATCGAAACAAATGAACACAACCTGTCGCTGGTGTAATAGGCCAGGACACTGGATAAGAGATTGCCAAGCTAAGAAAAATTGGGAATCCTTTCAGGGAAACCAAATGGGGCTCAGAAAAGGCCAATAAACTGGGAACCCGAAAAAAGAAGTAAGTCCAGGCCAATTGAAGTAGTAACCGTTAATCCGACATCAGAAAAGATTGTGGAAACGTTACCATCTTCAAGCACATGTCATAGCTGTTATATTGAGAATAAAATGTCACAGAGTACAAACTGGAATTACATGGTTCAGCGAATAGTTACTAAGTCAACGCCAGCAGTTGAGAAAGTCGTGAACACTGGCGTACAGTTTTTAATAATCACCTTACTAACAGTGCAATTGGGAGGCGCGTTGATTATCAACGCAATATATCGCAGCTATAGACAAATAGAACAAATACCGTTTAACCATTATATAAGGAAATATATAAAAGATATAACAAGTTTTGCAAATAATATAGTATTAAATTTATTGATAAAAAAGAAGGAAATTATTTCCAAAAGGCATAGACCGGAAATAGTTAAAACATTTTCATGGTTCGCGTGTAATCTGTTCAATAAAAACAAAGTGTCAACATTAAGTTCAATCAAATTAGATGATGTGTTCATTGAGTTTCCTTGTGAAGAAGCAAAATATGGAAAACTCATTTTATTGGTTGACACTGGTGCAGACACGAGTTTAATAAAAAGAAAATCTATAAAAGAAGATGCTTTCATTGATGAGTCTGAGACGCGAGTTCTAAATGGAGCGTTTGGGGGTTTCACCACCACGAAAGGAACTGTTAATGTTACACATGATAACTGGACAAACCTAAGTTTAACGTTACACACGGTGCCACTTGAACAAGGTTTGCCAGGCGATGGTATACTTGGCAGAGACAATTTGTGGAATAAGTCGATGGTAGACTCAATAAAGAAAAGTTTAGTAATGAGAAACTCAAAAGGGGAAAGCATAAATTTACCTTTAATAGATATGGGAAATGATGTCAAACATGCGAGAATTAATAAGGTAAAAGCTAGGTCAACATGTATAGTTCGTATAAAGTTGAAGACAGACTTACGTATAGTGATCATTCACAAAAAAGAAATAGCACCAGGGGTATACATGGGCGAAACACTGGTAACTGTAAACGATAATGAAGCTCACGTTCCCGTTCTGAATTCTACAGAAGAAGATTTCGTTCTCAGCGACAACTTCAAAGTGAATTACAGTAATTTTGAGAACTACAAACCATTGGGTAAAACATCAAATATTAATACGATGATCAGTTCAGATTTAACCAGAAGGTTACGAGCCTTAGTAAGTGAGATAGATTTAGATGAAAATTTAAATAACGAGGAAAGAAAGTCAATATTAGACATATGTACGAAATACAACGACATTTTTCTGTTAGAGGGAGATCCACTGACATACACGCATGTAATGTCACATACAATTGAGACGAAGGTAGATCAGCCACCGATCAATCAGAAGCAATATCGGCTTCCTCATTCACACAGGGAGGAGGTTAATAAACAAATTCAAAAAATGTTAGAGGATGATATAATATATCCTAGCGTCTCTCCATGGAATTCTCCCTTGTTGTTAGTACCCAAAAAGTGTGGAAAGGACGGGGAGAAAAAGTGGCGGTTAGTTATTGACTATAGGAAGTTAAACGACGCCACGATTAAACAGGTATTCCCTATTCCAAGGATTGATGAAATATTAGATCAATTAGGGTGCAGTAGATATTTTTCTACGCTAGATCTGGCTAGTGGCTATAATCAAGTCCTAATGGATGAAAAAGACAGGGGAAAAACAGCGTTCAGTTCAGCGTTAGGGCATTTCGAGTTTAATAGGATGCCTTTCGGTTTAACAGGCGCACCTGCGACTTTCCAGAGGATAATGAATCATATACTGACGGGATTGCAGGGGATAGATTGTTTTGTTTATCTTGATGATATAGTAGTCTATGGGAGTAATTTAGAACAACATGGAAAACGTTTAGTAAAAGTGTTCGAAGCATTGAGAGCAAACAATCTGAAGCTTAATGTCAGCAAGTGTCAGTTTTTGAGGCGTGAGGTAGTTTATTTAGGACATAAGTGCTCAGAAAAGGGAGCTCTTCCTGATCCTAGTAAGGTTGAATGTGTCAAAAATATACCACCTCCAAAAAACAGAAAGGAAGTACAGGTTTTTTTAGGACTAATAAATTATTATAGAAAATTTATACCTGATACGGCGAGAATAGCACTACCAATTAATAAGCTTCTCAGGAAGGATGCCAAATTTGTGTGGTCAGCCGAATGTCAAAGGGCTTTTGAACAACTAAAGAAAGCGGTAATAACCCCTCCGCTATTAGCATATCCCGATTTCAGCAAGGAGTTCATATTAACAACAGACGCTAGTGGTGAAGCAATAGGTGCAGTCTTGTCGCAGGGCGAAATAGGTGCAGACAGACCGATAGCGTTTGCAAGTAGAGCGCTCAATGACGCTGAAAAGCGTTACTCCACAATTGAAAGAGAGTTTTTAGCTATAGTTTGGGCCACGAAGAATTATAGAGCTTACTTGTTGGGAAGACATTTTAAGGTAGTAACAGATCATCAGCCATTGAGGGGGATAGCGAATTTGAAAGACCAAACTTCTAGGCTGGCACGATTCAGGCATAAATTATCGGAATACGATTTTGAAATTATTTACAAGCCTGGGAAGAGAAATTTGAATGCCGACGCATTAAGCAGAATACCTCAGCACGGAAATAGAATAGTAGCGGTTCAAACGCGTGCCCAGACCATGTCAAAGAAGTTACAAAATTGTGAAAATAAAGAGCGAAACAGATTGAGTGCATCCACGGTAGAGCCTGATAGCCCCACAACACATGACAGAAATCAGCTCATTACCTTGATAGACCCGGCAGAAATTGAAACCATAATAAAAGACTTTCATAACAAACCTTTAGGAGGGCATCAAGGTGCAGTGAAAACATATTTGCGAATAAGAAATGAATACAGATGGCCAGGGATGCAGAAACAAATTAAAAATTATGTAAAGAACTGCCCCAAGTGTCAGGCAAATAAGAGTTCGAAACTTACAAAGATGCCATTAGTACTCACAGACACACCGCGTAAACCGTTTGACAAGGTATATATGGACATAGTCGGAATGTTGCCAGAAACCATATCTGGAAACAAGTACATATTGACCTTCCAGGACGATTTTTCCAAATTTATGGCTTGTGTAGCTATGCCAGATGCAGAAGCTAAGACAGTGGCGAGAGCTTTTTACGACGAAATAATCACTCGTTACGGCATTCCAAGGGTTCTGATTACTGATAATGGAACCAATTTCATTTCCAAATTATTTTCGGATACTTGTAAATTGTTAGGTATTAAAAAATTACACATTACTCCTTACCACCCACAAGCTAATGGTTCGCTGGAAAGAAGCCATAGACCGTTAGCAGAGTATTTGCGTAGTTTTGCGAAGGAGGATGGCTCAAATTGGGATCAATGGTTGACTTCAGCAATGCACGTTCACAACCATACACCCCATATTTCAACAAAGCAAACGCCTTTTCGCACACTATTTGGGTTCGATATAGAAATGCCGACGAACCTAAAAAGGAAATGTAGTCCAATATATAATGCTGAGGATCCAAACAAGATCTTAAAATTTCAGATACAAAGGGCTCATGAGATCGTCAAGCAAAATCAGGACAAAGCCAAGAAACTAGCAAAACAACAATATGACAGCAAGTTGAATATAGTAAATTTTAAGGTAGGAGATAAGGTTTTAATTAAGAATCAGACAAGGAAAAATAAATTTTCTCCAATATGGATAGGGCCGTATAGGGTAGTACAAATAAAAAGTCCTATTACTACAGTAATAAACATCAAGGGAAAGGAGAAATCGTTTCATAATAATTTACTTAAGTTGTACATAGAAACACAATAGGCTAATATATATACATATTACTAAAAAAAAAAAAAAAAAAAAAATATATGAATAGGAAATTTTACAAACCATAGTAGTGATTTGTTTTGGTTAATACCAAGGGGGTTTTTTTTTTATACCATACATATTTAACTAACTAATTTCTACTATTTACAGAAGCTCATAAATTAATTATTAACTAGCGGCAGAACTTTATAGTATCCCGGTAACGGATGCATGGAGAAACGGGAATACGGGAAACATCTTGAGGACGGAATAAAATTATAGCGGAAAAGAAAAGAAGAACCAACCTTCTTTTAACAAAGTTTTTGTAAAGTATACATACTTACAGTTTCTTAGCTGCCTACTCGTTTGGTATATACAGGCATAAGAAAATGTAAGCATTTAAAACTCAATAAGGGACCAATATTTGAATTTTAGAAACAAATACTTGTCCTTAGAACTACTGACGATATACATATAAAAACACATACGCAAATATTAGTAATCATTAAACAAAATTAAATTATAAGTTCATAAAAGTAAATTAAAGTTCAAAGAACATAAAACTATTACGTAATTGAATATATTATTACGTAATATAAATACGTTTTGGAAAATATTATATAACTAGTTGTACAAATATAAAACTACTAATATTGTTGAGATAAGGCCTACAAATAAGTAAATATAATATTAGCTAATAAGCATATTTATTAATTTCACATGTAATGCATTTCCTTTATACATGTACACATTAAACCAAAAATATGCACATGTAACAGATAAGCACACCAAATTATCATTGTTTAAATTGTTGACATATGTAAAAGAAAATAAAGTTCGAAAAGAGGGCAAAAGAAACAAAAGAAACAACAAAAAAAAAAAAAAAAACATAAAAAAAAAAAAAATACCAATAGTAATCAAAAACCAAGAAAAAAAAAATTCGAATAATGACACTAATAAAAAAAAAACAAAAACAAAAACAAAACGACGTCAGATTAATAGCCCCACAGAAATAATTTACGAAAAGATGGTTAATAACCACGCAAAAATGTAAATATATATGTATAAATATTGAAAAACCAACACAAGCAGCAAACAACAAAATCCAGATATTCATCGCCGGTCCAAAACCAACTCCAACAACGGTCTAGAGTAAGACAATAGTAAAAAACTAAGGCGACGACACAAACGAAGGCGTGGCGTCTACGAAAAGTAAAACAGAAGAAGGCGGATTAATGATGCTTTGCGGACTATGTTTAGAAAATCCATGAAATCAGGCCTTATAGCCAGGGTATGTCGGTTCAAGTACGTGGCAAAAATGCACATATATTCAATACGGAACTCGTATTACCGCACTACCGCTGGTGGGTCAAATAGTAAAACAAAGACCGAAAAGTCAATTTGTTTACCTAACCTACATATGAGAACAAAATTAGGTGGTAAAAGTTCATCAATCAAATTTTATATACGATGATATAAAACTTTCGACAAGACAGTTTCAATCATTTTTTATAAACCGCATCAACACCTTCATCTAATCCAATTTACGCCAGAGACGTTACAAGTTTAGAACCACTGCCTTCCAAAACCGTCACCATCAAGAACCACGATCAACCGTAAGGGAATTCATCATTGCTACGCACGGAAAGGAAGACAACGACCGGAAAGAAACAGTAAAGATTCAACCTAGCAGATCACCGAAAATATGTCAAGTAATAATGTATTTGTAGAATTGGAAAAGATTATTATTCTGATTATTTTGTAATCATTGTATAATAAGGATAAAAATTATTATGATTATATTGTAATTATATTAAGCACATATAACATTGTAATTTAAAAGAACATATCTTACATTAGGAAAATAATAGTACCATACAGGAAGAAAAAATTATTCTCTTTAGATAATAATTTTTTCTTATTGGAAGGGCGGAGGAATGTTGTATGTCAGAATGACTGTCCAATTAATAACGACGCTTAACGTTGTTATTATTATAAATATTTGGCCGTGTATTAACACATACTTTTGGGCATGGTTAAATATTAGAGCGTTTTTCCACTCCACATTTTACTATTTGCTCAAGTAAAATATTTAACTACATACTTATTGGCTGTTTTTAAAAGCTAAGCACAAAGTAAAACAAAGAAGAGCAATGACTCATACACGACACCAATTGTGTGTTCAAAAGTGGAACGCCAATCGAATTTCGACACCTATTGTGAAACCGAAAGGGAGCATCATTCTGATCGAAATTCTGATACAGCTTGACCCAGTAAGCGCTGTTGCGCAGTGTGCCCTCAAAAATAATTGGAATAATTATTTTTGAGATAGTTGCACTTTTTGGTTGGACAGAGATTCTGACCGACAGATGTTATATAAATGTTAATTTCTTAGTTTTAAGGCAGAGAATAGTTTAGTCTCTGAACGGTGACAGAAGTGTTCAATAAAGTAAATCTAAGTATTTTTAAAAAGAGTTGTATTAAATTAATTAAAGGATAAACAACTGGTGAGTACTCCTGACAAGCGTGACACGCTCAAAACTCATATCCCAGAAGAATTAATCTAGCCAGAAACTATTCAAGGCTTTTCATTTTAATTCTACGCCAGCAACTCAGCAAGGCGTCTTAGGCCACAGGACGTGCCAACTTAATTGCAGGCACCCTTGTCTGTCCAATGGCGTTCCACGCCGGACGAAACCTTTGCTGAGGTCGACCCTTTCTTCTAGGGAAGTCTATCTACTCCGAGGTAGGTTTTTAGTGTTGCGTGATCCTTTCGACGTGGAAGGATACACAACACATGCACATATGGGGGCATTTTTCTTCAGCAGCTTTGCGAGATAGCATCCATCGAAATAGGCGACTTAAGTCGCTACTTAATCAGCTCCTCGTGGTTTGCTTGAAGAGGGGGTTTTTAAAGATCCATAGGGTATCACAATGGGACAGAAATGGCTTACGTGTGTCCTACGGGGCAGCCCAATTAACCTAACCTAACCTAAAGGAAATTGGTATCACCAAGTACAAAATTTATGATTTACAAAAATGAAGTCCCCAATGCTTTAATAAAAGTAATTATACATATTACTCGAATATGTACACACGGTACATGTTAGGATAAATTACTTTTCCGCCCACTATACCAAGGATAAATCTAATCATAAAAAATGCATAGCTATTTTCGAAGTTATCATCATTTTGAATTATCTTACCATGTAGCAGTGAAATCAACCACAACCAAGTTTATCCCAGCAGCAGCCAGCTCCCCTTGGAAATGAGCTTCATCTTCAATTACTCGTACAGACATATTTTTCAAATTCCTGGTCACAACTTTGTGTACTGAGAAGGTAATTTTTACTCTCACACTCTAGAAGACTTCTCTAATTTAAATAGCAAAGCTTTTAGCAGCAATGAGAAACCAATGACAAGGACGATTTGTTAGACACGTTATCGGAAAAAATTTTTACTTTTTCTGTACCGCCGGTATTTCCAGAGATAAAAAAAAAGTCAAATCAATAAAAAAAATTATTCTCCATAGCGACCATCTGTTGAGAAACATAATTGTTATAAAATTGTTTACATTTATTAAATTTTTTATCAAAAAAATACTTACACAACCTCCCTCGCCAAATTTTTGTTCACAACTGAAATCTGAAATGACATTTCATTCCAATATATGTATTGCGACAGAGGTGGGAAAGTGGTGAATAACACATACAGTGTATGTGAAAACCCGACCGAAAATTTGTCTAGTTAGTTAGCGAAAGCCGACGGAGTGTCGCATCTCATTATCTCTGCTCAACAGATAGCAATTCATTAAATTGAAGCACCAAAAATTTTCAAACTCATACTGTTAAAATGCACACATAGTTATACTTACAAGACTCCGTAAAATATTACAAAACTCGGTGGTCGGAAAAAACGTGTAGTACTTACTTGGAGGCACACGTTTTCTGTGTGCGCCATAAGAATCTAACATGTTAAACACAACTATAACAGCAAGCAGCAGCAGTAAATGCTGTCAGCCTTTGTACTTTAGGCAAAATAAAACAGCAGCAGCAACCAGAAAGTGTCAAAAAAGGAAAACGAAAGCATATATTTTACAAGTTCGGTTTGATAAATATTAAAAGTCGAAAATGAATGAGGAAAATGACGTTATGCAAATACATCAAAAAATCGAAACGGATGAAGAACTGGTTCTTTTCCAACTTGCTTCAATTGCTTGGATTGGGTATCAGGGGTATTTGCACTTCGAGGAACGAATGCGTCTAAGATGGTGGGTTCGCCCGTCAATTTATCGCGAGACAAACTTGGTTTTTACGCTATTGAGAATGTTAAAATGTAATCGCTGATATCTTTCTGAAGGCGCACTGTGCAGATATACACTTTGTACAGAACATACATACATACATACATTTGTTACTTTTAGTGAACTTAAAATGGTTTTCTTTGTTTTCTTTTGACTCACGGAAAACTCTTTAAGTAAACAACAGGTTGTGGACCCAGGAAAAGGCAAAGTATAAATTAAAACAAGGATAATGAACTTGTGTTTGCAAATTGTTCTGGAAAGAAAAGAAAAGGAAAGGCATAACATCAAAAAATAAGGATGTGTCGCGTAGACATTATAACTAGCAGCTTCATTTGGAAATACTAAGAGTAAAATGTCGAATAATAATAATCATGAAGACATTTCTCAGATTGAAAAACTTAAAGACAATTTCTTAATTTGGAAATTTCAAGTGAAAATTTTGTTTAGAGCTCTCGATTTAGAAGAAGTGATGGCAGGTGCTCCAACATTTCCTCAACAAGATACGGAACAGAAAAAGGCAGGCTGGAATCGAAAAGATGCTCCAGCACAGAGAATAATGGTTACATCGATAGACAGACAACTCTTGACGCACATACTAGTTCGTGAGACAGCTATAAAAATGTTCAACATAATATGCACAATGTACGAAAGAGATACGGAATAGCAGAAATTAAATCTTCTTCAGCAATTTTTCATCTTTATTTATGAAAAAGGAAGTGCCACGTATAGCCATGCATGTAAGTAGGCTTGAGAATATTGCCTTTAGACCATTGATGTCCATGAGCAGCCATTCGGCTACTCAGTTTTTGAGTACCTTAATATGTATACAATGAGAGCATTTGCCGAAATTACGTCAGCAGCCATGAAAGTTTGATTTGGCTATTTCCAAAAAAATTATAGCTGTTTGTGTTCATGCGGATTTTTCCTTTATATTATATAATATTATTATATTTTATTGCGAAAATCATATTTTATGTATAACCTAAAAAATTTGTTACGAATAAGCTCAATTCTTCATATTAACGCATCTAATATATCGTTTTCCGTCGCTCTCAACTAAAGATATGTAAAACTGTATCAAATAACTGAGGTGTGGTACTTTTCACGGTTGTACCTGTTTGTTAAAACTTTAAATGTGTGCAAAACTAATGCTTCCTACTTCGAAGTATTAATTTTCTTCAGTGCAGGTTGAGAAGTCATTCATACACATGCTTAAATGTGACAGTGTGTGTTTGGACATCGCTGCTTTAGACTGAAAACGTTAAATAGAGAAATTGATGATACAATGATAATATCAAAAATATTAGCTACTTTTCCACATGAATTTAAACACTTTGCGAGTGCATGAAACTCAACAGCAATAAATGAGAACACATTGTCAAATTTGAGTGCACGACTACTGGCTGATGAACTAAGATTAAAGGACCAGTAGAATCTAGCTATTGGTAGTAGTTCTAACTACTACGAAGTCAATAGGGCAGAATGCGTACCTTTCATGCTGCCCTATCGAGACACGCGCACGTGGAAGTCGTACACCTTGGTGGAATACCGAGCTCACTATACTCAGAACCCAAGTGCGTAGGTTATTCAATAGAGCTAAGAGCACTGGGGAATGCCAAAAGGCAAAGCTTTAGGAAATTCTGCGAGGAGATTAAGTCAGCTCCGACTGCAGCAAGAACCTACAAGGTGTTGGACAAGGAGCAGACAGATACGGTGATGACACTGAAACTGCCTGATGGATCCCACAGCATTGGTGAGAAGCAAAGGGCAAGTGCGCTTCTTAATGCTCACTTCCCTAGAGCGCAAGGAATGATTGTGGCGCAAGGAAATGATGTTGTGGGCATACTAACAAGGAGTACTAAAGAAGATTGGAGAGCAGCCCTCAGGATATGTCTGCGGGATAGAGTTCAATGGGCGTCGACGGAAGTATTCCAGTACTTCTACAAAAAAGAATACCGGAACTCCTGCCTCATCTGTTCAAGGTAATAGTTTAGCACATACTAAAAGACACACAGCTTCAGGAGGGGGAGGTCAACTCACTCTGCTCTGTACCAGTTGACGGATAACATCCAGGAAGCACTGGGGAATAAGGAGGTTGTGGTCTGTGCATTCCTTGACATTGAAGGAGCTTTTGATAACACCTCTCACGGAGCTGAATCTGAAGCCCTGGAAAAAGGGGAGTAGATATGATAATCAGTAGGTGGGTTAGAGCAATGCTCTGTACTAGGTTTGTGGATACCTGTTTGGGAGAGGACCATGTGAGTGTACTCACTACAATTGGATGTCCACAGGGCGGGGTACTTTCGCCGCTTCTGTTTAACACTCTTACAAGTATACATACTTACAGTTTCTTAGCTGCCTACTCGTTTGGTATATACAGGCATAAGAAAATGTAAGCATTTAAAACTCAATAAGGGACCAATATTTGAATTTTAGAAACAAATACTTGTCCTTAGAACTACTGACGATATACATATAAAAACACATACGCAAATATTAGTAATCATTAAACAAAATTAAATTATAAGTTCATAAAAGTAAATTAAAGTTCAAAGAACATAAAACTATTACGTAATTGAATATATTATTACGTAATATAAATACGTTTTGGAAAATATTATATAACTAGTTGTACAGATATAAAACTACTAATATTGTTGAGATAAGGCCTACAAATAAGTAAATATAATATTAGTTAATAAGCATATTTATTAATTTCACATGTAATGCATTTCCTTTATACATGTACACATTAAACCAAAAATATGCACATGTAACAGATAAGCACACCAAATTATCATTGTTTAAATTGTTGACATATGTAAAAGAAAATAAAGTTCGAAAAGAGGGCAAAAGAAACAAAAGAAACAACAAAAAAAAAAAAACATAAAAAAAAAAAAAATACCAATAGTAATCAAAAACCAAGAAAAAAAAAATTCGAATAATGACACTAATAAAAAAAAAAAACAAAAACAAAAACAAAACGACGTCAGATTAATAGCCCCACAGAAATAATTTACGAAAAGATGGTTAATAACCACGCAAAAATGTAAATATATATGTATAAATATTGAAAAACCAACACAAGCAGCAAACAACAAAATCCAGATATTCATCGCCGGTCCAAAACCAACTCCAACAACGGTCTAGAGTAAGACAATAGTAAAAAACTAAGGCGACGACACAAACGAAGGCGTGGCGTCTACGAAAAGTAAAACAGAAGAAGGCGGATTAATGATGCTTTGCGGACTATGTTTAGAAAATCCATGAAATCAGGCCTTATAGCCAGGGTATGTCGGTTCAAGTACGTGGCAAAAATGCACATATATTCAATACGGAACTCGTATTACCGCACTACCGCTGGTGGGTCAAATAGTAAAACAAAGACCGAAAAGTCAATTTGTTTACCTAACCTACATATGAGAACAAAATTAGGTGGTAAAAGTTCATCAATCAAATTTTATATACGATGATATAAAACTTTCGACAAGACAGTTTCAATCATTTTTTATAAACCGCATCAACACCTTCATCTAATCCAATTTACGCCAGAGACGTTACAAGTTTAGAACCACTGCCTTCCAAAACCGTCACCATCAAGAACCACGATCAACCGTAAGGGAATTCATCATTGCTACGCACGGAAAGGAAGACAACGGCCGGAAAGAAACAGTAAAGATTCAACCTAGCAGATCACCGAAAATATGTCAAGTAATAATGTATTTGTAGAATTGGAAAAGATTATTATTCTGATTATTTTGTAATCATTGTATAATAAGGATAAAAATTATTATGATTATATTGTAATTATATTAAGCACATATAACATTGTAATTTAAAAGAACATATCTTACATTAGGAAAATAATAGTACCATACAGGAAGAAAAAATTATTCTCTTTAGATAATAATTTTTTCTTATTGGAAGGGCGGAGGAATGTTGTATGTCAGAATGACTGTCCAATTAATAACGACGCTTAACGTTGTTATTATTATAAATATTTGGCCGTGTATTAACACATACTTTTGGGCATGGTTAAATATTAGAGCGTTTTTCCACTCCACATTTTACTATTTGCTCAAGTAAAATATTTAACTACATACTTATTGGCTGTTTTTAAAAGCTAAGCACAAAGTAAAACAAAGAAGAGCAATGACTCATACACGACACCAATTGTGTGTTCAAAAGTGGAACGCCAATCGAATTTCGACACCTATTGTGAAACCGAAAGGGAGCATCATTCTGATCGAAATTCTGATACAGCTTGACCCAGTAAGCGCTGTTGCGCAGTGTGCCCTCAAAAATAATTGGAATAATTATTTTTGAGATAGTTGCACTTTTTGGTTGGACAGAGATTCTGACCGACAGATGTTATATAAATGTTAATTTCTTAGTTTTAAGGAAGAGAATAGTTTAGTCTCTGAACGGTGACAGAAGTGTTCAATAAAGTAAATCTAAGTATTTTTAAAAAGAGTTGTATTAAATTAATTAAAGGATAAACAACTGGTGAGTACTCCTGACAAGCGTGACATGCTCAAAACTCATATCCCAGAAGAATTAATCTAGCCAGAAACTATTCAAGGCTTTTCATTTTAATTCTACGCCAGCAACTCAGCAAGGCGTCTTAGGCCACAGGACGTGCCAACTTAATTGCAGGCACCCTTGTCTGTCCAATGGCGTTCCACGCCGGACGAAACCTTTGCTGAGGTCGACCCTTTCTTCTAGGGTAGTCTATCTACTCCGAGGTAGGTTTTTAGTGTTGCGTGATCCTTTCGACGTGGAAGGATACACAACACATGCACATATGGGGGCATTTTTCTTCAGCAGCTTTGCGAGATAGCATCCATCGAAATAGGCGACTTAAGTCGCTACTTAATCAGCTCCTCGTGGTTTGCTTGAAGAGGGGGTTTTTAAAGATCCATAGGGTATCACAATGGGACAGAAATGGCTTACGTGTGTCCTACGGGGCAGCCCAATTAACCTAACCTAACCTAAAGGAAATTGGTATCACCAAGTACAAAATTTATGATTTACAAAAATGAAGTCCCCAATGCTTTAATAAAAGTAACTATACATATTACTCGAATATGTACACACGGTACATGTTAGGATAAATTACTTTTCCGCCCACTATACCAAGGATAAATCTAATCATAAAAAATGCATAGCTATTTTCGAAGTTATCATCATTTTGAATTATCTTACCATGTAGCAGTGAAATCAACCACAACCAAGTTTATCCCAGCAGCAGCCAGCTCCCCTTGGAAATGAGCTTCATCTTCAATTACTCGTACAGACATATTTTTCAAATTCCTGGTCACAACTTTGTGTACTGAGAAGGTAATTTTTACTCTCACACTCTAGAAGACTTCTCTAATTTAAATAGCAAAGCTTTTAGCAGCAATGAGAAACCAATGACAAGGACGATTTGTTAGACACGTTATCGGAAAAAATTTTTACTTTTTCTGTACCGCCGGTATTTCCAGAGATAAAAAAAAAGTCAAATCAATAAAAAAAATTATTCTCCATAGCGACCATCTGTTGAGAAACATAATTGTTATAAAATTGTTTACATTTATTAAATTTTTTATCAAAAAAATACTTACACAACCTCCCTCGCCAAATTTTTGTTCACAACTGAAATCTGAAATGACATTTCATTCCAATATATGTATTGCGACAGAGGTGGGAAAGTGGTGAATAACACATACAGTGTATGTGAAAACCCGACCGAAAATTTGTCTAGTTAGTTAGCGAAAGCCGACGGAGTGTCGCATCTCATTATCTCTGCTCAACAGATAGCAATTCATTAAATTGAAGCACCAAAAATTTTCAAACTCATACTGTTAAAATGCACACATAGTTATACTTACAAGACTCCGTAAAATATTACAAAACTCGGTGGTCGGAAAAAACGTGTAGTACTTACTTGGAGGCACACGTTTTCTGTGTGCGCCATAAGAATCTAACATGTTAAACACAACTATAACAGCAAGCAGCAGCAGTAAATGCTGTCAGCCTTTGTACTTTAGGCAAAATAAAACAGCAGCAGCAACCAGAAAGTGTCAAAAAAGGAAAACGAAAGCATATATTTTACAAGTTCGGTTTGATAAATATTAAAAGTCGAAAATGAATGAGGAAAATGACGTTATGCAAATACATCAAAAAATCGAAACGGATGAAGAACTGGTTCTTTTCCAACTTGCTTCAATTGCTTGGATTGGGTATCAGGGGTATTTGCACTTCGAGGAACGAATGCGTCTAAGATGGTGGGTTAGCCCGTCAATTTATCGCGAGACAAACTTGGTTTTTACGCTATTGAGAATGTTAAAATGTAATCGCTGATATCTTTCTGAAGGCGCACTGTGCAGATATACACTTTGTACAGAACATACATACATACATACATTTGTTACTTTTAGTGAACTTAAAATGGTTTTCTTTGTTTTCTTTTGACTCACGGAAAACTCTTTAAGTAAACAACAGGTTGTGGACCCAGGAAAAGGCAAAGTATAAATTAAAACAAGGATAATGAACTTGTGTTTGCAAATTGTTCTGGAAAGAAAAGAAAAGGAAAGGCATAACATCAAAAAATAAGCATGTGTCGCGTAGACATTATAACTAGCAGCTTCATTTGGAAATACTAAGAGTAAAATGTCGAATAATAATAATCATGAAGACATTTCTCAGATTGAAAAACTTAAAGACAATTTCTTAATTTGGAAATTTCAAGTGAAAATTTTGTTTAGAGCTCTCGATTTAGAAGAAGTGATGGCAGGTGCTCCAACATTTCCTCAACAAGATACGGAACAGAAAAAGGCAGGCTGGAATCGAAAAGATGCTCCAGCACAGAGAATAATGGTTACATCGATAGACAGACAACCCTTGACGCACATACTAGTTCGTGAGACAGCTATAAAAATGTTCAACATAATATGCACAATGTACGAAAGAGATACGGAATAGCAGAAATTAAATCTTCTTCAGCAATTTTTCATCTTTATTTATGAAAAAGGAAGTGCCACGTATAGCCATGCATGTAAGTAGGCTTGAGAATATTGCCTTTAGACCATTGATGTCCATGAGCAGCCATTCGGCTACTCAGTTTTTGAGTACCTTAATATGTATACAATGAGAGCATTTGCCGAAATTACGTCAGCAGCCATGAAAGTTTGATTTGGCTATTTCCAAAAAAATTATAGCTGTTTGTGTTCATGCGGATTTTTCCTTTATATTATATAATATTATTATATTTTATTGCGAAAATCATATTTTATGTATAACCTAAAAAATTTGTTACGAATAAACTCAATTCTTCATATTAACGCATCTAATATATCGTTTTCCGTCGCTCTCAACTAAAGATATGTAAAACTGTATCAAATAACTGAGGTGTGGTACTTTTCACGGTTGTACCTGTTTGTTAAAACTTTAAATGTGTGCAAAACTAATGCTTCCTACTTCGAAGTATTAATTTTCTTCAGTGCAGGTTGAGAAGTCATTCATACACATGCTTAAATGTGACAGTGTGTGTTTGGACATCGCTGCTTTAGACTGAAAACGTTAAATAGAGAAATTGATGATACAATGATAATATCAAAAATATTAGCTACTTTTCCACATGAATTTAAACACTTTGCGAGTGCATGAAACTCAACAGCAATAAATGAGAACACATTGTCAAATTTGAGTGCACGACTACTGGCTGATGAACTAAGATTAAAGGACCAGTAGAATGTAGCTATTGGTAGTAGTTCTAACTACTACGAAGTCAATAGGGCAGAATGCGTACCTTTCATGCTGCCCTATCGAGACACGCGCACGTGGAAGTCGTACACCTTGGTGGAATACCGAGCTCACTATACTCAGAACCCAAGTGCGTAGGTTATTCAATAGAGCTAAGAGCACTGGGGAATGCCAAAAGGCAAAGCTTTAGGAAATTCTGCGAGGAGATTAAGTCAGCTCCGACTGCAGCAAGAACCTACAAGGTGTTGGACAAGGAGCAGACAGATACGGTGATGACACTGAAACTGCCTGATGGATCCCACAGCATTGGTGAGAAGCAAAGGGCAAGTGCGCTTCTTAATGCTCACTTCCCTAGAGCGCAAGGAATGATTGTGGCGCAAGGGAATGATGTTGTGGGCATACTAACAAGGAGTACTAAAGAAGATTGGAGAGCAGCCCTCAGGATATGTCTGCGGGATAGAGTTCAATGGGCGTCGACGGAAGTATTCCAGTACTTCTACAAAAAAGAATACCGGAACTCCTGCCTCATCTGTTCAAGGTAATAGTTTAGCACATACTAAAAGACACACAGCTTCAGGAGGGGGAGGTCAACTCACTCTGCTCTGTACCAGTTGACGGATAACATCCAGGAAGCACTGGGGAATAAGGAGGTTGTGGTCTGTGCATTCCTTGACATTGAAGGAGCTTTTGATAACACCTCTCACGGAGCTGAATCTGAAGCCCTGGAAAAAGGGGAGTAGATATGATAATCAGTAGGTGGGTTAGAGCAATGCTCTGTACTAGGTTTGTGGATACCTGTTTGGGAGAGGACCATGTAAGTGTACTCACTACAATTGGATGTCCACAGGGCGGGGTACTTTCGCCACTTCTGTTTAACACTCTTACAAGTAATGGCATTGATTGCGTGGGATATGCCGATGATATTGTGATTAGGGGGGAAGTTTGACGGGACGCTCTGTGACATAGTGCAAAGCGGACTGGTGATCACGCAGGAATAGTGTAGGAAGGTGGGACTAAATATTAACCCCACGAAAATAACCATAGTAGTATTTACTAGAAAACGTTAGTTATGCATGCATGACGTTAGCCTCAATGGGTAAGTGATAAATTAGTTAGTGAAAGCGTTAGTTATGCATGCATGACATTAGCCTCAATGGGTTAGTTACCAGAGGTAAAATTTCTAGGCATTAGCATAAATTCAAAACTATTCTGGAAAGCACATGCAGAGAGGATTGTAGATACAGCTACTAGGTCTCTATTAATATGTAGGAACCTAGTTGGGAAAACGTGGGACCCGAACCCACGTATTATGCGATGGATGTACACTTCCATTGTGAGACCTATCATCACATAAGGAAGTATAGTTTGGGGTAGGCGGTCTTGTCTGGTAACAGTAAGGAATTCCCTTACTATGATACAAAGACTGGCCTGCCTATGTATCACAGGCGCAATGACAAGTTGCCCTGTGGCAGCTATGGAGGCCTTGCTTGATTTGACTCCCCTACGTATCCTAATAAAACAAACAGCAACGAGGACACTCGTGCGTGTTGCAAGCGAAGGTGTAGGCAGAAGGAGTATAATTAGTGCCAAGGCCATCAAGGACATTCCCTTCGCCACCCAGCCTAGGGATGATATAAACAAACAATTCAGTTTTTGGAAACTTTCTGAGGTAATACTCAATACCAAAGGGAATTGGAATGATGACTTCTTTAAACGATATCTTGAGGCTCACACTTACAGATGGTATACGGATGGCTCGAAAACACCTCTAGGGATGGGGGCGGGCGTGGGAGGACCTCACACAAGACACCCGGAACCTATGGGGAACACACCCAGTATTTTCCGAGCTGAGGTCCTAGCTATAAACGTATTTGCAGAACTTAACCTGAGACATAACATTAGGGGCCAAAGTATTGACATTATGTCTGACAGTCAAACAGCTATGAAGGCATTAAAGTCCTACGAGATAACCTCAAGGTTAGTGTGGGAATGTCTAGGAAGACTTAATATCCTGGGAAGTATAAATAAAGTACAACTCCTTTGGATACCCGGCCATGCGGGATAGCTGGTAATGAACTAGCAGATGAATTAGCTTGGAAGGGAGCTAGTACTTCCTGTCTGACAATCCAAGAAGGGCCAAGCTATGTCTCGATTTATCAAAAAACAACCTAAGGAAATCGAAATAAAAGATGAACCAGTTGCTTTTAAGACAACTAAACGGACATGCCACGGGCCATTTGTCAAGAAATTGTAAGAAATGTTTCAGATACAACGGTATCGGACATATGGCAATTTCTTGCAATTTCTGCAAAAAGAACAATTTTAATAAATATCCGGAATGCGGTATCTGTAAAAGATCGAATCACACTGATATATATTGCTATTTCCGTGAAGACAAAAGCAAGTAATTTAAGTGCAGATAGTAAAAATAAAGGTTCTTTTCTAGTTGATTGCGATGAAACAGTAGAAAGGATTTTGGACTCAGGCTCTTCGGTTCACATGGCAAATGGTAAGAAGTTTTTTAAGACTATAAAAATATCGATACACAGATTAAAAACGAATCGATGAGAGAATAGGGGAAAACTATAGAGACAAGAAGTTGTGTTCTTACGAAAATAAAATATGTTCCCGCCTTAGGCACAAATATATTGTGGGACAGTGCGATGTAAAAAATAAGGGAAATGTCGTGTTTACCGAAGAAAAAGCAGAAATAAATTAAATAACGTAGTATGCATTGGACGTAAAAATCAAAATGATGTGTGGACTGTAAATTTGGATCAATAGATTCCAGAGAATGCCTTGGTGACGATAGAACATGGAAAAGCGATGGATTTTCCGGAATTAATAAGGACATCTGGGAAAAACAAACATGATAAGACTGTCTAGCCAGGAATGAATCTGACCAGTAAAGGTCTAAAATTTCTAGATGAAAAATGTGAAATTTGCCTAAAAGCCCGACCAAACAGAGTACCTTTTTGAAATGAAAGAAAGAGAGCTGAAAGACCACTTGAAATTATAAACATGGACTTATGTGGACCAATAGATCAATCGACATGGGATAACCAAAAATATATTTTAACATTTCCTGACGATTACACACATTTCACAATGATATAGTTAATAGAAAGAAAAAGCGAACTACCGCAAATAATCAGAGTTTGTGAGTTAACTAAAAACAAAATGGAATTTGAAAATAGCAAAAATAAGGTGTGATAATGGAAAAGAATATTGGAACGATGAATTGCTGCAATGGTGTAAACTACGTGCAACACTTCTTGATTATACAACTCCCTACACTCCACAGCTGAACGGAAAGGTAGAACGTCTGAATAGGACACTGATTGAAAAGACGAGAGCATTGTTGAAGGATTCAAATGCAGACAAAAATTTATGGGGCGAAGTAGTACGAACGGCGGCATATCTTCTGAACAGAAGTCCTATAGGAACACTTAATACTACTCCTTTTGAGATGTGGAATAAGTAGAAACCAGCTTTGACCAATCTCCAAATTTTCAGATGTGATGCTCACATGAAGAACCTGACATATTTGAGGAAACTAAATAACAGAAGCACTAAATATGTGTTTGTTGGGTATGCTCCGAATAGTTTCAGGCTCTATGACAAGATGAAACAAAGAGTAATTAGCTCCAGAGATGTAATTTTTACCAAAGTAAAACCAGCAATAGAACGATTCGAAAGAAACTCAACGGTTTTAGATGTACAATACTACGATGAAAGGACAGAAATTGAAACTACAGAAGAAGGAAAAGCAAGTATAGGGGAAGATGACGAAGAAGTCGAATTCGAATATGCACAACAAGAAATAGAAGAAGCGGAAACTTTTGCCCGAGGAAAACGGAATAAGCAACTACCGGAGAGATTAAATGACTCCGATCTATTAACTTATGCAGAAGCAATTGATGGACCAGACAAGAATTTGTGGTCCATCAAACAAATAGAAATTTTGACTGAGAATAAAAATGTGAAGCATAGAGACATAACTATGCATAGAATTAAGTATAAGAAAGAATAGCTTAGCCATATATATTAATGTTGTTTATACATTTACACTCTAAGAGAAATGGGATCACTTAGGGTATAAAAACCCGAGCGATCCAAAATAAAGTTAAGAATTAATCTAGCCAAAAACCATTCAAGGCTTTTATTTAATTCTACGCCAGCAAAATAGCAAGGCGTCTTTAGTCACAGGACGTGCCAACTTAATTGCAGGCACTCCTTCTCGTCCAGCGGCGTTTACGCCAGGACACATATTAGGGCGACCTTTTCTACTTGGGAAGCATTTCCTTGAAAGAGTTACTCACGTAACTATAAATATGGCGATTCTGCATACCGCACCTGAGATCCTGCAACTTTAATTTACCTATGATCCTGCAACCTGCAATGTTACCTAAGATCATGCAACTTTGTTACCTGATCCTGCAAACCGAATCTGAGATCCTGAAAAGTGCCAAACATGAGATCCTGTATTTTGATAATGAGATTCACTAATATTGTTAAACCGACTACTAAAATAGTTCCTACAAATTCGGTCTAAACCGCATAAACCAATCTCGAATATACAGCTGACAAGGATCTTTTAATCTACGAAGCAGCCAACAATGTTTTTACTAATGGACAACATTTCGGAACATCGTTTCAGGTTTTTTGAACAAAATAATATTTACACTAAAAAAAACATCGGCCGTTAGGAAGTTTGCGATAATTTTCACATTATGAAGCCGACTTTCATCCCGATAATTAAAATTCGTTTAGATTTGTCTAATATCCATGAGGAACTTATTTTCAAAAAAAGTAGGATCTACTTTTCCAAAGAAGTTGCACAGAATGACAGCAGCAGAGTCCAATTCATTCAGAACTTTGCAGAATATTTTTACTTTATTTTATAACTTCTACTATCATAATTTATAATATTTTCTAATCTTAAATGTAAAAAAAAGGAGTTACAAATAAATGTAAATAGCATATGATAAGAATAAAAGTAGCAAAAGAATGCATGCAATAGGAATATAAACAATGCATCCTTATTTGCTCTATAACATGACATCTATAACAAATAATTTTACAAACTCAAAAAATGTAGAACATAATAAATGCTGAACATACTGCCGAAGCATTTGTATCCACAGACGATAGAAATGTACATATGTATTTGGATGTAGCTTAGCTCATCAAATCATAGTTTGAATTCGTGTAGATAAACAAAATTAGGATAAATTAAAATTTAAGAACGAAAATGTTGTTTCTAAGACTATACGAACTTATCAGAAACAGATGTCAAGATCTCCTACTAAAACTCCCGACCGTTAAAGTGGCGGTCAAACAGAACGCGATATTAACGCCACGCCGGGCTGAGCGGTTGTTTTGGGAGTTGTAACAGACACGTTCTTATGGCGTAAGTCAAACAGAAAACGCGCACCTCGGCGTAAATGCTAACGTGCACCAGGGCGTTTTTTCCGCCGAGTAGAGCGTTGTGAAATTTTACAGATTCTTGTATAAAGCCTCAAGTACATAGACTCCGTCTCCGTCCGTCTCCGTTCAAAAAGTAACGAGTTGGAAGTAGATTGTATGCAAACATATCAGAGCGAGTACATAGAGTCCGTAACGAGTCGTACGAAGACGGATAAAAGTAGAAATCATTTCTACTTTTCTTTGCGTAATCCGTCCATTCTATTACAATTGCTTTGTTATGACTATTGTGCTTTGACATATTTCATAACAATGGAGACGCCAAACAAAGATAGTAAGTTATTTTTAAATTAAAAATTAAATTTATTTTATCTAGTTAAATTTATTTACTAGATAGAGAAGTAAACATCGAAAAATTTATTGTGGAGGTCCAGAGGTACCCTTGCCTCTATGAAAAATCCTCAATGGAGTACCGCAATAAAGCGAAACGAGCCAAAGCTTGGAGAGCTGTGTCAGAGGCAATGGATATTGCAGGTAACACTTTTCGTTCAATTTCTGTACCCAACTTTAAAAAAATACTTTTTAGAAAATGTATGCGTTGCCAGGTGGCGCACTCTGCGCGACAAATACGTGCGCGAGTTAAGCAAGTGGTCGCCACGATCCGGTGGTGCTGCAGAGGCGGATGTAAAAAGGTGGCCTCTAATAGAGTTTCCAGAACAATGTTTCTTACCGCACTTACGGAAATTTTAAAGGACAGTGACAAATGCTGCCTACTACCTCCATGCGCAAGGTACCTGGAAAAGAGTCCAATTAATTTCTTTCTACAATAAGTGGACATTACTCACATTAAAGTTAACAATAGACGACACTTTAATGGTATAGCTGGCCTGTTGGAATTTTTTTCCAGGCACTCACTAAGCAGGTTGTATAATGCGTTGAAAACTGGTAGTGTCATTCTTGTGGCAATGAAAAATTGTTCCGGATCGTTTTCCAACTTATTAAATGATGTGGCAAAGAAACCCGCCGAGTTGCGGTCTTTGAAGTAATCACGCGTCCAAAACCGGCGATAATTATTTAAAGATGTACTTAACAAATAACTCCTGTAAACTAGAAGGACTGCTTCGGCAGCTTCAATAGTATCTTCTATTTCAGAATCACTCATTTTAAACTTATTTGCAATAAAATTATAAAGTAATACAAACAAACAATACTTTGGTAAATTGGAAATGACAACTGCAAAATTGTCAGGGATGGAACAAACACTTTATATTTTAAAAGGAAACTGAGTTCATATGCGAAATGTGTGTAATTCAGTTTAACACAGTTTGTATCCCTGGCTAAATGCAGTTGTTGGACGTAGTCTATGTAACTCACTGAGAAATTTGTTCCGTCGACATCCGAAAGTTGTAATAGAATTTGGACGGAGACGGACGGAGACGGATTCTATGTACTCCCCACTTAAGTATGTGTGTATTTTAAGAGTGTGAGTATAAAAATTTTTGGAACTGCAATTTATTGCGTTGCCATCTGTTGAGCTGTGTACACCTTATTTTGCGTTACTTTGCTAAGTTCTTTTTTTTCGCTTGTTCTCTCTAGTAATTAATTATTGAAAAGATGATAGAAAGGTTAATGCATATGTAAGGCAAAATGAGTGCCTTTATAACACAAACCACGCGGATTATAAAAATAATTTCAAAAAAAATGAAGTTTGGCAAAAAATCGCCAATGAAATGTTTTGCACGGGTAAGTTTCATTGTTATTTACACTGTACTTATCTCCATATAGTAATGCATTTTCGATCCAGCTGACTCAGTTAAAGCAAAGTGGAAGAATTTGCGAGACGGATGCGTGCGTTCCAAGAAACTGTTAAAAGGATCAACAGGACAGGCAGCCAAAATTGTGAGTAAGTGGAGTTTCACTCGCCAACTACAATTTTTGGATTCTGCGCTGGAACTGCGCGGCACCGAAAGCAACGTGTCATATGATGACGACACTGCTTGCGATGATCTTATCTTGGAGTTCGACGAAGACACCCCACCGTACACTGTTACGCAAGGAGAAACTGCTGCAATTTCAAGTGCCACTCCCACACAATTGGCAACGTCATCGCAAAGCAGAAGAAAACGAAAAGCTCTAAATGACGGAGTTGATGGCGCAATCCTAGCGTACCTCAGCGATAAAAAAAAACCCATCGAAGCAGCGTTGGATAGAACAGATAATCTGTTGTTATCCTACGCAGAAACATTTAAAACGTTTTCTCCTAAGAATCAGGTGGAAATGAAATTAAGATTAGCCCAGCTGTTTTCCGAGATAGAGCTGAAGGATATAGAAAACAAAAATTCGGCAGCAGAGCAGCTTGTCTACTTGCAAGGAGAGTGGCCCTAAGCAAATGTATGGTTTTTTTGAAGTTTTACTTCTTATTATACTTCTGTACTTTTTGTTCATTTTAGTTGTAAGAGTCACTGAAGACGCTTTAATTTAAATTTTTATTATTGTTAAGACGAACTTTTGTTCAAGATAGTTGTAAGTCACTGAAGACGCCTTAATTCCAATTTTTATTAGTGTTAAGACGAACTTTTGTTCAAGATAGTTGTAAGTCACTGAAGACGCCTTAATTCCAATTTTTATTAGTGTTAAGACGAACTTTTGTTCAAGATAGTTGTAAGTCACTGAAGACGCCTTAATTCCAATTTTTATTAGCGTTAAGACGAACTTTTGTTCAAGATAGTTGTAAGTCACTGAAGACGCCTTAATTCCAATTTTTATTAGTGTTAAGACGAACTTTTGTTCAAGATAGTTGTAAGTCACTGAAGACGCCTTAATTCCAATTTTTATGGTGCCAGAGCAGCCATCGAAATATCTTCTGTGTCTGGCAAATACGTTTTATGAGAACATACACAATTGTGGAGCACGCATACCGCCTTCACAATATTCACCGCTTTGTTCACATCGCATTCAATAGGTCTTCGGAAAATTCTCCACTTTTGAGCCAAGATGCCAAACGCATTTTCGACTATTCGTCGGGCACGACTTAAACGTTTGTTGAAAACTTTTTTCCTTTCATCCCGGATAGCGTGTGACCTTGGAAAAGGCCTCATAAGATAGGTTTGCATAGCGAAACCCTCATCACCGACGAAAACATGTGGAACAGATTCTTCTGTTCCCGGAAGAGGCTTTGGTGGCAAAATACTACCATGCTTAAGGTCTGTAGAGTTGGGAATTCTCCAATATCGCATTATCGCCATGACGACCGTAGCTGCCAATATCGATCATTGTGAATTTATAGTGCGGATCTACAATAGCCAGGTTGTTTTTCTCCTACCTGGTGGTGACCTTGTCGTGGTGTAGGGGTTTAAGTCACTGACTCAGCAGGATCAATCAGTGTAACATTGGCTGCTCCAGTGCTGTGTCGGTGGTACAAACGACCATCAACTGGGCTGGATTAAGGTGTCATACGACCCGTGCCGAGGATCAGCCTGGCTGGGGGCCCAGTTTTAAAAAATAGCACAGTCTCCAACGGAGTATTCGGATACCTGGCACCCTTGATTTAAGTAGCCTTGCCTGTGTACTGCGGATCTCTGCACAGGTGGACCACCCCTTCTCCGCAACTCGTGGGAATTTTTATGTCTTCGATTAATAAAACAACAACAAAAAGAGAAGCCGAAACTCTAAAAATGTCGGCTGAAAATCCAAATGCTGCCGTAGCCACTGGAATAAGTGGTGAAGGCAGGGTTAGAGGGGGGAAAACTCTGACGGCGACAATGGTGGCGAAGGCTGAGATCAGCGCATCTAGCCTGAGCGAATCCAGGGGCAGTCAAGAGAAGGAATTGACAGGGACAACTACAGAAGCCACTGGACTCGGTTCTTCGAGAATGGGGCCGGATGGTGGACAGGGTTCGATTGTAAACTCACGGACTCGACGAAACGCCTACCGACTGAGGGACAAACTACGGAAGATTCCTGAAAACGAATTGACCGAAAAGGACAGAAAGTCCCTGAACTGGGTTACGGAGGTGCTCGGTGCTGCCTCGTCTTCTATACCAACAACGCCTAAGAGGCAAAGATCAGGCGATGAGTTAATACCGCCGATTGGAAAGAAGGCGAAGGTCGGCACAACAGGCAACAGAGTTGGGGACAGGTTGTTGTCCTATAGGGATGTGGTCAAGGATCGGCTCGTGTTGGCGGTGGTGGATCCGTTGAGCGGTGGAAGAAAATGGAGGTCAAGCTGGCAATCAGCTTCCTCCCGGTGATGAGAGAGTTCCCGGGCCCAGTCCCTGTGGTTAGGGATGCTGGCTGGCATCAGGGTCGCATTAAGCTGGTTGCATGTGGCGACCAGCGGTCATGCGAGCTGTATAAAATGGCTGTAGCCAGGTTGGGAGGGGTATGGCAGGGTGCACAGTTGCAGGCCTTTCCTCGAGAGGAAGGTCCATGTCGGCCTAGGGCTAGGGCATGGATACCGGCGGAGCCAGCGGATCCTGCTGTCGTTTTAGAAATGCTCCGGTGCAGCAACCCCGATCTGCTTACTGGAAACTGGAAAGTTTCAAACTGGAGGAGCCGAAGGGGGATTTCAGGTCAGCGATGGTCGCTCTGAATAAGGAATCCCTGGAACCTCTGGGTAAGAGGGGCTGGGTTATAGGATATGGATTCACCTCGGCCACCCTGAAGGTCTATAAAAAAGACCAAGACGAAGCCAGTAAGGGTGCCGAGGATTTATCCGTGTCCGCTGAGCTGGGCCATGGGGAGTCTCTGACCTCAGGACCTACAGATGATCCCGAAATGGGATCGGAAGAGGAAATGGCAAGGACCTACTAGCCTCGGGCTCTAAGCTAGAGGATACGGTGGTGGAGGTTGGAAAGGCTGCCCCTGGATCTCCGGGTGACGCAAATAAACCTCCACCACTGTAAAGCAGCGTCAGCTGCTCTTATTCTTCATCTTGCGAAGGATGAAGTCGATATTGCCCTTATTCAGAAACCTTGGGCCGTTGACGGCCAGGTATGTGGATTACGGGCTCCTGGATATAGGCTGTTCTACAGGAGTGGTGAAGGTAGGCCCAGATCCTGTATTCTGATGAAGAATAAACTCAATGGTTTTCTTCTGAATAATTTCAGCGAATGTGATATCACCACAGTAGCTGTGGAGGATGCTCGCAAGGTCTATTGGCTGACCTCAATTTATATGCCGTCCGAGGAGTTGAACCCTCCATCGGCCTCCACCAGGAGAGTGGCAGTGGCTGCTATATGCTGCAAGGCGGAGTTGGTGATTGCATGTGATGCGAATGCACATCACACCATCTGGGGCAGCTCGGACATCAACACGAGAGGTGAGTCGCTTTTTGATTTTATAATTTGCGAGAATCTATATATTTGTAACAAAGGGAGAGAGCCAACTTTTGTTATAAGTAGCAGAAAGGAAGTTCTGGGCCCAACAATTGTATCTCAAGGGTTGATCACCCGCGTGAGCAATTATAGGGTCTCAGATGAGCATTCTTTTTCCGACCACAGGTATATTGTCTTTAATCTTAAGGGGACTACTGGTGATTTACTCCGTCCAACTCGGAATGTTAGGAAAACTAACTGGTTAATTTATAGAACTAAACTTGGGGAACTCCTTGGTTCCGAGAGACTGGGAGTATTGCAGACAGAGGGGAACTTGACAACTAAGTTGATTTCTTTTCAAGGGCTCTAAATGAAGCTTTAGGAGCAGCTTGTCCTGTCAGAAATCCTAGGGGGAAAAGGAAACCAGCTTGGTGGAACCCAACTCTCATGGAGTTGCGCAGGACGTGTAGGCGAAGTTTTAATCTTGCCAAATCAGAAAATGATTCTCATCTCTGGGCTGAATATAAGACTGCCCTAAGCAGATATAAAAAATATTTACGCACAGCAAAAAGGAACTCATGGAAAAATTTTTGTGAAAATATAACGAGTTCCTCTGAAGCTAGTAGGTTGAGGAAAATTTTATCCTCTAATCCTGCCATAATAGGTTCTATAAAGAGAGACGATGGCTTTTGGACCACATCAAGTGCTGAAACACTAGGGGTACTGATTGACACTTATTTTCCAGGAAATAGTCATGTTAGGGACTATGAGTATAATCATTCCTGTTTTCCCATACGGGTTTTGCGGCAGCTGGTAACGGAGAACATGCTTATGTGGGCCGTAAGCAGCTTCAAGCGCTTACGGCAAGTTCAAGATAACTTACATACAGGAATGCCAGATGCTACCTGTAAAACCTTATTGAAAGCCGATGCCTTAAAGGAGGCTAACAAAAGGTGGGAGGAGTAGGCTACTTGCGTTATTGCAAGGCAATTATGGCCACGTTACCACCAGAAGAACTCACAAGACCTCCTCACTTTGAGCAAGGTAATTATTAGGCGAGTGATAGGGGTCATAACAGGCCACTGCCTCTTTGGGGCTCATGCTAGGAGGCTGGGACTTTTCTCAAATGATTTTTGTAGGAGCTGCAGAGATGAAGAGGAAGAGGAAACGGTCTCACATCTCTTATGTAGCTGCCCAGCCCTAGCTCGAAAAAGACAGGTCCACTTAGGAGTCTATTTTTATGAAAGCCTCTGCGACATGGATCCAATTAACGTAAGGACCTTAAGTCGCTATATAAATAGTACTTCGTGGCTGACATAGCTCTGAGGGGGAGAGATCCACATGGCATCACAATGGACCTTCATGGTCTAAGTGTGTTCTTTTGGAACAGCCATACCTACCTACCTACCTACCTACCTAGAATAGCCAATAAAACAATCGAAAAGAATTGCTTATAGCAATAAAAGCTAGATCCGCTGTTTGGCGGCGCCTTTATACAGACGTGCTTTCCATCGATGGCCCCGACGCAATTTGGAAAATCGCACATGTCTCTGAAGCCCTTTTCTGAATGCCTCCATAGTTCGTCTGTTGGCGTCGGTTTTTGACTTGGTTGCAAAACTTTCAAAATCGCTTGGCACACTTCATCTACTATTGAACCAACCGTAGAGCGGCCCATCCGATATGAAAAAGCGATTGTTTGAAAAGAATCCTCCTGTTGCTAAAAATCTATTTTCAAATAAACCAATAGTTTGATTAATAACACAATAGTAGATTTACGTTCACGACTCCGTTCTTTACCTCAAACAAACTGCAAGTCTTTCCTTCGAACTAATGGGTGACCGCCAATTCGTACACATTTTTTAGATTTGTGGCTTCAGCAGCTCATGAAGCTCTTCAAAGTTGCCTTTGGTCATACGAAAATACGTCTAAAATTTGTCGCCATCATTCTCCAAATCCCTATATAAATGTTGGAATTCACCAAACAGCTCTCTTGCTTCATTTATCTGGCTTATCCAGGTGCGCCTTTTTTTAGCTCTCCTGCTTGCAAGTAACAGCAAGAGTAGTTCCTCTTCGGAGGACATATTTGATATTTACTTTTTCCACGTTTATAAATTGTATTTTGTATGTATTTTTAATATGACGATGTACATTTTTTTTACTAATGACAATTCCTGCACTAATTTTTCGATGAAATGTTTGCATTTGAAATGTGCCCATACAAATAAAAATTATTTTTTCCGGAGAAATTTTTCATATCATATCAGGAAATTCATTAGCGAAAGTGGTAAATCCCATGCAATGAAATCATTTATTACCAGTACGGCATTCTACTATTCACAGTTCACAATTGCACGCTGTGCCGCGCTCTGTCTGACATACCCAGCGATATCTATGCCGGGCGGAGATTAATTATCGCGTTCTGTTTGACCGTACCTTAAAGAAAAAAAAGTCCCGAAAAGAAGGTGGTAGGTGGTAAAATGTAGTATACAGGAGAAATGTTGTTCTCAACTGAAGTCTGATCACCTTCATATATGGGACTGCACGTCTATAAATAACGAAATTAAATAAAAAAAATATATATATAATGCAAACAAATTAAATAAATGAAGTAAATTTGAAGTAAAGGGTAAAATTTGAAGACATATATATTGAAAAATGAGGGAAATGAGTATAAATACAGAAGAATAAGTATGTAAATGTATATTTGAAACATTGAGGGAAAGATTAAAAAGTCGACAACATTGTAAGATTATTGTTAAAATCGTGCACGTAGGATGTAGCGATAAAGCAGCGAAACTAGATTCGACACTGCGGAAGCTACCATCCAGAGGTAATTAATTAAAAAACAACTAGCGCTGAACAGAGCGAAGTTCAAATATTGAAGATATGAATAGAAGAATTTATGAAGGCGTACGCAAAGATAATGTTACCCTAATAAAAAGAAAAAAGTTACATACACATATATTAATTAAATATTACTATCCCACATAAATCATCGCATGAACTCATTTTTGATACACTACGGCAAGTTCTTATAACCTATTACCAAATAAATCACAAATTAATCACCACATGAACTCATTTTTGGAAAACTAGACAATTACCGACTGACTCATTTATAAACACAACAAACACTACGAATATTGACGACTACGTTAACGAACTGAAGGTCAGATTACGAACTTCACTTGGAAAGCAAAACAGCAAACTATAAATGAAAAGAAAAAAAGAAATACAGAACAAGTAAACAATTATTCAAAACCACTTAACTTGCAAAAAGGAGACCTAGTTTTATTAAAACTAGAAAATAGAAAAAAATTTAATAGTCCATACAAAGGTCCATATAAAATTATTGAAAGAAAAGATGTAAATTCAATAATAGATATATATTGTTTACATAAAGAAGTACATAATAATCTATTAAAACCTTATATCGCAAATAAGATGTAAAAATAATAAAAGAATAATTTTAAGAGCATACAATTCTCATAGTAATTAAAATTTATATAAAAAATTATAACATATTAAAATCATACTTACATATTATTCAGTAGTCTAAAACAATCTTCATTACGTGCTAAGCCATACAAACTAAATATTATACAGTTATTACTATAATTACTTCATACTAAGAACATGTTAAATTTATTCATTAATTAAGAAATTAAAACAAAAATTAGCAAATTAAATTGTAAAATTTTCGAACATATATTTTTAAATCTCAAACTTCACATTGACAAACACTGATAAAAATTTACGCCAGGTCACATATTAGGGCGACCTTTTCTACTTGGGAAGCATTTCCTTGAAAGAGTTACTCACGTAACTTAACAAAAGAAAAACGATCGTTAGATGAGAACGCATCTAAAGGAAAGAAGATATATGTAGACAAGATAAAAGAACGATGAAGAAACTAGTGGACAATTTGGGAAAGAATTTTAAATGACAACAGTATCAGCTCCTGGAACATTTCATGGTATCGAAATAGAACGAGATAAAAACTACGTGAAAATAAAGCAATCCAGCTATGCTGCTCAAATAGTAAAAAGATTTAATATGCAAAATTCGTCACCAGCATATACGCCTATACTAACAAACGATAGCAGAGAAGAAGACCCAAATAATTTTCCATACCTGCAGAGCGTAGGAAGTATTCTATATATATCAAACAAAACTAGACCAGACTTATACCGCGTTTACATAAAATGGTTTTTCCAGAAATTGGAAGTAAAACTTTTTAGGACCTAAAACCACTCGTAAAATTTTTAAATACCATTGAAATTGTTGTTGCAATTCCAGCGCTAAACCGAAATGCTTTTGGGTTTTAGCTTCACATTTTAGTTTGCAACTCACATTCGAAGTTCGGAATTATAGGAACTTATGCTTCTCCTTGTCTAGTGCCAATGTGTTAGAAAGGGACAATTACAGGCGACAAACTATTAGCACATATGTCCACACACATGGTAAAAGCTCAACTACACCAAACAAAACAAAGCAATAACAAAACACCTACTTTGCTTGGCCGGATTATGTATGGAAACACTCAGAAAGCTCATCAGTTTTCGAACAGCTTAATCGGATTAAATATTTTTATGTAAACAGGGTATTAGCGTTCAGTGTCGGTTTTGCTAGCAGACGTCTAGAAAACCCAACTAAACAGGACGTTGCCAACGTAAAATGTATGTTAATGTACATCAATCAAACCAAAGAAAAAGGAATCAAGTTCGAGCCAAAGGAAATTAAAGACTTAAAAGAGCTAGTATGGTATTCAGGCTTAGACTACGCTGGAGATCCAAAAACCAGAAAAAGTTCGATCGGTTACGTAATGTTATATGGTGGTGGTGCAATAAGTTGGTGCTCAAGGAAACAGTCTCTGATAGCATGGTCGAGCACTGAAGTTGATTTCATTGCAGCAGCCGAATGCTGTAAACAAGCACTGCATTTGAAGACTCTAATTGAAGAATTAACAAACAAACCAGGTTAAATTAAGCTGAATATAGACAATCATAGTGTCATAGAATGAATAAGGAATGGTTTAGGAAAAAAGCGCAGTAAACACATTGAGTTAAGGTATCGATTTATAATAGCACAGTACAAACAAGGACTAATTGAATTATACTACTGTCCAACTGATTTTCAAGTTGCTGATATTTTTACTAAGCCATTGGGAAATATAAAATTTAACAAGCATAAGGAAAAGCTTATTTGGTAGAGCTAATTAATAATTTAATAAAACAGGAATTTTGTGAAATATATTTTATCTTTAAACAATGAATATATTTTAATAAAGATATGTTTCAAATGTTAGAAAGCAAAGACATCAACAAATAAGGGAAAGTGTTGAGAATCTTAAAATGTAATCGTTGGTGTGTACTCTTTCTGCACGTAAAGTAAAGTATCTGTAGTGGCAGACCGTGTCCACATATCGCCAAAACCAGAGGAGCAATTTTATTAATAGTAAGCTTTGTGTTTAGTGTTAGTAAATGTTACTGTTTTGTTTAATTGTTGCATGTACAAATATGGTTGTTTTGTTATATAAAAAAAATAAACCCTCAAGATTTCCCCTCACAGCAAGACCCTAAGTCTCCTGGTTGAGTGATTTGTGTGGAAAGGTGATTGTGGAAGGTGTGAATGGAAGTGTTATTGAACAGGGAATTAGGGAAAGTGGGAATTGTAAATGGAAGGGGGAATTATTGGAAAGGATTGGAAGGATGGGAATCGGAACGGGAGGAAGAAGAAATGGAGGAAAAAAAGAAGGTTAATGGTGGATAGTTGATGTGTGTAAAGTTTGTGATCTTAAAAATAAATTAAAGAAGGGAAAACAATCCAAAAAGATATAAATAAATGTTTATTAAAGAATATAAAATGCCATCAGAAAAGTTGGCCAAACTAAAACAAAGTGAACATTCTAATGATGCAAATATGAAGAAAAACCATAACATCAAAGATTTGGGCTGTAGAACATAAAACGCGGGAAAGTTTCTGGATGGTTGCGCCAAAAATTTCTCCTGGCAAGAAAAGTGCAAATTGATTAAAAACACATTTTTTTCTTTTTTTATATACAAATACATTAAATCTACAAGAGCTATTATTCGCAAAAAAATTTTTATACATGAATCAACAAAACCACCCACAACCAAACACATAGTGAACAAAAAAATTTGCAACAACCACAACAATAGCATCAATTACTTTCAATAACAGTGACATTGTACTTAACATAAAATCTAGAGGCAGTCACAAAAACAACAAACAAACATATAGAACACATAATAAAAGAAACATCGAGTATGGAAAGAAGATTAATATTCACTATAACAACAACATTAACAACAACGACTAACATTAAAACATAGGAACAAAAAACTACAACACCACATAAGACAACAATATTAAATTAAGAGAGCAGCAAGGAATCTAGAGTTGCCGTCAAGTTTTTTTTTATCTTTAGATGAATAATATAAAGCTTAGATGAAAAATATAAAGCCTTATAGATAAAAATTTGCCATATTGATGGTTACTGCTTATAACTATTATTTCTTTTTATTCTGATATTTTATATTGTTATATTATAATATCATTCTATATATCTATTATATTAGAAAATTTACAAAAAAAAAAAAAAAAAAAGAATCAAAATATTAGAAATACATAAAGTACACTCGTTACAGGTCCTGAGCTACAAGGTGGCGCCATCATCAGCCGGATCCAAGTAAGCCTTAATAAAAATAATGCGCAAATTTCACTACAATTTATGCAAATATAAATACATATATAAAAAAAATAGAAAATATTAGTGAAAAGGTAGCATAGCTAGATGAGATAATAAGATATATATTTATGTATATATATAAAAATAAGAGAATTAAAGAATAAAAGTATTAAAAAAAAAAAAAAATATATTTGTAATTAAAAAAAGGAAAACAGAAAAAAAATGCAACGGAAATTGATTTATACATATCTAGGAAATTATAATGAATAAAGAATAAGTTAATAATAATAACAAGGAAAGTTTGTATGAATAAGAAGAAAAAAGAAATAAAAGTAATGAAGTGGAAATTAAAGTGAGGATATTTGTTTCTCTTTTAAAGGAATTAAATATTTTAGTTGTGTTTGTAACAATACGATGTGTTGTTAAGCACTATTGTTTAGGCTGATGTGCTGGTGGACCTAAGGGGAGGTCACCGCACTGGTGGGCGTGGCATACGGACAGACAGCAAGAACGTAATGGAATAGACAGACTGACTAACAGTTAAAAGGACAGATCTATGAAATAAGGGAACCGCGTTGCACTTTGAGCCAAGTGCGGTTCATGGCTGTAACTGGAAACAGTTACAGACGGGGTGGGCGGCTTGTAGACGGACAATGACTTAGGTTGTGTTGTGCTAGGGTGTTTGAGATTCCTGGTGGGTTATAGGTTGAATGTAATCTGTTTGTTTAGGTGCATAGTGGTGGGTGAGACTGTGTGGTCGTATGATAGGTTTTGTGATTAGGTGGTTGTGAGGGTAAAAGGATTAGCTTGAGATGAACCATTAGGAATCATGGTTGTTTGTGACTAGTGTTTTGTTTTAATTCCTTCAATACCCTTCCCCTATCTGCTCCTCTTCTTTTAAAAAAAAAAAATATGGCACGATATTGTTTTTCTGTTGTGGGTAGGGTGGCAAGAAACCACCCCATAATCCCGTCGAGCTTAGCCGCAGCCACCGTGCCACGCCACCCTAACCTTGCTCACAACAGAAATGGCGCCCAACGAACTTTATTTCCAACATCTTTTCTAGTCTATATTTTCTACTTTAACTTTCTAATCTCTGATTGCTTTCTAATTTTTTTTTTCTTTTAACTTCACTACTTCTATTCTTTTACCTTTTTTGTGTTCGGACAGGGTGGCAACGCTGGTTTCTGCTTCGAACTTTATAGTTTCAAAACTTGATGTTTTTGGGCAGAAGCTGGTGTTGTTACCGCTATATGTTGTGTAAAGTTTTGCGACTGGGTTCCTTTAGCAAGGCACTAGTGTTTTCGTAAGTGGTACCAGTTGCGGGATTTTTCACTGGGGTTTTCGACAGGTGAGTTGCTGGCAGATTCGCTACCAACTTTAAAGCTTTCAACAGTAGTACTTGTGAGGCGAATTTCCAGTATACTCAAGGGGGTTAAATGTTACAAGGGGGCGTGGCAACCTAACTTTAGTCAAGACTGAAGTATAGTTGTGCCACGTTCCAGAATTGTAGCATAGACAGACTATTTGGGGGTTTTGGGATAATTTTAGCTGACTATTGACTTGACTAAACGAACATCCATGCTCAGATGTTGAATGCCTCCTTGGTCAGCACTTCACACATCAGCCTAAAAACTTATTTTTGAAATAAAATAAAATTTTATTAATTTTTGTTTGATTATTAGTTTTTTTTATTTATAAAATTAATAACAGATATTATTATATTATAATTAATTTTTTTTATTATTACATAATTGATTTAATTTTTTTTTATTTTTTTCATTTAAATATTGGTATATATATATTTTATTTTATTTTCTTTTCTTCATTATTTATTTATAACTTATATTTTTATATATGTATTATATTTTTTTTTGTACATTGAATTATATTTGATATAGTTTTTTTTTTCATTATTATTCCATATTTATTTCCATATTTCATATTTCATTTATTTTATTATTTCATATTTAAAATTATTATTTTTTTTTTCATTATATTTTTATTATTTTTTTTTTTGTTATTTTTTTATTATTACTTTTACTTTTAAATTTCTTTTTTTTTTCTCAGTAACTAATTTGAATTACATTTTTTTATTTGCTTTTTATTTTTATTTTTTTTTGAATATTTTTGAATTTTTTTTTTTAGGTGGTTGTTGTTGTTGGATTTTTTATTTTTTTTATTATTTTGCATTCTTTATTTTTTTTTTTACTTCCTTTCTGGTTAGGTCCTTGCAATTTTGTATTTGCTTTTATTAGTTTCCCCTTAGTGTGAGTTTTGGTGACTGAGTGTGAGTGAGTGTTTTGAGTGTTTGTATTTGGTGTATGGAACGTGAGCGTGAGTTTGAACCTAGGAGACCTATTACTAGAAGCGTTAGTAGGGCTCTAGAAAATCAAATAGAAGGTTCAGCACTCGACCAGATAGACACTGGGATAGAAAGAAGAGTTGATTTTGTCCCAGTAGACTATTTAAGCAAGTGCGTTAGCTTGGTGTTTGGATGACCTCCAAATAGTGAAGGGGCTAGGTCGGAGTCTAGTAGCTTGACCGTCAGCGTTAGTAGCTTCTCGGCCAAGCTAGAAAAAATAATAGAGATGTCGGAGCAAGAGGGGCAGGGTGTGGAACCACAGCGTGGGGTTGCAGGGCCGAGTGGCTTAACATCGTCTGCCGCTGCTGCATCATCTGATTCTGATCAATTGAATCAGATGATGGCAATGATGATGCAGCAGGGACAGATGATGGCAGGTTGCGCAGAAGCCATGCAGCAACTTCGTGGTGGTTTCACAGACCTGGGCAGAAGAGTGGCTGCTATGGAGGCGTCAGGTATTACACCAAACCCCCATCCAAGAGACGCCTCCACTCCGACAAGGCGAGAGGCTGCTGATGCTGTCGGGCCGGGCGTATCGGGAGTTGCAACGCAGCAAGGACTGGGTCACACCTCGTTCCAGGGACCGACAATATCTCCGAATAGCGGTGAGGTGTCAAGGCGGAAGAGCGTCGACCTTAACAAGTGGCATGTTAAGTTCGACGGCTCCTGTAAGGAATTGACAGTGGAGAGCTTCATATTCCGCATCGAAAAGATGCGGAAGCAGTATGAGATTTCATATAAACAGCTCTTCACCGATTTCCACTGCCTTGTCACCGGAGCTGCCGCTAAGTGGTATTGGCGGGTACTGGAGGATCACGAGAGCGACCCAGACTTCGGTTATGCAGATTTAAAAAGAGAGCTGCTGAGCAACTTCGGCGCTGCCGACTCCGACTACGAAATTATAAGGGAGATAATGGATCGAAAGCAGCAACTCGGAGAAAGTTTTGAGGAGTTTTATGCTGAGATCCATAATCTCACCTTCAGGCTGCGGAAGAAAATTCCTGAGGAGGAGTTAATTTCAATAGTTAGAGCCAATTTAAGGGCGAACCTCGCTAGCCTGACCTTTGCCTGCAAGGTCAGCTTTCTTAAAGATCTGTGCACGGAGTGCAAAAGAGCAGAAAAGCTCATTAAAGAAAATAGGGCAAAGGCGAGGCAGGTCAGCGAGGTGGGGATGCCGTTTGAGGAGGAAGAGCCTTCCACTAGTGTGGAAGCGCTGGCTCCTCAGCGGCCTAATTTTAACTTACCCCCACGAAGAGAAGTGCCTAGACCTCCTCAGGGTCCTCGTCCAATTAGTCAGAGTCCGTCCATGAATCAAGTGTTTTGTCAATCACCGTTCCATTTGAATTTGTGTTTTAGTTGTGGAATGCCCGGGCACCACTTCAGGAAAAACCCTAATGACGCGAAGTGCAACTCGGAAATTCACGGTATGACGTGTTTTGTGTGTCATAGTGATGTATCTTATTGTGAGTATCGTCCGGTAAAAGTGAATCCTGCAGGGAATCCGGGGATCTCTGCAATAAAGGAGGAGTCCCCGGCCAACCTGTAAGGATTCTACAGAGGAAGGATCCAGCTATCCGCAGCAATAGCC
This sequence comes from Thecophora atra, assembly GCA_937620795.1. Taxonomy (NCBI): domain Eukaryota; kingdom Metazoa; phylum Arthropoda; class Insecta; order Diptera; family Conopidae; genus Thecophora; species Thecophora atra. The sequence goes on from OW569398.1 coordinate 33,771,951, forward strand.
CAATAGATCGTCCATTAAAAAGTTTACACCAGCGCAAGTTCGAGTATGAAGCTGTGAGGGAGAGAATCGGCTTAAGTGAGGTGGTACTCACCAAGAAAAGGCGTAATTTCGATAAGATAGCGAAGATGAGGGCAAAGAGACATATAATGAATAGAATTAAGAAAGTTTTAGTCTCTGCCATTGTGACGCTGGAAGGCGATAATAGATTTTTCGCAAAGACGAAGGTGGACGGTGAAGACATTCTTGCATTACTGGATTCAGGTGCTTCTGCCAACTGTATCGGAAATGGTGCTTTAGAATTTATTAAAACAAGAAAACGACAAGTCATTCCGATACAGGGGCAGAAAGTCAGAACTGCAAACGGAGGTGAAACGGCTGTGATAGGCGCAATTTCACTTCCGGTTGTCTGGGAGGGATTGATAAGAGACATGGAATTTCTCATTGTTCCCGCTTTGCAACAAGAATTTAATTTGGGGTTGACTTCTGGCGAACCTTTGAGTTGTCAGTAATTAGTAAATGTACACGTGTAGGGCTTGACGCAACCAGCTCAGCGTCTGTAGGTGAACTTGTACAGACATCTTCAGACCTGACTTTCGATACGGACCTACACATTCTTACCAAAGAGCAAGAGGTAGCACTGGAGAAGGTTAAAGCGAGATTCCCGTCTTGTGCTGTTCTGGGTCTCGGGAGAACCACTATGGAAGAGCACGTAATAGAGGTGGTAGATGAGCATCTTCCAGTAAAGCAACGCCACTACCCCATTTCACCTGTGATTCAGCAACTGATCTTCGCAGAGCTTGACCGAATGCTGAGTTTAGGAGTAATAGAGGTCAGCAACAGCAGTTGGAGCTCTCCAGTGTCTTTGGTAAGAAAAGGGACTAAAAAGCGACTATGCCTTGATGCTAGGAAACTAAATGAATGAACAATTAAAGACGCATACTCGTTATCTCATATTGAGGGCATCCTTGCCAGACTTCAGGATACTCGCTTCATCAGTGCGATCGATTTGAAGGATGCGTTCTGGCAGATACCATTGGAAGAGAAGTCGAGAGGTAAGACGGCATTCACAGTTCCAGGACGGCCGTTATATCAGTTTACTTCAATGCCGTTCGGACTGTGCAATGCCGCGCAGCGAATGTATAGGCTGATGGACAAAGTAATACCCGCTGAACTTAGGGAACATGTCTTTGTCTACCTCGATGATCTTCTGGTGTGTTCTGCCAGTTTCGAGTCACATCTTGCACTGCTGGATCGGGTGGCCGAATGTCTGCGGGATGCTAAACTTACAATTAATGTGGAGAAAAGCAAATTTTGCTACAAAGAAGTGAGGTATTTGGGTTATGTTGTCGGGGACGGGAGCATCAGGACAGATAGCAAGAAGGTGGCTGCGATTGACGAGTTTCCGGAGCCTAGAACGCCAAAACAGTTAAGACGGTTTCTAGGGATGTCAGGCTGGTACCGTAGATTCATTAGGGACTATTCGACAATAGCAGCTCCGCTGCATGACTGTCTCAAGAAAGACCAAATGAAGAAATTTGCGCTAACTGACGAAGCTAAGCACGCCTTTGAAGAGATGAAGCGCAGTCTTTCTTCGGCACCAGTGCTTAGTAATCCGGACTTCAACAGACATTTTTATATTCAATGTGACGCATCTACGCAAGGGGTGGGAGGAGTTCTCTTCCAGATAGATGATGAAGAGGGTGAGCATCCGATAGCATTTATGTCAGCAAAACTCAATAAGGCTCAAAAAAATTATAGTGTCACTGAGCTTGAGTGTTACGCTGCAGTATTAAGCGTGAAGAAGTTCCGGCCTTATGTGGAAGGTTTACCTTTTACAATAATTACGGATCACGCGAGCTTGAAGTGGTTGATGAACCAAAAAGACTTGTCTGGAAGATTAGCCAGATGGAGTTTAAAACTTCAAGCTTACAACTTTAATATTGAACACCGAAAAGGTTCCCAAAATGTGGTGCCGGATGCTCTTTCTCGCATGTATCTGGAAGAGATAGGACCGGTAGACAAATCACTTGATGTTGACCTTAATTCCCCAGCTTTTTCGTCGGAAGAATACGAGGAATTGAGGAAGACAGTGACTGAAAACAAAGACGAACTACCAGATTTAGTAATTTCGGACGGGTTTTTGTACAGACGTACGGGTTTTATGACGGGTGATGTCATTCAAGAGGATCACGCTTGGCAGCTCTGGGTGCCGTCTGAACTGCGTTCTAGGTTTCTGGAGGCTTGTCATAGCTCACCTTCAGCTGGACATGGGGGAATTTACAAGACGCTGGCTCGGTTAAGACAGAAATATTATTGGCCGGGAATGGTTAGCGACGTGCAATATAGTGTTAAGAACTGTGATGTATGTAAGGGCAGCAAGAAGTCCAAAGCAATGCACCGTCCACTGATGGGCAAGCAATACATAACCGAACGACCCTTCCAGCGTCTCTACATAGATTTTATGGGCCCCTACCCAAGATCAAAGAACGGCAATTCCTTCATCTTCGTATGTCTGGACCACTTTTCGAAGTTCGTTTTCCTACAACCAATGCGAAGTGCCACCTCCGCTAATGTAGTTAGGTTTTTAGAAAATAGTGTGTTTCATGTTTTTGGTGTCCCTGAGTTTATACATTCTGACAATGGGAAACAGTTCGTTTCTGGCATGTTTAAAGAATTTTTAGAGAGGTATGGAGTTAAACATGTCAGAACAGGATTTTACTCTCCTCAAGCGAACGCAGCTGAAAGGGTAAACCGTTCAGTTTTGCAAATTGTGCGTTCGTTTGTAGGAGAGAACCAACGAAACTGGGACCTGCATATTAGTGACGCAGCTTTTGCGCTAAGAAGTGTAGTCCACCGTTCAATCGGTTTGGCACCCTACTATGCCGTGTTTGGGGCTCAGATGATGCAACACGCAAGCTCATATGAGATAATGCGTCGTGTGAGCTCCGTAAAAGGAGAAGATTTGGCAGTCATGAGCCAAGCAGACAAACTGAGTTTGATCCGCAGCAAAATTTCAGAAGCTTTACAGGTGGCACACGAGAAAAGCGCCAAGGCATATAACACGCGTAGTAGGGATGTCAATTTTAAAGTTGGACAACTGGTATACCGCCGAAACTTCAAGCAAAGTAACCTTGTTGACGGTTACAACGCCAAGCTGGGGCCAGCCAATATTAAATGTACAATTTTAAAAAAATTTGGCAACTCTTTGTACGAGCTCGGCACACTTGGTGGTAAAAAGTTAGGGGTATACCACGCTAAAGATTTGTTTGTGTCGTGAGGTATGTTTTATGTAGTGGCCATTGTAGATTTTAGATTGGACAATTATTTCTTTATTATAAGCTAGTAGTTACGTTTCCATTTATTTTGCTTAAGTTTTAAGTCCACTTGACTCAGTTTTGTATATTTTCGACTTGACTTTTATTATTTATTTATTTAATTTCCTTTCTGTGATATTTTCTTTTACTATTAGTTGTAGTTAGTAGTGCAATAGTAGATTTTACTTAACGCAATATTAGTTTAAGTTTAGTGATAACAAGTGTGATATTTACTGTGTAATTATAATTTTAGAGTAGTGTAGTGCAATATAGATTAAGTAAGAAAATCCGGACGAACTCCTTTGGTTACGCGTTTAATTAAGGCCCGGCAAGCTCAGATTCGTAGAGCATGAGAAGTGGGTCGAAGCCACACGTTGAGTGGAGACAAGTGGACACGGCCTACATTTTTTTTACGAACACGTTCCATGCTGTAAACAGCATCGACGGTTTCGAGCCTGTAGTGGCAGACCGTGTCCACATATCTCCAAAACCAGAGAAGCAATTTTATTAATAGTAAGCTTTGTGTTTAGTGTTAGTAAATGTTACTGTTTTGTTTAATTGTTGCATGTACAAATATGGTTGTTTTGTTATATAAAAAAAATAAACCCTCAAGATTTCCCCTCACAGCAAGACCCTAAGTCTCCTGGTTGAGTGATTTGTGTGGAAAGGTGATTGTGGAAGGTGTGAATGGAAGTGTGATTGAACAGGGAATTAGGGAAAGTGGGAATTGTAAATGGAAGGGGGAATTATTGGAAAGGATTGGAAGGATGGGAATCGGAACGGGAGGAAGAAGAAATGGAGGAAAAAAAGAAGGTTAATGGTGGATAGTTGATGTTTGTAAAGTTTGTGATCTTAAAAATAAATTAAAGAAGGGAAAAAAATCCAAAAAGATATAAATAAATGTGTATTAAAGAATATAAAATGCCATCAGAAAAGTTGGCCAAACTAAAACAAAGTGAACATTCTAATGATGCAAATATGAAAAAAAACCATAACATCAAAGATTTGGGCTGTAGAACATAAAACGCGGGAAAGTTTCTGGATGGTTGCGCCAAAAATTTCTCCTGGCAAGAAAAGTGCAAATTGATTAAAAACACATTTTTTTCTTTTTTTATATACAAATACATTAAATCTACAAGAGCTATTATTCGCAAAAAAATTTTTATACATGAATCAACAAAACCACCCACAACCAAACACATAGTGAACAAAAAAATTTGCAACAACCACAACAATAGCATCAATTACTTTCAATAACAGTGACATTGTACTTAACATAAAATCTAGAGGCAGTCACAAAAACAACAAACAAACATATAGAACACATAATAAAAGAAACATCGAGTATGGAAAGAAGATTAATATTCACTATAACAACAACAACATTAAAACATAGGAACAAAAAACTACAACACCACATAAGACAACAATATTAAATTAAGAGAGCAGCAAGGAATCTAGAGTTGCCGTCAAGTTTTTTGTTATCTTTAGATGAATAATATAAAGCTTAGATGAATAATATAAAGCCTTATAGATGAAAATTTGCCATATTGATGGTTACTGCTTATAACTATTATTTCTTTTTATTCTGATATTTTATTATATTAGAAATTATATTAGAAAATTTACAAAAAAAAAAAAAAAATATCTGATGTGGCCAACACATTACTTCCTTGTATGACGGCAATTGTATGGTTTTATTTCAAAAGTGGTCGATATATTTCATTTATATTTTAAAATTGAAGTTTTAAAAATTTTAAATATTTTTACTTCCATAATGAAAAAAATTTCATAGGCTTCTCTTAATTTAAATAGTAGTAAGTAAAAACAAGGAAGTAGAAATTAGTTTCCACACAGCCTTAACTATCAATCGTACTAATTTTGATTTCACTGTTTAGTTCTGTAAGGGTACAACCAATTTTTGTAAGAGATAAAGCAGCATAACATTCATTTATCATTATCATTTATGTAATTCGGATAATGCATGCTTCGTGTTCCTTTGGCGAAGAGTCCTTTTGGTGCGAACCATCATTAAAATTGGAGCTACAAAATTGTGTCTTATGTAAGGCCCAATAGTATATACTTTTTAGGAGTGTTTGTTTTTGAGTAATGTATGAAATTTGAAAAAAAGTATATGAGAAGTGTCCTTTTCGCGCAACCGATTGCATCCAAAAAGGGAGGTGCACAACTAGGTCTTATAAGAGTCTCAAATACCAAATTTCAAGTTTCTACGATTCTCCGTTTTTAAGTTATTGAGGATACGTACATACGTACAGACGTACAGACGTACAGACGTACAGACGTACATACGTACATACGTACATACGTACACACGTCACGACCAAACTAGTCAAAATGGACTCCGCGATGGTCAAAATGTGTGTTACCATCAAAATCTCAATATCGAAATTTTTCATGATTACAATACTTTCTTGTATTTACTACGTATACAAGGAAGTAAAAAACCAAATCATGGACAAAAACAATATATTCAACCTTGGTAGACGGACAAACTGCTTATATTTTGTTAGTGCAATCGACGAAAACAAAGTGGAATTCCTTCAATTTATAGAATCTACCTATTCCTTTCCACTTTTTAACAATCTAATAGCAATTGTTCGTTCAGCGTTCACTCATTTAGCGATAATACAATTCTGCGTTGCTATGATCGTCGTCTCGTGCCTACACACGAACACGTAGTTTCTGCCGTATGTTCGCTATCGAAGATTTTCTAGAGCTTTATTTTCGCTGCCACTTTCTCGTCATGTCCGCGCACGATCTCGAGGTGCTCTGTAACTAGTAGCCTGCGTTGAGATCTCATTACAGTATATACTCGTTGAACATGGTTCGTTGCCGAGACAAACAATTCATGGAGAGGGCAGTCTCTCGATGAACCAGTAAGATCTGGAATAGTCTGGCGATAATCATGGAACAGTATAAATAGACACAAACCATAGCAGCAGACGCTGTTTGATTTTAGAAACCTACCAAGTTACATCGTGGAAGTTACAGTCTGAAAAGTGTTGAATAAATTCGAATAAGAACAAAGAGTTGAGAGAGCTTCTAATAAGAATTCGTGTATAAGTTATAAGCAGCGGTAGTAAAGAACTGTTAAAGAGCAAGCAATAATAAAAAATTGTAAATTTATTATTTGAAACTAACGACTTTTCATTATTCGAATTTACAATTATTCACAATTCAGTCATCTGAAGAGAGTTCAAGAGGTAATTTGGGAAATTACGTAACAATAGTTTTGCATATGTAGATATTGGAGCCCTTGGCAGCCAAAGCGATGGGGAGTATTTCTGCGAAGTGTTTTCGGAAAAAAGATCCTAGAGGGTACGCTTCCTGTGCCGCCTAATCGCTTCTTCTAATCAAAACCGTTTCCGCATTCTTTGTGGCCGATAGTGCTTTCCCTTTGCGGCAAATATTATGCGACCATTTCCAGGAAAGCATTTGGGCCAGAAAAAACAATTTTTAAAAAGTCTTTATCTAGGGCCCGTTTTCTTACTAAGAATTTGTTCGGAATTTTAGTAAGCCGTTGGCAAGTTCTTTGTATACCAATCCACGCGAACATAGAAAATTTTGATAAAATTGTCTTGGCATCAATCGTACCACACAACTTTTTAATGCTCAAACATGATAATCATTATTATAATGAAGAAGAAGGTGGTGTTCTTGTAGATGTTATTTGTTAGGTCCATTTGCCACCCTCCAATCAGTTCATGAGCAACTGCCTTTAACCTAAGAAATCTTCTTAAAGATTACATAATTACAAACGCAAACATTTCATTTCAAACACAATCACAACTGCTATATTCAAAAAGACAACAACGAAGAGCTATTTATTTACTATTTTATAGTCAATAAAATAAAGAACAGAATCGAAATTAATTTGTAAGAATTCATCTTTATTTCATTTTCATTTTTAATTTTTTTATTTTTAATGGCACATTGGATACCATTTCTAATTTTTTGGAATATAAAGAAAGGAAGAAGTTAAAAAAATCAAAAATTTACGAAATTCATTTAAATTAAAAAATTAAGTAAAATTGAAAAATTAAGTAAAATTAAAAAATTAAGTAAAATTAAAAATTAGGTAAAAAAAATGTAGTAATTAATTGCCTTTACTGTTGCGTGTATTCCAAGTTTGGATGCGAGCGGTTTGCATCAACGACTGCAGCAAGTCGACATCATTCATCAGTATCGCCAAATTCTCGACCATCGCCTACGTCGCCGTCTTCGGCTGAGGTTCCGACTGCTTCCGCCGTTGCTACAACGTCTCACGCAACTCCGTGGCGAAATCCGACAATTCCCCCAATAAATTGCGGAATTCTGTCTGCATCTTTTGCTAAATTGAAAGGCGAATCGATATTATTTCAGTGCTATAAGAGATATACGAAAAATTACTTTATGTTGTGCAGCAGAATCTAGCGGCACCTGTACTCTGCAAACGATTACTAGCTGGCGTCGTTGGCGGCGATGACGGTGTTGCTGGCATTTCGTCCACAAGTATGGCCGTAGGGCTGTCACATGGTTCGACCTCATCTGCCTCAATTAGATTGCTTATTGTTTTGGAATTTGATTATAATAAAATTAAAGATTTTAGAAAGCCTGTCACGGTTACTTAAACCCTAATTCTGAGTCACCTTTTTGCAAATATGGAAATCTGAGGTTCTCCTCCACAAAAGGTGACTCGGTCTTAGGCGCAGTTGCCTCTTCTCGTAAGCTCTTCGGCACTTATTGAAAGATTGTAGACCTTTTGGTGGTGCCAATCAAGTTTTATTTATTAGGAGCTGTGTTTCATTAGTAAAATCCTTGCTGAAAATTTAATCAGCTTTTGTCTTTTCAAATCTAAATTTGTCTTTTTTTAAGGAAAGTTGGTTAAAAAGTGTGACAATAATATAGAATAGCTGTACGAAAAAATATAGCCGTAGGAAGACATCATTGTTGGATGATTTTATAAAATTTTTGGATTGTCTTTTGCAACAGAAACATTGCGAACAACTACTGTTGTGTTTCTTATGTTGTGTTTCTTTTCCTACACAACGGTGTGAACACATGCTACATCGCGCATACTCTCATGGTTTGATTATGTCTACTTCAAATTTCCACTTTGACAAACTAAGCCTGCTGCAGGGGGGGTGTGTGTGTGTCTGTGGGTTGACTTACTATCTGGCGAGTCACGCCGACTTAGGCTAGGCCACAAGGCCGTGCTTTTGGTTAGTTTTTAAGCGAGCCCTGCTACATTAAGTGGCCACATTGCCGAACTGTGTTTGGCTTACAAAGCGAGACCCGCTATGTTCATTCATATATGGCCACAAGGCCGTAGTTTGTATGACAAAACACGGTGTTGAAGCTTCACTGAAGTTTCATTGAACTTACTCTTTTCGCGTTTACAATTACAATCCTCGCTTAAGTCTAAACGTTTCTTATTTATATTTTCGTATCGGTCAGAATTGTGACGAAGCTATGTTGCGCAATAATTCTTGATACAAAAGTGCGAATTATTGTAATAATTGTTTTAATAATTATTTCCACCTTCATTCGGCGCAAACTTTAAGCTTTATTAAACTAATAATGATGGCCTAGTTCGGTCGAGCGTTCGTTGACTTGAACTTGGTGACAACGACCGTCGTTTATTGAATATTTCAGATTGTGCCGAACAGTATGTGTTGTTAATTACGTTAAGTGTTATTAACAATTGGCCAAAATGTATGTGACGTTAACGTTTTATTTAGTTTGGATAGCTTTCACAATTCCGACTTACAACATCCCTCCACCCTTCGGGTGAGAAAAATTTAATATTGTGGTATTAAATTTTTCTTTTACATTAATTTATATTCATGAGGGTGTAGTTTAATTATTGCTTAATTAGGTTTATTTACATTTTATTTTTCAGAACGTATAATTGTGTTACATTTGCTGACATCATGTGTGTAAATGAAAATGAATGACTGATGCAGCGTCAGGTTTCAGCTTGATCTTGATGTTCGACGATATGGATGATGTTTCTTTTTTCAATGACGTTGACATCTAGTGCCTCGAGACGATGTTGTTGCCAACTTTATTAACGTTTGGATTGCATTGTAGTTAAATTTGAAAATGTGTTGATTTCAGTGTCGTGGGATGCTGCCAATATTCTGGTCTATTTCATGATTGTTTCTTTTAATCGGTTTCATTGTAGTCTTATTTATTGATCAGTTTTTCAAACACCTTATAAGTTACAAATTCAAGTAAAAGTATTTACAAAATTAAAGACTATAACTTACTAACTTCATTACTAACTTAATTATATAAAGAGAGAGATAATTATATGAATGTCAATCGCTTTTGCTCTTGCGGCTTACAGTATATATAGTATGTATAATTGATTGTTGTATATGTAGTAGTTACTGCATCATAATTGTGTGATTTGTTATTGAATGTGTAGAAATTGTATGTGTATAATTTCTATACATATATATACGTAAAATAGTACAGAATAACACACTTTCTTTTCTAGTTCTTAACTGTAGAATAGGTAGTTCTTTTCGAACCACGACTAACCCTCACTACATCTCCAGTTTACCAGCTTAAAGATAGTTCATAACTATCTGGTTTCATAGTAATTCATAAAGAACTAGAATGTTTAGAGTGATTTATGCACTAGTATTGAACCAGTCAGTAGGGAACTATCTTTAACTGATTCCATTGTAATGCAGAGCGGGTCAATCGCCACCTCGTAGGACATGTCTATAGACGTGTTACAATGTCCATATATACTTTATCGAACGCCCGAACTGGTGTATCAGTCAAAACCAGTGGCATTTTTGTTAATTTTAAAATTTTGTTAACTTGACATTTTGGACATGTTTTTACATATTCTTTTATCTGTTTTTGCATTACGGGCCACCTATATTGGTGCCTAATGCGCAGATAAGTTTTTACTATTCCTTCATGTCCGCCTAATAGGGTATCGTGAAAGTCCCTTATTACAGTTTGTATGTCCTTGGGATCTGTCAGCATAATTATACTATTGTTTTCAATCGCATTCGGGCTATCAGGTTCGACTGAATCGCAGTTTGGCGTTATTGCTCTGGGATCGGTGATTTGAATTTGATTATTTCTGTGTTGTGATCGTGTTTGCACTGCTACTATTTTGTTTTGTGGTATTCTGCTTAACGCATCTGCATTAAGGTTATTCTTTCCTGGTTTATATAATATTTCGAAATCGTATTCTGATAATTTGTGTCTAATCTTGAAGTTTGATCTTTTAAATTGGCTATTCCTCTTAATGGTTGGTGGTCTGTTAAAATTTTGAAATGTCTACCTAATAGATATGCTCTGAAGTTCCTTGTTGGCCACACTATTGGTAGAAATTCCCTTTATATTGTCGAATATCGTTTTTCCGTGTCACTTAATGCCCGACTGACGAAAGCTATTGGGCTATCCTCGCCTACTTTGCCCTGTGACAATACTGCACCTAATGCTTCATTACTTGCATGGGTAGTTAAATGGAATTCTCTTGAAAAATCCGGATACGGCGTCAGGACTGCTTCTTTCAACAGCTCGAAAGCTTTTTGGCAGTTGTCCGACCAAACAAACTTAGCGTCTTTACGTAATAATTTATTTATTGGCAACGCTACTTTAGTTGTACCTTTTATAAATTTTCTGTAATAATTTATTAAACCGAGAAATGCCTGCACCTCTTTTCTGTTTTTCGGGGGTGGAATGTTTTTAACGCATTATACCTTGCTTCGATCGGGTAGGGCTCCCTTTTCTGAACATTTTTGGCCTAGGGACACGACCTCTCGTCGTAGAAACTGACATGTACTTATGTTGAGTTTTAAACAATTTTCCTCATTAATTCGAAAACTTTAGTTTATCGGTTTTCATGTTGAGCCAGATTGCTTCCATATATTACTATGTCGTCTAAATAAACAAAACAGTCAATTCCTTGTAGTCCTGTAAGAATATGGTTCATCAAACGCTGAAATGTTGCTGGATCTCTTGTTAATCCAAATAGCATTCGGTTAAACTCGAAATGTCCCAATGCAGATCTAAATGCGGTTTTTTGCTTATCCTTCTTGTCCATTAGAACTTTGTGATATCCACTGGCTAAATCAAGTGTCGAAAAATAGCGAAATGACTGTTTCCTAACTGGTCCAATATTTCATCAATTCGAGGTAGTGGGAAGACTTGTTTAATTGTTGCTTCGTTTAACTTCCTGTAATCAATTACACATCGCCATTTTTTGTCGCCATCTTCTCCACTCATTTTGGGCACTGACAGCAATGGAGAGTTCCATGTAGATACGCTTGGCGATATCAAATTTTCATCTAATTGGATTTTGGATCTGTTATTTGTTTCTTCTTTGTTTGTATGAGGAATACGATATTGTTTTTGGTTAATCGGTGGTTGGTCCGCCTTTGTTGGAATTTTGTGCGTCAGGACCGGTGTGAATGTTAATTTGTCACCCTCTAAAAGGAAAATGTCGTGGTAAGACTTGCATAGTTTTATAATTGATTCTCTTTCCTCTATATTTAGAGAAGGATTCCAATCTAATTCTTCCATTAATCTTTGTAGACGTTGAGCCATCACACTAACTATATTGTTGATTGATATTTTAGGAATATTCGATGTATTGCTTATGTTGTGTTCCCCCGGGTTGCGACTCCTGTGGCGAATAAAGGTCCTCTGTAATTGAAACACTAGCGTTGGACTTTAATTTAAAATAACTTTATTAACTCTTGTTTTCTTTTCTACTAGACCGAGCACCGGTCACTTTAAAATCTACTTCACTTCTGACTTAAAAATCAATCTTACTATTACACATTAACTTCGGCGGGTTCTCTGGACGGCGCTGAAGTGGGTCAGTTATTTGGATGTCGCAATCTCAAAACTTCTTAATTCGCGAAATTAATATTTTATTGATATTAATTTCGCAACCGCGTGTTCTACTTTTCTAAGTAGAGCTCTTGTCTTCCGCGTTGCAATTTTCTTTAGTTACGTTTTCGTTTTAATAAAAGCTTAAAGCTCAAAACTTCTGCCTAAAAGTATTCTTACTTGTGTAACTTTGAATTGCTTACATTGTTCAGTAATTCGAAGTTAACATAGTTAGTCATTCGTTTCGTTTGTTTTAACAGCGGCCGTTGACCGAATGAAGCGAAGCAAAAGTGCTGCGCTTGCATTTTAACGGCTGGCTTGAACTTGACTTGCTTTGACTGTTCAGCTATTTGAGTCGATCGTGGCCTTGGACTAATTATGTTTAATGCTGTTTGTTTTAATGTTTTAATTATGTTAAACTTGAATATTCTAGTTCCGTGAAATTGGAACCTATGCGACATACAACATCCCTCACCCCTACCGTAAGAAAAATTTATTATCGTGAAGCGATGGTAAATTTTTCATGTATGTACATATGTATGTATAATTAGCTTATTTTAGTGTTTCTAGTTTCTATAACGTTATGTTGACATTGTAACGCATTTTAACCGTATAATTAATAACATGAAGTTTTACATTTCGTTAAATATTAATGCGATAATTCTATTGCTTCATTATTGTGGTTTCTAAAATTTTGGATCTTTTGTTTTGTTTTTACAAATTAAGGTTTTAACAATTGTGTATATTTTGTTCTTGTTTAGCATTGCTGCAAATCAGCATTGCGGTTGCTGATTTCGTTGTACGTAGAGATGGATCAAATGTTGTTTTGTTTGGTTGCTCCCTGATTTCTTGGCCGATTACCTGCATCGGGAGGGTCTTGATTGATGATGTCGATCATCGCACGGATTGACTGTGGGTAGTGGAATCTTTGGACGTTCTGCTGCTGGTTGTAGGGTAGCTGCGATATAGTAATTTCTCTGGATTAAATGGCAACACTTCCTGGAATGACCTCTAGTGAAACACGCGCTTTATTGTTGGTACGATACAAGTGTTTCACGACAAGAATCGCCAAACACCGTCTGTTTCTTGTAAAAATTGAACCATTCATTTTTTTATTGATTGATTCATCGATTTTTTTATTGCTTTGAATGGACTTTCCACGATAATAAATCGGCGAAACCCCTTTGTCCCAGATTGTCGCTATGTTTCTTGGATTCTCGAAACCATCTGACTTCATGCATCAAATGTTATCTATCATCATCGTTCGGTCGCGTAAAACTATAATCGCGTCTTCGTATATTTGGCTTCGTCGTTCTGTTGCTGTTTCGCTGTAGCTGAATTATTGCGCTGTATTCATTCTGTTGATACAGCTACCCTTCCCCCCTTTGAAGTACTTGCTAGCCTGGTGTTGTTGTAGCTGTTCGTTTGTTGTACTTGTTGCTCTCGTGTTATCAGCTGGACATGAAAATCTTCGTTTCAGCGCTGAGTTGCTGGTCAACTTGATAATTTACAATTTGCTTCATTCAATTTAACAATTCTTAGGCTTAACTTTTTAACTGAAACTTCCTATTTGTACAATAACTTTTTATGGTTTTCGTTAAATAATTAAGATAGTTGTGTTAGTGCACTTAAACTGTTTCATAGAAATTACTGCCTTTAAATTTTTTTTTTTTTATGTTCTTAATTACTGTATGCATGTGAATGCATTATTTAATGTTTTGCTTATACTTTAACAAATATTGACAAAATTTTTAGTTTTGTGTCTGCTTATTATTTCCCTTAAGTGTACTTATTAGGTATTGTTAGCTACTTACGTATCTAGTTGGTAACTAGGTTTCAATTATGTGTGTTCTTTCTTTTGTGTATGTATATCTATGTTTCTATCTACCTGTCATGTACTATAATTTAAATATTTATATGTATGTATTCGTGTAATTTTTTTTTTTTTTTTTTATCTATTTATGAATATAATTTTTAGTCATATATATATATTCTAGTATAATTTTTGAAATTATGTCTGTTTAATAGCGTTATATATTTTATTTTTGTTCTTCTCTTTTCTTATACTGATTGTGCATTTATTAATTAAATAATTGCAAAACCAATTTTCTGTGTTTTGCGCTTTCGCTGATCAATTAATTAAGTTTTCGTTGCATGTGCATTTATTATTATTTAAAATAATTGCAACTGCAATATTTTATTCTTTTGTTTTCAATTTTTGATCGATTCTGTGTAGGACAATGACTTCTTGTTCTATATTCATTTGGCTATTTAGTTTTCGTTTTCTTAACGCGTTTCGTTTCGTGTGCAACTATTTCGTCATAATTGCAAACGCAACAATTTTTTTGACATCTAATACAATTTCAAATAAACATTGTCAAACTGCATATATTTACAGTAAATAAATAAAAACAACTAAAGTAATTTACGACTATTTGGTCTTTGTTCTACTAGGATAAATTATTGTGGACAGACATATATGCTGTTTAGGACCTGACCCGGCAGAGGTCGTTGATGGTCACCTTTCGACGTTTTGTTGCCCCCTTTTCTTGTTTCCCCCTTTTCCTTTTGTTGCCAAATTAGTGTGTTATTCTGTATATACTTATCTGATGATTGGTTACACATTTTATTTATTTGTATAATAATAATTTGTTTTTATGATCATTATTTTTTTTTTTATTCTTACGCTACTTATTCCATATTCGATATCTATGAGAAGACATTGCATATGTATATTTTATTCATTATTATTTTTTATTTATGTTTTTAATGTTTAAACGGAGTTCATGACATCTTTCTACACATTTGAGTTTGCAACTAGCTCGCTATTATCAGCTGCCGCGGGTTTTCGATTCCTCCGTACTTCGCGTAGTGTTGGTTCATGAATGACCTCTATTATCGGACGTTGAATTACTTGCTGCGTGGTGGTGTTTGCTACTGGGTTTTTCTTTCTGAGGCATGCTATTGCAACTATTAATATTATTATTATAGCTATTGTCGTTGACAAACCCGTGACCTCTACGATGTTCTGCCTGTGAGCCATTTCATGCGCCATTCTGGCCTTTGTTACTTCCTCTTTTAGTTCTGTGAATGGCTTTTCACCTCTCGTCAGATCTTGACGCAGTTTTGTGTGATCGGTTACTATGATAGGTCTCAGGTTAGCGTGTTCTGTTCGTTCTTCTATATTTGGATGCAAGGTATTTTTTAACAGTTTTATAAATTTATTCTGGTCCATTTTAGTGATTGCTGGTATCATTTCACTTTCGTGAGTTTCAACGTACTCTATTTCTAAGTCCTCGTTGTGTAATCTGCAAGTTTTTGTTACTGTTAGAATTCCTAAACCTTTCAGGGTAATTGTTGTTGAATCTTTGCCACAATCTGCCTTAAAAACTTTCCCATCCCTGAAATTATATAGCCATCTGTTTGGAGACTCCGTTTTAACTATCATCCCTTCGCTTGCTGGAATTGCAGTGGCTACGCATATGTTTGCGGAAATTGTGTTAGTTTGCAGTAGCCTAATTTCGCAACTTTGTTTGAAGTCCTCGCAAGGTTTTTCCAGACGTTTTACATATTAATAGACTTTGTTTTTTATTTTTTGTAGTTGCTTCGATTTCCGTATTTATTCGTTTACACTTACTTAACTCTTGCTGTGATAGTTCTATAAATTGCCATTTTTTGTCTGCTTCCGCTACATAATCTACTGTTGGTTTAATAGTGATATCGTACGTGGCATTTGTGAACACTATTGTTTGGTATACTTTGTATACTTTATATGTAATGGTCTCCGGAAGCGGAATTGTTATCTTTATTACCAAGTTTTCTTCTGTTGGAAAGGTGTCCACTCTTGCCAATTGATGTAACCAAAACATGTCATATAATACCCAGCTTGCTTTGTTTGTAAGATCTAATTCGGAAATCATTCGCAACAGCTCTTGTTTGTTTAGTATCGATGGGTTTAATGTACCTTTCAACAAATCATCCACTATTTGCAGTTCCTCCTGTTGCTCCCCTTGCATTGTTAGGATGCTAGCCTGCATGAACGCCTGTATTTCCATTATTTGCATAACATATTGTATTCCGTTTATTTTCCTGTCGTTATCATCGTTAATTGATATTTGCTTACTAATCGCAGTAGACAAAGCCGTCTGTAATCTATCTATTTCGTCTAATGAGTTGCTCAAGTTTTCTGTAGTATTTTTATACATCGTTGATAGTAATGTTACTTGACTTTTCATAATTTTGTAAGTTTTTGATTGTTCTGCGTCCACACTGCTCAAATGATTATAAATTTCATTCGCGTCCATATGACTCATTGTTCCGAACGCCCAACTTAATGCGTCTCCAACGAAGTCTAATGCTCTTTTTTTCCTCTTGTGAGCTCTATATGACTGCTTGATCGTATTTTCATTTTGTTTTAGCTGTGATATTGAGGCTTCAATTGGTGTTAATAAATTTATACATGTTTCTTGGAATGTATCCATGAGTAATTTTGTATTTATTTCCTCGCAAACACCGCGCATTCTACCCACATGGGATGCTAATTCATTGATGCTTTCCTCAAAATTGTTTAGTTTTATAGTTGTAACTATTGTCCATTTGTCTTTGAAGAATAATGCGTTTGTCGTTTGTTCGAACAACATGGGTGCCTCCGCTAACTCTTGTGTTTCCAAGGTTTTACCCCCGCTTAATGTCATGAATAATGTTAACACGCAGGACTGGTTCCTGAACATTTTGTTGTAACTGGTGCTGCTTCTTACTATATAATGCCTGTAAATAATCTAATGTTATTAAAATTTATTTTTTTTTTTTTTTTTAAATTGTGCATACTTATACTACATCAGTTTTTATTAAATTTTTATTATCTGATTCTTATTTAATCTATTTAATTCCTATCTCTAAATCCTTACTAAATTGTTTATTATATGTTTTTGCTATTATTTGAATTATTTCGATAAATTTTTAGCAAGTTGCTATGGAAGGCCTTTTCTTTTCCCTTTATTAATATGACTGTAGTTACTGGGGATTTAACCCGTATAACATCATATGGTCCTAACCAAATTGGCGAAAATTTATTTTTCCTAGCTTGGTTTTTAAGTAATACCTTATCACCTACTTTATATTGCATTATTTTTAACTTATTGTCGTATTGTTGCTTAGCTACTATTTTTGCCTTATCTTGGTTTTTCTTAACTAACTCATGTGCCCTCTGAATTTGAAATTTTAGTACTTTGTTTGGATCTTCTGCATTATAAATTGGGCTACATTTTCTTTTTAAGTTTGTAGGCATTTCTATATCAAATCCGAATAACGTTCTAAAAGGTGTTTGCTTTGTCGTTATATGCGGTGTATGATTGTGAACGTGCATTGCTGCAGTTAACCATTGGTCCCAATTTGAACCATCTTCTTTAGCGAAACTACGTAAGTATTCAGCTAAAGGTCGGTGGCTACGCTCTAATGAACCGTTTGCTTGTGGGTGATATGGTGTTATATGTACCTTTTTGATGCCTAAAAGTTTGCATGTGTCCGAAAATAGTTTAGAAACAAAATTTGTGCCGTTATCAGTCACCATAACTTTCGGTATTCCGTAACGTGTAATTACCTCGTCGTAGAATCCTCTCGCTACAGTACTAGCTTCGGCGTCCGGTATAGCCTTACATGCCATGAATTTAGAAAAATCGTCTTGAAACGTTAAAATGTATTTGTTGCCAGACACGGTTTCTGGCAAAATTCCTACAATGTCCATATACACTTTGTCGAATGGCCGCACTGGTGTATCAGTTAAAACCATTGGCATTTTTGTTAATTTTGAACTTTTGTTAATTTGGCATTTCGGACAAGTTTTAACATATTCCTTTATTTGCTTTTGCATGCCTGGCCACCTATATTCCTGTCTAATTCGAAGGTAAGTCTTCACAGCGCCTTGGTGACCTCCTAAGGGATTATTGTGGAAGTCTTTTATAACGGTTTCTATTTCTTTGGGGTCTGCTAACAAAATTGTATTATTGATTCGCTATTTTGAGTTGGGACTTTGTTGTCGGTCTTTTGGTTCTGCTTATTCTTACGCGGTGAACGTGTTTCAACTGCTACTATTTTATTTTGCGGTATTCTGCTTGGTGCGTCCGCATTGAGATTGTTTTTTCCCGGTTTGAATAAAATTTGAAATCGTATTCTGACAGTTTGTGCCTAAATCTAGTTAACCTTGAAGTTTGATCTTTTAAATTGGCTATGCCTCCTAGCGGTTGATGATCTGTTAAAATTTTGAAATGTCTACCTAAAAGATAAGCCCTGAAATTTCGTGTTGCCCACACTATTGCTAGAAATTCCCTTTCTATCGTGCAATATCTTTGTTCTGTGTCGCTTAATGCCCTACTAGCAAAAGCTATCGGTCTATCTTCGCCTATTTTACCTTGCGACAATACTGCACCTAACGCTTCATTACTCGCGTCGGTAGTTAGAAGAAATTCTTTTGAAAAATCCGGATATGCTAGCACTGGTGGTGTCACAACTGCTTCTTTTAATAGCTCAAAAGCTTGTTGGCAGCTGCCTGACCAAACAAATTTAGCGTCTTTCCGTAGCAATTTGTTTATTGGCAACGCTATTTTAGCCGTATCCTTTATAAATTTTCTGTAGTAATTTATTAACCCTAGGAATGTTTGCACCTCTTTCTTGTTTTTCGGTGGTGGAATGTCTTTAACGCATTCTACCTTGCTTGGGTCAGGTAAGGCTCCTTTTTCTGAACATTTATGTCCTAAGTAAACGACCTCTCGTCGCAGAAATTGACACTTTCCTATATTGAGTTTTAAGCAATTCTTTCTTATTACATCGAAAACTTTCTGTAATCGTATTTCATGTTGCATTAAGTTGCTTCCATATATTACAATGTCATCTAAATAAACAAAACAGTCAATTCCCTGCAGTCCTGTGAAAATATGATTCATTAATCGTTAGAATGTTGCTCGAGCCCCTGTTAAACCGAATGGCATTCTATTGAACTCAAAATGTCCCAGCGCCGAACTAAATGCCGTTTTCTGTTTATGTTTTTTGTCCATCAGTACTTGATGATAACCACTAGCCAAATCCAATGTTGAAAAATAACGACTGTTCCCTAACTGGTCTAATATTTCGTCTATTCGTAGTAATGGGAAAACCTGCTTAATCGTGGCTTCGTTTAATTTCCTGTAATCGATTACCAATCGCCATTTTTTCTCACCATCTTTGCCACTCTTTTTTGGAACTAATAGCAATGGTGAATTCCATGGAGACACGCTTGGAGATATTAAACCCTCTTCTAACAGTTTTTGTATCTGCCTATTTATTTCTTCCT
Organism: Thecophora atra; assembly: GCA_937620795.1. Lineage (NCBI taxonomy): Eukaryota > Metazoa > Arthropoda > Insecta > Diptera > Conopidae > Thecophora > Thecophora atra. The sequence goes on from OW569398.1 coordinate 33,791,457, forward strand.
TATTCGTATGCGGAATGCGATATTGTTTTTGGTTAATCGGCGGTTGATCTGTTTTTGTTAAAATTTTATGTGTTAAAACTGGTGTAAAAGTTAATTTATCTCCTTCCAACAGAAATATGTCGTTGTATGCCGAGCACAGTTTTGTAATGGATTCCCTTTCCTCGCTATTTAATGATGGATCTAAATCTAATTCTTTCTTTAATTTATTGATTCGTTGAGTTTTGTTTACACTAACTATATTGTTGATCGAACTTTCGGAAACACATGATGTTTCATTTATATTATATTTATTGAAATCACTAAACTTCGGCGAAAAGTTGTCATTGAGATTGAAAGCTTTTGACGTCGAGTTTAAAATTGGAACTGTTGCTTTGCCATATTTCACATTTGTTAGTGTTTCTCCTAGGTATATTCCTGGAGCAATTCCCTGTTTGTAAATCACAACAGTTTTTAGGTTAGTTTTAACTTTTAATTTAGTTAACCTGACAGTTCTTGCGTTTACTATTGTGGTGTTAATGACTTGAGTATTACCATCCTCTAAGCTTTTAAATGGTAATTTCGTAACGAACTGCTTGCTGCTGTTAAAAAATGTCAAATTCTTTTTGAGCGTGTTAATAATAGTTTTGTTCCATAGATTATCTCTTCCTAAAATCCCGTCCGCTGGTACACCTTCTTCAAGCCGCACTGTATGCAACTTGAAGCTTAAGTCTTCAACCGTATTATGATATATAATAATAGACCCTTTTGTGGCGATTCGTCCGCCGAATGCTCCACTCAGTTCCTTTTTATCGGAATCATTTAGAATTGGTCTTGGTTTCAACGCATTCTCTTTCACTAAGCTCGTGTCTGCTCCCGTATCCACAAGTAAAGTGAGTTTTTCATTTTTAGCCTCTTTACAGGGTAATTCAATGAACACATCATTTAACTTGCATTGAGGTATCTTAGACACCATGCTGTTGTCGAGATGATTACATGTTAACCAAGGAAGGTTTTGGAATTTGCTTTGCTTCAAGCATTTCAAAATAACCGTATCTTTAGCTTCCATTAGTTTTAGCACTGTATTTCTTGCGATATTTTTTATATGTGTCATATATTCTAATTCATTGCATTTTTCCTTCATTAGTTTACAATATTTATAACCTATGGAAATGCCTTCTGAGATTAATGCCTTCTTATTGGCCTTGTCTGGGCCCTTGTCGGTTTCCCTGAAACGCTTCCCAGTTCCTCTTAGCTTGACAGTCTTTCAAAAAATGTCCTGGTTGATTGCACCAATGACATGCCAAATTTTTTGGTCCTGTTCCGTTTACCACTGCATTGTTTCTAAATTTATTAGCTTGTGGCTGGCATTGTCCTCCGTTACCATCTTGCGTGTAATTGCTATTGTTGTTTCGTAGTTGTGATTGCCTTTGCTGTTGGTAATTTTCTCTTCTGAATGGATTACCCGAGTTTGTTTGGTAATTACTTGTTATCAAACGGCCTCTACAACTATTATTTGCCTCGTGGCCGTATTTACAACACTCCCTACAATACGGAGTGTTTTTTCTGAGATAGCACTCGTCCCTTGTATGTCCTTGTTTATCACAAAAAGAGCATTTTACTTTGTCCCGCAATCCAATGGGCTTCTTACTATTGTTATGTACTTCCCGCAACGTAGAATTCGTTTGCCATCGATCGTTGTGTGATGGTGAAATTCTTGTTGGAAACACTTCGGGTACCGTTGATGATTGCTTGTTGTCATTTCCCTAGATGCTAACTCGCACCCTTGTATGAATTTATATACCTCACCACGCAAATCAGGTGATGGCGTCCCCCAATGATCATAAGTATTGGAAGTAGTGGAAAGTCTGTTACTGCGGATGCAATAAAAATGCAACTACTTCAATATGTAAAGTTTAAACCGTCCTCTTCAAATAGTGCCCTTATGTCAAAAAAGGTAATTATTTTAAAAATCGGAAGAATCAAAACTCGAAAACAGGCAAAAAAAAAAAAGAAAATAACGCGGTCTTTCAACTGCAATAGAATCGGACATTTTGCCTCAGAGTGTCCATCTAAAGGTAAGAGCGAATCTATGTTTGCAGCGTTCCAAGCAGGGCCCACTGGATATGAGTGGTATTGTAACGAACTTCGGGTTAGCCAGGATATCCTCAGCGGTTGCATGCTTTTAAATAAGTGAAGTGACGGCAACTTTGCTATCGCTGTCTATCGATATCTATTTATTTAAAAATTTTTTGGTACTGTTTTGTGAATAATCCTTGCTGTTGGATGTATGGGATGTGTTTGGTTGTCTTTTTTTCTTTGTTTATATACAAGCTTTTTTTTGTATTATTTGCATAAATAAACTGTTGTGAGTGTCATCTCACTGTATACATTTTTATATACATTGCATCAACTCTATTAGTTTTTGTATTTATATATTTTTAATATTTTGCATATGCGCCACAAACTTTTCGCGCAATTTTTTTACAATTTCGCGCCATTTCTTTATATATATTTACACAAGTTTTTATTGTTATTATGATTCTGAATTTTTCTATGCAGAATCCGTGCTTTTAGTTGGTAAACAATGCTCTGCAGTCAGAATTGCAATGCTACTTCTAATTTCGCTGAATTTGTCTAACGTAAATTATATCAAATTTTCATGTCAATTCCACAAATGTTCGGATCACAAATTCTTGCACAAAACACATCAAATTTTTTTGTTGCGAGCATTCGCAGTCTCACAACTCTCAGAATTTTTATTTTTTACAATTCTTTGTCTTTCTTTATAAATATAATATAACTCCTTTTTTTTCCTCCACCTCCTGTTCCGATTCCCACCATCCCAAACTTTTCCAATAATTCCCTCTTTCATTCACAATTCCCACTTTCCCTAATTCCCTGTTCAATCACACTTCCATTCACACTTTCCACAATCACCTTTCCACACAAATCATTCAACCAGTAGACTTAGGGTCTTGCTGTGAGGGGAAATTTTGAGATTTTATTTTCTAAAAATCAAACATATTTGCACATGCACCAATTAACAAAAACTGTAACTTCTACTAACATCAAAGACAAAACTTACTATTACTAAAATCGCTCCTCTGGTTTAGGAGATATGTTGTCGCGGTCGTCCACTACAACGCAGGGGTACGAACAGACGGCATTCTAGGAAGAGATAATTCAAATCCATTATAAATACAAAGAATTTGACAATTTTTAACAACAGCAAACAATTCATTACAAAATTTCCATTAAAATGCATAGAGGTTGATAGTAAACAAACTATTAATACTACAAAAATAAATGTAAGAATTGTCACAATAACTGTTTTAATAAATAAACAAGAAATTGCACCGTGAATATTTTTGGGAGAAACTCTAACGAACTTTAAACACAGCAAAGTCAGTGTTCCGATTTTAAATGCAACGGAAGAAGATTACATTCTCAATGACAACTTCTTTCCAAAGTTTAATGACTTCAATCAATACAAAATAAGTGTTGTATGTCGCATAGGTTCCAATTTCACAGAACTGGAATATTCGAGTTTAACATAATTAAAACATTAAAACAAACAGCATTAAACATAATTAGTCCAAGGCCACGATCGACTCAAATAGCTGAACAGTCAAAGCAAGTCAAGTTCAAGCCAGCCGTTAAAATGCAAGCGCAGCACTTTTGCTTAGCTTCATTCGGTCAACGGCCGCTGTTAAAACAAACGAAACGAATGACTAACTATGTTAACTTCGAATTACTGAACAATGTAAGCAATTCAAAGTTACACAAGTAAGAATACTTTTAGGCAGAAGTTTTGAGCTTTAAGCTTTTATTAAAACGAAAACGTAACTAAAGAAAATTGCAACGCGGAAGACAAGAGCTCTACTTAGAAAAGTAGAACACGCGGTTGCGAAATTAATATCATTAATATATTAATTTCGCGAATTAAGAAGTTTTGAGATTGCGACCTCCAAATAACTGACCCACTTCAGCGCCGTCCAGAGACGACGCCGAAGTTAATGTGTAATAGTAAGATTGATTTTTAAGTCAGAAGTGAAGTAGATTTTAAAGTGACCGGTGCTCGGTCTAGTAGAAAAGAAAACAAGAGTTAATAAAGTTATTTTAAATTAAAGTCCAACGCTAGTGTTTCAATTACAGAGGACCTTTATTCGCCACAGGAGTCGCAACCCGGGGGAACACAACAATTTGGCGCAGACGGTTTTCACGAGCCAAGGATCGCTCGAAGGACCAGGAGAAAAACAAGGACCGCAACGGAAAGGACATAGCAGAAGAATTACGGTACGTATAGTGAATAAATAAAAAGAAATTGCAAGTGCAAATTGCAATCGTCGCGAGGCTTGATTTGGAGCCAGGTAAAGGAGTTCCACCGTCAAGCAAGGCACCCTTGTCTGTCCAATGGCGTTCCACGCCGGACAAAATCTTTACTGAGGTCGCCCCTTTCGCTCGCGAAGTTTTTCAACACTCGTTTTCAAGTTTTCTTTAAAAAAAAAAAAAGATTGAAAAGAAAAGGGTATTTAAAAAGTTTGATGGTGAGATATCCTATTGTCGTGAAAGGATGCACCAATAAAATAAAGAATAATTTTGTTTTTGATTAAAACAGAATTTAAATAACATGAATCGAAGTCACAATAGTATACAAAAGAAAGTTTAATATAATTAATTCCGAATGCGTTGAACTTACCGAGTGGCCATAGGCAAAGATCATTTCATTGAATATAGGGAGATTTAAACAATTTTACATTTCACGAAGTAATTTAGTGTGGGATTTTCAACCATAGATGGAAGAATACATACCAGGGAAAATAGACGAAAACGCACCAAAGTACTTTCCAGAAACAATTAAGAAACACGGGCCCGTTAGGATAACGTTGGAGGAATACAACGAACGACAGGCGAGGAAAAAGGAGGAAGCCGCGTGTTTCATTCCAAACACTACAACAGCAATCAAGAAGAAACGCCGAGGAGGAAAATTAGTTAAGGATCGGAAGAGGCTCGCGCACCTTAGAGCCTTGATTTCGGAAAAGGAGACTTCCATCGCTTGGGAAGAAGCAAACAGAATTTGGCAGGAAATTTATAATAAGAAAAAAGAAATATCAAATAGGAAGAAGTAAAAATAAATTGCCTTAATTAAAATTTTAAACTGAGTTTTAATATCAGCTGAATAACATGAACACTTCGACCGAAACAGAAGCTCAACTTTTTATACGAACTTTTTAAAATCTGAGTCAGCAATTTAATTTAGCAATTAACCGCGGCTAAACGAAGAGGCGCAGTCGCTTCACTCCCGATTCAAATTGCAAGCCAAAATATATTAACAGACAAAAAAAAAATACAGCAGGTAAACAATTGTTGACGAGTGTTTAACACGCGCAAACAGGTGTTAAAAATTGAAATGCAATATGATAGCTCGCGCTGAGAAATAAAATTTTAATTGCTTGGGAAAATTAAGTTATTCAGAAAAAAAAAGTGGTTGAGAATATTTTATTGGGATTAAGGAATAAAACAATTTTTACTATTGACGTCACAACATTGTTAAGGGAAAATAAAGATATTTGATAATTATTGATTTCACGCGAGTATCAATGAATTAATGGCAGAGTCGTTACAAACACAGATTAGGTTACAAAGAGAACACGAAGAAGTCGAAAGGCAGCTAGGAGAACTGAATTCGAAACTTGTGGTGACGTTGAAGAACACTGTGGTGAACAAGGAACAGTTAGAATTAATAAAAACTAAAATAAGTGGATTGGGTAAACTGACAAGCGTAGAAAAAGCCGACGCTATATTAGAAGAGTTACTATTATTCATTAAAAATATAATACAGAATAAAGATAAACAAGTAGAAGAGTGGAAAACAGAATTTGTAACATTCAAAAACATTACGATAATAGCCTAGTAGACAAGGAGTTTCAGAACGGCATAATAAGACACTTAGAGCAAGAAAATAACACGTTAACGGACTTACTAAACAAACAGGGTGTAACGAACGAAAACTTAGACAAAATATTATTGCAATCTCCAGAGAAGTCAAGAGAAGATTTAATTGCATTGGAAAAGACAGCCCAGTTAGTACAGGAGTTACAAGACCAAAACAAAATTTTATGTCAACAGATTGCGTTAGCAAACGAACAAGAACTCGGGCGTAAAAAAGCAACTTCTATACCAGCGAAAATAAACATTGTTTCACCTGCTCAGGTCCCTCATTCAAATTTGATTTGCAAAATGGGCATCGCAGAAATAGCTAAAATTACCAACAACTTGGTACCCTTGTTTTCGGGGACGCCATGACCTGATTTGCTTGGTGAGGTATATAAATTCATACAAGGGTGCGAGTTAGCATCTAGGTAAATGACAACAAGCAATGTGAAAGATTATACATAGACTGCATTAAACAACGATTACATGGGGACGCTTTCGATTTAGTTAGGTCACAAACATTTTCTAGTTTAGACGAGCTATATTTGACAATTAAGCGCGCTTATTTACCGTCGGTGTCTATCGATTCAGTAATAGTAGCCATACAAAATTGTAACCAGCACTTGAGCGAAGATATCAGGCAATTCGGCAGGCGATTAAATGCACTTAAGACGCAAGCGACCGAGATAGTGAAGAATTTCTACCAAAATCAAGGCGATAGCGCATTGTTAAACATGGTGGAATCTACAACGAAAAAGGCTTTTAAAACTGGTTTAAAGGATGCAACGCTGAGAGTACATATGTTAAACGTTGCTGGGAAAACAATTGAGGAAATGATAGAAATTGCAGTGGATACGTTCGAAACAATACAAAGAAGCAATGCACTGCACACGAGTTCATTAAGCGGTAACATGTCATCAACGGTACCCGAAGTGTTTCCAACAAGAATTTCACCATCACACAACGATCGATGGCAAACGAATTCTACGTTGCGGGAAGTACATAACAATAGTAAGAAGCCCATAGGATTGCGTGACAAAGTAAAATGCTCTTTTTGTGATAAACAAGGACATACAAAAGACGAGTGCTATCTCAGAAAAAACACTCCGTATTGTAGGGAGTGTTGTAAATACGGCCACGAGGCAAATAATAGTTGTAGAGGCCGTTTGATAACAAGTAATTACCAAACAAACTCGGGTAATCCATTCAGAAGAGATAATTACCAACAGCAAAGGCAACCACAACTACGAAACAACAATAGCAATTACAGGCAGGATGGTAACGGAGGACAACGCCAGCCACAAGCTAATAAATTTAGAAACAATGCAGTGGTAAACGGAACAGGACCAAAAAATTTGGCATGTCATTGGTGCAATCAACCAGGACATTTTTCGAAAGACTGTCAAGCTAAGAGGAACTGGGAAGCGTTTCAGGGAAACCGACAAGGGCCCAGACAAGGCCAATAAGCTGGGAACCCAAAAATTTAAGTAACTCGACGCCAAATGGAGTTGTAACAGTTAATCTGGCATCAAAAGTGATTGTGGAAACGTTGCCGACTTCTAAGTGTATTAATGAAAGCAGCATTCAAATTATAAATAATGAAGTACGAAGTTCAAAAAGAAATTGTACGGTCGAAGATATATTTGTAACATCAGCGATAACAGGTGAAAAAGTCATCCAACTCGGAACACAATTGGTAATGATATTGTTGCTAATCATACAGCTAGTGTGTTCGTTAATCTCAGAAGGCATTTCGATAGGTTATAAATATTGTAAACTAATGAAGGAAATATGCAATGAATTAGAATATATGACACATATAAAAAAATATCGCAAGAAATACAGTGCTAAAACTAATGGAAGCTAAAGATACGGTTATTTTGAAATGCTTGAAGCAAAGCAAATTCCAAAACCTTCCTTGGTTAACATGTAATCATCTCGACAACAGCATGGTGTCTAAGATACCTCAATGCAAGTTAAATGATGTGTTCATTGAATTACCCTGTAAAGAGGCTAAAAATGAAAAACTCACTTTACTTGTAGATACGGGAGCAGACACGAGCTTAGTGAAAGAGAATGCGTTGAAACCAAGACCAATTCTATTCCGATAAAAAGGAACTGAGTGGAGCATTCGGCGGACGAATCGCCACAAAAGGGTCTATTATTATATATCATAATACGGTTGAAGACTTAAGCTTCAAGTTGCATACAGTGCGGCTTGAAGAAGGTGTACCAGCGGACGGGATTTTAGGAAGAGATAATCTATGGAACAAAACTATTATTAACACGCTCAAAAAGAATTTGACATTTTTTAACAGCAGCAAGCAGTTCGTTACGAAATTACCATTTAAAAGCTTAGAGGATGGTAATACTCCAGTCATTAACACCACAATAGTAAACGCAAGAACTGTCAGGTTAACTAAATTAAAAGTTAAAACTAACCTAAAAACTGTTGTGACTTACAAACAGGGAATTGCTCCAGGAATATACCTAGGAGAAACACTTAAAAATGTGAAAGATGGCAAAGTAACAGTTCCAATTTTAAACTCGACGTCAAAAGCTTTCAATCTCAATGACAACTTTTCGCCGAAGTTTAGTGATTTCAATAAATATAATATAAATGAAACATCATGTGTTTCCGAAAGTTCGATCAACAATATAGTTAGTGTAAACAAAACTCAACGAATCAATAAATTAAAGAAAGAATTAGATTTAGATCCATCATTAAATAGCGAGGAAAGGGAATCCATTACAAAACTGTGCTCGGCATACAACGACATATTTCTGTTGGAAGGAGATAAATTAACTTTTACACCAGTTTTAACACATAAAATTTTAACAAAAACAGATCAACCGCCGATTAACCAAAAACAATATCGCATTCCGCATACGAATAAGGAAGAAATAAATAGGCAGATACAAAAACTGTTAGAAGAGGGTTTAATATCTCCAAGCGTGTCTCCATGGAATTCACCATTGCTATTAGTTCCAAAAAAGAGTGACAAAGATGGTGAGAAAAAATGGCGATTGGTAATCGATTACAGGAAATTAAATGAAGCCACGATTAAGCAGGTTTTCCCATTACTACGAATAGACGAAATATTAGACCAGTTAGGGAACAGTCGTTATTTTTCAACATTGGATTTGGCTAGTGGTTATCATCAAGTACTGATGGACAAAAAACATAAACAGAAAACGGCATTTAGTTCGGCGCTGGGACATTTTGAGTTCAATAGAATGCCATTCGGTTTAACAGGAGCTCCAGCAACATTCCAACGATTAATGAATCATATTCTCACAGGACTGCAGGGAATTGACTGTTTTGTTTATTTAGATGACATTGTAATATATGGAAGCAACTTAATGCAACATGAAATACGATTACAGAAAGTTTTCGATGTAATAAGAAAGAATTGCTTAAAACTCAATATAGGAAAGGTCGTTTACTTAGGACATAAATGTTCAGAAAAAGGAGCCTTACCTGACCCAAGCTAGGTAGAATGCGTTAAAGACATTCCACCACCGAAAAACAAGAAAGAGGTGCAAACATTCCTAGGGTTAATAAATTACTACAGAAAATTTATAAAGGATACGGCTAAAATAGCGTTGCCAATAAACAAATTGCTACGGAAAGACGCTAAATTTGTTTGGTCAGGCAGCTGCCAACAAGCTTTTGAGCTATTAAAAGAAGCAGTTGTGACACCACCAGTGCTAGCATATCCGGATTTTTCAAAAGAATTTCTTCTAACTACCGACGCGAGTAATGAAGCGTTAGGTGCAGTATTGTCGCAAGGTAAAATAGGCGAAGATAGACCGATAGCTTTTGCTAGTAGGGCATTAAGCGACACAGAACAAAGATATTCCACGATAGAAAGGGAATTTCTAGCAATAGTGTGGGCAACACGAAATTTCAGGGCTTATCTTTTAGGTAGACATTTCAAAATTTTAACAGATCATCAACCGCTAGGACGCATAGCCAATTTAAAAGATCAAACTTCAAGGTTAACTAGATTTAGGCACAAACTGTCAGAATACGATTTCAAATTTTATTCAAACCGGGAAAAAACAATCTCAATGCGGACGCACTAAGCAGAATACCGCAAAATAAAATAGTAGCAGTTGAAACACGTTCACCGCGTAAGAATAAGCAGAACCAAAAGACCGACAACAAAGTCCCAACTCAAAATAGCGAATCAGTTGAAGCCGATAGTGATGGCCCAGTTAACGTCAATAATACAATTTTGTTAGCAGACCCCAAAGAAATAGAAACCGTTATAAAAGACTTCCACAATAATCCCTTAGGAGGTCACCAAGGCGCTGTGAAGACTTACCTTCGAATTAGACAGGAATATAGGTGGCCAGGCATGCAAAAGCAAATAAAGGAATATGTTAAAACTTGTCCGAAATGCCAAATTAACAAAAGTTCAAAATTAACAAAAATGCCAATGGTTTTAACTGATACACCAGTGCGGCCATTCGACAAAGTGTATATGGACATTGTAGGAATTTTGCCAGAAACCGTGTCTGGCAACAAATACATTTTAACGTTTCAAGACGATTTTTCTAAATTCATGGCATGTAAGGCTATACCGGACGCCGAAGCTAGTACTGTAGCGAGAGGATTCTACGACGAGGTAATTACACGTTACGGAATACCGAAAGTTATGGTGACTGATAACGGCACAAATTTTGTTTCTAAACTATTTTCGGACACATGCAAACTTTTAGGCATCAAAAAGGTACATATAACACCATATCACCCACAAGCAAACGGTTCATTAGAGCGTAGCCACCGACCTTTAGCTGAATACTTACGTAGTTTCGCTAAAGAAGATGGTTCAAATTGGGACCAATGGTTAACTGCAGCAATGCACGTTCACAATCATACACCGCATATAACGACAAAGCAAACACCTTTTAGAACGTTATTCGGATTTGATATAGAAATGCCTACAAACTTAAAAAGAAAATGTAGCCCAATTTATAATGCAGAAGATCCAAACAAAGTACTAAAATTTCAAATTCAGAGGGCACATGAGTTAGTTAAGAAAAACCAAGATAAGGCAAAAATAGTAGCTAAGCAACAATACGACAATAAGTTAAAAATAATGCAATATAAAGTAGGTGATAAGGTATTACTTAAAAACCAAGCTAGGAAAAATAAATTTTCGCCAATTTGGTTAGGACCATATGATGTTATACGGGTTAAATCCCCAGTAACTACAGTCATATTAATAAAGGGAAAAGAAAAGGCCTTCCATAGCAACTTGCTAAAAATTTATCGAAATAATTCAAATAATAGCAAAAACATATAATAAACAATTTAGTAAGGATTTAGAGATAGGAATTAAATAGATTAAATAAGAATCAGATAATAAAAATTTAATAAAAACTGATGTAGTATAAGTATGCCCAATTTAAAAAAAAAAAAAAAAATAAATTTTAATAACATTAGATTATTTACAGGCATTATATAGTTAGAAGCAGCACCAGTTACAACAAAATGTTCAGGAACCAGTCCTGCGTGTTAACATTGTTCATGACATTAAGCGGGGGTAAAACCTTGGAAACACAAGAGTTAGCGGAGGCACCCATGTTGTTCGAACAAACGACAAACGCATTATTCTTCAAAGACAAATTGACAATAGTTACAACTATAAAACTAAACAATTTTGAGGAAAGCATCAATGAATTAGCATCCCATGTGGGTAGAATGCGCGGTGTTTGCGAGGAAATAAATACAAAATTACTCATGGATACATTCCAAGAAACATGTATAAATTTATTAACACCAATTGAAGCCTCAATATCACAGCTAAAACAAAATGAAAATACGATCAAGCAGTCATATAGAGCTCACAAGAGGAAAAAAAGAGCATTAGACTTCGTTGGAGACGCATTAAGTTGGGCGTTCGGAACAATGAGTCATATGGACGCGAATGAAATTTATAATCATTTGAGCAGTGTGGACGCAGAACAATCAAAAACTTACAAAATTATGAAAAGTCAAGTAACATTACTATCAACGATGTATAAAAATACTACAGAAAACTTGAGCAACTCATTAGACGAAATAGATAGATTACAGACGGCTTTGTCTACTGCGATTAGTAAGCAAATATCAATCAACGATGATAACGACAGGAAAATAAACGGAATACAATATGTTATGCAAATAATGGAAATACAGGCGTTCATGCAGGCTAGCATCCTAACAATGCAAGGGGAGCAACAGGAGGAACTGCAAATAGTGGATGATTTGTTGAAAGGTACATTAAACCCATCGATACTAAACAAACAAGAGCTGTTGCGAATGATTTCCGAATTAGATCTTACAAACAAAGCAAGCTGGGTATGACATGTTTTGGTTACATCAATTGGCAAGAGTGGACACCTTTCCAACAGAAGAAAACTTGGTAATAAAGATAACAATTCCGCTTCCGGAGACCATTACATATAAAGTATACAAAGTATACCAAACAATAGTGTTCACAAATGCCACGTACGATATCACTATTAAACCAACAGTAGATTATGTAGCGGAAGCAGACAAAAAATGGCAATTTATAGAACTATCACAGCAAGAGTTAAATAAGTGTAAACGAATAAATACGGAAATCGAAGCAACTACAAAAAATAAAAAACAAAGTCTATTAATATGTAAAACGTCTGGAAAAACCTTGCGAGGACTTCAACAAAGTTGCGAAATTAGGCTACTGCAAACTAACACAATTTCCGCAAACATATGCGTAGCCACTGCAATTCCAGCAAGCGAAGGGATGATAGTTAAAACGGAGTCTCCAAACAGATGGCTATATAATTTCAGGGATGGGAAAGTTTTTAAGGCAGATTGTGGCAAAGATTCAACAACAATTACCCTGAAAGGTTTAGAAATTCTAACAGTAACAAAAACTTGCAGATTACACAACGAGGACTTAGAAATAGAGTACGTTGAAACTCACGAAAGTGAAATGATACCAGCAATCACTAAAATGGACCAGAATAAATTTATAAAACTGTTAAAAAATACCTTGCATCCAAATATAGAAGAACGAACAGAACACGCTAACCTGAGACCTATCATAGTAACCGATCACACAAAACTGCGTCAAGATCTGACGAGAGGTGAAAAGCCATTCACAGAACTAAAAGAGGAAGTAACAAAGGCCAGAATGGCGCATGAAATGGCTCACAGGCAGAACATCGTAGAGGTCACGGGTTTGTCAACGACAATAGCTATAATAATAATATTAATAGTTGCAATAGCATGCCTCAGAAAGAAAAACCCAGTAGCAAACACCACCACGCAGCAAGTAATTAAACGTCCGATAATAGAGGTCATTCATGAACCAACACTACGCGATGTACGGAGGAATCGAAGACCGGCGGCAGCTGATAATAGCGAGCTAGTTGCAAACTCAAATGTGTAGAAAGATGTTATGAACTCCGTTTAAACATTAAAAACATAAATAAAAAATAATAATGAATAAAATATACATATGCAATGTCTTCTCATAGATATCGAATATGGAATAAGTAGCGTAAGAATAAAAAAAAAAAAATAATGATCATAAATACAAATTGTTATTATACAAATAAATAAAATGTGTAACCAATCGTCAGATAAGTATATACAGAATAACACACCAATTTGGCAACAAAAGGAAAAGGGGGGAAACAAGAAAAGGGGGCAACAAAACGTCGAAAGGTGACCATCAACGACCTCTGCCGGGTCAGGTCCTAAACAGCATATATGTCTGTCCACAATAATTTATCCTAGTAGAACAAAGACCAAATAGTCGTAAATTACTTTAGTTGTTTTTATTTATTTACTGTAAATATATGCAGTTTGACAATGTTTATTTGAAATTGTATTAGATGTCAAAAAAATTGTTGCGTTTGCAATTATGACGAAATAGTTGCACACGAAACGAAACGCGTTAAGAAAACGAAAACTAAATAGCCAAATGAATATAGAACAAGAAGTCATTGTCCTACACAGAATCGATCAAAAATTGAAAACAAAAGAATAAAATATTGCAGTTGCAATTATTTTAAATAATAATAAATGCACATGCAACGAAAACTTAATTAATTGATCAGCGAAAGCGCAAAACACAGAAAATTGGTTTTGCAATTATTTAATTAATAAATGCACAATCAGTATAAGAAAAGAGAAGAACAAAAATAAAATATATAACCCTATTGAACAGACATAATTTCAAAAATTATACTAGAATATATATATATATGACTAAAAATTATATTCATAAATAGATAAAAAAAAAAAAAAAAAAATTACACGAATACATACATATAAATATTTAAATTATAGTACATGACAGGTAGATAGAAACATAGATATACATACACATAAGAAAGAACACACATAATTGAAACCTAGTTACCAACTAGATACGTAATTAGCTAACAATACCTAATAAGTACACTTAAGGGAAGTAATAAGCAGACACAAAACTAAAAATTTTGTCAATATTTGTGAAAGTATAAGCAAAACATTAAATAATGCATTCACATGCATACAGTAATTAAGAACATAAAAAAAAAAAATTTAAAGGCAGTAATTTCTATGAAACAGTTTAAGTGCACTAACACAACTATATTAATTATTTAACGAAAACCATAAAAAGTTATTGTACAAATAGGAAGTTTCAGTTAAAAAGTTAAGCCTAAGAATTGTTAAATTGAATGAAGCAAATTGTAAATTATCAAGTTGACCAGCAACTCAGCGCTGAAACGAAGATTTTCATGTCCAGCTGATAACACGAGAGCAACAAGTACAACAAACGAACAGCTACAACAACACCAGGCTAGCAAGTACTTCAAAGGGGGGAAGGGTAGCTGTATCAACAGAATGAATACAGCGCAATAATTCAGCTACAGCGAAACAGCAACAGAACGACGAAGCCAAATATACGAAGACGCGATTATAGTTTTACGCGACCGAACGATGATGATAGATAACATTTGATGCATGAAGTCAGATGGTTTCGAGAATCCAAGAAACATAGCGACAATCTGGGACAAAGGGGTTTCGCCGATTTATTATCGTGGAAAGTCCATTCAAAGCAATAAAAAAATCGATGAATCAATCAATAAAAAAATGAATGGTTCAATTTTTACAAGAAACAGACGGTGTTTGGCGATTCTTGTCGTGAAACACTTGTATCGTACCAACAATAAAGCGCGTGTTTCACTAGAGGTCATTCCAGGAAGTGTTGCCATTTAATCCAGAGAAATTACTATATCGCAGCTACCCTACAACCAGCAGCAGAACGTCCAAAGATTCCACTACCCACAGTCAATCCGTGCGATGATCGACATCATCAATCAAGACCCTCCCGATGCAGGTAATCGGCCAAGAAATCAGGGAGCAACCAAACAAAACAACATTTGATCCATCTCTACGTACAACGAAATCAGCAACCGCAATGCTGATTTGCAGCAATGCTAAACAAGAACAAAATATACACAATTGTTAAAACCTTAATTTGTAAAAACAAAACAAAAGATCCAAAATTTTAGAAACCACAATAATGAAGCAATAGAATTATCGCATTAATATTTAACGAAATGTAAAACTTCATGTTATTAATAATACGGTTAAAATGCGTTACAATGTCAACATAACGTTATAGAAACTAGAAACACTAAAATAAGCTAATTATACATACATATGTACATACATGAAAAATTTACCATCGCTTCACGATAATAAATTTTTCTTACGGTAGGGGTGAGGGATGTTGTATGTCGCATAGGTTCCAATTTCACGGAACTAGAATATTCAAGTTTAACATAATTAAAACATTAAAACAAACAGCATTAAACATAATTAGTCCAAGGCCACGATCGACTTAAATAGCTGAACAGTCAAAGCAAGTCAAGTTCAAGCCAGCCGTTAAAATGCAAGCGCAGCACTTTTGCTTCGCTTCATTCGATCAACGGCCGCTGTTAAAACAAACGAAACGAATGACTAACTATGTTAACTTCGAATTACTGAACAATGTAAGCAATTCAAAGTTACACAAGTAAGAATACTTTTAGGCAGAAGTTTTGAGCTTTAAGCTTTTATTAAAACGAAAACGTAACTAAAGAAAATTGCAACGCGGAAGACAAGAGCTCTACTTAGAAAAGTAGAACACGCGGTTGCGAAATTAATATCAATAAAATATTAATTTTGCGAATTAAGAAGTTTTGAGATTGCGACATCCAAATAACTGACCCACTTCAGCGCCGTCCAGAGAACCCGCCGAAGTTAATGTGTAATAGTAAGATTGATTTTTAAGTCAGAAGTGAAGTAGATTTTAAAGTGACCGGTGCTCGGTCTAGTAGAAAAGAAAACAAGAGTTAATAAAGTTATTTTAAATTAAAGTCCAACGCTAGTGTTTCAATTACAGAGGACCTTTATTCGCCACAGGAGTCGCAACCCAGGGGAACACAACATAAGCAATACATCGAATATTCCTAAAATATCAATCAACAATATAGTTAGTGTGATGGCTCAACGTCTACAAAGATTAATGGAAGAATTAGATTTGAATCCTTCTCTAAATATAGAGGAAAGAGAATCAATTATAAAACTATGCAAGTCTTACCACGACATTTTCCTTTTAGAGGGTGACAAATTAACATTCACACCGGTCCTGACGCACAAAATTCCAACAAAGGCGGACCAACCACCGATTAACCAAAAACAATATCGTATTCCTCATACAAACAAAGAAGAAACAAATAACAGATCCAAAATCCAATTAGATGAAAATTTGATATCGCCAAGCGTATCTACATGGAACTCTCCATTGCTGTCAGTGCCCAAAATGAGTGGAGAAGATGGCGACAAAAAATGGCGATGTGTAATTGATTACAGGAAGTTAAACGAAGCAACAATTAAACAAGTCTTCCCACTACCTCGAATTGATGAAATATTGGACCAGTTAGGAAACAGTCATTTCGCTATTTTTCGACACTTGATTTAGCCAGTGGATATCACCAATTTCTAATGGACTAGAAGGATAAGCAAAAAACCGCATTTAGATCTGCATTGGGACATTTCGAGTTTAACCGAATGCTATTTGGATTAACAAGAGATCCAGCAACATTTCAGCGTTTGATGAACCATATTCTTACAGGACTACAAGGAATTGACTGTTTTGTTTATTTAGACGACATAGTAATATATGGAAGCAATCTGGCTCAACATGAAAACCGATAAACTAAAGTTTTCGAATTAATGAGGAAAATTGTTTAAAACTCAACATAAGTACATGTCAGTTTCTACGACGAGAGGTCGTGTCCCTAGGCCATAAATGTTCAGAAAAGGGAGCCCTACCCGATCGAAGCAAGGTATAATGCGTTAAAAACATTCCACCCCCGAAAAACAGAAAAGAGGTGCAGGCATTTCTCGGTTTAATAAATTATTACAGTAAATTTATAAAAGGTACAACTAAAGTAGCGTTGCCAATAAATAAATTATTACGTAAGGACGCTAAGTTTGTTTGGTCGGACAACTGCCAAAAAGCTTTCGAGCTGTTGAAAGAAGCAGTCATGACGCCATATCCGGATTTTTCAAGAGAATTCCATTTAACTACCCATGCAAGTAATGAAGCATTAGGTGCAGTATTGTCACAGGGCAAAGTAGGCGAGGATAGCCCAATAGCTTTCGTCAGTCGGGCATTAAGTGACACGGAAAAACGATATTCGACAATAGAAAGGGAATTTCTACCAAAAGTGTGGCCAACAAGGAACTTCAGAGCATATCTATTAGGTAGACATTTCAAAATTTTAACAGACCACCAACCATTAAGAGGAATAGCCAATTTAAAAGATCAAACTTCAAGATTAGCAAGATTAAGACACAAATTATCAGAATACGATTTCGAAATATTATATAAACCAGGAAAGAATAACCTTAATGCAGATGCGTTAAGCAGAATACCACAAAACAAAATAGTAGCAGTGCAAACACGATCACAACACAGAAATAAGCAAATCCAAATCACCGATCCCAGAGCAATAACGCCAAACTGCGATTCAGTCGAACCTGATAGCCCGAATGCGATTGAAAACAATAGTATAATTATGCTGACAGATCCCAAGGACATACAAACTGTAATAAGGGACTTTCACGATACCCTATTAGGCGGACATTAAGGAACAGTAAAAACTTATCTGCGCATTAGGCACCAATATAGGTGGCCCGGAATGCAAAAACAGATAAAAGAATATGTAAAAACATGTCCAAAATGTCAAGTTAACAAAATTTTAAAATTAACAAAAATGCCACTGGTTTTGACTGATACACCAGTTCGGGCGTTCGATAAAGTATATATGGACATTGTAACACGTCTATAGACATGTCCTACGAGGTGGCGATTGACCCGCTCTGCATTACAATGGAATCAGTTAAAGATAGTTCCCTACTGACTGGTTCAATACTAGTGCATAAATCACTCTAAACATTCTAGTTCTTTATGAATTACTATGAAACCAGATAGTTATGAACTATCTTTAAACTGGTAAACTGGAGATGTAGTGAGGGTTAGTCGTGGTTCGAAAAGAACTACCTATTCTACAGTTAAGAACTAGAAAAGAAAGTGTGTTATTCTGTACTATTTTACGTATATATATGTATAGAAATTATACACATACAATTTCTACACATTCAATAACAAATCACACAATTATGATGCAGTAACTACTACATATACAACAATCAATTATACATACTATATATACTGTAAGCCGCAAGAGCAAAAGCGATTGACATTCATATAATTATCTCTCTCTTTATATAATTAAGTTAGTAATGAAGTTAGTAAGTTATAGTCTTTAATTTTGTAAATACTTTTACTTGAATTTGTAACTTATAAGGTGTTTGAAAAACTGATCAATAAATAAGACTACAATGAAACCGATTAAAAGAAACAATCATGAAATAGACCAGAATATTGGCAGCATCCCACGACACTGAAATCAACACATTTTCAAATTTAACTACAATGCAATCCAAACGTTAATAAAGTTGGCAACAACATCGTCTCGAGGCACTAGATGTCAACGTCATTGAAAAAAGAAACATCATCCATATCGTCGAACATCAAGATCAAGCTGAAACCTGACGCTGCATCAGTCATTCATTTTCATTTACACACATGATGTCAGCAAATGTAACACAATTATACGTTCTGAAAAATAAAATGTAAATAAACCTAATTAAGCAATAATTAAACTACACCCTCATGAATATAAATTAATGTAAAAGAAAAATTTAATACCACAATATTAAATTTTTCTCACCCGAAGGGTGGAGGGATGTTGTAAGTCGGAATTGTGAAAGCTATCCAAACTAAATAAAACGTTAACGTCACATACATTTTGGCCAATTGTTAATAACACTTAACGTAATTAACAACACATACTGTTCGGCACAATCTGAAATATTCAATAAACGACGGTCGTTGTCACCAAGTTCAAGTCAACGAACGCTCGACCGAACTAGGCCATCATTATTAGTTTAATAAAGCTTAAAGTTTGCGCCGAATGAAGGTGGAAATAATTATTAAAACAATTATTACAATAATTCGCACTTTTGTATCAAGAATTATTGCGCAACATAGCTTCGTCACAATTCTGACCGATACGAAAATATAAATAAGAAACGTTTAGACTTAAGCGAGGATTGTAATTGTAAACGCGAAAAGAGTAAGTTCAATGAAACTTCAGTGAAGCTTCAAAACCGTGTTTTGTCATACAAACTACGGCCTTGTGGCCATATATGAATGAACATAGCGGGTCTCGCTTTGTAAGCCAAACACAGTTCGGCATTGTGGCCACTTAATGTAGCAGGGCTCGCTTAAAAACTAACCAAAAGCACGGCCTTGTGGCCTAGCCTAAGTCGGCGTGACTCGCCAGATAGTAAGTCAACCCACAGACACACACACACCCCCCCTGCAGCAGGCTTAGTTTGTCAAAGTGGAAATTTGAAGTAGACATAATCAAACCATGAGAGTATGCGCGATGTAGCATGTGTTCACACCGTTGTGTAGGAAAAGAAACACAACATAAGAAACACAACAGTAGTTGTTCGCAATGTTTCTGTTGCAAAAGACAATCCAAAAATTTTATAAAATCATCCAACAATGATGTCTTCCTACAGCTATATTTTTTCGTACAGCTATTCTATATTATTGTCACACTTTTTAACCAACTTTCCTTAAAACAAGACAAATTTAGATTTGAAAAGACAAAAGCTGATTAAATTTTCAGCAAGGATTTTACTAATGAAACACAGCTCCTAATAAATAAAACTTGATTGGCACCACCAAAAGGTCTACAATCTTTCAATAAGTGCCGAAGAGCTTACGAGAAGAGGCAACTGCGCCTAAGACCGAGTCACCTTTTGTGGAGGAGAAACTCAGATTTCCATATTTGCAAAAAGGTGACTCAGAATTAGGGTTTAAGTAACCGTGACAGGCTTTCTAAAATCTTTAATTTTATTATAATCAAATTCCAAAACAATAAGCAATCTAATTGAGGCAGATGAGGTCGAACCATGCGACAGCCCTACGGCCATACTTGTGGACGAAATGCCAGCAACACCGTCATCGCCGCCAACGAGGTTGAATATATTGTTTTTGTCCATGATTTGGTTTTTTTCAATTGATATTTTGGCGAAGTTTTATATTTTAAGCTTTTGGTAATTTTTTTCTTTCTATTTAATTTGCTCATTTTGCACTTATTGAGTACAATTTTCAACCATCAATTTCGGTATTGTAATGAGAAGCCGAAAGAAGCACAACATATACATATGTTGTTGCTAAATCCAAAGTTTGATCGTTCAAGTGCTCTTCCTCTTGGATTCGAAAATTCGGCTGGTACAAATGTACGTCTTCGGTTTACCGTGCCCAATATTGACAAATTGTAGTCTAACATCAAAGTAGAAGCCGAATTTTAAGTTGTGAAAAAGTTGTCACATACAATGTTTCGTCCACTTCTACGAAAAAAGATTGAGACAAATCTTTGACCACACGTTCACCTTGATTTCTGTCTATTTCTCCAGAAGGTGCCATACCAGTATATAATTGTCCCTTGATTGGATAGGAAGTAATAGCGTCACATACCCACCAAACCCTAATTCCATACTTCGACGGTTTTTAAGGTATGTACTGGGTGAATCCAGTGCCACCACGATGAGCATAGAGCTGCTCATCAACAGTGACGTTTGCTCCTGCTATATAGTTATCTTGAAGGTTTCTGTTCAACATAAGGAAAATGTCAGTTATGGCTGCTGCTTTGTCAGTTTGTTTACGGTGCTGGCGTGTATTTCCATTATCGGATCTGATAAAACGACTGATAGCCCAAAAACGTTGAAGACCCATTGAAGCACGATATAACGGATGGGAATTCGTTTTCCATAACACTGTCATGTTCGTTTTTGTAACACTGGTTTTCTTTTCTAGTGGTTTCGCGAATTATTATATCACACATTTCTGCTGATATCAACAATTTAAATGTATGTATAATACTAAGACCTTCTGTTCTACAGGCTCATCCTGTGTTAGAGCATCTGAGAATATTATGCGATAAAAATCTGCGACGATCTGGTGGTTGATCTAACCAGATTGTACCATCCCTAGCTCTGTAACTATTTCCACAAGTTTTAATTCGATCTACTTTCAACTCTTCATTCGATTCTGTGTCATTAGCAGAATCATATTCGGGTAACTGTAACTCCTCTGCATCTGAATGTTCTACATTCACATTCTTACCTTCACCATCGCCTTCTTCATTTGCTAATAAACTTTGATAAGTTTCTCGTTCATCTTCACTATTAGCTTCCGAAAGTTCCTCCAATTTCCGACTTATGTACTGTTCTCTCTCTTGATAGCAAAGCCCTTGTAACTGCCGCTGAGTTAACCATTTACCATGATATAATTTATTCTATTATTATTGTAGGGTTTAATGTATTTGCCTATCTGGACGCTATTACTCGTATCAGTGCTGAAGTACATCGAAGAGCGCGCCAAATTCTTTTAACAAATATAAACAAAAAACATATGTTTTTGGCATACATATGGAATAGGAAAACCACAAGTTCGAACAAAAACTAAAAGTCATTATTTTCAATTTCTATTGAATCCACAAAAACACAAACAAATTAACAAAATGTGTACATAAATATGGCCATGAACATAATAAAAAAGTGACAACAAACGTAAAATATATGGGACACCCGGTTGTGTTGGGTGTATGTTTATGTATAATTTTTTGGCTGTAGACACAAGGGTTAATGGCCTTTAATGTATAAACTGATTATAAATCACACGACCGCGTAAGCTTATCAACCAATTTCACGATCTGAAGTTCACGACAAACTAAGCCAAACTGAAACGAAGTAAATCCACAAAAGTGTGTATAACACCAAATTCAATTTTTGCGGACACACACACATATATTTATTAACGTGTACGCACATGAGAATGATCAAACGAAATTACGTATTACGATCAGATTTGGCTAAATAGAACACGGCGATTTTCGTACCCTTGTCTTAATATTTCTAATGCCGCTTCATAATTGTTGCTGCTTACTTTTAGATGTTGAATCAGTTTACTTGCTTCACCTTTGATCAATGTTTTAAGAGGATCCATTTCTTTCCACCTCCGAAATATGCTCGACTTCATGGATTAATTTGTTGTAGAGGTCGTAAAAGAATGACCAATCATTGATGTCCTCGTAAAACGGTGGTATCTTAACTTTCTCTAGTTTTAATGTACTTGTATTTATAGTTGGCCTTGTTTCAGGTGCATCTATTTCCCTTGCTAGGGAATGATCGCTTCGTTTATCGCTGAGTTTATGCAGTACTATTTTCTTTACTGTGTCTTGGTCTGATGTAGTATCTATCGATTCTGGCGTGGGGATGTTACATTTTTCTTCCATCAATTTTATAGTTCCTTGTTTGATTTCTTCTATCGCACTTAAGTACACCCAAATAAATTAGCTGTAAATGTGTATATAATCGCTATTATATCGACAACATTTACCGTGAAAAGTGACCCTGCAACCACCAATGTGAATTTTACAGTTTTGTGGTTGTGAACTTCTAAATAGACTGTAAAATACACATACTCTAGTTAGCAGTACTATTAACAGTGGACTGTTTTTGATTTTCAGCAAATATTTTTAAAATATATAACTAACCTTGTAAATTTTGCAACAAATGCATGTAAAAAGCATAACTAACCCTGTAAATTTTGCAACAAATGCATGTAAAAAGCATAACACACCTATAAGCAATCACAATTATAAATGTAATGAATTGTAATATAAGTATTTGCCTCTTCGTTTTTCCACTTATTAAGTTCGTCCTTAAACTCTAATTGAATACCGAAGCTCACTGCTTGGAAATAATTTGTTGAGATGCTCTGACCGGAGCAACATCAAACTTCTCTTAGTTAGTCCATGACCTGAAAAAATTATAGAAGACGACAAAGGCCCGCTGCAGGCTAACTAAATAATACCGCCATTCTCAAATAACTTCTGCCTTTCCAACATCTCTCTCAAGAGTTGGATCTTAGAATGAGTGTTTAAGATAAAATTAAACTCACCTGCTAAATATGGAGCTTGATAAATCGAAAGAGTTTATTATATCTAGCACCTCAGAATATATTACTGCAATGTCTACAGCATCGTTCGGTTCCGACCTGTTTATTGGAGGATCGTTTATTTCATTTCAACTTAAGAGCTTGGATTTTGGAACTTTTACTTTTGCCCCACCCTCAGGAACAATATTTACACACACTATGCACTTTCGGTCAAAACATAAAATATATTGTTGTGTTACATACGCACAAATCGTGTGATTTTCAACGTGTTGTCTCATGCACAGAATACTCTCTACTTTGACAGCTACAGAGTGTTCTTTTAACAGCAAATTATGAATACATCAATAAGCTGTAGATTGCGCAACACTTTTCTATACGTCACGACGGTTGTAGTAATCAATTTGACCATTTGCTGAACTTTTAACAGCGAGAAACTGTGAACATGAATGTTAATGGTAATAGTATCGAAAACTTATGTGTTGTACTATCTACAACCCGAATTAACAGCGCGCTGTAAAAATGACGTTTAAGTTTCCCAGTTATTTTAACTTATTAACTGTCAAGACGACATTATTACCTGTAATTCTTACAATTGTATGTAAATCCGAACTGAAATGCTGTAAAAATTACATTTTACAGTGAATATGCTAAACCGAAAACCACAATTTGTTCAATGAACAGTTAACATTTTTCTGGGTGTAGTCCTTGCTGAAGTAGACGTAATCTGTTATTCCCGCTGCCAGTAGACTTTGATGATATTTTTGGAAAGACTGCCATAACATTTTTAGGAGAAGCATCCTTTCATCTATGGTAGCCTTGCGAAGATTCCCTTCCTGACTTTTCCTGAACAAGCAGACAATGTCTTCTCCTATCTGCTTCTGCTTTTCATACAATTTTGTCGGTCCGACATAATTGCTGCTTTTTTTATAAACTTTCTCTATATGATGTTTAAGCCCCAGAAACGCTCACTTTTTAACAATATGTTTAGCGATCCCATTTAACTATATTCCAGTAACCTTAATTTTCTTATCTATGGCTCGAAAATGTACCAATGGGATATGCAATAAAATAGCAAATAATAACATATAAATTACTATAATTTTAATTATTGTTTTCTAGAAAAGATTTACAAAATTTATTTCAATACTAGCTGGTATCCGCGACTTCGTCCGAGTGCAGGCCTCAAAATATGACCATACCAAATTTTGGCGGCTTAGCCCTGAACGGTCCGAGAAATTTGCCACGCCCATTTATGGGTGGAATTAAAAAAAAATAGGTAGTCTATGTCCATCGGCAGGCCTCAAAATATGACCATACCAAATTTTGTCCAAATCGGTCCAGCGGTTTAGCCGTGAAAAGGGAACAGACAGACAGACAGCCACACAATCACTTTTATATATTAGTATAGATGATATCTCATACTTCCGTTATACAATGTTTAAATAACGAATGAATTAGTTAGTGTCGAATATCTCCTTAATGCGATAAACAGTAGATGTCGTGGAAATTCCGACCAAACTTTACTACCTTGCACGAAATAAATGCAACACAGAGTAGTTGTACAGCGAATACCGGTCGACAAAACCGGAAAATGTTCGACTATGGAAGCGGCATTTCTTTCTTTGTTCCATATACTGTATAGAGAAATTGTAGAAATAATAAGTGTAAAGTACTAGGATGTTATATGTTGGCTGTTATATAAAAGAATCTAAAATTCGTGCTGATAAGCTTCAGTTAAGGTATATTGCCTGCATACGCTAGTTCTTAGTCATGCCGTTAGTTCCGTTATGTAATGTACCGTGTTAGGGCATCATTCCAACACTAACGCTTGGAGGGCCAAACACGATAGTGGAAGTTGACGAAAGTCAATTTGGGAGACGAAAGTACCACGTAGGGCATTGTGTTAATTAGCAGTGGCTTTTGGAGCTGTGGAGCGAGGTACCAATCGGTGTTTTCTGGAGCCGGTGGAAGCGCGATCTGCAGATCACCTTATCCCAATTATTCAGAAAAGGATAAAAAGAGGAACAACGATAATGTAAAATTAGTAAAATTAGTAAAAAGCGGAAAGACGGTGACAGATCTAAGGATTCTCCTTCCGCAAAAACTTCAAAGAGCGTTCCTCGCAGTTGCTCGAGGACGGCTCTTGAAGATGATCGTCCGTCAACATTGTCCGGCAGAGATGATGGAGGCGTGGCTTAAAAAAAGACGGTGACGTTTCAGCCCTGGAATTCTACTCTTGTTTACGACCCCGAGGAACTTTTGGCGCCCGCCGAATACGCCATTCGCAGAAAGTATAAGTGCAAGCGGATTTATAGGAAGCCCAGGAGCTCATATTTTAGAGAAACAAAGAGCAGCCGTCTCCGAAAAAGCGCAACCACAGCAAGAGTTGCAAGAAGTGCTGCTAATAAAGTTTATCAAATGCGAACTTTTTGGCTAAAAATAAAAATGTGGCTGAAAACATTAATCAAAACGAAAAATCAATGATTAAAAAATTAAGAAAATGAAGTATCTTTCATGAAACAATTTTTGGAAAATAAAAACTCATTGCGAAAAAAATTTGTGTATTGAAAATAAATCTTCAGGGTAAAAATTATGTAAAACTACAAATTTTTTGTTAATAAAAGTGTGTAAAATTGTCGCGATCTGCTGATCTCCTTATCCCAATTATTAAGAAAAGGATAAAAAAAGGAACAACTATAATTTCTTATTGTTCGACGGTACTATAATATTCATATTAAAATTTTATCATTATTATTCGTGATGCTTTCTTTGCCATATCTTATGAAAAATGAAAAAGTATGCTATTAAATGCACATACCAAAAAGTTTAATAGAAAACGTAAATCCAGCAGCAATTAATTTTGACAGATGCATTCTAGAAATTAATGCAGTTGTTGACGCAGTGTAAGGACGGTTGTCACTGGCGATGCAATGAAAGCTATAAAAAAACCTAAAAAAAAAAACGAGTCTACTGTAATAACACAATCGCTCCGGCATGGGACATTTTTCGAGCTATCCCATTTAAGTATATTCCAGTAACCTTAATTTTCTTATCTATGGCTCGAAAATGTACCAATGGTATATGCAAGAAAATAGGTAATGTATTATAAATCATGTTTTGATTAGTAGTTTTAAGCATTTCGAATTTGCAGATTGGCATCAGCCCAAAACATTGGTCCTCTTTTCATAGAGAGGTGACCATATTTGCCATAAGTGACGAAGAACCGCTTGGAAGGCCAAACACGGTAGTGGAAGTTGACGAAAGTCAATTTGGTAGACGAAAGTACCACGTAGGGCATTGTTTTAATTAGCAGTAAAGAAGCGCGATCTGCAGATCACCTTATCCCAATTTTTCAGAAAAGGATAAAAAGAGGAACAACTATAATTTAATGTATAACATTAAATAAAGTTATTAATAAAATGAGTAAAAAGCGGAAAGACGGTGACAGATCTAAGGATTCTCCGTCCGTGTTCTCTTACTACTGGTGGGGGAAAATTCTCCGTGTAGCTTCGAAAGACCAAATGTTAAATGAAACAGTTGAATTGAATTTCGATGCGGAACAGACTTTATTTCATTCAAACAGCTTCTTTTATAGTGCAACGTTCATCCGTTCGTTATTTTGCATAATACAAATAACAATATATTTTTAACTCTAATGTTTATAATAAATTCAGGAACAAATGTGCTTTACGGGATTGCATATTTTTTGAAATTAGAAGTTTTTATGAGGGGTTTATGAGGGGCGTGGCCGCCATTTTGGATTGTTGGGCGTTTGAATGTCAAATGAAGTGCTGAGGATCTCGGGCAGTTCCCGCAGTGGAGTTGTGTGGCTTCTCCGCTCCCCAGCCCTCCCCTCCCCTAATCGCGCGATTTTTCTTAAAAATTTTTCATTTTAAAAAGTAACGGGTTTTTTGAAGGTATGTCATTTCAAATGTATAGTATTGGAAGACTGTGAAGTGAAGAAGAATCTGTAACTTTTCTGTTTTCTGTTTTATGTTTTTATTTGTAATTAAAGCTTATAAATACCCTAGTAATAATAAAATATACCTTAGTGATACCCTAAAAATACAGAAGAAATTAAAAATACCCTACAAATACCTTACTGATACCCTAATAATACAGTAAAAATACGCTAATAATAACTTAAAATTACTCGTCCTCATCCAGGAAAAATTTCACAATCGGCTTTTGGGACATCTACGTTTTCCGCTTCCTCTTTTGGGTGGAGCGGATTGTAGAGGCGCCCTGCCAAACGGAGAAATTTAACAAAGATGTCCCTCTCCTCCTCTTTCATACGCCTCAATAGCATAAATTTGGCAAGGAAGCCTTCAAAATGTGCCTTCTTTCTGTGATATTGGGGCATGGAAGCTTTAACGTGCCTCCATAACCCCTCTTGAGAGTTCGTGTGCGCGCCAGTTTCCGGGTCCTTAAAATTGATACTATGGTTGACCCGGTAGTGTTCATAGCCTTCATCGCTAAGGCAATCCTATGTCTATAATATAGATATGAATAATATATATAAGGAATATGTAAATAATCAATAACGTTAAGATGACCTTCCAGCAATCGGATATGACTGTGGTTCCTGGCAGTATCCAATCGTGAATGAGAGGAAGACAGGTATTCGTATCCCTCTTCTCCACAGGTACCAAATAACATTTGGAAGTTCCACGTTCGACACCTCCAAATACCCATTGCCCCTCAACACGATGCCCGACGTGGTATTTTCTTTTGCCGAATTTACTTTCGTCGATTTCGACGACCACGCCTACACCACCGATTTTTCTTTTATTTTGCATAACGGCATAGATAGCTACTTCCCGACAATAGCTCGCCCAGTCACCGGCAGCATGGCTTGAAATGCGGAGCTCCCGCATAATGACGTCGAGGGTCATATTATAAATCCAAAAATAGCAAAAGCTTACTATATCAAAAATGGTCAGGTGGCTCTTGGCCATAAAAGTCCCAGTTCGTAGCGAGACTTGATGCGAACAATTCGACGTGCCTTTTTTATTTTTAATTTTTTCCTTGCAACTATATGAAATAATTTATTAAGTTTTTGGTTACATATGATGATAGAAGTGGTACTTACCGCCAAACGTAACCGTCAATTCTCGATGAGTCTTTTATCAAGCTCATTTTATGACCTTTTGGGCAATTGTAGTAGTTGTCTAAAGGTATTCTCCTGGCATCACCCATAATTTCACTCCGTACGATCCAGAACTTCATTTAGACTCTTTTGAAAGCCAGTGGAAACAACGGAAACGGATTCAAGGGGAGCAACATGACAAGAGAGTGCTGCAACGAACTCCGCAGTCGTCTCAAGCTTAGTCGTCCATGAAGCCACCAGCTTTTCCATACTAGACTTAAACTCTTCACGCAGGCAACGAAGCTCGCTTTTAAATGTTTCATACACATCCACACGTAGTTTATTGATCTCAGTTTTAATGACTTCACACAAAGCATTATTTTGCTGCCTGAAACGCTCATCAAACATTTGTAGCATGGAAGAATAGTCGTTGATGACCGTAGTTGATGTAGAGGGTGTGTTGCTCGTAGAAACACTTGCTGAGGACTTTGATCCCAAATTCGATCTCAGATTAGGCATATTCAAAATTATTTAGAAAAACAATTGAAAAAGTTATTTATAATTGAAGCAGTAACTAAAATGACTTGAAAAAAAAACAAAATGCCGCGTAGCAAATCACTGTTACTTAGCACAAAGCATAGCAGAAGACTCTTTTCTGAGGAGGAAAAAGAAAGAGCATGAGAGGCGCGGGATCGAGGAAATAGAGAGACGTTACTGCAGGAATGAGATTCGGAAGTTTTACCAAAGGGTAAAAAGAACCTCACAGGGCTACAGAGCCCGAACCGAAGCCTGCAAGGACGAACAGCGGAACATCATAGTAGAATCGCAGTCCATGATGAGGATATAGAAGAACTACTTCTGCAGACTGTTTAACGGCGATAACGACTTAAATCTCGCTGTCAGGGAGGATGAACCATTCAACTTGGGCGATGGGGATCAACAATACCGTCCACCCGACCTGGAAGAAGTGAAGATAGCTATATCTAAACTTAAGTCCAACAAAGCCGCTGGAGCAGATGGCCTAGCCGCCGAGCTGTTCAAAGCGGCAGGCGATGACTTCGTTAGGAGCATGCACCAACTCATCTGTAAAATATGGTCGGAGGAAAGTATGCCCGATAAATGGAACCTCAGCATTGTTTGCCCGATCCTCAAGAAAGGAGACCCTCTGAACTGCGCCAGACAGAGGTATCAGTCTTCTTAACATTGCCTACAAGATCTTATCTGCCGTTTTGTGTGAACGCCTGAAGCCATTCGTAAACAACCTGATTGGTCCATAACAGTGTGGCTTCAGGCCAGAAAAGTCAACCATCGAACAAATATTCACACTGCGGCAGATCTTGGAGAAAACCCAGGAACTTAAAATCGATACTCATCACCTTTTCATCGATTTTAAGGCCGCCTATGACAGCATTTATAGGGACGAGCTGTACAGGGCAATGTCTAGTTTTGGCATCCCTACCAAACTCGTAAGTTTGTGCAGGATGACGATGGAAAATGCACGCTGCTCCATCAAGGTCGGTAAAGAACTTACCGAAACCTTTGATGTCAAAAAAGGATTTAGACAAGGCGCTGTCATGTGATTTCTTCAACATCGTTCTCGAAAGAATAGTGCAAAACTCAGACGCTAACACCAGAGGCACGATCTTTCAGAAGTCTGTTCAATTATTCGCATTCGCCGACGACATTGACGTAAT
The DNA here is from genome assembly GCA_937620795.1 of Thecophora atra. Taxonomy (NCBI): domain Eukaryota; kingdom Metazoa; phylum Arthropoda; class Insecta; order Diptera; family Conopidae; genus Thecophora; species Thecophora atra. The sequence goes on from OW569398.1 coordinate 33,821,780, forward strand.
TGGCAGAACGCAGCGTGATGTAAATGGCGCGTTTGTGAGTATTGAGACTGAGGCGGGGAAGATGGGTCTGGCGGTTAATGAAGGTAAGACGAAATATATGCTGCCAACTAAAAAGGACCCACAACACCGACGGCTCGGACAGAACGTCAAAATAGATGCATATAGCTTTGAGGTGGTGAAGGACTTTGTCTACTTAGGCTCCAAAATCAACTCAGACAATAACACCAGCGCTGAAATTAAGCGCATAATAACTCTTGTCAATCGCTGTTTCTTTGGGCTAAGAAGGCAATTGAGTAGCAAAGCCCTCGCTCGAACAACTAAAGTTACCATGTATAAGACCCTAATCGTCCCAGTCCTGCTATATGGCGCGGAGGCATGGACTTTAAGAAAAACGGATGTGGTAACTCTAGGTTGTTTCGTGAGAAAATTCTGCGAGTGATTTTTGGTCCCGTCTGCATTGACGGTGAATGGAGGAGGAGATTCAACGACGAACTGTACGGTTTGTACAGCGACATCGACCTAGTCAGAAGAGTGAAGGTCCAACGACTGAGGTGGCTAGGTCATGTAGAGCATATGAACACGAATGCTCCGGCCCGGAAGATCTTGAATACACACCCGGGGGAAGTCGCAGTAGAGTAACAAAAGCAAAATGAGCATAGCAGAGATAGCAAAGACTGTAAATGGATTAGTACCCCTGTTCACCTGAACGCAATCACCAGACTTAAGGGGATAAGTCTACAAAGTTATACAAGGCTGCGAACTGGCTACTAAAGGAGTAAGTCCGAGTTATATCCAAAATTACATAGACTTAGTACGTTAAAAACCGGTTGAAAGCTTGGAAGAACTTTATCTAACCATAAAAAAGCTTATCTGCCAACCGTGTCACTAGAGTCGGTCTTAACTAATTTACAAGGTTGTAGCCAAGCAAGTAATGAAGACGTTCGGCAGTAGGCTAAATACACTTAGAACTCAAGCGACCGATATCGTATAAAATTTTTACAAAGGTCAAGGCGATAGCGCGTTGTTAAACATGGTTGAAACAACGACAAAAACAGCATTTAAATCTGGATTAAAAGACGCAACGGTTCGGGTCTATATGCTAAACGTTGTAGGTAAAACGATTGAAGAAATAATCGAAATTGCTGTCGACACATTCGAAACCATACAAAGGAGTAATGCTCTGCATACAGGCTCGTTGAATATTAACATGACATTAGCCCTATCAACAATATTACCAGCAAACATGCTTTAAGCACACAACGAACGTTACCAAACAAATCCTACATTTAGAGAATTGAACAACATCAATAAAAAATCCAGCGGAGTCTGCTCTTTTTGTAATAAACGGCGACATACAAGGACCGAATGTCTGCTCATGAAAAACACGCCATATTGTGAAGAACGTCGCAGGTATGTTGACAAAGTTAGTAGTAGATGTAAAACTCAAACTCCGAAAGAGAACTACCAAGGAGACAACGAAATCCATTCAGGAGAAACGATTATCCGCAACAAAGGCAGCAACAACCACGACACAACAGAAAAAAGTATAGACAGGATAATCAGGAAAGGCAACGACAGACACAACAGGGAAAATTTACAACCGAAGCATCGATACTTACAACCGAAACCGACAAGCATGGTTTGCCACTGGTGCATCTGACCAGGACATTTTTGGAAAGACTGCCAAGCTAAGAGAAACTGGGAGACGTTTCAGGGAAACATACAGGGGCCCAGACAAGGCCAATAAGCTGGGAACCCAAAGAGATAAATAACTCGAGACGAACTGAAGTGGTAACAGTTAATCCGACATCAAAAGCGATTGCGGAAACGTTGCCGACTCCTAAGTTTGTTAATATAAAAAACAGTCAAGACAAAGCACAGAGTACGAGGAAAAATTATACGGTCGAGGAAGTATATGTAGCATCAACACGTGAAAAAGTGATCCAACTCGGAACACAATTGGTAATAATCATTTTGCTAATTATTCAATTAGTGTGTTCATCAATCTCAGAAAACGTTTCTCTAGGATACAAATGTTGTAAGCTATTAAATTAAAAGTATAATCACTTTGAATATGTCATATATTATATTATATGCAAAAAATATAGCAAGAAATACAATGTTAAAACTATTGAAAGCGAGAAATACAGTTTGAAGTGCTTCAAGCAAAACAAATTCAATACCTTTCCATGGTTAACAAGGTGTCTAATATGAATCAACACAACAAGTGAATCAACAACAAATGATGTGTTCATTGAATTAACCTGCAAAGAGGCTATCAATGAAAAACTCACTTGACTTGTAGATACGGGAGCGGACTCAAGCTTAATAAAAGAGAGTACATTAAAACCAAATTCAATTGTGAATGAATCAGATAAAAAGGAATTGAGTGGAGCTTTCGGTGGACGTATCACCACATAAGCGTCTACTATTATATGTCATAATGCTATTCAAAACATAACTTCCAAGATACACACCGTACCACATGAACAAGGGGTACCAGCAGACGGCATTTTAGGAAGAGATAATTAATGGAACAAGTCCATTATTAATACACTGACAAAGAATTTCACAATTTTAAACAACAGTTTTTATGATCATACTATTTTGTTTTGTGGTATTCTGCTTAACGCATCTGCATTAAGGTTATTCTTCCATGGTTTATATAATATTTCGAAATCGTATTCTGATAATTTGTGTCTTAATCTTGCTAATCTTGAAGTTTGATCTTTTAAATTGGCTATTCCTCTTAATGGTTGGTGGTCTGTTAAAATTTTAAAATGTCTACCTAATAGATATGCTCTGAAGTTCCTTGTTGGCCACACTATAGGTAGAAATTCCCTTTCTATTGTCGAATATCGTTTTTCCGTGTCACTTAATGCCCGACTGACGAAAGCTATTGGGCTATCCTCGCCTACTTTGCCCTGTGACAATACTGCACCTAATGCTTCATTATTTGCATGGGTAGTTAAATGGAATTCTCTTGAAAAATCCGGATATGGCGTCATGATTGCTTTTCTCAACAGCTCGAAAGCTTTTTGGCAGTTGTCCGACCAAACAAACTTAGCGTCCTTACGTAATAATTTATTTATTGGCAACGCTATTTTAGTTGTATCTTTTATAAATTTTCTGTAGTAATTTATTAAACCAAAAAATGCCTGCACCTCTTTTCTGTTTTTCGGGGGTGGAATGTTTTTAACGCATTATACCTTGCTTCGATCGAGTAGGGCTCCCTTTTCTGAACATTTATGGCGTAGGGACACGACCTCTCGTCGTAGAAACTGACATGTACTTATGTTGAGTTTTAAACAATTTTCCTCATTAATTCGAAAACTTTAGTTTATCGGTTTTCATGTTGAGCCAGATTGCTTCCATATATCACTATGTCGTCTAAATAAACAAAACAGTCAATTCCTTGTAGTCCTGTAAGAATATGGTTCATCAAACGCTGAAATGTTGCTGGATCTCTTTTTAATCCAAATGGCATTCGGTTAAACTCGAAATGTCCCAATGCAGATCTAAATGCGGTTTTTTGCTTATCCATCTTGTCCATTAAAACTTGGTGATATCCACTGGCTAAATCAAGTGTCGAAAAATAGCGAAATGACTGTTTCCTAACTGGTCCAATATTTTATCAATTCGAGGTAGTGGGAAGACTTGTTTAATTGTTGCTTCGTTTAACTTCCTGTAATCAATTACCAATCGCCATTTTTTGTCGCCATCTTCTCCACTCATTTCGGGCACTAACAGCAATGGAGAGTTCCATTGAGATACGCTTGGCGATATCAAATTTTCATCTAATTGGATTTTGGATCTGTTTATTTGTTTCTTCTTTGTTTGTATGAGGAATACGATATTGTTTTTGGTTAATCGGTGGTTGGTCCGCCTTTGTTGGAATTTTGTGCGTCAGGACCGGTGTGAATGTTAATTTGTCACCCTCTGAAAGGAAAATGTCGTGGTAAGACTTGCATAGTTTTATAATTGATTCTCTTTCCTCTATATTTAGAGAAGGATTCAAATCTAATTCTTCCATTAATCTTTGTAGACGTTGAGCCATCACACTAACTATATTGTTGATTGATATTTTAGCAATATTCGATGTATTGCTTATTTTGTATTGATTGAAGTCATTAAACTTTGGAAAGAAGTTGTCATTGAGAATGTAATCTTCTTCCGTTGCATTTAAAATCGGAACACTCACTTTGCTGTGTTTAACGTTCGTTAAGAATATTCCTGGTGCAATTTTTTTGTTTATTTATGACAACATTCGTCAATTTAGTTTTAATGTTTAACTTAGTTATTGTGACAGTTCTTGCATTTATTTTTGTAGTATTAATAGTTTGTTTACTATCAACCTCTATACATTTTAATGGAAATTTTGTAATGAATTGTTTGCTGTTGTTAAAAATTGTGAAATTCTTTGTCAGTGTATAAATAATGGACTTGTTCCATTAATTATGTCTTCCTAGAATGCCGTCTGCTGGTACCCCTTGTTCATGTGGTACGGTGTGTATCTTGAAAGTTATGTTTTGAATAGCATTTGACATATAATAGTAGACCCTTATGTGGTGATACGTCCACCGAAAGCTCCACTCAATTCCTTTTTATCTGATTCATTCACAATTGAATTTGGTTTTAATGTACTCTCTTTTATTAAGCTTGAGTCCGCTCCCGTATCTACAAGTCAAGTGAGTTTTTCATTGATAGCCTCTTTGCAGGTTAATTCAATGAACACATCATTTGTTGTTGATTCACTTGTTGTGTTGATTCATATTAGACACCTTGTTAACCATGGAAAGGTATTGAATTTGTTTTGCTTGAAGCACTTCAAACTTATTGTATATCTCGCGTTCAATAGTTTTAACATTGTATTTCTTGCTATATTTTTTGCATATAATATAATATATGACATATTCAAAGTTATTATACTTTTCATTTAATAGCTTACAACATTTGTATCCAGAGAAACGTTTTCTGAGATTGATGAACACACTAATTGAATAATTAGCAAAATGATTATTACCAATTGTGTTCCGAGTTGGATCACTTTTTCACGTGTTAATGTTGATGCTACATATACTTCCTCGACCGTATAATTTTTCCTCGTACTCTGTGCTTTGTCTTTACTGTTTTTTATATTAACAAACTTAGGAGTCGGCAACGTTTCCGCAATCGCTTTTGATGTCGGATTAACTGTTACCACTTCAGTTGGTCTCGAGTTATTTATCTCTTTGGGTTCCCAGCTTATTGGCCTTGTCTGGGCCCCTGTATGTTTCCCTGAAACGTCTCCCAGTTTCTCTTAGCTTGGCAGTCTTTCCAAAAATGTCCTGGTCAGATGCACCAGTGGCAAACCATGCTTGTCGGTTTCGGTTGTAAGTATCGATGCTTCCTGTATGCAGAGCATTACTCCTTTGTATAGTTTCGAATGTGTCGAAAGCAATTTTGATTATTTCTTCAATCGTTTTACCTACAACGTTTAGCATATGGACCCGAACCGTTGCGTCTTTTAATCCAGATTTAAATGCTGTTTTTGTCGTTGTTTCAACCATGTTTAACAACGCGCTATCGCCTTGACCTTTGTAAAAATTTTATACGATATCGGTCGCTTGAGTTCTAAGTGTATTTAGCCGACTGCCGAACGTCTTCATTACTTGCTTGGCTACAACCTTGTAAATTAGTTAAGACCGACTCTAGTGACACGGTTGGAAGATAAGCTTTTTTATGGTTAGATAAAGTTCTTCCAAGCTTTCAACCGGTTTTTAATGTACTAAGTCGAACGCATCTCCATGTAGTCTAAGTTTGATGCAGTCTATGTAATTTTGGATATAACTCTGACTTACTCCTTTAGTAGCCAGTTCGCAGCCTTGTATAACTTTGTAGACTTATCCCCTTAAGTCTGGTGATTGCGTTCAGGTGAACAGGGGTACTAATCCATTTACAGTCTTTGCTATCTCTGCTATGCTCATTTTGCTTTTGTTACTCTACTGCGACTTCCCCCGGGTGTGTATTCAAGATCTTCCGGGTCGGAGCATTCGTGTTCATATGCTCTACATGACCTAGCCACCTCAGTCGTTGGACCCTCACTCTTCTGACTAGGTCGATGTCGCTGTACAACCCGTACAGTTTGTCGTTGAATCTCCTCCTCCATTCACCGTCAATGCAGACGGGACCAAAAATCACTCGCAGAATTTTCCCACGAAACAACCTAGAGTTACCACATCCGTTTTTGTTAAATTCCATGCCTCCGCGCCATATAGCAGGACTGGGACGATTAGGGTCTTATACATGGTAACTTTAGTTGTTCAAGCGAGGGCTTTGCTACTCAATTGCCTTCTTAGCCCAAAGAAACAGCGATTGACAAGAGTTATTATGCGCTTAATTTCAGCGCTGGTGTTATTGTCTGAGTTGATTTTGGAGCCTAAGTAGACAACGTCCTTCACCACCTCAAAGCTATATGCATCTATTTTGACGTTCTGTCCGAGCCGTCGGTGTTGGGTGTCCTTTTTAGTTGGCAGCATATATTTCGTCTTACCTTCATTAACCGCCAGACCCATCTTCCCCGCCTCAGTCTCAATACTCACAAACGCGCCATTTACATCACGCTGCGTTCTGCCAATTATGTCAATGTCGTCGGCGAATGCGAATAATTGAACAGACTTCTGAAAGATCGTGCCTCTGGTGTTAGCGTCTGAATTTTGCACTATTCTTTCGAGAACGATGTTGAAGAAATCACATGACAGCGCATCGCCTTGTCTAAATCCTTTTTTGACATCAAAGATTTCGGTAAGTTTTTTACCGACCTTGATGGAGCAGCGTGCATTTTCCATCGTCATCCTGCACAAACTTGTTTGGTAGGGATGCCAAAACTAGACATTGCCCTGTACAGCTCGTCCCTATAAATGCTGTCATAGGCGGCCTTAAAATCGATGAAAAGGTGATGAGTATCGATTTTAAGTTCCTGGGTTTTCTCCAAGATCTGCCGCAGTGTGAATATTTGTTCGATGGTTGACTTTTCTGGCCTGAAGCCACACTGATATGGACCAATCAGGTTGTTTACGAATGGCTTCAGGCGTTCACACAAAACGGCAGATAAGATCTTGTAGGCAATGTTAAGAAGACTGATACCTCTGTCTGGAGCAGTTCAGAGGGTCTCCTTTCTTGAGGATCGGACAAACAATGCTGAGGTTCCATTAATCGGGCATACTTTCCTCCGACTATATTTTACAGATGAGTTGGTGCATGCTCCTAACGAAGTCATCGCCTGCCGCTTTGAACAGCTCGGCGGCTAGGCCATCTGCTCCAGCGGCTTTGTTGGACTTAAGTTTAGATATAGCTATCTTAACTTCTTCCAGGTCGGGTGGACGGTATTGTTGATCCCCATCGCCCAAGTTGAATGGTTCATCCTCCCTGACAGCGAGATTTAAGTCGTTATCGCCGTTAAACAGTCTGCAGAAGTAGTTCTTATATATCCTCATCATAGACTGCGATTCAACTATGATGTTCCGCTGTTCGTCCTTGCAGGCTTCGGTTCGGGCTCTGTAGCCCTGTGAGGTTCTTTTTACCCTTTGGTAAAACTTCCGAATCTCATTCCTGCAGTAACGTCTCTCTATTTCCTCGATCCCGCGCCTCTCATGCTCTTTCTTTTTCCTCCTCAGAAAAGAGTCTTCTGCTATGCTTTGTGCTAAGTAACAGTGATTTGCTACGCGGCATTTTGTTTTTTTTTTCAAGTCATTTTAGTTACTGCTTCAATTGTAAATAACTTTTTCAATTGTTTTTCTAAATAATTTTGAATATGCCTAATCTGAGATCGAATTTGGGATCAAAGTCCTCAGCAAGTGTTTCTACGAGCAACACACCCTCTACATCAACTACGGTCATCAACGACTATTCTTCCATGCTACAAATGTTTGATGAGCGTTTCAGGCAGCAAAATAATGCTTTGTGTGAAGTCATTAAAACTGAGATCAATAAACTACGTGTGGATGTGTATGAAACATTTAAAAGTGAGCTTCGTTGCCTGCGTGAAGAGTTTAAGTCTAGTATGGAAAAGCTGGTGGCTTCATGGACGACTAAGCTTGAGACGACTGCGGAGTCCGTTGCAGCACTCTCTTGTCGTGTTGCTCCCCTTGAATCCGTTTCCGTTGTTTCCACTGGCTTTCAAAAGAGTCTAAATGAAGTTCGGGATCGTACGGAGTGAAATTATGGGTGATGCTGTAATATTCGGAGTTCCTGCCTTGGAAAAAGAAGATCTTAGTAGCATTTACTCTAATTTATGCTCAAGTTTTGGATGCAATAAGTTCCAATTGAAACAAATTTTTCGTGCTGGCGGTACGGTTAAATCTAATCAAGGTGCTAACCTCTCTTCAGCCTCACAGCCAATTATCATAAAATTCTTACATTCTCAAGAGCGAAACCGGTTCTTGAAAGCGGCAGCAGATTATCGTAAGGCAGAAAAACGTGCTCTCCGGCTTTCCGACGCTGGTCTCGAATATGAAGAGAAGGAATCAAATTTTTGCAGCCTACACTCTTCGAGGCCAAGTTTACATTAAATTAGTGGAGAATGGATACAGTTTGCCTATTAGAAGTGCCGAAATGCTAAATGCTGTCATACTGGAGAACTCAATAATGATTGAAGAGAACACTGCGGACACATCAGCTGGAAGAAATATAAGTATTTAAACTGTTTTACTCTTTATACTTTGCTTCTCTGTTTATTTTTGTGTTACTTAATTGTTACATAATTTACAAATTGTATACATATACTTTCTTAAGATGTTAGTTAATAATCTAAATTGCTGTTCTATACTATCTTGCTTTCTCCTCTTTTCGCTCTTTTCGATTTTCTCAGTTCTATTTCTTGTTATTGCTTTTCTACTTTTCTGTGCTCTTTTCTTTTTCTTTTTCGTAGTATGTTTCAATTATATCTCCGACAATATTTTTGCTCTTGTTGATGCGATTTCCCTAATTTACTTGATTACCCTTAATGGTTGCTCCAGCCTTTGGTGACAATCGTGGGTTCCATAGTGGTGGTGGCAGTTCCAGTCTAAAGTCTTTGTTAGAAGTTCTTCGTAGGATCAGCCCAGGGATTCATATAGTTCACATTAATGCTCAGAGTTTGGCCTCTAAGATTGATGAATTCAGACAAGTGTTTGCAACTTCTCGTATTGATGTTATCTGCGTGTCTGAGACTTGGTTCGTCTCGGAAGTCACTAGTAGCTGCTACAGTCTTAGTGGTTACTCGATTTTTCGATCAGATCGCCTTGGACGTATTGGGGGATGTGTTGCAGTTTATGTTAGAAGGGGCTTTGGCTGCAGATTTGTTGCTAAATCTCCTGCTGACTGTCAGTTGGAATATCTCTTCCTTGAAATTTCCCATAAGGGCCGGAAGATTTTGCTATGTACGGTTTATAGACCCAATAAGCGTATATGTTTCCAGCCCTTTCTAATGACTCTTGAAGGTCTGTCCAGCAACACCTCTGAAATCATAGTATGTGGTGACTTTAACTGTAACGTATTAAACTACAAGGAATCTTGCAATTTTGTCGAAACAATGGCATCATTAAACCTTACCTTAACCAATAAAAACAATCCCACGCACTACTCTCACCACTCTCACTCTCGCGCAGTCTCATTGATGTAATGTTCGTCAGTTAGGTGACTAATGTAAAGTTATTCCAACAGCTGGATGCTCCAGGTTTTTCCTTGCATGATCTTCTTTTTATGACCTATTCTTTAAATATGGATGATTCTATTGAGAAAATTCAATATAGGTGCTTTGATCGTGTTAACCTCTTGTCCTTAAAGCATGATTTAGAAAGGGTTAACTGGGGATCTATCTATTATATGGCACTTGTAAATGATCAAGTTGAGTTTATATCAGCGAATCTTATAACTTTGTTTGATAAGCATGTGCCAGTCATTACTAAGGACGTCGTGCATAGCGGGTCCCCTTGGTTAACCCCAGCAATTCTTTCACTCATGCGCAAGCGTGATGAAGCCTTTAAGTTGTGGAACCGGTTTAATCTTAACGAATTTCTTGTTCTATTTCGGCATCTGCGCAATCAAGTTACTTCTAGTATAAGATCCTCAAAAGCTATTTTTTTTGGGAGGAAATTTGGACAAAGTCAGTCGACTAAATCTTATTGGAAAAAGTTAAGAAATATCGGAATTGGCAAACAATGCACTGCTTTACCTAAGGATTTGGACTGCGATGAACTTAATGCTCGTTTTTTATCACATCAGCAAAACTTAAGTTTTTCTTACTGTCCTAGCGAATTAGATAATCTCCTTAATGAGCATACTGATTAACTCTCTCTGGCATGCGTCAATGATATTGATGTCATAAATGCTTTCCAGTCGGTTAAATCGAATGCCGTTGGTATCGACGGTGTCTGCCCTAAATTTGTTAAGCTAATTTTGCCTTTTTTACTCAAATACTTTAGATTCATCTTCAATTCCATTATTACTACTTCGGTTTTTCCTTGTGCATGGAAATCATCAAAAATTATACCTATCAAGAAGAGCAATAGCACCCATGACTATCGCCCTATTTCATTGCTTCCATTTTTATCTAAGATATTCGAACGGCTGATAAGCGCGCAAATACTCGAGTTCTCTTCGCGGAATAATCTTTTAGTTAATTGCCAGTCTGGCTTCAGATCTGAAAGAAGTTGTATTACAGCCTTGATAGCTGTTGTCGAGAGGTTACGTAAAGCAATGGATAAATCTTTTGTATCCTTTTTGACTCTTCTCGATTTTTCGAAAGCCTTTGATAGCGTCAATCACACCATTCTGTACTACAAACTTATGACTAATTTTAAATATTCAACCCAATCTGCCAACCTAATTCGGTCATACTTATCTGACAGAGAGCAGTGTGTTTTTGCTAATGGGAATGCGTCCTCCTTTCTGCCTGTTCGTTCTGGGGTTCCACAAGGGTTGATATTAGGCCCACTTCTCTTCCTATTTTATGTGTATGACCTAGTGCAAGTCGTTGAGCACTGCTCTATCCATATGTATGCTGATGATGTTCAGCTGGTTTTCAGTTGCCCTTTTAATGACGTTGAAACCTCTATTCAATTGCTAAATCACGACTTGGCTTCTATAAGAGCATGGGCATGTAGTAATGGATTGACTCTAAATTCTTCTAAGTCAAAGCCTAGGGACAATTGTGAAATTCTTTGTCAGTGTATTAATAATGGACTTGTTCCATTAATTATCTCTTCCTAGAATGCCGTCTGCTGGTACCCCTTGTTCATGTGGTACGGTGTGTATCTTGAAAGTTATGTTTTGAATAGCATTATGACATATAATAGTAGACCCTTATGTGGTGATACGTCCACCGAAAGCTCCACTCAATTCCTTTTTATCTGATTCATTCACAATTGAATTTGGTTTTAATGTACTCTCTTTTATTAAGCTTGAGTCCGCTCCCGTATCTACAAGTCAAGTGAGTTTTTCATTGATAGCCTCTTTGCAGGTTAATTCAATGAACACATCATTTGTTGTTGATTCACTTGTTGTGTTGATTCATATTGTACGCCTTGTTAACCATGGAAAGGTGTTGAATTTGTTTTGCTTTAAGCACTTCAAACTTATTGTATTTCTCGCTTTCAATAGTTTTAACATTGTATTTCTTGCTATATTTTTTGCATATAATATAATATATGACATATTCAAAGTTATTATACTTTTCATTTAATAGCTTACAACATTTGTATCCTAGAGAAACGTCTTCTGAGATTGATGAACACACTAATTGAATAATTAGCAAAATGATTATTACCAATTGTGTTCCGGGTTGGATCACTTTTTGACGTGTTAATGTTGATGCTACATATACTTCCTCGACCGTATAATTTTTCCTCGTACTCTGTGCTTTGTCTTTACTGTTTTTTATATTAACAAACTTAGGAGTCGGCAACGTTTCCGCAATCGCTTTTGATGTCGGATTAACTGTTACCACTTCAGTTGGTCTCGAGTTATTTATCTCTTTGGGTTCCCAGCTTATTGGCCTTGTCTGGGCCCCTGTATGTTTCCCTGAAACGTTTCCCAGTTTCTCTTAGCTTGGCAGTCTTTCCAAAAATGTCCTGCTCGGATGCACCAGTGGCAAACCATGCTTGTCGGTTTCGGTTGTAAGTATCGATGCTTCGGTTGTAAATTTTCCCTGTTGTGTCTGTCGTTGCCTTTCCTGATTATCCTGTCTATAATTTTTTTTGTTGTGTCGTGGTTGTTGCTGCCTGTGTTGCGGATAATCGTTTCTCCTGAATGGATTTCGTTGTCTCCTTGGTAGTTCTCTTTCGGAGTTTGAGTTTTACATCTACTACTAACTTTGTCAACATACCTGCGACGTTCTTCACAATATGGCGTGTTTTTCATGAGCAGACATTCGGTCCTTGTATGTCGCCGTTTATTACAAAAAGAGCAGACTCCGCTGGATTTTTTATTGATGTTGTTCAATTCTCTAAATGTAGGATTTGTTTGGTAACGTTCGTTGTGTGCTTAAAGCATGTTTGCTGGTAATATTCTTGATAGGGCTGATGTCATGTTAATATTCAACGAGCCTGTATGGAGAGCATTACTCCTTTGTATGGTTTCGAATGTGTCGACAGCAATTTCGATTATTTCTTCAATCGTTTTACCTACAACGTTTAGCATATGGACCCGAACCGTTGCGTCTTTTAATCCAGATTTAAATGCTGTTTTTGTCGTTGTTTCAACCATGTTTAACAACGCGCTATCGCCTTGAACTTTGTAAAAATTTTATACGATATCGGTCGCTTGAGTTCTAAGTGTATTTAGCCGACTGCCGAACGTCTTCATTACTTGCTTGGCTACAACTTTGTAAATTAGTTAAGACCGACTCTAGTGACACGGTTGGCAGATAAGCTTTTTTATGGTTAGATAAAGTTCTTCCAAGCTTTCAACCGGTTTTTAACGTACTAATTCGAACGCATCTCCATGTAGTCGAAGTTTGATGCAGTCTATGTAATTTTAGATATAATTCGGACTTACTCCTTTAGTAGCCAGTTCGCAGCCTTGTATAACTTTGTAGACTTATCCCCTTAAGTCTGGTGATTGCGTTCAGGTAAACAGGGGTACTAATCCATTTACAGTCTTTGCTATGCTCATTTTACTTTTGTTACTCTACTGCGACTTCCCCCGGGTGTGTATTCAAGATCTTCCGGGCCGGAGCATTCGTGTTCATATGCTCTACATGACCTAGCCACCTCAGTCGTTGGACCTTCACTCTTCTGACTAGGTCGATGTCGCTGTACAACCCGTACAGTTCGTCGTTGAATCTCCTCCTCCATTCACCGTCAATGCAGACGGGACCAAAAATCACTCGCAGAATTTTCTCACGAAACAACCTAGAGTTACCACATCCGTTTTTGTTAAAGTCCATGCCTCCGCGCCATATAGCAGGACTGGGACGATTAGGGTCTTATACATGGTAACTTTAGTTGTTCGAGCGAGGGCTTTGCTACTCAATTGCCTTCTTAGCCCAAAGAAACAGCGATTGACAAGAGTTATTATGCGCTTAATTTCAGCGCTGGTGTTATTGTCTGAGTTGATTTTGGAGCCTAAGTAGACAAAGTCCTTCACCACCTCAAAGCTATATGCATCTATTTTGACGTTCTGTCCGAGCCGTTGGTGTTGGGTGTCCTTTTTAGTTGGCAGCATATATTTCGTCTTACCTTCATTAACCGCCAGACCCATCTTCTCCGCCTCAGTCTCAATACTCACAAACGCGCCAATTACATCACGCTGCGTTCTGCCAATTATGTCAATGTCGTCGGCGAATGCGAATAATTGAACAGACTTCTGAAAATCGTGCCTCTGGTGTTAGCGTCTGAGTTTTGCACTATCCTTTCGAGAACGATGTTGAAGAAATCACATGACAGCGCATCGCCTTGTCTAAATCCTTCTTTGACATCAAAGGTTTCGGTAAGTTCTTTACCGACCTTGATGCAAACTTACGAGTTTGGTAGGGATGCCAAAACTAGACATTGCCCTGTACAGCTCGTCCCTATAAATGCTGTCATAGGCGGCCTTAAAATCGATGAAAAGGTGATGAGTATCGATTTTAAGTTCCTGGGTTTTCTCCAAGATCTGCCGCAGTGTGAATATTTGTTCGATGGTTGACTTTTCTGGCCTGAAGCCACACTGATATGGACCAATCAGGTTGTTTACGAATGGCTTCAGGCGTTCACACAAAACGGCAGATAAGATCTTGTAGGCAATGTTAAGAAGACTGATACCTCTGTCTGGCGCAGTTCAGAGGGTCTCCTTTCTTGAGGATCGGGCAAACAATGCTGAGGTTCCATTAATCGGGCATACTTTCCTCCGACCATATTTTACAGATGAGTTGGTGCATGCTCCTAACGAAGTCATCGCCTGCCGCTTTGAACAGCTCGGCGGCTAGGCCATCTGCTCCAGCGGCTTTGTTGGACTTAAGTTTAGATATAGCTATCTTCACTTCTTCCAGGCCGGGTGGACGGTATTGTTGATCCCCATCGCCCAAGTTGAATGGTTCATCCTCCCTGACAGCGAGATTTAAGTCGTTATCGCCGTTAAACAGTCTGCAGAAGTAGTTCTTCTATATCCTCATCATAGACTGCGATTCTACTATGATGTTCCGCTGTTCGTCCTTGCAGGCTTCGGTTCGGGCTCTATAGCCCTGTGAGGTTCTTTTTACCCTTTGGTAAAACTTCCGAATCTCATTCCTGCAGTAACGTCTCTCTATTTCCTCGATCCCGCGCCTCTCATGCTCTTTCTTTTTCCTCCTCAGAAAAGAGTCTTCTGCTATGCTTTGTGCTAAGTAACAGTGATTTGCTACGCGGCATTTTGTTTTTTTTTTCAAGTCATTTTAGTTACTGCTTCAATTGTAAATAACTTTTTCAATTGTTTTTCTAAATAATTTTGAATATGCCCAATCTGAGATCGAATTTGGGATCAAAGTCCTCAGCAAGTGTTTCTACGAGCAACACACCCTCTACACCAACTACGGTCATCAACGACTATTCTTCCATGCTACAAATGTTTGATGAGCGTTTCAGGCAGCAAAATAATGCTTTGTGTGAAGTCATTAAAACTGAGATCAATAAACTACGTGTGGATGTGTATGAAACATTTAAAAGTGAGCTTCGTTGCCTGCGTGAAGAGTTTAAGTCTAGTATGGAAAAGCTGGTGGCTTCATGGACGACTAAGCTTGAGACGACTGCGGAGTCCGTTGCAGCACTCTCTTGTCGTGTTCCTCCCCTTGAATCCGTTTCCGTTGTTTCCACTGGCTTTCAAAAGAGTCTAAATGAAGTTCGGGATCGTACGGAGTGAAATTATGGGTGATGCTGTAATATTCGGAGTTCCTGCCTTGGAAAAAGAATATCTTAGCAGCATTTACTCTAATTTATGCTCAAGTTTTGGATGCAATAAGTTCCAATTGAAACAAATTTTTCGTGCTGGCGGTAGGGTTAAATCTAATTAAGGTGCTAACCTCTCTTCAGCCTCACAGCCAATTATCATAAAATTCTTACATTCTCAAGAGCGAAACCGGTTCTTGAAAGCGGCAGCAGATTATCGTAAGGCAGAAAAACGTGCTCTCCGGCTTTCCGACGCTGGTCTCTCCTCAGAGGTGAATTTCTACATTAATGAAAGTCTCACCAAAAGGAACCGTGAACTACTCTTGAGGGCATCGAATATGAAGAGAAGGAATCAAATTTTTGCAGCCTACACTCTTCGAGGCCAAGTTTACATTAAATTAGTGGAGAATGGATACAGTTTGCCTATTAGAAGTGCCGAAATGCTAAATGCTGTCATACTGGAGAACTCAATAATGATTGAAGAGAACACTGCGGACACATCAGCTGGAAGAAATATAAGTATTTAAACTGTTTTACTCTTTATACTTTGCTTCTCTGTTTATTTTTGTGTTACTTAATTGTTACATAATTTACAAATTGTATACATATACTTTCTTAAGATGTTAGTTAATAATCTAAATTGCTGTTCTATACTATCTTGCTTTCTCCTCTTTTCGCTCTTTTCGATTTTCTCAGTTCTATTTCTTGTTATTGCTTTTCTACTTTTCTGTGCTCTTTTCTTTTTCTTTTTGTAGTATGTTTCAATTATATCTCCGACAATATTTTTGCTCTTGTTGATGCGATTTCCCTAATTTACTTGATTACCCTTAATGGTTGCTCCAGCCTTTGGTGACAATCGTGGGTTCCATAGTGGTGGTGGCAGTTCCAGTCTAAAGTCTTTGTTAGAAGTTCTTCGTAGGATCACCCCAGGGATTCATATAGTTCACATTAATGCTCAGAGTTTGGCGTCTAAGATTGATGAATTCAGACAAGTGTTTGCAACTTCTCGTATTGACGTTATCTGCGTGTCTGAGACTTGGTTCGTCCCGGAAGTCACTAGTAGCTGCTACAGTCTTAGTGGTTACTCGATTTTTCGATCAGACCGCCTTGGACGTATTGGGGGATGTGTTGCAGTTTATGTTAGAAGGGGCTTTGGCTGCAGATTTGTTGCTAAATCTCCTGCTGACTGTCAGTTGGAATATCTCTTCCTTGAAATTTCCCATAAGGGCCGGAAGATTTTGCTATGTACGGTTTATAGACCCAATAAGCGTATATGTTTCCAGCCATTTCTAATGACTCTTGAAGGTCTGTCCAGCAACACCTCTGAAATCATAGTATGTGGTGACTTTAACTGTAACGTATTAAACTACAAGGAATCTTGCAATTTTGTCGAAACAATGGCATCATTAAACCTTACCTTAACCAATAAAAACAATCCCACGCACTACTCTCACCACTCTCACTCTCGCGCAGTCTCATTGATGTAATGTTCGTCAGTTAGGTGACTAATGTAAAGTTATTCCAACAGCTGGATGCTCCAGGTTTTTCCTTGCATGATCTTCTTTTTATGACCTATTCTTTAAATATGGATGATTCTATTGAGAAAATTCAATATAGGTGCTTTGATCGTGTTAACCTCTTGTCCTTAAAGCATGATTTAGAAAGGGTTAACTGGGGATCTATCTATTATATGGCACTTGTAAATGATCAAGTTGAGTTTATATCAGCGAATCTTATAACTTTGTTTGATAAGCATGTGGCAGTCATTACTAAGGACGTCGTGCATAGCGGGTCCCCTTGGTTAACCCCAGCAATTCTTTCACTCATGCGCAAGCGTGATGAAGTCTTTAAGTTGTGGAACCGGTTTAATCTTAACGAATTTCTTGTTCTATTTCGGCATCTGCGCAATCAAGTTACTTCTAGTATAAGATCCTCAAAAGCTATTTTTTTTGGGAGGAAATTTGGACAAAGTCAGTCGACTAAATCTTATTGGAAAAAGTTAAGAAATATCGGAATTGGCAAACAATGCACTGCTTTACCTAAGGATTTGGACTGCGATGAACTTAATGCTCGTTTTTTATCACATCAGCAAAACTTAAGTTTTTCTTACTGTCCTAGCGAATTAGATAATCTCCTTAATGAGCATACTGATTAACTCTCTCTGGCATGCGTCAATGATATTGATGTCATAAATGCTTTCCAGTCGGTTAAATCGAATGCCGTTGGTATCGACGGTGTCTGCCCTAAATTTGTTAAGCTAATTTTGCCTTTTTTACTCAAATACTTTAGATTCATCTTCAATTCCATTATTACTACTTCGGTTTTTCCTTCTGCATGGAAATCATCAAAAATTATACCTATCAAGAAGAGCAATAGCACCCATGACTATCGCCCTATTTCATTGCTTCCATTTTTATCTAAGGTATTCGAACGGCTGATAAGCGCGCAAATACTCGAGTTCTCTTCGCGGAATAATCTTTTAGTTAATTGCCAGTCTGGCTTCAGATCTGAAAGAAGTTGTATTACAGCCTTGATAGCTGTTGTCGAGAGGTTACGTAAAGCAATGGATAAATCTTTTGTATCCTTTTTGACTCTTCTCGATTTTTCGAAAGCCTTTGATAGCGTCAATCACACCATTCTGTACTACAAACTTATGACTAATTTTAAATTTTCAACCCAATCTGCCAACCTAATTCGGTCATACTTATCTGACAGAGAGCAGTGTGTTTTTGCTAATGGGAATGCGTCCTCCTTTCTGCCTGTTCGTTCTGGGGTTCCACAAGGGTTGATATTAGGCCCACTTCTCTTCCTATTTTATGTGAATGACCTAGTGCAAGTCGTTGAGCACTGCTCTATCCATATGTATGCTGATGATGTTCAGCTGGTTTTCAGTTGCCCTTTTAATGACGTTGAAACCTCTATTTAATTGCTAAATCACGACTTGGCTTCTATAAGAGCATCGGCATGTAGTAATGGATTGACTCTAAATTCTTCTACGTCAAAGCCTAGGGACAATTGTGAAATTCTTTGTCAGTGTATTAATAATGGACTTGTTCCATTAATTATCTCTTCCCTCCCACGAATTTTCTTTGGTGGTGAAGTTATTGATTATGTGTTATCTGCAAAAAACCTCGGAGTAATCTTCAATAGTACACTTTCTTGGTCTTGTCATATTAGTGCCAATATAGGTAGAGTTTATGGTGGGTTACTCTTGTTAATGCTAACTCAACATTATCTGCCTGCATATACAAAACTTTTTCTATCAAAAGCCATGCTTTTTCCAATGTTGCTGTATGGATGCGAAATTTTCCATGATCTGGATTCTGCTTCCATTCATAGATTCGTAGTAGTTTTTAATAATATTGCGCGATTTGTTTGGAATATCAAACTTGGTGAGCATATCTCCCATATGTATTTTTCAATTTTTAATTGTAGCCCTGCGAACTTATTGAAAAGAAGGACGATGATTTTCCTTCACTCAATCATCAACTCAAGACAGCCAGAATATCTATACAACGAACTCTGTTTTTCGCGATCTCATAGGTCAATAACTCTGATATTACCAAAGTTCACTTGTCTTGTGGAAGCCAATTTTTTGTGAGTGCCGCTATGATATGGAACTCGCTTCCTCCCACTATTAGAGGTATTGCCAGCAGGGGCAAATTTAAGTCGGAACTTTCTTCTTTCCTAAACGCTAACTAATTAGTTATATTTCTTCTTAATCTTTCATTGTTGTTATTTTCTTTTAAATTTTAATTTAAGTTCATTTTAAGTAACTCTCTGATTGTTTTCAAGGCTACCATTAATTTATAAGATTATATCTTACAATGGTTAGCAATTATAAATAAATAAATAAATAAAAAAATAAAATAAATAGAAGCTGTTCGGCTTTTGTTTGTCTGCTCCGTTTTGAGGCGCTTTAAATGGGAAATGAGAGCTTTTCTCCACATTCACGACCTCTGCCATTTCTCTCTCACTCAACTGAAACTGACTTCGCTCTTCTCCGCCTTGAAATTGATTTTTATGATCCTTCCTTCGTTTGAGCGAAGGATTTTCAATAAACGCCGAATTGAATGAGTCTTCAAATGCCAATAAATCAGATCAACAATATTTAAATCGTTCTTTAATCGTTGCAACCGTTCAATTGAACGCTTTAAATAATAAATAAATAATCATTTAAGTAATGATTAAAGCAGTAATTTAATCGCCGTATTTAGCGACGTGACGTCATTTAAAGTGACTTGTAGTGATTTCATGCGAAATGTGATTGGAAAACGTTAGCGATGTGGGAAAATCGAGATCCAATTAGAAAACTGTTTCCAATCCGATTTGTTAATATCGGATAGAGCGAATAGTGTTCGTCTCTTCTCTTCTGTGCGTAGAGCTCACGAGCAGCTCTTGTCCTTCTTTGCAGCGCCGCTTTGTATGTGTCTTGTTTCGCTGCATGTGCTTGAACCAGGGTTTTCTTTGCGGCGGTTGGGTGAAACCCAGCACATCAGTGGCGACATCTCAGATGGCTTTTTGGTAATATTGCCACTGGTCTTTAATACTTGATTCTGACTGCCCAGGACCTCTTGGGAGATTGAGAGAGACTCGATCGGAGAAGGATCTGGTGATCTCTTGCGATTGTAGCCGTCCGACGTCAAACTTCCTCACAGTAGTTACTTGTCTTAGTTGTGATCGGTATATCCAAAGCCGTTCGGACATCCATTATACTGGAGGAGTGCCTTGCGTCGATGGCAATGTGGTCAATCTCGTTGACGGCTGATTGGTCAGGAGATCTCCTTTGATGTGCCTTTGCGAATATCGAGATGCGGGAACCGTGTACTAGCAACGACAACATTTCGCGCCGCCGCGAAATCGATCAGCCTAAATCCGTTGTTGGATGTGGTGTCGTGTAGGCTGTACTTTCCGACAGTACTACCGAAGATGTCCTCTCTGGTTCGAAACAAGTGTTCCCACGACAAAAAACCGCTGAACACCTTCTGTTTCCTATGAGACGTTGACCCTTCGTTATTTTTACTGGTTGAAACGAGTGCTCTCACAATAATAAATTGCGAACAAATTTCGTTTCACGTTGTCGCTATGTTTCTTGTATTGTCGAAACTGTTTTTCATTATTGATGACAACATCTGGTCCCGATGTTCTTCTCTGGTCTTCTACTCGTTGCTGTGTTGCTTTTGATGAATCTGAAATGTCGCGTAGCGAAATTGTTGATCCAGCTATACTTTTTCCTTTGAAGTAGTCGTTCGTTGTGTTCCTGCATCCGTGTTATAAAAATGGTTTGGCAGACTTCATCTCAAATTACAATTATCAAAATTGTAGCTCCAATTTTGATGATGGTTCGCACCAAAAGGACTCTTCGCCAAAGGAACACGAAGCATGCATTATTCGAATTACATAAATGATAATGATAAGTGAATGTTATGCTGCTATATCTTTTACAAAAATTGGTTTTACCCTAACAGAACTAAACAAAGAAATTAAAATTAGTACGATTGATAGTTAAAGCTGTTTGGAAACTAAATTGTACTTCCTTGTTTTTACTTACTACTATTTAGATTATTTAAATTAAGAGAAGCATATAAAATTTTTAAAACTTCAATTTTAAAAAATAAATAAAATATATCAACCATTCTTGAAATAAAACAACACAATTGCGGTCATACAAGGAAGTCATGTGTTGGCCACATCAGATATTTTATTTAACAATTCGGTTAATGTGTTGTTTGCTTCCTGTTCCTCTTTATTTTCTACTATGTTATTGAGAAATTAAATTAATACTTCTATAATTGTGTCTAATTCTCTTAATCTCCCTTTTATTAACTCCAGTTTCTTTTTGTTTGATACTGTTCCTTTTAGAATATCCCAAAGTTTCGTAACTAATTCTCCTAGCTGTCTTTCAAGCTCTTTGTGGACGACTCTGCCATTAATTTATTTTGTTTTGATGCGCTTAAAACTGTTATTTTTCACGGGTTATTATTGTAAAATAAAATTTATCAATAATTCTAATTTTTTTTTTTTTTTTTTATTAATTTAATTTTATCTGACTCATGTAAACAAGTCATACTATATGTGTTCTCGCTTTTTAATATTCATTTTAATTTTTTATGCAAGCGATGCATTTTAATTTTAAGCTCAAGTTTTATTTTTTTCAATTTATTGCATTTTCTGCTTGTTTCTTTTTCATTTAAAACTCTGAATTAAAACAAATGCACGGACGTAGCGATGCTTCGCTAGAGCATTGACTCTGAGTTAGTTTTAGGCGCAGTACATGAAGGAGCGTAATTGTAGCCGCAGTACATGGAGGAGCGCTTTTGTACAGAAAGAAAAAACTTCGGCAGTCCTTTCAGGCTTATCTCGAGTTCTAGCCAACCAATCGCGCCAAAGCAGGTATCAAATGAAAGGTCCTTAATTAAGGAACAATCGTGCTATATACCATTTTTTTTTTTATAGTTTAGGCGCAGTATATGAAGGAGGGTATTTGTAGGCGCAGTACATGGAGGAGCGCATTGATTTTTGTTTCTTTTTCAAAAACATAATCAAGAAATTCATATTCTTTAAAGAGAAATCCACGACGCTCCAGATTCCAAGGATTTCTCACACTTCTCTGGCGAAACATGGCGATATTTGTGACATTTGCGGTTGCCCAAACTACGTGGACATACTACACAAGAGTCAGAGAGCAACTGCAATCGTCTAACAGCGAAACTTACTATTCGTTCACGGAGAGGTTCAAGGTGAGGCTGCCCATGGTGTCTGAGCCGCACTTCCAGTAGCCGAAGAAGCCGACGAGTGCGTACACACACACAACCAGACTCATGCCCACGTTCAGCACCGAAGGATAGCCGATGAGGTGGGTCGGCTGCTTCATCTTGTTCTCGAGCGAAATCACGACAGCGACACATTCCATGGCGAAGAGGACGGTACCGAAAAACATGAGCCAGCGCATAATTGCAGCCACGGCGTTGGGCTCCGCCAGCGTCGGTAAGTCCAAGAATACATATGAATAAGCTAGGATAATGACAAGGAGCATGAGCATCCTCGCTGCCACGGAATACGGCTTGAATGCCCGCAGGTTGCGAATCAGGCAAATGAAGGTCAGCAGAAGCGTGGCGATCGCAATGTACGCGTGAACTGTGAGCAGCTCGCCGAGGTAGAAGTCTGCCAACTGCTTGACATTGCTGGCTGCACATCCCAACTGAATGCAACCACTGCCAAGCAGGTCTATGACGAGCAAGACATTCACCGCGCAGCGCATGAAGCCAGCCCAGCGATTCAACGACGGCGACTCATCCAGGAAAGCCTGTTCGGCAACATCAGCGACACCCATCATCGGAATCTTACGTCGCCGGCAGAAGATGTGCGCACATTTCACCAAAATGTGGGTGCAGTAGGTACAAACTCCGCTCCACCCCCCTCGATTGACGTGTTAAAGTCAAAGATAAGGATTTCCAAAGTCGAATGGTACTAATGAAGAAGTGTCGACCGCTGTTTAGAAAATTGCACCAAGGAACAATAAAAGTTAACGATCTAGCCGAATGTGTTGGAGTTTTGGTACGCACCAGCTTATCTACAAAAAGAATATTAAGAATATTTAAGTATTCAACTATACCACAGCCTAGAATACATTTACTCAACGTTGAGATATGATCGAAACGCGAGACTGCGTACACACATCTAGCAGCACTGTTGAAAGCTACAAGAATCTTATGTTGAGACTGAGAGTCTAAACGGCCAAAAACTATACCAATGGAAGTATATATAACAAGTGCGGCATAATCAGCTGTTTAACAAGTTGACGCCTGACCTTGCCCACAGTACAATTAACATGGTCCGTACAAGTAAACTAAGGGTTAAGTATAAATCCAAGGTTTTTAACTTTGCACACAAATTCCAACTACGCAACACCAATAAATAGCGGGGGATAATCCTCAAGAACACAGGTTTGCCTCATAATGGGCAAAACTTTTGATTTGGCGGGATTAATGCGAAGTAAATTTTTGTCAGCCCAAGCATTAAGGGCAGAGAGATCAGAATTCAGTTAATAACTCTGATCATCAGAAAGATTAGGCGGTCCAGACATATAGATCGGAATATCATCGGCATAGGCATGCATGGCGGAATACTCACAAACAGAGAATACATCATTAATAAATATAGAAAATAATAACAGACCCAGAATAGATCCCTGAGGAACGCCAGTATTCCCCATTATATATATAACATTTACACCATATCGGTTATTCAGCGCCACCCAGTATTTGCACAGTGAAGTTTTGGCGCAATTCTGCCTCAATTTAGCGCACTTTTTCTTCTTCTTTTTTCTTCACTCTATATACTTTTCTGATTTATTTTTCTTCTTTCGTTTCTTTTTTTATATCGTTTTTATTTTCTTTAATAGAATTTTACTTTTTACACCCAAGACAAGACATGAACTTAATGTCTTTTTCTTAATATATTTTGTATTTTTAACTTTTATGTCTTTCTTTATGCACATTTAATAATTAACTTTATCGCCCAGCACTTATATTTCCACATTTCTTATCGTTATTATTGTTACGTAATTTCCAAAAGTAGCTTTTTAACTCTCTTCAGGTTCGATCACTGGATTATGAATAATCGTAAATTGGAATGGAATGAAAAGTCGTTAATTTCAAATAGTACATCTACAATTTATTATTGCTTGCTCTTATTTTATCACTTCCTTATCACTGCTGTTTATAACTTATGTTATGTTTACACCGACATATATGGCTAATCGCGCATTTTAACTATTTTTCCCAAATGCGACGCCAAATTTTTAAGATTTGCATACGATTTGACAATCCAAATTGAATGCATTTCTAAGAAAATGCGAACGAAATGTGAGAAAGAATAATATTTTGAATCAGTATGTTGCAGTAATAAAGAAATCTGTAAGGATGAGATGTGGGTCGCAATATACTAAGGAACACAATAAAAACAAAAATTAAACAAAACGAAAGTTGGCCACTGTCAGGGCAACTTAGCTCATCCTGCTGTACTCAGCGAAAGTGGGTGTTGTTACACAACCCCAACAGCGTACAAACCAGACCGATAACTCGAAAACTACACGAATATACTCACTCGCGATCGATACTAAGGCGTGTGGCGGCTGTGTCATCGTAAAAAGAATAAAAAATTACCCAAATGCTGGACCTAGAAATAGAGTTTAGAGAAAAGGGGAGGAGCGGGGGAGCAGGAGTATATGGTATTGACCTCCCCCTGCTTTACCCAGCCTACAATGGTTGGCGCGTTGGAATGGTGTTGCGCCAAGCCCGCTTCGTTTTTTGTGCCGTATGGCTTCTGCCGTGCGGAAACCGTACGCTTACCTGTTAACTTAAAAAAAAATTAAACTATTTTCACGAGAAAAGAAAAATCATACTCACATTCACATCATCAATCAAAATGATTTTAATGAGGATATTTTTATATACATTTATACCCGAATTACAATGGTTCAATTGATATTAACTAAAATACGATATATACAAATAATAAATTAAATAATATTTTTTTTTTTGTAATATTACAATTTATTTGTGATGGTATAAGCAATATATTACGCATGCATCAATATCAGAGATGTGATTCTGGCCACGCAATAAGATTATTTACCATGATAGATTGGTACCGATCCAATCATCGTTTCAAATACTTCTGCCGAAAACAATCATCTGATCAAAGACCATAAACAGAGTAAACGAATATACATACTGATTTACTTATATTCCGACAATAGAAATTCAATTACGTACCGAGATGCACAAAAGATCAACCAGTCGATTAAATACATACTGCACACCGACCAGCAATAGCAAAATATGTAAATTCATACATACCGACATAATTGCAGAAGCAGAAACGACGAGGAACACAGCAAGTAACAAAACAAAAATAACAACAACCACCGACTACTTCTTTACAATAAACCACAACACATGAAGCAAGAAACAACAACAGCGACATAACCTGATTCCATAACCAGACATATGGAAAGGGACAACAACAACAGGACAGGACCGAAAAACAATGCTAACAAGAAGCATATAATTTTCCACCGTGACTTATTTTGCGTTCAAAGCAGAAATTACAATTCGCAATAACCTTAATTCAAGTGCTGCTCTTAACGAGCATTTTTGAACTTAGAAAATCGACCAGTCTCACACCGGAGAATCTATTCACCAGTAAAGCGAGACTTTTCATTTCATTTGGAGTATGTAGCTCATACTCTATTTTTGTTTGCGATTAATCAACTTTAGAGTTGACTAACTCCACGGGCTTTTGCTCACACTCGTTGATACTCTACTCGACCAAAGCATCGCACCAGTACCGAGGCTGTTGCTCATCAGTCCTTTTCCTACTCCCACTAAACTTCCTTTAGCATAAGACTTATGCTAAGTTACATTGTAGTGGAATAAGCACAGATTGTTAGAAATAAGAGAATTTGAATAACAATATATCAAATATAACGTCCGAGCTGAACTGTTTCATTCAGTGCTAGATTGTTGAAGCACAAGTTCCACCCACAATGAACCCTGGATCTGCTGAGTCTATCTCAGCTGAGACAGAAAACTTGTTAAAAATGGCGCCCGAGGAGCGACTGACTGTCGCGAAGAGCAGTCCGAATCTCACGATCGAGGGACTGCCTGCCACAAACAGCAGTCAAAATTTAAATTCAAAGAGTCTGCCTGCGACACACAGCAGTCACTCTCCTTCCACATCAGCACAAGTAAGCGAAAGAAGCAGCTCGCCTTCTAATGTAAAGGGAGCGTGCGTTTCAAGGAGTTCATCACCAAGCAACGCACCTGAAGAATCTTTTCCCGAATCACTTTCCTTCCTTTACCGACTTAAAAAGGAGGAGTTAGAGGCACAAATGATATTGTTAGGTCTACCGGCACAAAGCACAGTTAAAGAAATGCGAAAACGGCTAAGTGCACACATCAGGAAGGTTCGGTAAATAGAAAACCCGACAAATAACGTAGCCAAGCAGACAACCAGCACGTCCGCAGCTCTGCTCATGCAGACAGCCACAACGCCACAGCAGCCATCCGCATTATCCATTCACCAGCCAAATGGAATGAAATGAACGCAGCCAGCACGTCCGCTGCCGACCGACAGAGACCCAGTCCGAATATACATGCGCCGATTGACTGTGACATCATAAACACCGTCCGGAAGTGGAAGCTTCACTTCAACGGTGCCACATCCATCCTAGACTTCATCGAAAGCATTGAAGAGCTAGCCGACTGCTATCGTATAAATTACGATCAGCTGCTGTTACTGCTCACCGAAATATTTCGTGAACGCTCTAAAGAATGGTTGCGCTATAAGAAGGCTGAAGTACGCACCTGGCTGCATTTTAAAGAAGCAGCATACCAATTCTTCTTGCCGCCACGATATCTACAGCGTCTAGAAGAAGACATCATACGACACCGACAACCCGACGGAAAAACCAACCCAACGGGAAAAAGCGAAAGACTACATCCCAGGCATGCTCGCGATGATTCGGCAACACCCGAGGCTATGTAAAGAAAATCAAATCGACCGCATATACGAAGGCGTACGGCCGGAGTACCGTTTATATATAAGGCGCAGTGACTTCCACGACAACGCGGATGCGCTAATCAGCCTGGCCGACGAGTATGAACACATACGCGTCCGCACGTGTCGAACATGGTAGCCGCCAAACACTATTCTCGTGATACCCATTGTTGGTCATGCGGTGAACCTAAACGTTGATTTTCCTGCTCCCAGCTGGTGGTTGCTGTCGTCTTTGCCGGGCGGCCTCTTGGTCGCGGCTTAGTAGCTGCATCCTTCGGTTGCTGGTTATGTGGGCTACATTGGTCGTCCGGTAAGAATGCTGCCTTCAGTCGATCGATCGACACCTTAACCTTTTTGTCACCCACCTGCAACTCGTATACCTTCTCATTTCGTCGTATGACCTTGAATGGGCCGTCGAAACGAGGTTGCAATAGCCTTTGAACCCTGTCGATGCGCACAAAAACATGGGTGCATGTTGTAAGCTCTTGTTGCAGGAACACTCGTGGTTCTCCATGGTGGCTTGTCTGCGTAGGCGTCACCTTGCTCATTAAGCGACGCAGATTCTTCACGAAATCGCACTCGTTTGCTTGGACCGGCGATGGAGCCAATAACTCCCCTGGAAGCTTCAGCGTTGCGCCATACACCATCTCGGCTGGGCTGGCAGCGATGTCCGCTTTGTACGTCGCTCTGAGGCCTAGTAGCACCAACGGCAGTACCTCACTCCAATCATCTCTCCCGTGGCACGTGATGGCAGCCTTCAGCGTTCGATGCCATCGTTCGATGATTCCGTTAGCTTGCGGGTGGTAAGGCGTCGTTCTGTAGTGCTGAATACCCAACAGTCTATTCAGTTGTTTGAATATGTCGGATTCAAACTGTCGACCGAGATCCGTTGTAATTCGCAACGGAACTCCGTACCGGAACATCCAACCGGAGATTGATGCTGTAGCTACGGCCTCGGCGCTCATGTTCGTCAGCGGTACAGCCTCTGGCCATCTAGTGTACCTGTCAATTATTGTTAAACAGTACCTGTAGTCACGTGACGTCGGCAGAGGACCGATGAGATCGATGTTAATATGCTCGAATCTCTCGCTCGGTTTGCTGTAGTGGTCGATGGCGCTTCTATTGTGTCGTCCCACCTTGCTGCGTTGACACTGGATACACGACTGCACATACTTTTTGACGTCACTGGCCATCATCGGCCACACAAATCGCTCCTGTAGGAGTTTCAGCGTCGCGCTCACGCCAGGATGTGAGATGCCGTGTAACTTCGCGATCACCCTCTCTGCTCTGTTTGCTGCTAAGCTAACAGCTGTTAAGCTGCTGGATCCTTGACAGAGCGTCTGCTACCTCGTTCGCTTTTCCCGGAATGTGACGCACGTCCGTTGTGAACTGGCCGACGTAGTCGAGGTGTCGCGCCTGTCGTGGTGATGCTCTCTCCGGGCTTTGCTGAAAAGCGAATGTCAACGGTTTGTGATCCGTGTTAATGGCGAATTCTCGGCGTTCCACCATGTGCTTGAAAAAGTGGACTGCTTGGTACATTGCCACGAGCTCACGATCGTACGTGCTGTACTTCTTCTGAGCATCGGTCAACTTCTTTGAATAAAACCCCAGCGGTTGAGCTTTCCCATCGACGATCTGCTGTAAGACTGCGCCCACTGCGAAGTCCGATGCATCGACGCTAAGGGCCAACTCAGCATCGGGCGCTGGGTGATGTAGTAGAGTCGCGTTCGACAGCCCGATTTTGCATGCTTCGAAAGCCGCGCTTGCGCCTTCTGTCCATTTAAGGATGGCATTGTCTTTCCGCTTATTTCCGCACATCAACCCTTGGAGTACCATTTGACTTTCCACTGCGTGTGGAATAAATCTCCTGTAGAAATAAATAAATAAATCTCCTCACTGTCTTTTGACGCTACACAGATGTCGTCGATGTACACAAAAGCGTAGTCGGTTTCATTCGCCAAAATGCTATTAATATGCCGCTGAAATGTTTGCGCTGCGTTACGCAAACCGAACGTCATGAACTTAAACTGAAACAATCCGAACGGCGTCGCAATGGCGGATTTAGGTACATCCGACGGCTCGATCGGAATTTGATGATACGCGCGCTGCAGGTCTATTGTTGAAAAAACAGTCTTTCCGTGAAGGATATGCGTGAAATCCTGCATAAAAGGTATTGGGTACCGGTCCGGAATCGTGATCGCGTTCAATGCGCGGTAATCACCGCATGGTCGCCAGGATCCGTCCGGCTTCTTCACCATATGCAGTGGGCTGGACCAGTTGCTGTCGGATGGCTCGCAAATTCCCTGATCGGTCAGGAAACGAAATTCATCAATTGCCGCCTTAAGTTTATCTGGCGCGAGCCTGCGTGGCCTCGCATGCACCGGTTCTCTAGCGCTTCATTATTCCGCACTTTCGGAATTGCTTCCCGCGATACTTGAGACGTGCCAGACGAGCCCGTCACCTCACATATTTTATCCGCCAGCGCGGCGCGTTGCGTAAGGTCGCCTGGCGATGCTTGTAGGATTGCGCGCACTTGCTCCGGTAATCGACTTGTCCACAGATTTTCCAACAACTGCTCTGTGACGTTCGGGCCACCGAGTCGGCGCATTTCATTTAGGAGCTGAGATTGGCTTTTATCCCCGAGGTCCATCTCCGACAGCAGCTGTCGCAACTTTTGCTGCTCAGACGCACCGAATTGCTCGAGCATCTTGGCTTTCAAGTTGGTGTATTTTCCTTTTTCGGTTTAGTAACCGCTTCGAAAACTTGTTCGAGCACGCGCGACTCGATCGTGCCTACGACTGCGTTAAAACGCGCACCGTCAGACGTAATTCGCATCGTTGCGCATTGCGCTTCTAGCTGCGCGAACCACACTTCCGGGTTCGCGTGCCAGAACGGCGGAATTTTCATTGTAACGCGCGCCAACTCGTTGTCGTTTAAATCCGCACTGTTCGCGCTCGCTTGCTCCTCACTCGCGTTCGCGGCAGCGGTGCCCTTAATTGTTGGAGCCGTGTTGTCTGGCGTACCCGGGGATGACTTACTTCCCGTTGGAGGAACGTTCTCCATTTCTGTGTTTACTGTTCGTAACTTCTTAACACTGTTTTAACTGCGCGACTAGCGAGCGCCAAAATTAAACACGCGAGACACAAAACGATTAATTCGCACTGCGGGCACATGCTCGTTTTTCTAAACGTTCGGGGTCACCACTTTGGCTATTTTCTTAATTAACCAATAAAAAATCCTTTTGTCTCTTTTGTATCTTTTTTTTAAACAATATCCTTATATTTATATAATAACAATTCAGAATAATTCACGTGATAAACTTTTGGTTCGGCAAGGTTATCTTACTACTCAAAGTTTCTTCCACTGTTTCGAGGAGCGATCTCTCAAAAACTAAACTTAACTAACTCGCTCAACGGCCATGGCAGCATATCGCCAAAGATACGCCACCATGGCCGCGCCAACAAGAAGTCAGCGGCGAAGTAGCAGAGGGCTACTATGATGAGAACCACGATAACAAATTGTAACATTGTCGCTTATCAGAGTTTGGCTTCGTCCAACACTTGTATTTATACCCACTCTGCGATCTGTCGACCGATGGCAGAGCGGTGGCGTAGCCGCGCTCGTACGGCTACTCATATTACCCCGGCAGCGGGTAGCTACACCGCTAGCCGGCGCAACGTAAACATTTGGCGACCAAAAGAATGCCAACGCAGCATTCTTGTATCGCCTGCAATAATGTCGTCGTTATGATGCCTCACTTTGCGCTCGGCGATCGGCCGCTGACATAAATATTATTCTCCGCTTTCGTGCGGGTCGTCGCCACTTATCGAGGCGCGAGCGATCAGATATCCGATCGGATCGCTTGCGATGGGTAAATACCACGAGCTATGTAAAACGGCATGTACACTCGTCAGCGTACCTACCGCAGCACATGCGCATTCCTTCATCAGGGTGAATACAAGCGTGCCCGTATGTACGCTCGTCAGCGCACACACAAACACGCACGTGTACGCCACATATGCTATACTTGATATATGGCTAATATGATTATGAAATCGTAATTTCTGATCAACAATTACTCCAAGATCATTAACTATCTCCAGTTTACATCCACCAAGAAAATAATTGAATGCAGTAGGGTTTTGACATCGAGCAAATGTTATTTGTTTTCACTTCTTTAAGTTTAACTTCATACAATTTAAGCTACACCATGAGACAAGGGAATCCAAGTCCAATTGCAGAAGTCTTGCATCATTTGGATTTTTGTAGGATATACATAGTTTCACATCATCATCGAACACTAAAACATTAGCATTTATAATGGTTGTTGGAAGATCATTGATAATTGCATTGCTAAACAGAACCATTTGAGTACGATTCGTTAGGTAAGATTGAATCCAGTGTAAAAGACGCGTAGGAAATCCAAACAATTTTAACTTCAAGCATAGTAGTTTATGATTAACTACATCAAATGCTTTACTGAAGTTTGTATAGATAACATCAGTCTACCTCGAGAGATTAAAATTATTGATAATTTTCGACACAAATTCTCTTAAATTAGTAGTAGTTGATTTTCCCTTGCAGAAACCCTATACTCTGCGTGATAATTGGTCCACGATTATTTTAATAAATAACGTGGGTAGCGCACTGATTTTAGTTATTTCAATTACTAATTTCAGATCTATTACCGGTTTTATGCTACGGAATAATATGCAATGATTTCCATATATTTGGAAAAGAACCAGAACGTAATGAATAATCAAACAAAATAGTAATCGGTGCAGCCAACTCCTCAGCACAGTATTTATGAACACATGCAGGAATTCCATCCGGCCCGGGCTTGTAATTGCATTAAATGGATTTTAGTGCATCCAAAACAATATGCCAAAATAGGTAGAGGAATGGATGCACGACCAATGGAATAAGGATAACTCACTGAATTGCAATTTTCAGATGAATAAGTTGACGCAAAAAGTTTTCCAAAAAGACTGCAAATTGTGTGAATGGTATCAGATTCCATTTGCTCATATTTCATAAAAAGTTGGTAGCTGATATTCTTTCTTTTCATATTAATAAATTTCCAAAAATTTTTTGCGTTGCTTACAATATAATTTATACTTTTTAGATTTCAAACTCTTTAAAGCGTTGTTGTTTGTTAAACCAAAGTGGTTTCAAATTATCACTGTGAGAAAAATTTGTCAGTATTACAGGCGAGGTGAAAAATCTCTTCAAGATATTATTCAAATACTCCACTGCCAAATCCATGGTATGAGGGAATCCAAGTATGAGGGAAGACCAATTAGAGAAAACAAAGAGGTCCAATCAATAGAACAAATATCACTCCTCAAAATATAGTCGAATTTTGAAATTATATTTTGTATTATTGAAACTAAATTTAGTATTAGTTCTTGTTGATTCAATGGATCTGGTATTATATATGACATCTGAGATTAAAATATTTGAGATAGGATGATGCATGTCGTCCGGCAGAGAAAAAGGTAAATATCTAGATATATCATATATGTCCTTATCATCAACAAATATTAAGTCCAAGAAACGATTATTCATGTTGGGAATGCTGTTCAGTTGATAGAGACCGCAAGATAATAAGTCCATGTAAAAGCTACGATCTCAGTATCCAGTAGATGATGGTAATAAAACCAAAAAA
The DNA here is from genome assembly GCA_937620795.1 of Thecophora atra. NCBI lineage: Eukaryota > Metazoa > Arthropoda > Insecta > Diptera > Conopidae > Thecophora > Thecophora atra. The sequence continues at coordinate 33,854,372 of OW569398.1, forward strand.
AAAAAAAAATGCGACGCTCCCAGTTTATATAGGGCAGATTGAAATCGCCAAGTACAATCAAGCGATCAGACGGCAATAATGTTTTAATAAGTGAGTTTATGCAACGGAAATGAGTATAATAAATTACTTCGTTAGAGTTCGGCGGAATACACGAACAAGTAATAAAGTACATATACTAAATGTGTTAATTATCACGAAAACACAGCACAAATCAATATCATTAGCTTCTTCCATAAGAATTTTCTATGAAAAAAATTCAGCATACACAGCAATCAGAACACCACTACCACTGGTTAAATTGGTGAAGAAATGGTTGCGGTCTTTCCTATACACAACATAACTGCTAGAGAAAGCTTCAGAATTTAAAACGTCTGGTTTAAGCCAGGTTTCTGATAGTGCAATAATAAAATATTCAGTATCCGTGCTTTTTATAAAAATATCATTCAGTTTAGTGTTCATACCTCTCACATTTTGATATAGGATAATGCAGAGAGGGGTTCTTAGTTTTTTGAAGATAGGCGAGAGTCCCTAGGATTAGATATATTGATCGGGTTCCTTTTATTATTGCAAACAAATTCATGTACAATAGCACTGTCCGGCCAAAACTTTGGATCCACAATACGATTTAATAAATGATCACAAATGATTTAAATTTGATTTTTGAAATGACTAAACTTCTGTCATCAATACCCAACTAAGATACAATATGCGCACGGACATCATTTACTGTAGTGTCTGGCAGAAACCGTGAAACAAAAATATTTTTTTTTTTGGCTGCACTATTTGAAGCCTAATTCGTATTGATGAAGCAGATTGAGTAGGATATCTGCGATTTAAATTTGAATTTTGAAATGACTAAACTTCTGTCATCAATACCCAACTAAGATACAATATGCGCACGGACATCATCAACTGTAGTGTCTGGCAGAAACCGTGAAACAAAAATATTTTTTTTTTGGCTGCACTATCTGAAGCCTAATTGGTATTGATGAAGCAGACGCAGTGTTAACGTTGATCTTCGGTATTGGACCAGTATTATTCAATTTAGTTGATTTACTGTTATCCAGAGATTTATTAGGTTGTTGAATACATGGTTTAACAGCTACATCAACCCTCGGCGCTGGAACAGTCCTCTTGTTGAGATATATTGTCAATATTTATATTAGACATTGGTACCAATACACTATTTGGTATAGTGTAGAACAAAACTAATTGCCTCCGTGATGCCCATCACCCGCTGAAATCCACAAATCGATCATTGGGACGATGCTTTCGTCACTTGTGTCGGATAACAACAACTCGCCAAGAATCATAAAACCACACAAAAAATTTCTGTATATGCAAAAAAATTCGGGTGCAATTTTTGGGTCTCTGCTTTGGTGATTTCTCTGCTCTGCGAAGCCCAGCGCTCTGCCGGTTCTTATAATTTAGCATGAAAAAGTGATGTTGCCGGCAACAAATATTTCATGCAATTTCTTTATGAATATATACTCTTTGCTCGTTACTAGGACGTCGGTTATACCTTCGCATCTTTTAACTTTGGAGCAATGCTTTCATTAAAAACACTAACGCTTAATACCACCAACTGATAATAATAAATATAACAATTAACACCAATAGCGAACTAACTATTACTAAAATCGCTTGTTTGGTTTATGAGATATGAGACACGGGCTGCCACTACAAACGCTTATCCATCCATTAGCAATTGAAAAGCTACATAAACGAGCGAGAATGTATTGGGTTTTTATGAACGAGTTTACAGTTGAATTTTTGGTGATTATAGAGCTTTGAGTGTGTTTGTTGATTTGAGTAAATACATTCCCCTACGGCAAATTTGTGGTCAGTTAAACCGTGGCGACTTATTCTGAAAAGAATCCCTTGGGGCATGTTCTAGGACAGGTCTGTTCGGACATGTTCTGTGAAAGAACCGTCTAGAATACCAATTTACTTAACAAAAGCTGAACTGCTAAGGAAATGCAAACTGCAAATGTCAGCGCAATTGGGCTAAGCACACTCAAATGTTCTTATTGGCTTACCAATCAGCAGTCCATGACACTACTGGTCTTTCACCTGCGCAAGTAATTTTTGGATCAGACTTGAGACTTCTGACGGATCTAAAATTTGGCAAAACCAGTGATCTTACCGGAACCGCAGACAACTACTGGCACATGTTACAATCTGAAATGAACAAAATACACGAAATGGTTCTTTCATGGTTTGAACTTGAGTTATGTGTTGTGTTTTCTGATTGCCAAATTCCGTTCCCATAAAGGTAAATGCATTTGTTCCCATCACTCAATTACATAAAGATAAGACGCAATATAACACCACAAGATGGAGTTAGATCGTGAACAACGTAAAGAGTTGATTTGGAAATTTTGATCGAAATGAAAATAGCATTGCTGGCGCCCCTGCTGATGCAGTTGACACCACGAACTGAATGTTTTAAGCGGTTCGCAAAAAAATTTTCACGGATAAGCGAAACGATGACAATTGCATTCAGGGTCAAAACAAATCATGTTTACGTTTTCGATACTGTATTTCACAATCGTAACTCTGCAGCCTTTCTATCCAGCGCGAAATTTGACCTTCTGGGTTTTTGTACTGAAGTTACCATCTTAGAGCCGCTTGATCTCTCTTTAATAAGAAATGCTGCCCGTACAAATATTTATAGAATTGTTTCACGCATTCGACTACTGGCAAAAGCTCCCGCCTAGTGACACAATAATTAATTTCTGGCTTACCTAGAACTCGACTGTCATATCCAATAAATTTTTCTTGCAATGCCATGTGCGCTGGCAGATGTGTCCAACACGAACTCCTCACCAGGAACTGGATATGCCAGTATTGGAGCAGTACAAAGCAACTCTTTCAGCTGCTGAAAGGCATCTTCTTCTTCCTTTTTCCGCACGACTCCACAATTCTTCTTAGTGAAATTATGTAGAGTTCGTGCAGTGTTGGCAAATCCGGGTATAAAGCATCGATAACAAGTGCAGAGCCCAAGGAAACTTCGCATTTCATGAACATTAGTTAAACAATGCCAATCTCTCACTGCTGTTATTTTGCTTTCATCAGCATGCATTCCTTTAGTAGTGATTTTCGGCCCCAATTAAGTCACTTCGGTTTTAAACAGGTTGCATTTCTTTGGATTCAATCGTAATTCAGCGAAATTAATCCGTTGATACACTACCTTCAAATTTTTGAGGTGGTCATCAAAATTCTTGCCCATGACAATGATGTCATCTAGGTAAACTAAACATGTTTTTCAGTGTAGGACTGTCAACACATGTTCCATTAAGCGCTAAAAAGTTGCTGCAGCATTGCATAAACCGAACGACTTCAGAGAGAATTGCCACAATTCGTCGCCAATCCAACGTTGAAAATCACGTTATACCAGATAATGTGTAAAGTGTCATCTATTCGCGGGAGTGGATAGCTGTCCTTTTTAGTGACATGGTTCAGCTTCCCGTAGTCAATGCAAAATCGAGTGCTTCCATCTTTATTTTTAACTAGCACGACCGGTGAGCTCCATGGACATGTTGATGGTTCAATAACTCTGTCTTTCCGCATTTCATCTATCAAATGCTCCTCTTCTTCCCATTTCACTAGTGGGACTATGGGTGGAATTTGCCGTATCGGTCGTGCATCACCAGTATCTATTCGATGTTGTACGATAGCAGTTCTTTTAAATTTATTGCCATCGTTAGCAAATAAAGATCTATACCAGTGACCCATTATAGCAGGAGATTTTGTTGTTTCTGGCAAAGCAATATTTTTGCGCACCTTGCTGCGATCATCACAATTTATTACCACTTGTACTGTTTGGCACTGTCCTACTAGCGCTCCTTTCTCGAGAATGATCGCTGATTTAAACTCGTTCATTACGCGAATAGGAATTCGCTTACTCAGTTCTGTTGGCAGTAAAGTTCGCTCAACCAGTATATTCGCCGTGTGATCTGATGCCTCTACTACACCCAGCTGGCCCGCTCCACTATCTCCCTCTACACAAGACCATAGAACCGCATCTGATTTTGGTGGAATTTGTTGGCGATGACTAACCTTCATGATTTGAGGCCGGTCATGTCCACTTGAAGTGTTTGATTTTATATGGGTACCTGTCGTTAGACGTCACCCCATGGCATGCTACATGAGTTCAAACATTCCGGAACAAACCCGAATTCAAAGCAAATTTGTTTTTGGTACCAAATTTTTACTCGAATCATGTTTCATAGTACATTCATCGTTACTGTTTTTGTGAGTAGTTTTTGTACGTTCTAAGGACGATTTAACCACAACCACCTCGAATCCAAACCTCAATTGGGCAAAGGCCTGGACAAACTGAGCGCCCGTGGTCCCAGTTTTAACGTGATATCCTACTGGAGAAGGATTTGCCATTTTGGGCTACCAATTGGAATCTATGACTACTAGAAAAGCTAAACCTCTACACTCACCATTTATTACGTAGGGAACCCCCAGGAAGAGAACTTGGTGGAAAATGTCAAATTATTTTTCGTCACATTTATATGCAAAAAGCATATTACGATTAACTTTTATTTCATTAGACTTTTAATCTGTAGTGACAGACCGTGTCCACATATCTCATAAACCAGAGGTTCGATTTTAGTAATAGTAAGTATTGTCTTTGGTGTTAGTAGGTGTGATGTATTACATCCAAAAGTGAAGTAAAAACACGTGTGCTTCGTTTCGCAGCTCGATGACAAGAGGGCAAGACAATTCAGGGTTGTTTATAAAGTTCATTGTAAATGAGTACAAAAACGGATCAGGGTTGCCACTTCAATTCAAAATACATATCATGCCCTTCACCAGTTTTGTATACATATAAATATATATACTAGAATATTACTTTTAGTTCAATTAACAATGTGCTTATGATATAGCTAAAAAAGTACAAAAGTCATTAAAAATAGATTACATGTTTGAATTCAATATAATAAATGTAAAATTAATTTTATTTAAGGTATGTTTTTAACAACTTTACCATTAATTCGCGGTCGCAACTGTCTTTGAGTGTTTTCGATATTTTCACGAAACTCGTAAGAGTCTGGACCACTTTCGACTGTTCCTTCCTGTACAGTGATCAACTCATCATAATTTTCTTCATCGTTATATTCTGCATCTTCATTATTTTCTTCGTCAACATTTTCTGTACAATTTTCAACATTGTTTGTGCCACGTATTTGATCTAAGTGTCTTTTAATTTTGCGATGCGTATTTTTAATTATGCAAGAATATGTACGAACGCCAAGTTGTTTTTGAATAGTAGCAGGTGACCAACTATGACAATTAGGATTCGTGTAGTCACGGATATATACACTATCCCCCGCTTTAAATTTGCAGTTTCGTTTACCCTTATGATTCTTAATATTATTCTGTTGCTTTTCTAACACAATATTCTTAATAGATGGAGGTCTAAGAAAGTCAAGTTTAGTTTTTAAACACCTGCCTAAGAATATTTTTGCAGGACTTTCACCAGTAGTGCCATGCGCTACATTTCTGTAGTCCGTTAGAAAATTTAGAAGGACATCGTCCAAGTTTGCCTTTTTATTGTCTTTAAGATTTGCATAGATGGATTTTTTTATTGTTTTCACAAAATTTTCAGCTTGGCCATTTGTGGCTGGATGACCAGGAGCTGTTAGAACATGCTTTACGTTATTCTCATTTAAGAACAACCTGAACTGTTCTGATGTGAACTGTCGTCCATTGTCACTTACTAGCACATCAACGAGGCCAAAACGAGAAAATAACTCTCGAAGACATCTAATTACAAAAGCACTGGAAATCTCTTTGGTCTTGAATACTTCAACCCATTTAGAAAATGAATCAATTACAATTAATATGTGGTAGTTTTGAATTGGTCCAGCAAAATCTATATGAATTCTGCTCCAAACATTATTTGTTGGTTCCCATGGTATTAAAGCACTTTTCTCAGGACTTGGCTGAAGCTCCTGACAACTTCTACAATTCTTGATTAAGCTCTCAATGTCTTTATCAAGACCTGGCCACCAAATATAAGATCTAGCAGTTGCTTTGGTTTTAACTATACCCAAATGTGAACGATGGAGTTGCTCTAATATGGCAGAACGGAGTTTTGTAGGAATTATAGTTCTATAGCCCCACAAAATACAACCTTGCTCTACTGTTAGTTCAGTTTCTTTGTTCTTGAATGAATTGAAATTATCACCACTTAGATTGTTAAAAGTACCATTTAGAACAGTATGGTAAATTTTGGAAAGTATGGGGTCTAGTTTCTTTAGCTACTCGTTTAAAATCAATTAATGAAAAATTTTTTTCTTTTTTGACATAACTTATGTAGCCATTATCGTTTTCAGTTTCTACTCCCCCTTCTAAACTTTGTGACATCCTTGATAAGTTGTCAGCGTAATTTACAGAGCCTTTAATGTAACTTATTTTGTAGTTAAATGAGCTTAAAATGAGAGCCCATCTCTGTATTTTAGCTGAAGCTAACACTGGAAGACCTTTGTTCATGTTAAAAATGGTAATTAGAGGTCTATGGTCTGTATTGAGGGTAAAAGTATTGCCCAATAAAAATTGTTTCAATTTGGTAACACAGAAAACTATAGCTAAAGCTTCTTTTTCTATAGCACTGTAGTTTTTCTCACTACTCGATAAAGCTCGTGAAACAAAAGCGACTGGTTTAATAATGCCACTTGCAAATTTGTGTGACAAAACTCCCGCCACTGCACAGTTACATGCATCAGTAGTTAAGATTAAAGGTAAGGTCGGGTTGTAATGCACTAAAACTTGGTCTGAGGCGACTTCTGATTTTATCAACCTATATGCCTTATGTTCTTCTCTTCCCCATACAAACTTTTTGTCTTTTTGCAATAACTTGTATAAAGGGTACACTTTAAGTGAAAAATTTTTGATAAACTTCGAATAATAATTGACCATTCCTAGAAAAGCTCTCAACTCGTAAATATTTTTGGGAACAGGAGCATTAGCAATACTGCATATACTGTCGCTGTTTTTTGATAATCCATTTTTATCAATGTCAAACCCCAAATAAGTAACATTTAATGTCAATCCAGCTGATTTCAGCCTACTTAATACAGTTTCAATATTTCTTATATGCTCCCTTCCTGTTATTGTAATATCATCTTGGTATACAACTACTCCTGGTATTCCACTTAACAGAGTTTCTATAGTTTTTTGAAAAATTGCAGCCGCTGAAGTGATGCCAAATGGCATTCTTTTCATTTTCAGCAACCCAATATGTGTATTCAAGGTACATAAGAGTTGTGATTGTTCATCTAGAACAAGTTGATTGTATGCGCTAGAGAGATCTAACTTGGTGAACAAAGTTCCTCCTTGCAATGAAGAAAAGATTTCGTCAATTCTTGGTAAGGGATATTTGAAGCCTTTTAAGTACTTATTGATTGTAACCTTATTGTCACCGCATAATCGTAATTCCCCATTGGGTTTTAAAATTGGAACAATAGGTGTAGCCCAATCGGAATTGTCTACTTGTTCAAGTACCCCCTTTTCTATCAATTCACGTAATTGTTTTTCAATTTTCCCTTTCCATGCTAATGGTAGCGAACGCGGTTTAACAAATATAGGCTTAACTCCTTCTTCAATCGCAAGTGAAACTGTGTTATATTTGTAACACCCTAAACTATTATCGAACACTGAGGAAAATCCCTGTATAAAATTGTTTTTGCATTCTATTAAATTGTTGGTTTCACTAAGGAGTTTAACCTGTTCCAAATTAAAATTGAAAGCGCGCAAAAAGGAACGACCCAATATTGGTATAGCATGGTCACTGGCAACTACAACAACAACAACACTTTTTTGTACATTACGAAAAGTTATTCTAGCTTGAAATTCACCTAGTACATTAATGTGAGTACCACCGTAACTAAAATATTCTGTGGCACATTTCTTTAATGTAATTTTACCTTGCATTTTCTTCAACAATGATGAGGGAATCAGTGTACACGGAGATCCAGTATCGATGGTCAGGTTTAGTTTCACGCCGCAAATATCAACTGGTAACATATATTCATTTACGGGTTTATGATTATTGATACTACAAATAGAACTATTTAATATATCTTCATATGCTGATAACTTATTATCTGTAACACTATTATTTTTAATTGATACAAGATTTACGTTCTTTTTTCGGTGAGTTGATCTGCAGATGGATGCTAGATGTCCAGCTTTGCCGCAAGTATGGCATTTGTGATTCTTGTACTTACAATCGTTTGATGCATGATTCCTCCATCCACAATGTGTACAAGATTGCTGATCGCTCCGCCGGTTTTGATGTTGTTTTTGCTTTTCCAAGTTTTTACTGCTCCTCCTTATTTGATTTATATGTGAATCATTAAAAGTCGTGTCTGTATATTTTGTTTCCAAGATCAAAGCTTTTTTGTACGCACAGTCCGTGGTAAGAGTTTCATCTTCTTCGCACAATCTTTCAAATATATTTTTGGGAAGCCCAATGATGAATCTGTCTTTCACCATCGCATCGATGAGGCCCAAATTTACAATTAAATGCCAATCCCTTCACCCTTGCAAACCATTCCGAAATAGTTTCATCCCGGTTTTTGACAGCATCGTGGAATTCTTTTCGTTCACGAAAAACTATTGTTGATGGAGTGTAGTAACTTTTGAGGATTTCACACAGTTGAGAATAAGTTTTGCTGATTGGAGAATCTGGCGAGCATAGGCTATGCAATACCGTATACGGTTGGGAACCAATTGCTTTTAACAAAATCGCCTTTTTTATGTTTTCCACAGTGCAATCGATTTCCGCGAAATGTATTTCTAGTCTTTCGTGAAAAACGCACCAAGACTCGAATTTTGGCTGGTAGTCAGGTACATTATTTGCCTGTACTACAGCAACCGATGTTGTATTTAAATCGTCCGGCATTTTCTCAGGGACTTCAAATCACAATTATATTATAATTGTTTTTCTATTTCTTTGTTCCTCGTCGCCAATTATTTGTGATGTATTACATCCAAAAGTGAAGTAAAAACACGTGTGCTTCGTTTCGCAGCTCGATGACAAGAGGGCAAGACAATTCAGGGTTGTTTATTAAGTTCATTGTAAATGAGTACAAAAACGGATCAGGGTTGCCACTTCAATTCAAAATACATATCAGTAGGCATTACTGATTTTGTTAATTGTTGCATGTGCAAATCTTGGTATCTTTTAGAAAATATAGTCTCAAGATTTCCCCCCACAGCAAGAGCCTAAGGCTGCGGTTACACTGGCTGAAAGTTGGTGACAGCATAGCTGGTGCCAGCTGTTACAATGCACCCTTTCATTGTTTTGTGGTTACACTACGCAACAGTTCGTGCTAGTTACTTTCACGGCATCGATTAGTTATCATCTCATTGCACAAGTTTTGAGTACTTTATTCATTCATGATGGACGTATCATCTGAGGATATGGTTTTTATAACAGAAAATAGTCATTTGAAGAACAATATTCTATACAAAAGACGTAGAGAATTCGGTGTGCATCCCGTTTTTAAGAAACGATGTGAGCTCGGGGAGTTCCACAATTTATTTCTACAATTTTTATAACTGATTTATTTATTTATTTATTTATTTATTTTTGAAGCAAATGCACAATAAGAGCAAAGCTCTTTTAACGTACAATAAGTATGCTTATATCAGACTCAACATTACATAATTAAAATAAAAATACAAATAAATTAAGATCAACTATACTATATATTAAATAAAGATATCAGAACAGATAAGAGCACAGAATGAAGGTGAAAAAGAAGAAGAAAGGCGTAAGGTAAGCTGGTTAGTTAGGCAGAGGCGTAGTATTTTAGAATAGCATCCCTAAAATGTGTCATCCGCGAGATTCCTTTTAACGATTGCGGCAAGGAGTTCCACAATCTGATGGCATTCACAAAGAAGAATCTTGAAGAGTTCAGCGTGCTAAATCTAGGAATTATTAGCAGGCTCATTCGGCTGAACCGACCAAACCTCAATTTTTCGAACAAGTATGGTGGTACTTTTGTATGCAACAGCCTATGTAGAAAGATACAGTTTCTTGCGTTGAGATAACTTATTATATCACATCCGAGAATGCTTTTTCTAAATTGAGAAATATGATCAAACCTACGCAGACCGTAAACATACCTTGTAGCACAATTAAATGCCACTTCCAATTTCAATTGCGACCGCGAGTCTAATTTACTGTACACAATCTCTGCATATGTAATTAAAGGCAAGACTAACTGAAGGATTAGCTTACGTTTGGTGTCGATCGGTAAAAACTCGGCTGTAAATCTCAGGCTTCGAACGATGAAATATATCTTTCCAACTAAGCCGTTAACATGATCAGTACATGTGAGGAAGGAATTAATTTTGAAACCTAGGCTAACAGCGCGGTCAACAAGTTGTAGACTGTTCACACCTATAAGTAAGTCGGGAATATCGTCATGCACTATCCTGTACCTCGATACTGGTAACACATACGACTTAGAGGCATTAAGCTGAAGACAGTTGGAATTCGCCCAATCAACAATTCTAGATAGATCCTCATTCATTCTACAGACAAGATCTTCCATGAGATTAGTGTTACCTGAAAGATATAACTGCACATCATCAGCATAAGCATGAAGCACACAGTGCTGACAAACGAGAAATATGTCATTAAGAAAGAGAGAGAAAAGAAGGGGTCCAAGAACCGACCCTTGGGGAACACCACTTTGCACTGACTTATAGTCAGAGAAGATGCACCCACACCTAACTTTTTGGACGCGCCCTGATAAGTAATTACCCAAAAGACGTACAGCATTATCACTGAAGCCAAACAGACGCTTTAGCTTTATACACAGAAGAGAGTGACTTACAGTATCGAAAGCTTTCGAAAAATCAAGTAAGCATAGTAATGTTAACAAACCACTATCATAAGCTGGTCGCATGTCATCCAGTATTTTGACTGTAGCAGTAGAACAACTATGGCCAGAGCGGAAACCAGACTGCGATGGTGCGAGCAATTTATTATCCTTAACATATTTATTAATTTGATTGGCCATTAGCGACTCAAATACCTTTGACAATGAAGATAAAATACTTATTAATTGGCACAACTACAGCTATTTTCCATACTGATGGAAAGATGGTTGACGTAAAACAGTGATTAAAGAGATGAGTCAATGGACTCACTATATAGAAAGCAATAATTTTTAGAAATTTAATGTAAATACCGTCCTCACCAACAGCATTTGATTTTATGTTCATTAAAGAGATTAAAACATCAACCTCAGTAACTGAAGAAAAATCAAATGTATTTTGGGTGTAGCAATCATAAGTAGTAGCCGATTGAACGTTAATGCTAGAATTAAAGCTGGATGTGAAGTAGTTGTTAAGTTCATTAGGATCAAGCGCGCATGTAGGTGACTCTTTTGAAGAAATTCCAGACTTCTTAAGATTTCTCCATAGAATCTTAGAAGGCAAGGAACTCTTAAACTTGTTACTGAAGTACTTTGATTTCGCTTGCCTAGTTATCAAGTTAGCAGCATTTCTAGCGCGTCTATAAATCTCCCATCTAAATGTAGTAGGATTTTTTTTCCACAAGCTATGAAGCTTGTTTCGCTTATTAATAGCTTCCTGAACGCGATGTGAGAACCAAGGACAGGATATGTTTTTAATAGTTACAGTTTTCAAGGGAACATGCCTAAGAAACAGATTTTTGATGTTTGTCATAAGGAAATTAAGCTTATCGTCAACTGCGGGGAGAAACCAGGTTTGATTCCACATAACGGAGGAAAGATCAGAATAGAGTTCTGTGCGATTAATAGCATTAAAGTCATAATAAGAAAAAGTTTTCGAAGTTATAGCGCGTGACATATTGATATTTATGGTGCAAAAAATGAAGTCATGGTCAGACAAGAAGTTAATTTGGTCAAACAACAGTACTGCAGAGCTATCGGAAACTATGAAGTATTCCAACAGACTAGGAGCATCTTTATCCGAGAATCTAGTAGGCTCAGTGCAGTTAACTATGGAGAAACCAAGTGATGAGACGTTATCGCACATACATCTTGAAAGGCCATCATCACACAACAGATTTACGTTAAAATCACCACAAAGTATAAAAAAATTAAAGTTAATTGACAAACTAGACAAACAATTGAAAAGACCGTCAAGGCTATTATATTTGACTGGGTTGTACGCGCAGGTAATAGAGATTTTTATGGCGTTATCAGAAACGCTGACACTTAAATATTCAACCGCGCTATTTTCCGATTTATCCACAATAACTGACGTTAAAGTATTGCGACAATAGATTGCAACACCTCCTCCTCTGCTAATCTGTCTGTCATTTCTAAATAACGTAAAGCCTTTTATATTGTATAGTGAGTTGCTAGAATCAGAGACAAACCAGGTTTCCGACACACATATGACATCAATAGAGGAGTTTTCGAACACATATCTCATGTAATCAACCTTATCAGAGTTTAGGCTCCTAGCATTAAAATGAGCGATTTTAAGACCTGCATATCGGGAACACATAATACCCACAAGACTCTTATTGCGAATACCAGAATTGCGATCACAGAAGCCAATCATTATCGTGATTATAAGAAAGACACAGAAAATGCATAGATATAAGAAACACAAAATTCACCACCACTAACCAGCAAATCGCCTCACAGAAAAGTATAGAAATATAATTAAAAATTAGAAATTTGAATAAAGAAACCATATAAAAAGAAATTAAAGAAGAATTAATAGCTATATAAAAGAAATTAATAATAATATAATACAAATATTGATAGCAGCTAGACACCTCCATCACATCTACCATCTTCAACAAGACCCGCAACAGCATTTAGCTCATCCATATTCCTGATTTTAGAGATATCTCCATGCTCATGCTTTCTTACGATAACTGATCCTCTCCTTGTAGAAACATAGTGCAGCTGATTACTTCGTTTAAGCATAAGAGCTTGCTGGAAAAGTCGTCTTTCGCACCAAGCCAGACACTCATTAATAAAGAAGCTGCCTGGAGAGTTCAAACCAACATCATTTAAGGTCAGCGTAGTTTTATTGGTTCGCCTATATACAGCAGCACGTCGTAAAACTTCATTTCTGTCAAAGCCACTGAAGAATTTTAGAATTATCGGCGCAGGCGAAACCCGCTCTTTACGTTTATTTGGAAAACTATGCACACGAAATATACTCTTAAGTTGAGGAGGCTTACAGCCAACAGTAAAGCAAAGTTGATTGTATACAGCAGTTAAATTTTCTTCATCGCTCTCCGGAATTCCATGAATTACTGCATCTGCAGCAACTTCTCTTCGCTCAAGGGTGGCAATTTTTTCGTTTGCTTCACACAGAGCTTCACCAAGCGAAGCAATTTCTACCTCTTGCGACATGTTCTTCGATTCGACTTTCTCAATCCGGCACACAATATCGGCAATACTACCTTTAATTTCAGCAGCACTTCTTTCCCACTTATTTTCAAGTTCATCAATTTTAATACTGACGTCATCACGAAGCTTCATTATTTCTTCCTTGAAACTTTTAAGCAACATTTCAGTGAGCTTCTGAATACGTTCATCGAACTGGTTTACAGTGAGAATATTCATACCGCCACTGTGCACTGCAGAACTATTGAGCGTAGGTGTAGAGAGGATTTTGGCATTAGCACTCTTAGCTAGCACAGAAGTTGTTGGAGGAGTTGAGCACAATTTTACATTTTCTCCTTTGCTTACTTCATTCTTTTTATATTGCCTTGTTGCTGGTGACATTTCACTGAGTATGTAAAGAAATGAAGAAAAGGCGGGAAAAGTCCAAAGAGTCTCAGATTTTGCAAATGATTTAATTAATATTTATAACAATCAACCACACTTAAACTTTGTAATTAATGTCTCAAATAAACACAATCGCATTAACTTCGTCGTATTATTAACCACAGATCAGTTTATCTTTAGAATTATGTAAAAGAGCGAAGACTATTGCGGAGCTCTTGAAACAACGTCTACTCAATACAACACATACTTGAATATATGAGAGAGATGAATATTGAGAGATGAATATTTCAATATCAATATCAATATCAATTAGAGAATAAGAAAGGTTAAGAATAAGAAATTAGAGAATATCAATTGAGAGTAGATGAATATAAATTTTATGACTACTATAGAATGAAACCCAAAACTTTCGACTATATTTTGTCTGAAATAGAAGATGAAATTGTAAAACATCACACAAACTTTCGAAGCCCAATTTGTGCTGCCGAAAGGCTTTCATTAACTTTAAGGTAAATATTCAAAATGAAATTTTATTAATTCAGAATAAATGTACAAACATATAGCACATTAGTCTAAAACTTTTCATGTGGTATGACGTAGGAGAAATCGCTTGATAGATCCTCATTTGATATTCTCCAGTTCAGAGAAGGCGTCGGTGTGGACGAAGACCTAGGTACTGTGTCCACATGTGACAAAGGTTCTCCACAATCAAGTGTTTCTATTAACAATTGGCTCATTTTTAAACGGAAGCGTGCATTTTTATATTGGGACATTTGATGCATATGAGGCAAAGAACTCATTAAGAAATGATAGTCACCGTCATTTTTCCTTTCGTCGTTCGTTTTAAGAATATTCAGTTTTTCCCTTTCCAATTCAATAAATTCAAATTCTTGGGAAACCTTTTTCTTTTTGTGCCGATTTTTCTCCGGTGGAGCAATTTCAATAGTCTTTTGAGTGTTTTGACTTGTATTTGTTTCCATATTTAAGTTTGTATTTTTGTCGTTTTCTTTCTGGTTTTCCCTGGTAAATAAAATGTCTTCAAGAAAGGAGCTGTCCATATTTCCAGTTAGTTTTGCAGGTGTTGTCACGCCTCGAAGGAAATCCATCTCTGCAAAAAATCTCCATTTGCTTGTATACATTTCAGATACTCCGCTTCCCGACTTTGCATGTTTATTAATTTTTCTGTTTTCCTGAATGTAGTTGTTTCTTAAGCTCCTCCATTTTTTTTTTTTTTTTTTGCAGAATCTCCTGGAAAAATATCTAATTAGTATTTTACCTATATTTATTCTAGATTTCTAGCTACTGGCTTGTCGTATAGGGGACTAGCATTCAGCTATAGAATAGCTCACAGCACAATATCTGGGATAGTAAAGGATGTATGTATCGCGATTTGGAAGAAATTTGCTTTAAGACATATGCCTCCACCAACCGCAAACGATCTCCGAAATATTTCTAAGGAATTTTATGACCGGTGGCAATTTCCAAACTGTGTGGGTTGCATTGATGGGAAACATATCCGAATCAAATGCTCTCCTAATTCAGGAAGCTTGTACTTTAACTACAAACATTTCTTTTCTATTGTTTTGCAAGGTGTTGCAGATGCTAGCTACCGTTTTACAGTTATTGAAGTGGGTGCTTATGGGAAGCAAATTGACGGCGGCACATTTGCTTCATCAAGTCTTCATCACAGTTTGGAAAATAACATACTTAAAATGCTAGCACCGGCCCGTTTACCTAATACAGATGTTTGTGCACCCTTCGTTTTGTTAGCAGATGAAGCATACCCATTGCGCGAATATTTGCTAAGGCCGTATTCTCAAAGGAAAATAACCAACGATAGAACTATATTTAACGAACAGCTTTCAAGAACAAGAAAGGTTATCGAATGTGCATTTGGTATTACTGCTATGAAATGGCGTATCCTCAAAAAGGATATAGAAACAGATGTGCAAACTGCAATACAAATTACGAAAACCGTTTGTTTGTTGCACAACATAATCATTGACTGCGAAGGTGTGGATAATGTAGCTTTACTTCGTGCGCAGAACCAAATTTCAACTACAGCAGAACAGCCTTGCACTCCCCGCAACACCTTCTTAAATCGACCAACTTTTAGTGCCAGCAACGTTCAAAATATTTTTAATACTTATTTTTCTAATAATAAATAATAAATAAATATTTACTTACCATCAGAATTAACTGCTTTCCCTACTTCATCCCAAGCATCTTTATTTTTGTCTTTATAGTTTGACGTTGTTGAATCCCATAACAAACGCCTGCTTTGCACTTCATGTATCAACTTCTCGCTATCCATTTTCAATTGCAACTGATCAGCTGTTACTCGTTTAGTTAGCTGTCACGCTGTCGTAATAGTTCATAATGCCTTAAACACATAGAATATCGCGCAGCGATGTCGCTCTCTGCAAATTGCCAAAAATCAGCGCTGCTGGAGCGCGGCAGAGAACAGCTAGCAGAGAGAACTCACAACAATCAACAGAAGAAGAACAAGAGCAGCGACCAAAATGGAAAATTTTCCATTTTGATCGCCGTCGCTGGCAGAGGCAGCGGCGACCTGTTATTTTTTTTTTGTTTCCCATAAGAGCCTATGTAATTTTGACAATTGGCGGAGAGCGACATCGCTGCGCGATATTCTATGTGTTTAAGGCATAATAGCGTGAAAGCGTGCAAGTTTTAGTGTAACCACTCCGAATTGATCCCTTAGTTTAATTTTCTTGCACCACCTGGCACCAGCTGTGCTGTCACCAACTTTCAGCCAGTGTAACCGCAGCCTAAGTCTCCTTGTTGAATAGTTTGTGTGGAAAGGTGATTGTGGAAAGTGTGAATGGAAGAGTGATTGAAAAGGGAATTAGGGAAAGTGGGAATTTCGTATGGAAGGGGGAATTAATGGAAGGAATGGAAAGATTGGAAGGATGGGAGTTGGAACGGGAGAGAGAGAGAGAGGAAAAAAAAAGTTTGGACACTGGTTGATGTCAGATGGTTCTTTGTAAGCGGGATTGAAAAACCAAGAAAAAATTAAGTGATCGGTGAAGAAAAAAAAAAGAAAGAACAGAAAAAAAGGTTGTTGAAGAAAATAACAAGTTTCGATCTTAAAAAAAATAACACAAAAAAATATTAAAGAAAACTAGTAAAGGTGTTGTCTACAACCGGGCTGTAGCCGAAATATCCTACACCTTAAAGCTGCATATATACTCTTATATATAAGATATATAAGATAAACTATAATTATAGCTGCTTAACTATTTCTGTGCGTTACAAACAGCGGTACTAAGTGCCTTTACTCTCAAAATTTACGTGTAGGGTATAAAAATATATTGCAATACTGGGTGGATGGGTAAAAACGAGGCGTGGCCCGCCCATTTTTCCCAACAGAATATTATTGGTTCACAAACTACAATATTATGTACACCATTATTCAGGAAACTTATATACTTTTCAATACAATCCATGTAAAACCCTCCATGACCTATGTGAACTCAAAGTGGGCGGATCACGGTCGGTCTAAAACGACATATAAAATTTTGTGATGCTGATATGGCCTTTTTTAATAGGCAAAACAGAGGTACCTGCACTCTCGATACAAAAAGTAGGCGTGGTCCTTGGGCGATTTTGCCCATTTTCAATACGAAACACCCCAACATAGCAACGAATATTTTTGCCAAATTTCATTTTGAATTTCCTGTGATCGTGATTTCAACGGACAGACAGACAGACAGACAGACAGACAGACGGACAGACATCGTTATTTCAATTTTGGTGGTGATGCTGATCAAGAATATATATACTTTTCCATACCTATCTTCTCTAGTTCTATGCGTTACACACTCCGGCAGAAAGTGAATATACCCTCAACCTTAAGGTGTAGGGTATAAAAAGAAAAGAAGACATACAAAGTGAAGAAAAAGTCCGCCAAATGGTGGCAGAATTGCGCCAAAAATTGCATTGTGCAAGTAAATCCAAAAACAATAAGAAGTGAACAAGTGTAAATCACATCAACAAAAACCCGAACCAAATACATAAAAAAACAATTCACGATTCCCGCCAATTCTGATACGTAACAGTTACATAGAATAAAACAAAACTACAGAAGTAAATTCAATCAAGAAACACTACATTGAACAAAAGAATTTTAAAAACTGAATATATATGTACATATAATAACAGCAACATCAAGAAATTTTCACAAACCAAGACAATATATAAGAACAGTTACAAACATAAATATATAAAACACAAGAAGAATGACATAGTAAACTTTCACGACTTTGAAACATATATTACATTAACATCAACACAACAACAGCAGTTCAAAATTCACATAGAATCCGGCACTAAATCAGGAAAATCAAACAACTACAACACCATACGAGAACAGTTGAAAATTACATGGAAAATACAGGAGCGGTAGCAGGGTAGAAACGAATTTTATTTATTGGCAGATTTTTTTGATTATTACCTTTTTTCTTACTAATAATAAAATTATTGAGATATAGATTGTTATTATTTTGTTTTGTTTTATTATCAAATTTTTATTAGGGAAAGCATTATTATAGCAACACCAGCATAAAAAGAAAAATAAAATTAGTAAATTAAATTTTAGAAAAGTTTGAGTTTTAGAAAAACAACTTAAAGAAAACAAAGTTAAGAGGCAGAAAATAAATAAAAGTAGAAAATTAAAACAGAAAAATAAATTATGTTTACAGGTCGGGAGCTGCAAGGTGGCGCCATCATCAGCCTGGAACCGGGTAAGCGTTTGCTGATAGATAATATAAAATATTAGTAGTAGATAATAAATATTAAAAGAGAAGAAAAACAGAAAGAAATAAAGAAACAAAGAAAATTTTATGCATATTCATATATAGAATAAAGTATCAGTTAAGAGTAGTAATAAGAAAAATGTATGAACAGAGAAAGAGGTGAGTGAGACTGGGTGAGCGTATGATAAATTTTGTGATTAGGTGATTGTGAGAGTGAGATAGGTAGCTGCAGATGAACTGTTAGGAAACATAGGTGTATATGAGTGGTGTTTTGTTTTAAGTCTTTTCACTATTCTTTCCGCTTCTCTACTTTTATAAAAAAACAAATAAGGCACGATTTTTTTTTTGTTTTTCTGTTGTGGGTGGCAAGAAGTCACCCCAAAAAGCCGCGAGCTTAGCCGCAGCCACCGTGCCACGCCACCCTAACCTTGCTCACACCAGAAATGGCGCCCAACGTACATTATTTCCAACAATCTTAGTTTCTATTTCCATTTCTACAATTCTTAGTTTCATTTTTTTTTAAATTTTTTTTTCTATCTTCTAATTTGAATTTCTTCTTGCTTGTGAGGCAAATCTCCAGTACACTCAAGGGGTTTAAATGTTAAAAGGGGGCTAACTTTAGTCAAGGCTTAAGTACACTTGTGCCACGTTCCAGAATTGTAACATAGACAGACTGTTTGGGGGTTTTGGGATAATTTTTAGCTCACTGTGGACTTGACTATACGGACAACCATGCTCAGGTGTTGAATGCCGCCCATTTATTGAAATAAATAAACTTTTGTATTATCTCGTCATTATTGATTATTTTTTTTTGCTTATATTTTATTAATTCATTATTTTATTATTTCATATAATTCCATTGGTTATATATATTTTTTTTTATTATGTTTTCTTTCTTTTCATTTTTATTTTATTATTTCTGCTTATTATTTTTATTTTTTTTTATTTATTTAATTTGTTTATTATTATTTTCTTTAATATTTTACTATTTTTGTATATTTTATATTATTTTTCTTATTTCATTAATCTTTAGTATTTCTTAATTAATATTTAATCATTTTGAATTATTTTTTTTTTATATATTGTTTATTTTATAATTATTATTGGTGGTTGTTGTTGTTTGAGTTTTTTTTTTTTTTGTTTTTACTTCTTGTTCATTCATTTGTTTTTTTGTCTTTCCGCTTGGGTTCTTCCAGTTCTGTGTTTTCTTTGATTAGTTTCCCCTTAGTGTGAGTTTTGTGAGTGAGTGTTTAAGTATTTGAGTGAGTGTTTGGTGCATGAAACCCGAGCGAGAGTCGAGGAGATCTATTACTAGAAGTGTTAGTAGGGCTCTAGAGAACCAAATAGTAGGTTCAGTGCTCGACCAGATAGATACTGGGATAGAAAGAAAAGTAGATTTTGTCCCAGTAGACTAGCAAGTGCATTAGCTTGGTGTTCGGACGACCTCGTAATAGTGAAGAGGCTAGGTTGGAGTCCAGTAGTTTGACCGTCAGCGTTAGTAGCTTCTCGGCCAAACTAGAGAAAATAGCAGAGATGTCGGAGCAAGAGGGGCAGGGCGTGGAACCACAGCGTGGTACGGTAGGGCCGAGTAGCTCAACATCATCTGCCGCTTCTGCATCATATGATTCTAATCAATTCAATCAGGAGATGCAGCAGGGACAGATGATGGCGTGTTGCGCAGAAGCCATTCAGCAACTTCGTGGTGGTTTCACTGACCTGGGCAGAAGAGCGGCTGCGATGGAGGCGTCAGTTATACCACAAAACCCCCATCCAAGAGACGACTCCATTCCGACAAGGCGAGAGGCTGCTGATGCTGTCAGGGATGTAGTATCTGGGGTTGCAGCGCGGCAAGGGCTGGGTCAAGCCTCGTTCCAGGGCCCGACAATATCCCTGAGAAAGCGGTGTGGTGTCAAGGCGGAAGAGCGTCGATCTTATCAAGTGACATGTTAAGTTCGACGACTCTTGTGAGGAATTGACAGTGGAGAGCTTCATATTCCGCATCGAACGGATGCAGAAACAATATGAAATTTCTTATGAGCAGCTCTTCACTGATTTCCACTGCCTCGTCACCGGAGCCGCCGCTAAGTGGTATTGGCGGGTGCTGGAGGATCACGAGAGCGACCCGGACTTCGGCTATGGAGATTTGAAAAGAGAGCTGCTATGCAACTTCCGATCTGCAGATCCAGACTACGAGATAATAAGGGATATTATCGATCGGAAACAAAAAGTAGGTTAATCCTTTGTGGAGTTTTATGCTGAGATCCATAATCTCACCTTTAGGCTGCGGAAGAAGATTCCTGAGGAGGAATTCATTTCCATTATTAAATCAAATTGAAGGGCAAACCTCGCTAGCCTGACTTTCGCATGTAAAGTCAGCTCCTTAAAAGAGTTCTGCAGCGAATGCAGAAGCGCTGAAAAGCTAATAAAAGAAAGTCGAGCGAAAGCCAGGCAGGTTAGCTAGGTGTGGTTGCCGCTTGAAGAGGGAGAACCTTCAACTAGTGTGGAGGCTCTGGCTCCTCTTCGGCCCAATTTAAATATACCCCAAGAAAGGGATTTCGTAAGACTTCCTCAGGTATCGGGTCCTTCAGGTCCACGTCCGTTTACGTCTATGTCACGTCCATTTAGTAGTAACCAAGTCTTTTGTCAGTCTCCGTTTCATGTTATTTTATGTTTTAGTTGCGGAATTCAAGTTTAGTTACACTTCAAGAAAAACCAACTAGACGCGAAGTGTAAATCGGCATTCCATAATATGACGTGTTTTGTTTGTCATAGTGATGTCTCTTATTGAGAGTTTCGTCCGGGAAACGCGAAAAATGGAGTCCCCGGCCAACCTGTAAGGATTCTATAGAGGAAGGATCCAGTGATCCGCAGCAAAAGCCCGATAGGTCGCCCAGTAAAAACTTTACACCAGCGCAAGGTCAAATACGAAGCTGTGAGGGAGAAGACCTTTTTAAGTGAGGTGGTACTCTGTAGGAAGAAGCGAAACTTCGACAAAATAGCGAAGATGAGGGCAAAGAGGCTGATGATGAAGAAAATTAAAAAAGTTTTAGTCTCGCCATCTAAATTTGTGTCTGTTTTCCTACACAACGTCGTCGTGCACATATGCCAGATTGGGCATAGTTTCACGAACTGTGTATCTAGTCACTTTAGGAAACCTATAAGCATGTGTGTGTGTGTGTGTGTATGTGTGTGTGTGTGGGTGCGCCATTTTATTTCACTAAGCGGTTAGGCTCCGCAAATTGACTAGGCGAGCAGGTGTCGCCGAATTGGGGAGGGGAGCTAGCGATCATGTGTTGCCGCTTTTAAGAGGGGAGCAGACGGTGAGGCTGAATGCTCATGAAAAAGAATTCCAAATACAATTGAAGTAACTTAACTTTATTCAACTTACTCTTCTCGCGTTCAAAATTACAATCCTCGCTTAAGTCTAAACGTTTCTTATTTATAGCTTCGTATCGGTCGGATTTGTGACGAAGCTATGTTGTGCAATAATTCTTGATACAAAAGTGCGAATTATTGCAATAATTATTTTAATAATTATTTCCGCGTTCGTTTGGCGCAACTTTAAAATTAATGCTTATTACGCAAATAGCTATACCCTGGTTCTGTCGAGCGTTCGTTGATTTGAACTCGGTGACAACGACTGTCGTTTACTGAATATTTCACATTATGACAAAAAGTATGTGTTGTTAATTGCGTTAAGCGTTATTAATAATGGCAAAAATGTACGTGATGTTAAGTTTTATTTAGTTTGGATAACTTTCACAATTCCGACCTACAACATCCCTCACCCCTAGGGGAAGAAAAATTTATTATCGAGAAGCGATGGTAAATTTTTCATATATGTACATGTGTATGGTATTAAATGGCGATGCTTAATTTAATAATTCTTAATTTCGAGGACATTCTCGTTAACATTGTTATGAACGTTTCGTTAACTATTACTGCAATATTTATGTATTTGTATTGTTGGTGTTTTTTCCATTTGTTAAATCTAAGATAAATAAACTTGGTTCTAAAAATATGTTTTTCACATTTTGTATAATTAATAATTGTATAATAAATAGTTGAATGTTTCAATCTGTTGTTGTTTACATTTTTCTTTTTATCTCTTTGTGATGCTAAACCAAACCATGCTGCGGCTGCTTTCGTTGCATGCGGAGCTCATGCAATACTGATTGTGCAAGTGTGTTGATGTATTTGGCTGCTTCCTGATTGAGCGGCCGATTCCCTGCATCGGGAGGGTTTTGATTGATGGTGTCGATTATCGCACACGTCGACTGCGGCTGGTAGGATGATCGTACGTTTTGCTGCTAGCTGTAGGGTAGCTGTGATATGTCAATTAGCCTGGTTGTTGGTGGCAACACTTCCTAGATTGACTTCTAGCGTAAAACGCGCTTTATTGTTGGTTCGAAACAAGTGTTCTCACGACAAAAAACCGCTGAACACCTTTTGTTTCCTATGAGACGTTGACCCTTCGTTATTTTTACTGGTTGAAACGTGTGCTCCCACGATAATAAATCGCCGAACACCTTTCGTTTCAATGTTTCTTGTATTGTCGAAACTGTTTTTCATTATTGATGACAACATCTGGTCTCGATGATATTCATCTCGTTCTCAACGTCAACCAATTTAAGCAATGATCGGTGCTGCTAAGTAGGCTTCTACTCGTTGCTGTGTTGCTTTTGCTGAATCTGAAATGTCGCGTAGCTAAATTGTTGCTGTTGGTCCAGCTACCCTTCCGCCCTTTGAAGTAGTCGTTCGTTGTGTTCCTGTATCCGCGTTATAAAAATGGTTTGGCAGACTTCATCTCCAGCGTATGTTGTGATGATTTTCCGTTCAATATTATGTATTTACAATTGGTTTTAATGTTTTCTTTACTGTGACGTTTAACTAAATTTTTCTTTAACATGACAACCATTTTTATTACTTCCTTGTATACGTAGTAAATACAAGAAAGTATTGTAATCATGAAAAATTGCGATATTGAGATTTTGATGATAACACACATTTTGACCATCGCGGAGTCCATTTTAACTAGTTTGGTCGTGACGTGTGTACGTATGTACGCCTGTACGTTTGTATGTATCCTCAATAGCTTAAAAACGGAGAATCGTAGAAAGTTAAAATTTGGTATTTGAGACATTTATAAGACCTAGTTGTGAACCTCCCTTTTTTGGATGCAATCTGTTGCGCGAAAAGGACACTTCTCATACAGTGTTTTTCAAATTTCACACATTACTTAAACACAAACACTCGTAAAAAGTATATACTATTTTGTATTTGGGCCTTACATAAGGCACAATTTTGTAGCTCCAATTTTACAGCCACATTCCCGATACTCGCTCACGTCTCAGACGCTCGGTAGTTGTTTATTCTCTTTTGTGGTTTTCTTAAGTTTTGTTGGTATTCGACGCTGGCGTACCAACAAAACTTAAGAAAAACACAAAAGAGAATAAACAACTACGGAGCGTCTGAGACGCGAGCGAGTATCGGGAATGTGGCTGTTAATGACGGTTCGCACGAAAAAGACTCTTCGCCAAAGGAACACGAAGCATGCATTATCCGAATTACATAAATGATAATGGTAAATGAATGTTATATATTATCTTTTCCAAAAATTGGTTGTACCCTAACAGAACTAAACAGGGAAATCAAAATTAGTACGATTGATTGTTAAAGCTGTGTGGAAACTACTTTGTACTTCCTTGTTTTTGCTTACTACTATTTAAGTTATTTAAATTAAGAGAAGCATATGAAAATATATCAAACATTCTTGAAATAAAACCATACAATTGCCGTCATACAAGGAAGTCATGTGTTGGCCACATCAGATATTTTTTAACTATTTAATTTAGATTTCGTATGTATATCTTGTACGTATGTGTGTATATTCTGGTTTTAATTTCTTATTTCAATTTTCAAATAAAATATGTACATAAATCCCTCTTTTGTATGCCTACATTATTTTCATATATGTACATATATTCTCATTCTTATTCTTATTTGTATATTTGTGGTATATGTTTTTGTTTTAAAATAACATACATATATTTAAAATGATTGTGTTTAATTTCATATGTAATCTGTTTTGTGTTGCCTACTGTTTCTTATATTGTGATGTGCTTTTTAAATATTTTCAATATTGTGTACATATATTTTACACTTAAATGTATGTCAATATATCTGTTAAATGATGCTGATGTGTGTGATATCTGATTCATCATTCATACATTCTGTTACATGTGCAATTATTTGTTTAATACAAGTAATTGCAAATGCAATTTGCATTTGTTGTTTTTTCTAAATTATAACTTCATCAAATTTTCTATACTTTTCTATACTGGGAACTAAAAACAAACATTGAGTCTGTGTCAATTAAAGTTAATTGGTAAACACTTTTATTTCCTTACGACGGTCTATATCTAATGTATAGATCCCTAAGAAATTGGAAGTGCATCTTATTATAATATATTTAATAAAATCCATTTCCTTTCTGCAACAGCACTTGCAGCTTCTTGAATTTATATCAGCGTCGCCCATGAGCAGCCATTCGGCCACTCAATTTTAGAGCACCTTAATATGTATACAATGAGTGCATTTGCCGAAATTACGTCAGCAGCCATGAAAGTTTGATATGACTACACCCTAAAAAAATTATAGCTGTTTGTTTTCATGCGGATTTTTCCTTTATATTATATAATATTATTATATTTTATTGCAAAAATCATATTTTATGTATAACCTAAAAAAATTTGTTACGAATAAGTTCAATTCTTCATATTAACGCATCTAATATATCGTTTTCCGTCGCTCTCAACTAAAGATACGTAACACTTTAGCAAATAATTGAGGTGTGATACTTTTCACGCTTGTACGTGTTTGTTAAAACTTTAAATGTGTTGTAATAATCGTAGCAGAATTTAACAAAAAGAAACTAATGCTTCGTATTTCGAAATATTAATTTTCTTCAGTGCAGGTTGAGAAACCATTCATACACATGCTTAAAATGTGACAGTGTGAGTTTGGACATCTCTGATTTATATCCATCTAAGAAACTGGAAGTGTGCATATTTACACATTTTCCCCCTTTTTACTTTCATGTATACGTAGTAAATACAAGAAAGTATTGTAATCATGAAAAATTTCGATATTGACATTTTATGGTAACACACACATTTTGACCATCGCGGAGTCCATTTTGACTAGTTTGGTCGTGACGTTGTACGTATATATCCCTGTACGCCGGCATGTATGTATGTATGTATGTATCCTCTATAACTTAAAAACGGAGAATCGTAGAAAGTTGAAATTTGGTATTTGAGACTCTTATAAGACCCAGTTGTGCACCTCCCTTTTTGGATGCAATCGGTTGCGCGAAAAGGACACTTCTCATATAGTCTTTTTCAAATTTTATACATTACTCAAAAACAAACACTCGTAAAAAGTATATACTATTTTGTATTTGGGCCTTACATAAGGCACAATTTTGTAGCTCCAATTTTGATGACGGTTCGCACGAAAAAGACTCTTCGCCAAAGGAACACGAAGCATGCATTATCCGAATTACATAAATGATAATGGTAAATAAATGTTATATATATCTTTTCCAAAAATTGGTTGTACCCTAACAGAACTAAACAGGGAAATCAAATCAATCATTAATACGATTGATTGTTAAAGCTGTGTGGAAACTAATTTGTACTTCCTTGTTTTTGCTTACTACTATTTAAATTATTTAAATTAAGAGAAGCATATGAAAATATATTAACCATTCACGAAATAAAACCATACAATTGCCGTCATATAAGGAAGTCATGTGTTGGCCACATCATATATTTTTTAACTATTTAATTTAGATTTCGTATGTATATCTTGTACGTATGTGTGTATATTCTGGGTTAAATTTCTTATTTCAATTTTCAAATAAAATATGTACATAAATCCCTCTATTGTATGCCTACATTATTTTTATATATGTACATATATTCTCATTCTTATTCTTATTTGTATATTTGTGGTATATGTTTTTGTTTTAAAATAACATACATATATTTAAAATGATTGTGTTTAATTTCATATGTTATCTGTTTTGTATTACCTACTGTTTCTTATATTGTGAGGTGCTTTTTAAATATTTTCAATATTGTGCATGTGCATTTATTTGTTTAATACAAGTAATTGCAAATGCAATTTGCATTTGTTGTTTTTTCTGAATTATAACTTCATCAAATTTTCTATACTTTTCTATACTGGGAACCAAAAACAAACATTGAGTCTGTGTCAATGCAAGTTAATGGGTAAACACTTTTATTTCCTTACGACGGTCTATATATAGATCCCTAAGAAATTGGAAGTGCATCTTATTATAATATATGTATTTAATAAAATCCATTTCCTTTGTGCAACAGCACTTACAGCTTCTTAAGATTATCTTTTTTGAATTTATATATATCTAAGAAACTGGAAGTGTGCATATTTACACATTTTCCCCCTTTTTACTTCCTTGTATACGTAGTTAATACAAGAAAGTAAGTCATGATAAATTTCGACATTGAGATTTTGATGGTAACATACATTTTGACCATCGCGGAGTCCATTTTGACTAGTTTGGTCGTGACGTGTGTACGTATGTACGTATGTACGCCTGTACGTATGTATGTATCCTCAATAACTTTAAAAAGGAGAATCGTAGAAAGTTGAAATTTGGTCTTTTAGACTCTTATAGGACCTAGTTGTGCACCTCCCTTTTTGGATGCAATCGGTTATGCGAAAACGACACTTCTCATACAGTTTTTTTCAAATTTCATACATTACTCAAAAACAAACACGCCTAAAAAGCACATACTATTTTGTATTTGGGCCTTACATA
This sequence comes from Thecophora atra, assembly GCA_937620795.1. Taxonomy (NCBI): domain Eukaryota; kingdom Metazoa; phylum Arthropoda; class Insecta; order Diptera; family Conopidae; genus Thecophora; species Thecophora atra. The sequence goes on from OW569398.1 coordinate 33,881,794, forward strand.
CGGCACAATATTGTAGCTCCAATTTTGATGATGGAGCCAAAAGGACTCTTCGCCAAAAGACCACGAAGCATGCAATATCCGAATTACATAAATGATAATGATAATTGAATGTTATGCTGCTATATCTTTTACAAAAATTGGTTGTACCCTAACAGAACTAAACAGGGAAATTAAAATTAGTACGATTGATAGTTAAAGCGGTGTGGAAACTAATTTGTACTCCCTTGTTTTTACTTACTACTATTTAGATTATTTAAATTAAGAGAAGCCTATGAAATTTTTCTCATTATGGAAGTAAAAATATTTCATTTTTTTAAAACTTCAATTTGAAAATATAAATAAAATATATCAACCATTCTTGAAATAAAACCATACAATTGCCGTCATAAAAGGATGTCATGTGTTGGCCACATCAGATATATTTTTTAAAATTTCTCCCTATATGTATGGTTATTTAAGCTTATTTATTTTTTTTTTTTATAGTTAATTATTATTTATTATTACTTTCTTGTATACGTAGTAAATGCAAGGAAGTATTGTAATCATGAAAAATTTCGATATCGAGATTTTGATAGTGTTACGGCACGCAGTCCACACACAGGTTAAGCATGAGTCTAAACACGTTTGGTTGCGGTCGTCTTCTCTTCACTACTCACTACTATTGTATGTCACTTTGAAACTAATGAAATCAGTCTTAAAATAAAAACGGTCGTGTTCATATCGTGCTTATATCATTTCGCATCGTCTAGTCAAGGCTATACTTGGCTATTGAAAGTCAGGAAAAAGCTTCTGATTTACCATTTGGCGCCCAACGTGGGGTACGACTTCGTATAAGAGATTCATTAAAACATAGAGCTAAATAAAAAGAACGCTAAATTCTGTGCCTTTTAAAATTTATCGCGTGGCCAGTTTTGGCATTTCGAAGTCAAGTTAACGTTTCGGTTATCGATACAACAATTGTGAATGCTACTGTACTAATCAGCAGAGTCATTCGTCGCTGCCTTTTTGTCGTTCTTGTTCACCTTGTGCAAGGGCATTTCGCGTTTTCGGACATCAAGTGCAGTTCTAATAACTGTTGACCTTGGACGAACAAATCGAATTTCATAGTTGAATTCGTCAAGTTTACTGCATTGTTGATCACATGGCAGATCAACTGAAGCAACAACGTTCAAACACTAAAAGAAATATTTTACGCATCAAATCTATTATTGATGCAAATGGTAAAAGTGAAGGAAAAGCCTTAACTTCAATGGAATTGAAGTGCCACTTAGGAATCCTAGAATCATATTTCACACAAATATGCAGCTACCAAACCCAAATTGAGAAACTGGAACCTGAGGACAATGGTCGTGCTGAACTCGAGGAACTGTACGTCAGCACAAAACTCGCAATACATGAGCAGTTAGGAGAAGAGCTGAACTCATCCATAAGAGAAAACAATCTATTTGCCCCAACTCCAAGCCCAAGGCTAACACCGCTGAAGTTACCCACTTTTGACGGAAAGTATTCCGAATTTAACAATTTTATAACATTGTTTAATCAAATTATCAATAGAGAACTATAGGAACTGTAGGACCAACTATACAAGATCATCTACAGAATTTGCTGCTTCGGTTTCGGCTTCATCGATATGTCATCACTGCCGACATTATCAAAATTTATCGTCAAGTACTAGTCGACCCTCGTGATCAGTGCTTTCAATACATCGTCTGGAGAAACAACAAGAAGGAGCAGATTCGTACCTACAAACTTAACACTGTCACTTACGCACGGCATCAGCGCCATATCTCGCGGTAAAAAGTTTACATTACTTGACTGATCAGTACGCTGCAGAGTACGATTTGGGATCAAAGGTAATCAAGTCCGCATTTTATGTTGACGATCTATTGTGTGGCACCGACACGGTTAATGAATTGATGCAAATCAAACACGAGGTGTCAGCAGTGTTGGAAAAGGGTGGGTTCATTCTGTCAAAATGGTACTTTAATGTCCAATTGCTCTTCGGTGACGAATTAAGGAGATTAATTTCAACGAGCCGTCTTTCTGCAATGCATTAGGTATACGATTGAATCATGCTGAAGATGTATTTGTTTTCAATTTCACTTCAAGAAAACCACATCCAAACAGGTTAACAAAACGCAGCATTCTGTCTATCGCATCTTCTTTGTTTGACCCTCTAGGACTACTTACACCTCTGCTTGTTACTGCAAAAATCATTTTGCAAGAGCAAAATTACTAAAGTTAAATAAAGAAAATAAAATATATCATTAAATAAAATATATCAACCATTCTTGAAATAAAACCACACAATTGCCGTCATACAAGAAAGTCATGTGTTGGCCACATCAGATATTTTTTAAATATTTAATTTAGATTTCGTATGTATATCTTGTACGTATGTATGTATATTCTGTTTTTAATTTCTTATTTCAATTTTCAAATAAAATATGTACATAAATCCCTCTATTATATGCCTACATTATTTTCATATACATATATTCTCATTCTTATTCATATTTGTATATTTGTGGTACATGTTTTTGTTTTAAAATAACATACATATTGTAACGCCGCTCCGGTTCTCCGGTCTATAGCCGGGGTAGGCTCAACGGTTTCCAGGGGAGCGCGATACAAAATTTATTTTTAGACGAGACCCTTTAGTTTTATTTTCTTTATTTTTCCAATTTTTATTCTGTTGTCGTAGTGGTATTACTGCCTAATATATACGGGAAGGGTACGACTGACGCACTCTCGGTAGACGTGATTAGTGGAGCAGGTGATGGTGCGTTGGTACGGCGAACAAGCGATGCGCTAGGCCGCGACCGTGTACGATTGGCGGGCAGATGATGTGTTGCTTATGGCTAGCAAATGCGGCACTTCATATGACGAGCAGGCGATGTGCGGCGTGTGCGAGCGATTTGCGAGTCGGTAATGCGGGTGTGAAAGCGATTTGATTCCGTGCGTTAGTCAGCCGGCACTTTTGCGTGTGTGCGAGCCGGTACCTCGAATGGGTGATGTAACCAACCGTGATCTTACGTTTGTCGCGGGCGTGTGACGTTGGTGCAAGAATATCATGTGATGTAGTCAGTGCTGATTCTAAAGAAAACCGAGGTTACTAGATAACGTATGAGTACTGACTCTAAAGAGCCGATGTACTGTATAACTTAATAGCGCTGGTTCTAGAGAACCGATGTCACCATATAACGTAAGAGTACTGGTTCTAAAAAACCGATGTACCGTATATCTTAATAGCGCTGATTCCAGAGAACCGATTCACTACATAACGTAAGAGCACTGACTCTAAAGTGCCGATGTACTGTATAACTTAATGGCGCTGGTTCTAGAGAACCGATGTCACCATATAACGTAAGAGTACTGCTTCTAAAGAACCGATGTACTGTATATCTTAATAGCGCTGATTCTAGAGAACCGATGTCACCATATAACGTAAGAGTACTGGTTCTAAAGAACCGATGTACTGTATATCTTAATAGCGCTGATTCTAGTATGATGTTCTTGCACCGCAGTAAACGTGTATTTCTTTACTCGCGGTATTATTGGTTTTCTTTTCAACGGTACTTGCCTGCCGTTAGCTCTGTGTTATATTCTTTTCACGAGCGATACGTGTTGCTGCTTCGGTGGATGATAACCGACTGCGATAGGTGTTGCTGCTTCGGTGGATGATAACTGACCGCGATAGGTGTTGCTGCTTCGGTGGATGATAACCGACTGCGATACGTGTTGCTGCTTCGGTGGATGATAACCGACTGCGATAGGTGTTGCTGCTTCGGTGGATGATAACCGACTGCGATACGTGTTGCTGCTTCGGTGGATGATAACCGACTGCGATAGGTGTTGCTGCTTCGGTGGATGATAACCGAACGCGATACGTGTTGCTGCTTCGGTGGATGATAACCGACTGCGATAGGTGTTGCTGCTTCGGTGGATGATAACCGACTGCGATAGATGTTGCTGCTTCGGTGGATGATAACCGACTGCGATAGGTGTTGCTGCTTCGGTGGATGATAACCGAACGCGATACGTGTTGCTGCTTCGGTGGATGATAACCGACTGCGATACGTGTTGCTGCTTCGGTCGATGATAACCGACTGCGATACGTGTTGCTGCTTCGGTGGATGATAACCGACTGCGATAGGTGTTGCTACTTCGGTGGATGATAACCGAACGCGATACGTGTTGCTGCTTCGCTGGATGATAACCGACTGCGATAGGTGTTGCTGCTTCGGTGGATGATAACCGACCGCGATAGGTGTTGCTGCTTCGGTGGATGATAACCGACTGCGATAGGTGTTGCTACTTCGGTGGATGATAACCGAACGCGATACGTGTTGCTGCTTCGCTGGATGATAACCGACTGCGATACGTGTTGCTGCTTCGGTGGATGATAACCGACTGCGATACGTGTTGCTGCTTCGGTGGATGATAACCGACTGCGATAGGTGTTGCTGCTTCGGTGGATGATAACCGAACGCGATACGTGTTGCTGCTTCGGTGGATGATAACCGACTGCGATAGGTGTTGCTGCTTCGGTGGATGATAACCGACTGCGATAGATGTTGCTGCTTCGGTGGATGATAACCGACTGCGATAGGTGTTGCTGCTTCGGTCGATGATAACCGACTCCCCCTCCTCTAGCCAAACACAAACCTTTTCTGTTGCCGCGGTAGTCGTTGTTCTTATTTTGTCGCTGTGTTGCTTGTCGTCGAAAACTGGTTCTCATTGTATGTGTTGCGTATGTGTTCTCTGTTCTCTTCTATTTTCTGGTTTTCACGTGGGAATGTGTGTGAGCGTTGGTCGTCGAAAACTGGTTCTCTTCGTCGGCTGATGCGTATGTGTGCTCTGTTCTCTTCTATTTTCTGGTTTTCACGTGGAATGTGTGTGAGCGTTTGTCGTACCCCTCTTCTTATATGCTTATATGCTACCAATTCTTATGTACACAAAGAGCGTAATGGGATGTACTGTACTGCGTGCCACACGCATACATTTCTTTCCACTTAATTTATTTGTCATTAATTTATTGCACTTCATTAATATTATTTATTGCTTGGTCATTGCTCCACTTCCGTCATCAACTCAAAAGTTGAAAGCTGAGCTCTTGAGTGCATTAAACACTTCAGTGCGACGACCACTGATACCGTCAGCTATGCTTGCACTGCATTTTTGAGTTCATTGCCGTGAAGCAATGTTTAAGTGCAATGTAAATAAACTAAAACATAATAGCTTAATTACGATCACTAATCATGCGACAACCAATCGGAGTTGTCGAAGTTAGGGGAATTTTCGAACTTAGGTTAAGAAACTTTACATTATAAGCAGACCAATTTTAATAATAAAGACAGAATTGTTATGACTCAGTAAGGATAAACAATTTGCATTATTATTGAGATCGGCAGAGCTTAACCGCCTTTATAATAAAAAAGTGAGTCCGGCGGAGCTTAACCGCCTTTAGAATAAAAAAGTTTAATCCGGCGACACCTTGCTCGCCTAAACAATCGGCAGAGCCTAACTGCCTCAAAAATAAAAAGGTAACTGGTTTTTTTATATAAATAAGGAAACAATAAAGCTAGGGACAATTTTAATAAAAGTCTAAATGTGTACATAAATTAGACGAACTTAAACAAAGACGTTACATGGCGATCCTTCACCCTGCGTTCCTGTGAAGATCCTGTATGGCAAGAGAACATTTTAGATATCAACGCACCAACGGAATCAGAAATAGAAACAACTTTCAATAAGTGGGAACAATTGGCAGAATACACACCGGGTCCAATCCCTGATGACGCGCCACCTTATATACCAACAACATAAGACCAAGGACCAAAGCCGATAACTATCGAACAGTACAGGCGACGCAACAACAGAAGACAACAACAGCAAGTACCACAAATTAAACCAAAAAAGAAGCGCGGAGGAAAAGCTTTCAATAAACGCAAGGATCTGGCAATATTATATAATAGCTACAATCTGTCAACAACTAACAAAGAAAAACAGCTACTTAAATCAAAAATAAAACAAAGAAGAAGCAAAATTTAAAAAAAAATTAATTAAGATGTCATTAGTACAAACTAAACCTGTTTATAATGAACAGAACAACACATACACTTTCAACGATTTATATACAGAGAACGCTTTATTGTTAATAATATTTATCATATTTGCTCTTTTATTGATAGTAGTATACATAACATACAGAATTAATAAATATTATAAAAATTATATAATAAGACGAGTAAATGCACAGCAACTAATAAACGTCTAAATTGTAATAAAAATTCAAATAAATATATATATATATATATATATATATATATATATATGTGAAATACAACAAAATTTTAAAAGAATAACATTTTTAAAGAATTGGAAAAAATTTTAAAGAATCTGAAAAAAGCTCCAAATAGAAAATACACAACAAATTATCAGAATAAATTAAGTACATATTTGCTAGAATTAAAAAGGAAATTTGAAAAACAACTAGAAAAGGTTGAAAAAAAAGAACATCAAACACTAATTACCAATTTCATATCATATTCAAACAGCATAAAAAAACTTATCACCATGACTTCCAACGAAAACACTTCCACTAGCCACTCATCTACCACTAATTTTGACATTCTAAAATACATCAAAATAATACCAGAATTTACAGGTAAAAAAGAAGAATTCCCAAAATTTATAGAATTGATAGAATTAATATCAGGAACAATACCTCAGGACCATGATGTATCTTTTTGCAAATTTATCAAAGAAACTAGAATACCTATAGAAATAAAGAACAAAATCAACTTATTACCTGCAGCCGATAGTTATACACAACTAATCAATAATTTAAAAACAATATTTAAACCAACGAAGACTGCAAACAGCATTTTTCAACAATTAATTCACCTAAAGCAAGGTCCAAAATCTGATTCCGCGTACAGCGATGAAATAAATTCATTGATTACAGAGTTAAATAACATTCAATTAGCAGAGTTAGGTAATGAAAATAACAACACAATACTGAAATCTAACGACATAATAGCTTTCAATACGTTGAAAGATGGTCTACGAAGCAACAGCATTAAACAGACCATAGAAGCAATTAGAGTAAAAACGTTTAATGAAGCTGTTACTATCACAGAAGAAGCTAGAGAAAGAGAAACTGACTGTATACTAACTTATAGAAATAAACAAAATTTTATAGCAAACAATTTCAGGCAATACCCACGACAATATAATAATCTAAATAGACAACATCAACATTTCAACTACAAAAATACGAGATACAATAATCAAAATGCATACAACAACTCTTATTAAGGAAATAACAAGAACATTAACAGAAGTAGTAATTACCAGGGTTCGTAAATGCTCGCTCCGGCTCGCTCGCGCTCCCGAGCCCGAGCTACAAAAAATATTTTCACGGCTCCGGCTCGCGCTCAAAAGAGCATACTTTCGAGAGCGCGAGCCAGTCGACGGCTCGGCTCTCAAGTTGTGTGGCTTCGGCTCACAGAGCGGCTCGCTACAAATCGATAGCTCAAGCCAGCAGAAGGCGCGGCTCTCAAGTTTTGTGGCTCCGGCTCAAAGAGCGGCTCGCTACAAATCGAGATCCCGAGCCAGCAGAAGGATCGGCTCTTAAATTTTGTGGCTCCGGCTCACAGAGCGGCTCCCTAAAAATTGCGAGCTCGAGCCAGCACGAGGCTCGGCTCCGACTTTTTTGGCTCCGGCTCAGAGAGCGGCTCGCAAAAAATAATGAGCTGCTCCCTAAAAATCGTGAATAACCACTGGGTCAGCTAATCGATTCAGTATTTTGTTTAAGACTTTGCACAATTAGATTAAGTTTAGAGAACAATAGATCTGGATATTAATAGCATGTTATACGTGATTTTCGTATGAATGACAGGCATTTGCTTGTATTTGAACATCAATTTATTATAGTTTTATATTTATACTAGCTGGACTCCGCGACTTCGTCCGCGTGCAGGCCTCAAAATATGACCATACCAAATTTTTGGCGGCTTAGCCCTGAACGGTCCGAGAAATTTGCCACGGCCATTTATGGGTGCAATTAAAACAAAATAGGTAGCCTATGTCCATCGGCAGGCCCCAAAATATGACCATACCAAATTTTGTCCAAATCGGTCCAGCGGCTGAGCCCTAAACAGTCTGAGCTATTTGCCACGCCCATTTAGACCATTTATGGGTGGAATTCAAAAAATAGGTAGCCTATGTTCATCGACAGGCCTTAAAATATGACCATACCAAATTTTGTCCAAATCGGTCCAGCGGCTTAGCCCTGAACGGTCCGAGAAATTTGCCACGCCCATTTATGGGTGGAATAAAAAAAATAGGTAGCCTATGTCCATCGGCAGGCCTCAAAATATGACCATACCAAATTTTGTCCAAATCGGTCCAGCGGCTGAGCCCTAAACAGTCTAAGCAAATTGTCACGCCCATTTAGACCATTTATGTGTGGAATTCAAAAAATAGGTAGCCTATGTTCATCGACAGGCCTTAAAATATGACCATACCAAATTTTGTCGAGATCGGTCCAGCGGTTTAGCCGTGAAAAGGTAACAGACAGACAGACAGACACACAATCACTTTTATATATTAGTATAGATATAGATAGATTACAATAATAAATTTGGTCTAAAAAATAAAAGAAACAAAACATGACATCTAAAACAATTAGGTTTGGGAAAAGTGAATATATTATTATATTTCTTTATATGCATATGTAAATTTTCCTTCACTTGCTAATACGAAGCGTGATCTTAAAACAACCCTTATCTCAGCTGCGTCGACGATTGTTACTATACAAAAACAACAACAGTGCATTCTTCTGGAAGCAGAAACCGCTTGTGCGTAAATGCTTGCATTGATTATTGTTGATTGTTTACTTTAAAGTGCTATGAATGAATAAAGCAGACAGTTTTCACATCGATAGAAAATTTAGTGTTTTGATCTCAATGGAATTAATCATGCGATAACTTGCAGTTAGTCAACTCTTGAACGGTTGCACTGATTTCGATGCGGTTTTCGCCATTCTGTTAAGAACTTTTGCAGTTTCCTTAAACTGTATTTTAAATATTTCAAACAATAATATTGAAATTTTATGGTTGAGCTGATTAATGCAACTATTGCCAAGAAATATGGCTCTTTCGTATTCTAAAATTGTTCCATAACATTAAGCGATCGAGATGATTACTCACAATTGTATATTTGACCTCCGTCATTCTTCAGAACAGCGGCAGCAAAAGTTTTATGAAACGCTGAAGTTTTAATTGCTATCCTTTGCTCAGATTTTTTATTTTGAAATTTTTGGAAAAAGGATTTTTCATATATTCAAATGCATGCATATACATACATTAGCTTACATTTTCAGCTTCCAAAGGAAAACAATTGGGTCATAAAAATGCATTCCTAATGTGTTTATTGCTTGCAAATTTCATAGCTAAAAAAATTCCAATGTCGATCGGTCACAAAAAGTATCGTGCGTACCTGGCAAGAAGTATTGATATAGTATATATAGCTATTGAAAATTTCAAAATAAAAAATCTGAGCAAAGGATAGCAATAAAAACTTCAGCGTTTCATAAAACTTTTGCTGCCGCTGTTCTGAAGAATGACGGAGGTCAAATATACAATTGTGAGTAATCATCTCGATCGCTTAATGTTATGCAACAATTTTAGAATACGAAAGAGCCATATTTCTTTGCAATTGTCTTTTGAATCCAATTAACGTTCAGCTAGAAAATGTGATCTTGTTTTTGCCTCAACTTACAATAGTTGCGTTAATCAGCTTAACCATAAAATTTCAATATTATTGTTGGAAATATTTAAAATACAGTTTAAGGAAACTGCAAAAATTCTTAACAGAATGGCGGAAATCGCATCGAAATCAGGGCAACCGTTCAAGAGTTGACTAACTGCAAGTTATCGCATGATTAATTCCATTTAGATCAAAACACTAAATTTTCTATCGATGTGAAAACTGTCTGCTTTATTCTTTCATAGCACTTTAAAGTAAACAATCAACAATAATCAATACAAGCATTTACGCACAAGCGGTTTCTGCTTCCAGAAGAATGCACTGTTGTTGTTTTTGTATAGTAACAATCGTCGACGCAGCTGAGATAAGGGTTGTTTTAAGATCACGCTTCATATTAGCAAGTAAAGGAAAATTTACATATGCATATAAAGAAATATAATAATATATTCACTTTTCCCAAACCTAATTGTTTTAGATGTCATGTTTTGTTTCATTTATTTTTTAGACCAAAAGTATTATTGTAATATAAATATAAAACTATAATAAATTGATGTTCAATTACAAGCAAATGCCTGTCATTCATACGAAAATCACGTATAACATGCTATTAATATCCACATCTATTGTTCTCTAAACTTAATCTAATTGTGCAAAGTCTTAAACAAAATACTGAATCGATTAGCTGACCCAGTGGTTATTCACGATTTTTAGGGAGCAGCTCATTATTTTTTGCGAGCCGCTCTCTGAGCCGGAGCCAAAAAAGTCGGAGCCGAGCCTCGTGCTGGCTCGAGCTCGCAATTTTTAGGGAGCCGCTCTGTGAGCCGGAGCCACACAACTTGAGAGCCGAGCCGTCGGCTGGCTCGCGCTCTCAAAAGTATGCTCTTTTGAGCGCGAGCCGGAGCCGTGAAAATATTTTTTGTAGCTCGGGCTCGGGAGCGCGAGCTGAAAAGAGCGCTCGAGCATGAGCATTTACGAACCCTGGTAATTACACACACAATAATAATAATAATAACAATAGTAATTACAAATACAATAATAATAGTAACTACAGATTTAGTAATAATAATAATAATAACGGCTATAACAATAATAATCGTATCAATACCCAGCGAAGGAGGATAAATTATATAAATGAAGACCCAAAAAACGAGTAAAACCCGACTAGCGTAGTGGAAAATTTAAATTCGGTAGATCAGGGAGAACACAACAAATATTTAATTTACACAACAAAAATTATGCCAGCAACCATATAAATATCAGATATAATGATAAAATTTTAAAATTTCTAATAGACATTGGTGCAAACATATTAATTATAAAGTTTAAGGCAGTAGCTAATGAAATTATAGATAGAAATAATAATTGTACAATAACAGGTATATCTAATCAAAATATCGATACATTAGGTATAACTACAATTAAATTATGTATAGCCAGTGGTCTAATCACTCACAGTTTCCAAACGGTCGAAAATAGTTTTCCAATAATAGTAGATGGAATTCTTGGTAGAGATTTTTTGCTTAAATATCAATGTAAAATAGATTACGAAACCTTAACAGTGACGATTACGCATAAGAAAGAAGACAATATTTTCGACATAAAAACTGACATGAATAAAATAACTGAAAAATCAGAAGCTTTTTCCTGATCTTGAATAGCCAAGTATAGCCTTGACTAGACGATGCGAAAAGATATAAGCACGATATGAAAGTAGTGTGTATATGAGGTTTCTGGGCCAACGTAGCGACTGCGCAGTCGGTGTAGTGCGTGTGGTGCCGCCGCCATAAGGTTTGTATGGTGAGGCTGCTCTGCCGCCGCCATAAGATTGTTAATGTTTGTGTGTTTGAGGCTCTCTGCCGCCGCCATAAGATTGTTAATGTTTGTGTGTTTGAGGCTCTCTGCCGCCGCCATAAGATTTATATGGTGTGGACCTCTGCCGACAGTTGGCAAAGGGAACTGAAGGGAAGGAGGGGGAATGTGTGTGACCGAAGTGATGGGAGGGCAGCAGTTTCAGATGGTCGTTGCGTAGTAACATGTTGTTGTTGTTATTTGTTGTAGCATGATGCTTTAGTGAACGTGAGCGTTGGTCCACAGAGTTAGTGTTTACAAATTTTGGATGTTTACTTTAATTGAACGGAGCGCCGTCGATCGAGTTAGTGTAAACAATTGTGGATTTTGGAAGCGGAGTGTCGCCGATCGAGTTGGTGTAATAAAATTTCGATGATTGTTTTGATTATTTAATTGCTTATGTTGTTGTTGTTGTAATTTATTCTTTTAGGGGAATTGGGTGCCGTCAATCGTATGTACAGTGCGTACAAAGAGAGTCTATGTTGTTGTTGTTGATGCGTATGATTGAAGCTAAGAAATGTGTGATTCATATACGGTGACATTCATGTCCGTTCGTGTTTTATTTATACTTTCATTCTTTTTTTTTATTTTTAGGAAATAAACTGAGTCCATTTAAGTAGTTTGAAGGTCAAATCTTGTCTTGCAGTAAATGTGTGTCATTTGAGTTCATTGACTATAGGGTTGAGTGTTCCTGTTCGCACCGATTTATAATGCGTAAGATTGTTGACAAGTGACAATGGAGAACTTAAACATTTGTGAATTTATCGACCGAGTTCATGTGTTTTTAATAACACAAAATGATACAATACTTGAGGAACATTTGGATGAAATTCTAAAAGTCTACCCATAAATAATAATTAGAGGCGGTCGCAAATACAGCAATTGCACAGGTGAAGGAATGGCTGCATACGGTCCACCTGACGTTGGCAGAGCACAAAACTGAGGCGGTACTCATATCAAGTCGCAAGAAAGTCGAATTAATCAACCTTAAGATAGGAGCCGTAACTATTACATCTAAGCGTTGTATTAAATACTTGGGAGTCATGATAGATAATAGGCTGAGCTTCAAGGACCATGTGAGTTACGCTGCGGAAAAGGCGGCAAGAGCGCAAGCAAGGTTGGCTAGGCTATTCCCAAACGTTGGTGGCCCGAAGACGGTTAAACGTAAGCTACTTGCTACTGTCGTGAGCTCCATTATGCTGTATGCTTCGCCAGTCTGGTCTCAGGCATTGCAGGCAAGTTCTCTGCGAAGGAAACTTGCATCAGTACATAGGCTTTGTGCGTTGAGAATCATTAGTGGGTTCCGCACACTGTCCGAAGATGCAGCGTACGTAATATCAGGGCTGCTGCCTATTGATATTTGGGCGGACGAGATGAAACGCATATACGATCGCAGGTTATTGCAACACACCTCAGAGAATAAAATACGTACTGAGGAGAGAGAAAACTCCATTGTGGCATGGCAGGCTCGTTGGGACGCTTCCACGAAGGGTAGATGGACCCATAAGCTCATTCCCAACATAGCCTCATGGATCTATAGGGAACACGGCGTTGTCAACTACTTCCTGACACAATTCCTTTCTGGGCATGGCTGTTTCAGGAAGTAATTGTACAAATTTGGTCACGACTGTTCTCCTTTATGCGCGTTTTGTGCAGAAGATGAAGACGCGGAACACGTTTTCTTTAAATGTCCGAGGTTCTCTACGGAGACCACACGCCTGTACAACAATACAAATGTGATGCAGCTTATGCTCCAGTCCCGCCAGAACTGGGAATTATTAAACACCATGGTCACTAAAATATTGATCGAGTTACGAAGACTCGAGAGGCTTAGGCATGCGGCAAGCTTAAATACCTAATAATTACATTGGTAGTGTGTTAACGCACGAAGATTTAGCATGATTGCTAACCAGCCTCTGCGAAGTAATACCTAACGGCAGTCCCGCAGAGGAGAGTGGTTGAAGTGCGAGGGGGTGTGGTTTAGTACGTAGGCACCAGGAATGGTGAGTCGTGCATGTCAGTGGGCCGGTCCTCTGGTCATACATGAGAGTCCACACCTCCAGTCGTCATACAAAAAAAAAAAAAAAAAAAAAAAAAAAACAGTTATATGAATTATAATTTTGATGTTGAGTGTAGTTGTATTGGATTCCATTACCCATATATTGAATTATTTCATGCGGGGGTTGCAGGTTTCCAAAGCTGTCATAATATTTCTTAATATTTCTATTCTTATAATATGCTACCCAATGAGTGCCAGGACCGCTGGAAGTGTCTAAGTTAACAATTCCACATTCTTTTTCATGTATTCGCTTCGGTAGACTATCTCTCATGAATACGCCTCTAAAATGTTCCAATTTATTAGCATGTTTCATCAAGTCGACGTCTGTAAGAGGTCTTCTGGGTAGCTTCTTTAAAAGTTTTTTGGTTGAGGGTGATAATATAGTCCCAATCCTTTTTTGTATGGTTTAAGATAAAACCCTTTCCCCATTGCAATTGCTTCCATTGTTTGATTATGTCGACTTGCTTCCTTCAGTTGTTTTCTTGCAGCCTTAGTTTCATTGATTGCTTTTGCGATTGCTGCGCCCCCAGATGCTAATCCACCAACGGCTCCAAGAGCAGTTAAAATGGGTACTAATGGTAGAAATCCTCCAACCTCCGGAATAGGAATAACACGTGGAATTTCAATCATGGATTTATTTCGTCCAAAAGACTTTTTAATTACTCCTTGTGCTATTTTAATAGCATTAGGAATATCTTCAGGTTTTCGTTGCTTAATAAATTTTAATGCATTTTTAATGGTTTTAGTGAATATTTTCTTCGCACGTTTAAACTTCTTCTTCTTTATTTTCTTAAGAGTTCTGTTTAACTGATTGCCCATTCCGACTTTTACTTTAGCTTTCATTGCGTTTGTAACTAAGAATGCGTTTATTCGTTCACCAAGTTTAGTGTCCTTAGATATTGATCTTTGAAAAGCTTTTTCAGCTAATATTTTATCTGCTTCGTGCCTTTTATTTAAATCTTTACTTTGAGAATATGCAATATCATGCTCTTTACATGCAGCGTCCAATGGATTGATTCCGCAGTCACCTCTAGCCAAACGATCTTTTAGTTTAGTTCCTGGACCACAAAATTGATAACCCGGTAAATGAAGTTCAAATGGCAGAGAATTAATAGCTTTATTGAATAAACCTCTTCCAATCACTGGTTTAGAAAGACTGGAACCTTTTTCGTACATAATAACCATTTTATATACTTTCAACAACAAGTACTAAATATAAATAAATAAAAACGCTTGAATGCTTTGTATTTATATCATAAGGTGAGATGCGCTTCGTTAAACAAGACAAATTAATAAAAGTGAAAAATTTGGATCCGTATACAAATAATGTGACAAAATCCAGACACAGTTCACTGCTATCAAACACAATTAGATGTGTTATTGTGGGACCTTCAAACAGTGGAAAGACTAATGTCATATTAAGTTTAATAGAAAGCCCAAATGGATTAAAATTTGCAAACATATATTTGTACTCAAAATCACTATATCAACCGAAATATGAATATCTAAAGCGTTTAGTAAAACCAATTCAAAATATGGGATTCTTTACATATTCTGACAAAGAAAAAGTTCTCAAGCCGGATGAAGCAAAACCAAATTCAATAATGATATTCGATGATGTAGCTTGTGAGAAGCAAAATAATATTCGAGAGTACTTTTGTATGGGCAGACACAAATCTATTGATTGCTTTTACTTATGTCAAACATATACAAGAATTCCCAAGCATTTAATACGTGATAATGCCAACATGATTGTGATGTTTAAGCAAGATGAAATGAATATTAAGCACATCTACAATGATCATGTCGGAACAGATATGGCATACGCAAAATTTCTAAATATATGTGGAGAATGTTGGAAAGATAAATATGGATTCCTTGTAATAAGCAAAGATGATGCAATTGAGAATGGCCGTTATAGAAAGGGATTTGATATCTATATTCACATATAATTAATAAAGACAGTTTCACGCTATATTCATATTAGTATGTTACCTGACTTTCAACTGATAACATTGATGTACACGATACACTTCACCTGATATTTGTTGATCTGATAGCTGTTTTTCCTGATCTGATACCTATTTATAGCTGATCTGATAGCTGTTTTTCCTGATCTGATACCTGTTTATAGCTGATCTGATAGCTGGTTTTCCTGATCTGATAGCTGTTCATAGCTGATTTGAAAGCTGTTCTGATATATTTCCAAAATGGATGAAAAAATATTAAAAGATCTTATTAAAACTAGGCGAGTGCTAAAAGAGAAATTCAAAAATATTAAACTTGGGAAAGCGGATCTAGAGAATCAATTAGAAAAAACGTTTAAACCGATTACAAAGCCTCTCAACATATTGGTGCAAAAATCGAACATAAGTACTCACGACAATACGAAACACAACTTAAAAGTTAAGTTACCACTAAAACTTAAAACAAGTACTCCAGCTAAAGCATTAAAAACTGATTTTTCCAATGATACTCTGATCAATAATGATGAAGATGAAGACGACGATGACTTTTACTCTCAAGTGGAGGATGATGATGAAGATGAACCATTGGCGCCTGAACTCGATATTACTACAAAAGATTATGGAAAATGTACTGAATCAATACTTTACTCCCAACTACAACAACAGAATGAGTTGGATACTACATATGGACCACACAAAGGATTGGATGGTAAATGGCGAATCGGCGATAGCATCTTTAGCATATGTAATGACAAAATAACAATATCAGATAATAGTTGGAACTTTACACCTGGATTGATGCAACTCCTATATCTAAAAGAACCATCAAAATATAACAATGCAGATCTACAAGCATACAAACTTATCTTAGAAAATACTAGTGCTCACATACGTAATTTCAACAAAAATGAGCAAGTAAAAGGAACTAGAGCCTTCAAATACACCAACATTATAAAACCATTATTTAATGACGCATCGCCGTCAACTATCTCACAGAAAGTAACAATGGGAACGGGTTTCATGAGTGTTAATCCACAGAAACCTAATTATATATACTGGGATGATCCAAATGAGTTAGTTGATAGATTGAGGCTTTTGTTGTCTTCACAATCGGCGGGACACACCAATCACAACAACGAAGTCATGTCCATCATTGAAGAATTGAGAGAATCTAATATAATAGTATAAATATTCATATAAATGCACAACTCTTTTCTAAAATAAAGATAATTACAAAATGAGCGTTGACAAGTTCGGTCATTATTCCATTGAGATCTCATCAAACAGTAAATTAAAGCGAAATTTTTCGAAAGCTTTTGGTCTTAATTTGGATAGCAATAAAAACTTGGATCTCCGTTGGAAACGCCTGAGAAATGTTAATACGCCTGTTGATGACAACGATGGAGTAACAAAATTATATGTTGACTATATCATAAATCAAATGAATGTGGAATTTAAAAAACAAAACAATACACTAAAGGAGCAAATAAATAAAGATATTGAAAAAGTTAGCAAAAAGTTTCAATCACTAGTTGATGATAGTCTTAAACAGATAAAGACTGACTTTAAAGAAGAGTACGATATACTAAGAGAAGAAATAAATAAAAACATCGACGAGGTAGTCTCTCGAAAACTACAGATTACAAAAGACGATATTGAAAGTAATGTTCAAAATTTTGTAAAATATACCAGTGAACAAATTGAGCGAATTGAAAGCTATATATTTCAAGAACTACAGAAAAGACCGAAATCCGTAATTTGAAGAGAAAATTCTCAATGAAATGCAGAAAAGAAAAGATTCTCACAGAGTAATTAAGGTATGAGTAAAAAGCAAGCTTTGGTGGAAGAGCTTCACAGACAAGCACGTAAGAACTTTAAGCGAAGGCGTGTCATAACTAAAGGAATAGATGATCTTTGGCAAGCGGATTTAGTTGAAATGGATGCTTATTCGGTATACAATGATGGCTATCGTTTTCTTCTAACTGTAATTGATACATTATCAAAGTATGCCTGGATTGTACCATTGAAATCCAAGAACGCTGTTGACGTTACTATGGCTATGAAATCCATATTCTCCATGAAACGGAAACCAAACAATTTACAAAGCGATGACGGCAAGGAATTTTTCAATGGAAATTTTCAACGTTTAATGAAAAAGTACCACATCAACCATTACATTACATTACGTCAATTGTTGAGCGCTTCAATCGAACATTAAAGCAGATGATGTGGAAGGAATTCATTTATAATGGCTCATATCGATACCATTATATACCAAAAAGCATCGAACCATCAACATGCCTCCAATCAAAGTGAATTCGTGCAACGAAAAATTATTATTAAGCACCGTCTACAACAACCTGAAAATATTTAGAAAGCCAAAGTTTCAGGTGGGAAATCATGTACGCATAAGTAAACATAAACACGTTTTCGAGAAAGGTTATACGCCAAATTGGACAACGGAAATATTTAAAATTAAAAATATAAGAATTACAAACCCAACAACATACATTCTTGAAGACTACCTAGGGAATGCAATTAAAGGTCGATTCTATGAAAATGAACTGCAGAAAACAAGATATCCCAATACATATCTGGTAGAAAAAATTCTTAAGACCAAAGGCAGAAAAGTTTTTGTGAAATGGTTAGGATTTAGCGATGATCACAATTCCTGGATCAATAAAAATTAAATTTTATGAACAATTTTTATATACATACATACTAAAATATATAAAATAATTTTGTAATAAAAGAAGAATATATGTGTTTTTCATTTCATTTGTCAAACTACTCGCAACATGTCAATTACTCTTACTTTAACTGGAAATAAATCCGTTTTATCAGCTAATTATTTTCCACCTTTAGATTTAGAGAGAAAGTATGCTTGTAAACTTGTAGACTTTCATAGTTACCATACAATACCCAACGTTGATCACGAAAATAGCTTAGTTCACATTGGCGATCATACTATTGAGATTCCTGTCGGGTCATATGAGCTGGATGACATTGCTGAATTTATCCAAAATAAATATTCTAGTATAGATCAGAATGAGAAGGTGGAAATAGCCACTAACCGTTATACATTGGAAGCCTTTGTAGGATCCAGCAATGAAACCATTCTCTTTAATAAAAACGAACCATCGACTCTCTACTCGGTTTCAGTGAAAAAGTATTGGAACCAGGAAAATTGCATACTTCAGACTTGCCAGTGAATATAACAAAGATAAATGCTATACACATTGAGTGTGACATAGTTACCGGTGCATATATTAACAATATACCAGCGCATACAATTCATATGTTTGCTTTGAATGTTAGTCCTGGCTATAAAATAGATGAGATCCCCAAAAATGTAATCTATTTGCCAGTAAACTCCAGACAGATAAGTTCGATTACAGTGAAAATTGTTGATCAAAACGGACATTTAATAAATTTTTGTGGAGAAACCATAACACTCAGACTTCATTTAAAACCACAAGAGCAATGATTATATATAATAAAAACCCATACACAGGAGCATCTTCTTTCAGTTCTTCTTTATCCTCGTCATTGAAAAGGTCGCAAGAACCGAACAAACCACAAAACATTCTCCAAAATAAAAAGCTGTCTTCTGAAAATAAAAAGTTTATAAAATCATTGGGTTTAAAACTTAAAACAAAGTAAAATGAGTCAAATACTTGATGTATCACAAACGCCGCTTTATGATGAAAGTGTTATCAAAAAGGAATATCATAGCTATTCACCAGGCACAGTTACATTAGAAAATGGAGAAGCAACAGCTAATGCAAAATTAAAAAACAATTGTGTTGCATTCATGTTTGATAAAATTCGCTATAAGGATATGAACGATGAGAACGGATTGGAAATTGATCGTACACTTCATCTGGGTGTAACTTCAACAGTAAAAAACTATGTCTCTTTAAACACACTGCAGAGTAACATGCTCAAAAATGCTGGATGGTTTCCGAACAATGACATTGAAAAAAAAAATGGATATTTTAACTTTTGTACACCATTGAATATGCTATTAGGATTTGCTGAAGACTTTAACAAAATAATTCTAAATTCTAAGCATGAACTAATATTAATAAGATCTAAATCTGATGAGAATGTTATATATTCAACTGTCGCAGCAGAAAATATAAAACTAACGATAATCAGCATCATATGGAAAATTCCCCATATACAATTGGCTGATTTTGCAAAATTGCAAATTTATCAAACAATTCAAAGTGGAAAACCTTTATTAATGGCATTTCGTAGTTGGGACTGTCACTTAAATCCGTTACTTACACAAGGCAGCAATCATCTCTGGAATGTAACTAACTAATTGCCTTTCGAAGAGACAACAAATTTCAACATTGTCATATAATTGATGTTAAAGTGCACCTAAACTCTGATACATATCCCTATGATGATCTCAATCTGAACTTTGATTGTGAACGATATGCTTTGCTCTATGATATGTACTTAAAGTTTCAACAAAACTACTTTGGTCATGATTCTCAACCTCTGCTGCTACCAGAAGATTTTAAAGATAAGGCTCCAATAGTTGTCGTCGATGTTACGATTGACATTCGAATTGAATTTAAAACATCTAAGAACATTCCGCCCAACACATCAGCTTATTGCATACTCATACATGATAAATTGGTTGAATATATTCCTATAACTGGAGAAATTAAAAAGGTTGCATAAGGAAAAATAGAAACGAAAATGGAGTTTGTTACATTGGATGTGCAAGGCTTTAAGGCAAATTTCAATGAGTTTATCGTAAAAGAATTGGCAGTCACTTTCAATAATCACGAATATCAAAATTTTATTATTAAGCCACCCTTTGAATTTGAAGAATTGACGTTTAAATATCAGAAACAAGCAAATTGGCTAAAAAATTATCATCATGGCTTTACTTGGAGTTGTGGATCAATTACTTTCAAAAGTGTTGTGAATTTCTTAAAGTTCAATATTAAAAACCAACCTATATATGTAAAAGGAGTTGAAAAGAAGTTGGATGTAAAAATCTTCAAACACTTAGAGAAGCATACTACAAACAACATGCCTTTCCCATAATGGACACTGTGCACTAGAAAATGCTCTGCTGTTGAGAAATTTCATCGATAATAATTAAAAAATAAAGAACACATTAAATTTCTATTTACAAACTGTAAATCTAATACATTTTTATTTAATAAAACAAATATTTCTTAAAACTATACATGAATGTTTTCTTAAAACTAATTACAAATATGGAAAAAGTAAACGTAACTTGAAACTTATGATATTATATTCATGAATGTTACAACAATTTCTCAGCATTCAAGATCGGTAAAAATTTCTTCATCTTCGTTTAACACTGATTCTATACCTACCTTATAATGATTCCACGCGTAGGTGTGAACATTATCTTCTCTAATCTTACGCTTATCATCTAATGGACTTAAAGCTATCTTATGAATATGCTCTGTATAAATGTTATGAAGCTTAGATCTAAAATTAAACATGTCTCCATATATAATTCTCTTATTAACTAAACAATCTTTATAATCACTTAAACTTAATTTTTCTAAAACTGTAGCCTTGACACCTTTGGCCTTTTTAATTTCCTAGCAGCCAACAACTTGTATGGTATACATTTTAGAACGAAGACCTATAAATTCTTTCATAATTTTTCCTTTGTTTTCATCCTTCATCATACCCAAGACTTTACCATTTCTAAGCGGCATATGGAAAGGATTTGTAGGTGAATATTCGGATGTATCAAATTTTGAGTCGATATCATCACGAATATCATTGTAAAAATCTTCGCACCGAATGGAATATATGAAAGAATCTGTATCCATATAATTCAAACTGAGATTTGATGTAAATTTAGGTTTCATATAATCATAGTGGAAATCATACATTTTCCATTTGGATAATTCTAAAATAACAAATCCCAAATATATTGGTTTATTGTATACAGACCGAGATCTATTCAATTGTATAGCAGCCATTTCACGTGTAAAATAAGACATGCTGTGAAAATTTGGCTTTGCTATTAGAGCTCGTGCTCCTAAATGTCTTCCTTTACTTTCCCATTCGGTTACAATTTTTACATCCTTCCTTTTGTCTACATTCTCCATCGTCTTTCCATATACCGCATTATTGAGGAGTTTAAAAAAGTTTTTCTCGAAGCTGTTTTTGGCTATTGTTCTGTGGTATGTATTTAAATCAATGTACTGTTTTAACCAACCAGACTGCTTAAATTTTAATATTCTATGGATTCTCTTGAGTTTAAACCATTTTTTATGCACTGCTGAAGATTCTTGTAATGAATTGTGTATGTAGTCTTGTTGGTTAAATCAGTTATTAGTTTATTGCATTTAGAATTGGGAGGTATTTTATTTTCCGCGCAAAATGGTAAATCATTGTGGGAATCGTGAAGATTTTCCGGATATTCTAGATCAACTTCTAAAATAAAACCAAATTCTGAATTGTCATGAATTGTCTGTACGTTAAAATTATTAGTATCTGTCAACCACTCGAAACCTCCATAAGGAAGATATTGAGACATTGCCCAGCCATACAAATTATTGGCATCCAAATACATTAAATATTCTGATGGTTTACTGCAATCGTAGTCCGCCATATATTTATTATTTGCCTTTGAATGCCTTTTGGAGCATTGGACAATGCCTCCTCTAATACTTTTCTGAATGAATAAATACATGTCTATATCTGTAAACAATTCAAGTTCTATTTTTGTAGTCTTTAACATTGCATCCCAAGATAAGCCTGGTGCAGTATAATATTGACACGGATCTAGTTTATAAATGTTTTTGCATATTTTTCTAAAATTTTGGAAAATGTCTGTTAAAATTAAAACATCTGTTTTCAGATATAGAAGCATGTAATCTTCAAGTGTTTTGCATTTAAACATATCCCATACTTTAACCGCGTGTTCATAATCTTCCTTGGAACAAGTTTTATTTGTCATGCGAGTATAAAATTCTGTTTGAGGAGGAAGAGAGGTTTCTTTAAGTCGCCCGAAAGAATTGATGTATTCGTATGGGAATACACCTTTTCTTGTTACTAATTTAAATTCATCATCGTTTGAAAACATTTGGCGAACAGTTTTAAAATCAGTTGGTGATAAATTTTTCGCTAATGCATCCAAACTTGATGCCATGAAACGAAAAGAATCCAAAAATCTTATCTCAAGAGTTTTCTTTTCATCCACCTTGATACGCTTTGAGAGGGATATATATAATTCTTTGTTTAAAGGGATAACATTTATATCACCTTCAAAAGAATTTAATTCCTTAACGAAAAGATGGCAATCGTAGCCAGAAAAATTATGAAAGAACACAGGCACAAACTTTGCAATTTGATATTTTAAATTACATTCATTATGTGCCGGTCCTCTATATTCGCCAGTTAGGTGGCAATGGTCTGCTACTCTATCAGAGCCCAATTCTTTATCGCAAAGAAGTTAAAAAGGCCATAGGTTTCGATTTACTTAAATAGTTATTATATAAATCTAAGATATCTTTAATTAAAAATTCTACAAATTTCTTGGGAGCATCTTCTCCTGAATAAATAACAAATTTACTAAGACTATCATTAAAATTACAATGGATATTATAGCTAAAGGCTACAGGAATATGCTTACATACAAACTTATTGTTATTATCTAAACCTGAACTACTTAATACGCATTCAAAATCTGCGTATACTACAAAAGGAACATCTAGGCTACGTTCAAAATTTTTAAAACTAATTACCGCCTTTTCCAGCGACGGCATCTCGGTTATAACTTTTCCGCATACCATTTTATGCTTTTGTAGCGTACTCTCGTTGTGCGAGTACTGGAGACAGCTGTTGCATAAAAATATTTGCCTTCGGTGAGCAGTCTGTTGTTGTTTTATTAATCTAAAAAGCCAAAAGAAAGTAATATAATTAGATTATTCATTGCAATAAGTAGTCGTGTAAATGAAAGATGAAATAAAAGTGAAATAACATGAAGTTGAGAAAAAAAATAAATTATAATTACCTTGAAATATTTTTAATCCACACATAGTGGAATTGTTCATCATTTTGGAGCAGCAGCAGGTTGATGTGCTTCACCTTTTCCTGCTTGGTGCAATGGTAAGGTCCCTCGATGTTTGCCGAATCCTTATCAAAACCAAACACATTGACGCTAATTGTAGGATTCATTTCTTCAAATTTGCCGATGGCGTCTATGGAAAGAGGAAACTTCAATCCCATGAAGTTAAGTATCATTCCATTTTCTATTATTATATTTTCGGCTTCAATGTTCTCCACATTATAACTATGCGGTCTGTCTTGGTGATCTGGCAGATTAGCAAGTGCAGATATGATTGCCCATTTGAAGCAATAAAGATCAGTGTTTCTAACATTTATGCAAGCACGCTTGTCCTGTAGGACTTTCGGGAGAGGGATGTAGGATGTTCCCATTAATGGACGATACTGATTTATATTTATCTCTACATAGCATATTTTAAGTAGAGACCATCCACTGTCCCTTTCCTGGAATTCACCCATTTTGGTGGTCAGTTCTTCAGACATGTCAGAGTAGTTGCTGCTAATGTCTTCAACTTTTTGTGCTAAGGTCATTTTTGTATGGAATGATTTTATTTCCAGCACTATTTCCTCATCTGTCGTTATTTTAAAGTATTCTGCGTACAATTCCATATTAAATTTTATCATAATGTGCTTTTCTTGCAAATTTTCTATCTGCTTAGTCACTATATTTTTGGCGTTTTTGAAGAAATCTTCTGGAATCAGAAGTCCCTCATCCTCATTTTGGAAAAGAAGTGTTTGAACTCTATCCTTAAAGGCTGTTTTGATGCACTTTAAACCATTGCTTAGCGGCGACCAACAATTCTTTTTGTGTTTGATCGTCCGCAGATGGTAGCTCCAGCCTCTTCGAGAAACATCTTCGTTACATGTTGGGCAACGAACGTTCTCGCTAGCGTCAATGTGTTGTTGTGTTGTAGTAGCTCGGTGTGTTGCTGATGATGATGATGTTGATGATGCGGGTGCTCCTCTCGTTGTAGATGCTGCGGTTGAAGACGATGATGCTGCTTGTTGTGTTGATGATGGTCCTTGTGCTGCTGCTGCTGTTGCATATGAAGATGATGATGGTGCTGATGATGCTGTTGATGATGGTGTTGTTGTAGAAGTTGTAGATAATGATGATGATGACGATGGCTTTCGGTGAAGTAATTTCTGATGCCGTTATAAAGCATCTACTCTATTGAAGTTTTGCCCACAATCTTTGCAGTCGAATTGTGGGTGGCCGTGCGTTGCTTTTGCATGCCTTTTGAGGCTACGCATCGCAGTGGAACCCTGTCCGCAAATGTCGCAAATAAATCTCTTCATTTTTAATGTTTTTTTTGTTTTCTTGCTGTTGGTTATGGTTTATTCACTGGACGTTTTAAATACTATATTTAAGTGTTTTTCTTTTATTACAAGGTTTCATTTTCACACACTATATTTAACAATTTTTTATTTTGTTTTATTTTAAACCGGTTAATATTTATTTTCAGCTACGCCCATATGCTTTTTAGTCACTTTTTGTTATTAGTTTGTTTTGTTTTTCTCTTTACGTTTTTAAGTACTATATTTAACAATTTTTTTATTTTTGTTGTTTTATTTCTAGAAGTGTTCCAGCTACGAACTTTGTGTCTTTAGCGTTTTATTTTTACCACTTTTTTTTTTTTTTTTTGTTTTTATTATAATGTTTGGTTTTTACACACTATATTTAACAATATTTTGTTTTGTTTCTATAAGTTTCAGTTTTGTACGTTTTATCTTTATTTTCAAATACGCATTTTTTTTGGTCTTTAGTGTTTTATTTAAATAGTATATTTAACACATTTTCACCTAGGTACTTTTTGATGTTTTGTTTCTACACGTTTTATATTTATTTTAACCTATGCAATTTGGAGGTAGTGTTTTATTTTTACACACTTAAATTTTTATTAGAGTACTTCACAATTGACGAGTTTCACAATTCTTCCGAAGGCTTCAAGATTACTTTCAGAACTGAGAGAAAATTACAAGCTTCCGCCGCTTATATAGGATGTTAATCGTATTATAGATGCCTAGTTCTCCAGATTCTATCATTAAAGCCATAATGATGATGATACAATAATATTCATGACTTGAAATTTTATTTGGAAGAGACTGCGCACGAAATATTCATAAACAAAACTGAAAAAAATAACAAATATACTTCTTTGGTTCATGCATGATTCTCTTTGAATATAGTAACAAAATAAGCAAGAAAAAAGAATCGCAACGAGTTTTGTTTACACTAACTCGATCGACGACACTCCGTTCTACTGAAGTAATTAAATTACAACAACAACGTCGACTCTCCATCCTATATTAAAAGTATTTATAAAAACATAAACTAATTGTTCCTTCCAAAAATCATCATCACTATGGCTTTAATTGGAGTTAGAGTTGAGATCAATGAACATAAAATGACCTACATACATTTATACGAAAAGAAAAATCAACTTGTGAGGTGTGGCGAGGTCCGCTCTCTGTGTCGAGGCGCAGAGAGAATGCGGACGGAGAGCCGCTCATTCCAGTTCGTATCCGCATTGCAGTTATCGGCATCTCCTTTTGCTCCGCATGACGACGGACAGACAAGTTCCGAAAAGTGGCGTGATCGAAGTTTCTAGAAGAATTTTTTTTCTATGAACTTCGCATCATGCCATTTTGCGGGACTTGTAAAGAAAGCCGATCATGATGAGAGGGAGCGAGAGGTCGGTGGCTGCGCTGCGGCCGCGACTGGAATGAGCAAAGCAAACCAGTTTTCTCGGTGCCGCTTCGACACAGAGCGTGGACAGCAGAACAGTAGATTCGGGTTAGACAGTTGATAGACAGCGAGTGAACTGAGCTGACGGAAAAGTTGGTTATAAAGAAAAAGTATTTCAGTTTTATAAATTCGGACAAACAAATTAAAAGTGTGAATCGATTTCTGAAAAAAAACTCAAGTTATGTGTGGAAAAGACTTCATTGAGATAAAATCAGTATAAAATGACGCTAAAAATTCGATAAAACATCGGTATATAAATCAGTTGAAGTAACACGAAGTGCAAAGAAAACGGCGAAATCTGCCGGTGAATTAAAAAACTTGTTTGCGGATAAAAATCACAAATATTAATGGTGAAAACTTCAGCGGAGATATAAAAATACCTTTTATACTCGAATACTAAAACGCAGTTTTAAGCGGGTGAAAATCGGAATAGAAATTGGCATATTAACGAAATCACGTCAAAAAAAAAAACATACATGTGGCGTTATATATACATACAACTATATATGCAAATTTAGCCGGTGCAAAACAAAAACTCAAACAAAAACACGAGTTTAACAAGTGTTCTTTTTCATCGTGCAATTATTTGTGCTAGAAAAAAAAAAAAAAAACTTACTAAAATTGGCTTCGAGTGCAGATGAATTGGTTTATAATATTTCTTTAAATCGATGACGATACTTTAAAGTGAATGAAAACTCAGTGACAACTATTAGTTAAATTCGCATTAAATTGCATTTTGTAAAATTATGAACATAATTTTTTTCGTTGATTTGCTGCTGCTTCAAAAATTACTGCAGATTCACCGTTCGTTTCTTCGCACTTATTGTGTCGTGCTGCCATCGCAACGTCGTCGCCTAACTGTTTAATTGGATTCGACAACTAAGACCACGTGGATACAGGGTGAAGTTAACATCACATTGGTATCGTTTCTCCCACAAATCGTCATCCAAATTATCAACAACCGAAAATACAACTACAACTACAAAAACAAAACGTGCTTCACACTCAGGCAACAAGCAAATAGAACTTACCAACACAACAATTGCAACAGCAGCCACAACAAATCAACGCGCAAGTACATAACATAATGAAAAGTTGACACCAACATTAATTCTCAGCGAAATGGGAAATATTGGAAATTGTTTTATTTTGATTATCATTAAATAACACGTTGCAGCAAATAAATTATTGTAATTTGCTTGACACGTCTTCAGAAACACAAATGGAAGTTGCTTTAGCTTTCAAGTTCGTGAGATTTTGAGCTTATGTACGCAATTATTATTAGTCATTATTTGTATTTACTTATATAATCGTCAACACAACTCAGCGATCAATCGTTTAGGCAGCTCCTTCGACGAATTACGCTTTAAGCCAATCTACAAAAACAAGTCAATTTCATTTATATTTTATGTTTATTACCAAGTGAGAGTTACTCGAAGGTGGTAGGATAAAGCAAGAGAATTACAACTACTTGTCATTTAAGCAACTTGCTCAGAATTCTACTCTTTCAAAAAAAAAAAATTGACTTTTATTTATGTATTTTGATTTTTTTTTCTTTTATGATTTATTTTTTTTTTTTCTCTTACACGTGATCTAATGAGTAAATTGAACAACTCATTACAGTAGGAAAAACTGTGCAAATAATGCTACCATTTAAGTTTTACATATGAATCTCGAAGAAATGCTCAAATTATCGAAATTAAGAGAAATTTTATATAGCCAGCAATTCATTTATTAATTGAAGCGATTAGAATCTAGAAAAGAAAAAACTAAGAAAGAAAACAAACCAAAATATGAGTTAAATTAGACGTTTGGTTTCGAACTTGATACTAACTGAATATTAAAATGTAATTTTGTATTATCATTAAGGCAAAAGAAAATATCTTTACTACAAAATTTTTTTTGTTATATAAATCTAAGGATTAATTGAGTAATTCCAGGTCGGACCTTCCCTCGCGGGCGCCTACGAAGAGGAGGACCATAACAGGTAATTCATTATAACATTGCCAAATTTGTTTGTACATTATTTTACCTGTTCAACTTTACTTACCTAAAATTTATATATGCAATTTTTTGTTATAATGCAACGCAAATCATCATTTGATCACACCTATGTAATTATTAACTTATTTACTACGTCGATATTGTAGAATACTGTTAGTTTAATAAAAAAAAAAAAAAAAAAAAAAAAATTATTGAGCAAAAATTCCTTGCGTGTAAAACAAAAATGGTTTGAATAATTAATTAGGTAAGCAGGTGAGTAAGCGGTTCCACCCCGCGCAGCCAGGCGACACACAAGGAAGGGGTTGGCGCACAAACGCACAACGCGCCAACCATGGTAGGGTGGGTAAAGAAAGGGGGAGGAAAATGACACCAACTCCTCCCCCCCCCTCCTCCTCTCACCTCTCTCCCCCCCCCCCCCCCGATCCTCCGCGTAATATCGCTTTGTTTTGGTGGATCTTTTTTTTTTGGCCGCCACCAGTCTGGCATCGATCGCGAGGGGATGAGTCGTGTTAATAATTTTTATTCGGTCTGGTTTATGGCTGTAGAGCCACCGTAAGCCTCAGCTCATTTCCTTTTTTTTTGTAACTGGGGTTTCAAGTCACTGTCGGGGTTGTTTAAGAACCCCCCCACTTTCCCTGAGCACGGCCGGACGAGCTGAGCTGCCCTGACAGTGGTCAAATCTTCGTCGTCTTTGAAATTTTTTTTTATTGATTTAGTTTATCGCGT
The DNA here is from genome assembly GCA_937620795.1 of Thecophora atra. Taxonomy (NCBI): domain Eukaryota; kingdom Metazoa; phylum Arthropoda; class Insecta; order Diptera; family Conopidae; genus Thecophora; species Thecophora atra. The sequence goes on from OW569398.1 coordinate 33,911,009, forward strand.
GTTTCCACCACCACACCCCCCCCACAACGTTACAAAGTGGCGCCCAACGTGGGGCCCACTGTAGTGAAATTTTTTTTTGTTTTGTCCGTCCGAAATGTTTGAGAGTCCCTGTACAGTGGTGCCCAAACTTCGGTAGCAACTTTAATTATTTCGGTTAAATTTTCAAGTAAATTAAATTTTTATATTTTTTCGGTTTTCTTTAGATTCTCGCTGGATTGGCGCGATCGAATGAATATGTTCGGTGCGTACCGCTGAATCATCTCTTCGTGCGATTGCTTGGCTTTGGTCATTCCGCCGAAGAAGAAAATATTACGAATACAGTTCTGGAATTCCACTATTATCATTTGCAGGAATTTTCTGATTCGAGATTTTGTTTCATGAATTTTATTGTCGTCTAGCAACTCATCAGAAATTCCAAATTAATTAATTTTTTTTTATGGTGGTACAGTGTAGCCTCGTTCAACTCGAGATTTCACCTTAATGAAATTCGATGGTTCGTTGGTGACTCGTTGGACGACGCTCACTTTAATTTTTTTTTATTTTCTAGTTTAGCCCTTGGTTTCTTTTGTTTATCACTAGTGGTTGCTACTGAACACCACTCGTGATCGGTGCAAGTTGGAGGTGACAATGAAAAGTTTTTTTCATAAGACTGCGGATAATAGGGAGATTGAATGAGAGTGAGGGTGTCGTCTGGTTGAGTGGAGCCGCTGCTTTACCACCTGTTAAACCTTTTTCTTTTTTGTTTGACTTTATCTTTTCTTATTTTTTTTTGTGCATTTAAATATCTACCTTCGTCTTAAGTCGTTTTGCGAGTTGTTTATCGCGATTATTGACGGGTTTTGGTTTCAATCATTAATTTTTTTTGGTTGTTGATCAGGGAATGCGTAAAGTGCACTCCTTATATATATATTTTTTTTTCCTTTTTAAGGTATTATACAGTTTACCTGTACTTATATATTTTTACTTTAGGTCAAAAATTTTATTTCCCTTTAGGTTTTTTTTTGTTTCGCCATTCGATTTAATTTAATTTAAACTATTGGTTTAATTCTCGATTTAACTTATCGGATAGTTGATATTATTGTTGTTTTAATCCGCTTGGTTACTGTTAGGTAAACTTATTTTTTTTTCTCTCTTTATTTTAATTCAAGCTTCCTATAATTTTTATGCTGATTTTTGATTTTTTTTTATTTCTCAATTTTCGGCGTTTAATTTTACATTTCGCCTAAATTAATTCGGTTTAATTTTGGCCGTAATTTTTTTTTGTTGATCGAATTCAATTCGTTGAGTTAATTTCGATTTTACATAATAAGTGATTTAACTTGGGATTGGGTTTATTTCTTTTTGAACAAAATGCCGAACGCCAGCCGATGTCCAATTTGTAATGAGCCGCTTAACACGAAGGGCCCAGTGACGCGTACGTCTTGTCGGCACAACTTTCATTTTTGGTGTTTACAAGCTTGGTTGGAAAGATCCCAAACATGCCCAGTGTGTAGTATTCACCTCGAGCCGACCCTAACTGGGGCGGTTCCAAAACATAGTGTGGTAGGCGACTACACAGGCCCGGTTACGCGAAGCATGACGAGTGATAGAGCGCGGGAGTTGGCAACCCAAGCTCCGACGGTAACTGGTGATAAGTTTTTCGAAGAAATAAACCGGCTAAGTTTGTCTCAGTCTGGTCCTCTTCAAACTACTCAGCGTCCAACTTCAGGTGTAGACGATGACGTGCAGAGAGATGGTGCAAATGCCTCGGCTATACACAACTCCACGGTCAGGTCGCAAGAGCGAAACTCGATAGTCAATTCGACTCTGTCTCAAGAACTTCAGTCCACGAAGGACGAACTGCGGTCAGTCGTTCTAGAATTGCGACGCGTATCTATGGGCGCACCGGTGGCCACCACCAGTGTAACAACCACAACGGGATCCACTTTGGTCACTCCTGCAGTCACTATGGCTGACAATCGTTGGGCTCCGGCCATGCCAAACCACGCACCAACCACTCAAGCTCCGTTAGTCGGAGGCACTTTCGATAAGGCCTCAGCAGTCATCTCGGGATGGCGGCTGAAGTTTTCTGGCGATACCTCCGGGATGAACGTGGAAGACTTCATCTACCGGGTAAATGCGCTAACGTCCCAATGCCTGGCAGGCAACTTTTCGCTGCTAAGTCAGCACGCTCACTTGCTCTTCACAGGTAAAGCTGAAGAGTGGTACTGGCGCTTCCATCGACAAACCTATCGGGTTGATTGGCCCGGCTTGTGCAGCCAGTTGAAAACCAAGTTCCAAAGCTTCTTAACCGATTACGAGCTGAGCGAACACATACGCCGGCGTAAGCAACGCCCAAGCGAACGGTTTGACGACTTTTTCGACAGTGTGTTGGCTATGAATGATCGCTTACACCATCCCTTACGGGACCCTGAACTGCTCGAGATCCTTACCCACAATTTGTCCCCAACGTTAGGACGAGAGCTACTGCATGTCAACCTGACTAGTCTGAACGACCTCCGTCGGGCATGTCACAAGCACGAAAACTATTACCGTGAGCGGTACCATGACCAGCATGACCCTACATTCGCCAGAAGACGGGTGGCTGAGGTGAAATCCGACGACTGGGAGGACGTAGTAGGGCAAACCGGTGAGCCATCCGACCTATGCGCGGTAACCCAACGAACTCGGGAAAAGTGTTGGAACTGCGATGCGGATGGCCATCGATACCAAGAATGCCACGTGACGCCGCGGCGTACGTTTTGCTACGGTTGCGGTAAACCGAACACTTTCAAACCCTCCTGCTTGACGTGCAAGGATCGATCGGAAAACCAAATGGCGAGCACTCATGCGAGGACGACCGGAGCTGTCTCGCGTCCCAGTCGTCCAATGTCGCCTCAGAACCGGCACTAATTCCACCATTAATAATTTTACCAAGACCCAACAATGCCCACTTCGAAGGGAGCAACCTTCCTCCAAACGCACCTACTCCCAGCCGAGATATTATACCGTATCACATTCGGCTTGCCAACTACAACCGAAGGCGAGCAGAAATTTTCGCAAACGAAATACGATGTAGCCGAAAAACCCTGCGTCTGCGTGCGTTCTGGAGCCGGCTTAGGCGACTGAGCAAAATGGTAATTTCCTCGATCATCACTAAACCAAACGATACGCGGCCTTACGTGAATGTGTCAATAAATGGCAATTGCTATCTAGCCTTGCTAGACAGCGGGGCGAACGTGAGTGTGATTGGAGGTGCTTTAGCTCAAACCATCCTTAAAGAAGGTGGCGCAGTCGAAAATTTCCGAGGAAAGATACGAACTGCCGATGGACAATCACAGGCAGTGGTTGGGTACTACACGGCAAAGACTAAGTTTAATAGCCATTCACTTGACTTTCGCTTTTTATTAATACCATCAATTACGTCCAATGTAATTTGCGGCATAGACTTCTGGAGAAGATTTAATATCCAGATCTCCGGCCTAGGAACAAGTACAGTCGCGTCACTAAATCGCGATGATGACAAATACATAGCACTGAACGACGCCCAAAACCGACGTCTGAATGGGGTTATTCAGAGCTTCCCGTCCTCAGAACGGGAAGGCCTGGGTAAAACCACTCTAGTAGAGCATTCCATCGACACTGGGGTGGCTAAGGCAATCAAGCAGCGATATTATCCAATTTCGCCTGCTCGGGAAAGATTGCTTTGCCAAGAGTTGGATCGGATGCTGTCGATGGGCGTGATAGAGGAAGCAGGTGGGTCAGCATGGTCATCCCCTGGGGTGCTGATCGTCAAACCTGGCAAGGTGCGTTTCTGTCTCGATTCTCGCAAGTTGAACGAAGTCACCATTAAAGATGCTTATCCACTGCCAAATATAGATGGTATCTTAAGCCGATTGCCGGCAGTGAACTTCATTTCCAAAGTCGACTTGAAAGACGCATTCTGGCAGATTTGCCTTGACGAAGCTTCCAAGGGAAAGACCGCCTTTACTGTCCCGAACAGACCACACTACCAATTTACACGAATGCCTTTCGGGTTGTGCAATGCACCCCAGACAATGTGCCGACTTATGGATCAGGTGATCCCCTACAATCTCAAGTCGAGGGTGTTCGTGTATCTTGATGACCTGCTGATCCTATCGAGCTCTTTTGACGAACATTTGATACACTTGTCCGAAGTGGCGAATTGTTTGCGCAGGGCTGGCTTAACCATAAACGTGTCAAAGAGCGAGTTCTGCCTACACGAAGTAAACTACTTGGGCTACGTTGTGGGAAGAGGTACTCTACGAACCGACCCGGAAAAAGTAGTCGCTATCAACGAGTACCCGGAACCAAAAACCGTGAAGCAAGTGCGCAGGTTCCTGGGCATGGTGGGCTGGTATAGGAAGTTCATTTCAGATTTTTCAACGGTCACTTTCCATCTGACCGAATTGCTAACGAAGGGCAAAAGCTTCGCATGGGGACCTCTGGCTCAGAAGTCCTTCGACAGGATCAAGCAACTACTGACCGAGGCACCGTTTCTCATACATCCTGACTACTCCAAACCATTCATTGTCCAGTGTGACGCAAGTCAATCAGGGGTTGGAGCTGTGCTAGCGCAACGTGACAAAGATGGCCATGAGCGACCCATCGCTTACATGTCTCAGAAATTATCCAAGGCCCAGCGCAATTACACAGTCTCCGAACTTGAATGTTTGGCAGTGATCCTCGCAATCAAGAAGTTTAGGATGTATATCGAGGGCCAGGAATTCAAAGTTGTCACCGATCACTCTTGTTTGAAGTGGTTGATGAGTCAGAGGGACCTCTCGGGCCGACTAGCTCGATGGTCACTCAAGCTTCAAGGACTAGATTTTTCAATCGAACATCGGAAGGGCTCCGCCAATGTCGTGGCGGACGCGTTGTCAAGATCGATGGAAGATGCCCCAAGTGATGGGTTGTCATCCATCGAAATTGTCACCGAGCCGCTCATCGACTTGGCGTCCCCGGCTTTTTCATCCGCAGAGTACGAAGAATTGAAAGAAAAATTCTCGGGCGAAGAATTCCCGGATTTCCGCGTCGTCGATCAGTATTTGTACCACCGCACAGAGTTCAACACGGGTAACAATGACACCGACGATTTGGGGTGGAAACTTTACGTGCCACTCGACCTTCGAGACCAAGTCGTCAGAGCTTCACACGACCCTCCTACTTCAGCTCATGCCGGAATCGCGAAAACACTGCATAAAATCCGACGTCATTTATATTGGCCAGGAATGTACCAGCAGGTATACAAATATATCTCGAATTGCGAAGTATGTAGCACGACCAAGGTGCCGTCTCAGACCTTGCGACCACCTATGGGATCTTTAGGCTCGACCGAAAGCCCCTTTCGGCGACTATATATGGACCTGATCGGTCCATTTCCACGCACTAAAAACGGTAACATAGGCATTCTTATTGTCATGGACCACTTTTCGAAATTCACCTTTCTGAAGCCGCTACGAAAGTTTACGGCGACTCCAATTATTGATTTCCTGCGCGATAACGTGTTTTATTGTTTCGGTGTACCCCAGACAATAGTGAGCGACAATGGTCGGCAGTTTATCAGCCGGGACATGTCCACCTTCTTAGAAAAATTTGGCGTTAAGCATATCTTTACTGCCGCTTATTCTCCGCAAGCTAATGCATCCGAGCGGGTCAACCGTTCGATCAATCAAGCGCTTCGCGCATACGTTAAACAGGATCAGCGGTCATGGGATGTTTACCTCAGTAGCATTAACTGTGCACTGCGTGACAGCCTGCATCAGTCAATTGGTTACGCTCCTTATTTTGTCCTGTTTGGCCAACATATGGTCACTCATGGGAAAGACTATGGAGTTATGCAAAAACTCGGCGAGGTGAATGACCGGTCCATTCGACCGCGACGAACTGACATAAACCAGATGCTACAGACTCAGGTTAGGAAGCGTCTGCAAGCGGCCTTCGAGAAAAACGCCCGCAGGTATAATCTCAGGTCGAGGGTTCGAGTTTTCGAAGTAGGCCAGCGGGTCACCCGACGAAACTTCCAACTGAGTAAACAGGCCGATCATTTCTGCGCTAAGCTAGCCCCGGTTGGGATACCCGCTAAAGTAGTGGAAGTGGTTGGAAATTCGTGCTATCGCCTAGAAACTCCAAAGGGAGCCCCGATGGGGATATACCACGCCAAGGACATTTGGTGAGGCAGGCAGAGCATGTCACCTTTTCCAGCTGTGGCTCTGGTCACAGGTGACCGATCACCACCTGTTTTGTGAGGTGTGGCGAGGTCCGCTCTCTGTGTCGAGGCGCAGAGAGAATGCGGACGGAGAGCCGCTCATTCCAGTTCGTATCCGCATTGCAGTTATCGGCATCTCCTTTTGCTCCGCATGACGACGGACAGACAAGTTCCGAAAAGTGGCGTGATCGAAGTTTCTAGAAGAATTTTTTTTCTATGAACTTCGCATCATGCCATTTTGCGGGACTTGTAAAGAAAGCCGATCATGATGAGAGGGAGCGAGAGGTCGGTGGCTGCGCTGCGGCCGCGACTGGAATGAGCAAAGCAAACCAGTTTTCTCGGTGCCGCTTCGACACAGAGCGTGGACAGCAGAACAGTAGATTCGGGTTAGACAGTTGATAGACAGCGAGTGAACTGAGCTGACGGAAAAGTTGGTTATAAAGAAAAAGTATTTCAGTTTTATAAATTCGGACAAACAAATTAAAAGTGTGAATCGATTTCTGAAAAAAAACTCAAGTTATGTGTGGAAAAGACTTCATTGAGATAAAATCAGTATAAAATGACGCTAAAAATTCGATAAAACATCGGTATATAAATCAGTTGAAGTAACACGAAGTGCAAAGAAAACGGCGAAATCTGCCGGTGAATTAAAAAACTTGTTTGCGGATAAAAATCACAAATATTAATGGTGAAAACTTCAGCGGAGATATAAAAATACCTTTTATACTCGAATACTAAAACGCAGTTTTAAGCGGGTGAAAATCGGAATAGAAATTGGCATATTAACGAAATCACGTCAAAAAAAAAAACATACATGTGGCGTTATATATACATACAACTATATATGCAAATTTAGCCGGTGCAAAACAAAAACTCAAACAAAAACACGAGTTTAACAAGTGTTCTTTTTCATCGTGCAATTATTTGTGCTAGAAAAAAAAAAAAAAAACTTACTAAAATTGGCTTCGAGTGCAGATGAATTGGTTTATAATATTTCTTTAAATCGATGACGATACTTTAAAGTGAATGAAAACTCAGTGACAACTATTAGTTAAATTCGCATTAAATTGCATTTTGTAAAATTATGAACATAATTTTTTTCGTTGATTTGCTGCTGCTTCAAAAATTACTGCAGATTCACCGTTCGTTTCTTCGCACTTATTGTGTCGTGCTGCCATCGCAACGTCGTCGCCTAACTGTTTAATTGGATTCGACAACTAAGACCACGTGGATACAGGGTGAAGTTAACATCACATTGGTATCGTTTCTCCCACAAATCGTCATCCAAATTATCAACAACCGAAAATACAACTACAACTACAAAAACAAAACGTGCTTCACACTCAGGCAACAAGCAAATAGAACTTACCAACACAACAATTGCAACAGCAGCCACAACAAATCAACGCGCAAGTACATAACATAATGAAAAGTTGACACCAACATTAATTCTCAGCGAAATGGGAAATATTGGAAATTGTTTTATTTTGATTATCATTAAATAACACGTTGCAGCAAATAAATTATTGTAATTTGCTTGACACGTCTTCAGAAACACAAATGGAAGTTGCTTTAGCTTTCAAGTTCGTGAGATTTTGAGCTTATGTACGCAATTATTATTAGTCATTATTTGTATTTACTTATATAATCGTCAACACAACTCAGCGATCAATCGTTTAGGCAGCTCCTTCGACGAATTACGCTTTAAGCCAATCTACAAAAACAAGTCAATTTCATTTATATTTTATGTTTATTACCAAGTGAGAGTTACTCGAAGGTGGTAGGATAAAGCAAGAGAATTACAACTACTTGTCATTTAAGCAACTTGCTCAGAATTCTACTCTTTCAAAAAAAAAAAATTGACTTTTATTTATGTATTTTGATTTTTTTTTCTTTTATGATTTATTTTTTTTTTTTCTCTTACACGTGATCTAATGAGTAAATTGAACAACTCATTACAGTAGGAAAAACTGTGCAAATAATGCTACCATTTAAGTTTTACATATGAATCTCGAAGAAATGCTCAAATTATCGAAATTAAGAGAAATTTTATATAGCCAGCAATTCATTTATTAATTGAAGCGATTAGAATCTAGAAAAGAAAAAACTAAGAAAGAAAACAAACCAAAATATGAGTTAAATTAGACGTTTGGTTTCGAACTTGATACTAACTGAATATTAAAATGTAATTTTGTATTATCATTAAGGCAAAAGAAAATATCTTTACTACAAAATTTTTTTTGTTATATAAATCTAAGGATTAATTGAGTAATTCCAGGTCGGACCTTCCCTCGCGGGCGCCTACGAAGAGGAGGACCATAACAGGTAATTCATTATAACATTGCCAAATTTGTTTGTACATTATTTTACCTGTTCAACTTTACTTACCTAAAATTTATATATGCAATTTTTTGTTATAATGCAACGCAAATCATCATTTGATCACACCTATGTAATTATTAACTTATTTACTACGTCGATATTGTAGAATACTGTTAGTTTAATAAAAAAAAAAAAAAAAAAAAAAAAATTATTGAGCAAAAATTCCTTGCGTGTAAAACAAAAATGGTTTGAATAATTAATTAGGTAAGCAGGTGAGTAAGCGGTTCCACCCCGCGCAGCCAGGCGACACACAAGGAAGGGGTTGGCGCACAAACGCACAACGCGCCAACCATGGTAGGGTGGGTAAAGAAAGGGGGAGGAAAATGACACCAACTCCTCCCCCCCCCTCCTCCTCTCACCTCTCTCCCCCCCCCCCCCCGATCCTCCGCGTAATATCGCTTTGTTTTGGTGGATCTTTTTTTTTTGGCCGCCACCAGTCTGGCATCGATCGCGAGGGGATGAGTCGTGTTAATAATTTTTATTCGGTCTGGTTTATGGCTGTAGAGCCACCGTAAGCCTCAGCTCATTTCCTTTTTTTTTGTAACTGGGGTTTCAAGTCACTGTCGGGGTTGTTTAAGAACCCCCCCACTTTCCCTGAGCACGGCCGGACGAGCTGAGCTGCCCTGACAGTGGTCAAATCTTCGTCGTCTTTGAAATTTTTTTTTATTGATTTAGTTTATCGCGTGTTTCCACCACCACACCCCCCCCACAACGTTACAAACTCTACATGTGTTCAATGAACTAAGAGTATTCATATTTTTAGCAAGCTGGGATTTGACATTGAAAAACACTGAAATGGTTCAATAAAATACGAACGGACATGAATGTCACCGTACATGAATCAAACATTTCCTAAACACATGCCCAAGAACACGAACATAGACTCTCTTTGTACGCACTGTACATACGATCGACGGCACCCAATTCCCCCTAAAAGAATAAATTACAACAACAACAACATAAGCAATTAAATAATCAAAACAATCACCAAAATTTTATTACACCAACTCGATCGGCGACACTCCGCTTCCAAAATCCAAAATTGTTTACACTAACTCGATCGACGGCGCTCCGTTCAATTAAAGTAAACATCCAAAATTTGTAAACACTAACTCTGTGGACCAACGCTCACGTTCACTAAATCATCATGCTACAACAAATAACAAAACAACAACATGTCCCATCACTTCGGTCACACACATTCCCCCTCCTTCCCTTCCCTTCCCTTCCCTTCCCTTCACACACACACTACTTATGAACACGACCGTTTCTATTTCAAGACTGATTTTATTAGTTATCAAAGTGACATACAATAGTAGTGAGAAGTGAAGAGAAGAGGACCGCAATCAAACAGGTTTACACTCATGCTTAACCTGTGTGTGGACTGCGTGCCTTAACATTCCGGCCCCCTTGAAAGAACTTTCAAACTGGTAAGAGTGCTAATTGGTGTATTGGACGCCGGAGGATCCCTTTGGGTGTTTTGACATCGGCAACCATGGCCTTGTTGTCCTTCCCAGGTATGACAGCTACGATCCTTCCACAGAGCCAGTTTTGCGGCGGTGCATTGTCGTCGTGGATAAGCACCAGTGCGTCAATATGAGCATTTGGTTGAACCCTTTGCCATTTGGTTCTTGACTGAAGTTCACTCACGTATTCTTTAGACCACTGCTGCCAAAATCGCTGCTTGACAGCTGTAATACGTGCCCAGCACTCCAGATGATAGATTTCCTTTGACTCTGAGATCATGCGTTCGAGTAAAGCCTTCAATGAACAGCCTGTTAGGAAGTGTGCTGGTGTGAGAATTTCAGAGTCGCTTGGATCCGATGAGAGTGGTGATAGCGGACGCGAATTTAAAATTGCTTCAATTTCGATCAGCGCTGTCGTCAATTCTTCAAAAGTTAAGCGCGTGTTGTTGAGACTGCGATTTAGATGACCTTTCGCTGCTTTAACTGCTGCCTCCCACAAGCCACCAAAATGAGGTGCTCTAGGCGGGATGAACCTAAAGCTAACAAATTCATTAGTACAAAAGTTTGTAATTAAAGTTTGATTTTTGAGGTTGAAGAGAAACGTTTTCATATCAACAAGCTTTCGACTAGCTCCAACAAAATTGGTAGCATTGTCGCAAAATATATCCGTTGGTAGTCCTCTCCTTCCGATTAACCGCTTCAGAGCAGCTATGAAAGCTTCGGTTAATAGGTTGGAAACTACTTCAATGTGGACTGCCTTGGTTAATAGGTTGGAAACTACTTCAATGTGGACTGCCTTGGACCACAGGTACACGAAAATGGCTATGTACGATTTATAGGGTGGTTTGCCTCGGATTCGGAGATAGGTTGTTACTGGGCCGCAGAAGTCCACCGCGCAGCGAGAAAAGGGTCTACATGGGGTCAAACGCTCTACAGGTAGATTTCCCATGACTTGTCCCATTTATTTTGGTTTGTATCAAACGCAGTGAATGCATGATCGCACTGTGCGACGAGCAATGTCTCTTGCATTGATGATCCAAAATCGGAGCCGAATGAGAGCGACGAGAGCTTTTGGTCCAGCGTGATAATTGATGAGGTGTAGATGGCGAACTAGAGCTTCAACAAAGTCGCATTTGCTTGGGAGAAGCACCGGATGAGATTGTGAATCATGGATGCTAATTCTAGTCGACCTCCGACCTTTAAGAGTTCAAAATTGCCTGTTTTATTTAGAAATGGGTTGAGATATTTTAAGGCATGTTGAGCTGGCTCGCCCTTTCGAGCACGGCGTATATCTTCAGGGAAATGTTGCTGCTGGATGTTCCATACAATGCACCACAGTGCGGTTTCCAAATCTTGTGGTGTTAGGTCGGTTGAATCATGCTGGTAGTTTGATGTCGTCATTTTGCGATAGAAGTAAAACATCCAAGCGACCACTCTAACAGCCGTTAGATAAGCACTATGTTGTTCTAATCGCTGCAGAAGATAATTTGGATGTTGTGCAGCTAGAAATACGGCTTTCCGCCTTTCTTTGTTAACTTCGTCCCAATCAGACGTAAGAGAATGATGTTGTGGCCATTGTTCTTGAGGGGCGTGTTGGGACGCTGGTCCCTTCAACCAGATTGATTCCTTTAGATGATTGACAGTGCAACCCCTTGAGACAATGTCCGCAGGGTTATCTTGAGTAGGAACGAATCTCCATATGCAATCCTTATTGGTGATATCTTGTATCTCCGATACCCTGTTTCCGACGAATGTGGATAATGTTGACGAGTGCATTTGCAGCCAGTGAAGAACAATCTGAGAATCACTCCAGAGATAAATTTTAAACTTGAAGCCGTTCAAAATTGTTTTTGTGTTGCCGACGAGCTTAGAGAGCAGTTGGGCAGCGCAAAGCTCCAACTTTGGCAATGACTTCCTTTTCGTTGGTGCAACTCGTGATTTGGCTGTTAATAAGTTAACCGTAATGTTACTTGGTGAGTTTTCCACACGAAGATAAATGCAGCAACCATATGCACGAATGGAGGAGTCGCAAAATCCATGCGTTTGTATGTGTTGAGAGTGAACTTGCAAGCAATATCGAGTAATTTTGACTGAGCGCAAAGCTCCAACTTTGGCAATGACTTCCTTTTCGTTGGTGCAACTCGTGATTTGGCTGTTAATAAGTTAACCGTAATGTTACTTGGTGAGTTTTCCACACGAAGATAAATGCAGCAACCATATGCACGAATGGAGGAGTTGCAAAATCCATGCATTTGTATGTGTTGAGAGTTAACTTGCAAGCAATATCGAGTAATTTTGACTGAGCTCAAAGATTGAAGCTGCTTCAACAAGGTTTCCCAGCTAGAGTGTAGCCCCTGAGGGACAGACTCGTCCCAATCCAACTTCAGTGACCATAGCTCTTGCAAAATGATTTTTGCAGTAACAAGCAGAGGTGTAAGTAGTCCTAGCGGGTCGAACAAAGAAGATGCGATAGACAGAATGCTGCGTTTTGTTGACCTGTTTGTATGTGGTTTTCTTGAAGAGAAATTGAAAACAAATACATCTTCAGCATGATTCCATCATATACCTAATGCATTGGAGTAAGACGGCTCGTTAAACTTAATCTCCTTAAATGATTCGTCATCGAAGAGCGATTGGACATTAGAGTGCCATTTTGACAGAATGAACCCACCCTTTTCCAACACTGCTGACACCTCATGTTTGATTTGCATCAATTCATTAAATTCATTAAAAGGCAGACTTGATTACCTTTGATCCCAAAGCGTACTCTGCAGCGTACTGATCTGCCAAGTAATGTAAACTTTTCACCGCGAGATATGGCGCTGATGCCGTGCCGTGACAGTATTAAGTTTGTAGGTACCAATCTGCTCCTTCTTGTTGTTTCTCCAGACGATGTATTGAAAGCACTGATCACGAGGGTCGACTAGTACTTGACGATACATTTTGATAATGTCGGCAGTGATGACATATCGATGAAGCCGAAACCGAAGCAGCAAATTCTGTAGATGATCTTGTATAGTTGGTCCTACCATCAACAGATCGTTGAGAGATTTTTGAGTTGATGTGCGGCACGAAGCGTCGAAGACCACTCTTAGTTTAGTGGATGTGCTTTTGGGTTGCAGGACACAATGATGCGGGATGTAATAATGCGGTGTGTCTTGGCTTGGAGCCTTTATTATAGTCATGTGACCCAGTTCCTCGTATTCAGTCATAAAGGCTACATACTGAGCCTTTGTCTCTGGATTATTTGCAAGCCTTCTTTCTTGAGCTGCAAATCTTTTTAATGCGATGTCATATGAACGTCCAAGTAAGGTTGCAGGTTCTTTAAAGGGCAATCGTACAGTGATTCTGCCATCCGGGCCTTGAGTTACGGATTCTTTAAAAAATGCTTCGCAGCTGGCTTGTTCTTCGGAAAGCACCCTTTTCGAGGCTATCTCATCTAGTTTCCACAACTGCTCGAGATTGTAATTTATTGCTTCATCATGGGATAGGCTGAGTGATGTCGATTGCTGTGGCGTTGTGGTGGATGATTCATACTTCCCTGATACCACCCATCCGAGTAGTGTTTTTTGAAGCGTCGGAAGATTTGTTCCCAATTTTATTTGTCCAACAGATAGGACGTCGAAAAAACTTTCAGTGCCTATGAGGAGGTCAATGCGCTTCGATTTGAAGAAATGCTCGTCAGCCAATGATATGTTTGCTGGTAACTGCCATGAGGAAATGTCAATCTCTGTTTCCGGTTGATAAGATATGTGAGAGGTGACACAGAGGCTAAGAGAAAGTTCAAAATTAGTAAAGCGTGATTTTATGTTTGTTGATGATCTAAGCTTAATTTTAGACGTTGCATTTCCGATACTTAGGATTTGAACGTCATGTCGTTCTCGCGGCAATCGCAATTTCTGCAAAAAGTCCTCCGTGATAAAGTGGACTTGCGAACACGATTCAAGCAAAGCTCTTCCAAGCTGATAGCACCCTGATGAATCCTGAACGAGAACCATAGCTGTTGCCAGTATGATTGCATCCTTTGAAGAATTGCCTTGGAGGTGTGTGTGCGTCGAGGCTGATGTTTCAGTTAATGCAAGGTGCTGTTTCATTGAAGAGATATGCGTTGAAGTGGATGGCAACGCTGCTGGACCTGTCTTGGATTGCTCTCGATGCAGCAGAGTGATGAGAGCATGCGCATATCTTGCATTTGAATGTAGAACTACATTATGTGACCTTATGATTCTTGGACAAGCAGTTGATGCAAAGTCCTAAACATTTTGCCCTTTCGAAGCGATTAGCGACTGTCAAGCTGACAATTGTTGACATTGATTGATGCCATGATCAGACTGACCACAATGAGGGCATGTGCGTTTGCTGCAAGCGAAAGTGAAATTTTTCTGATGAGCTTGGTGGCTTTCGCTCCTTCGAGAAGTCTTGTCAACTCGGCGTGGTTTGTCTTGAGAAGAGTGCGATGATTCGTGTGTAGTTTCATCAAAAGTTTCATTTTTGAAAAATCAGAAGCTTTTTCCTGATCTTGAATAGCAAGTATAGCCTTGACTAGACGATGCGAAAAGATATAAGCACGATATGAACACGATAGGCTGAGTGATGTCGATTGCTGTGGCGTTGTGGTGGATGATTCATACCTTCCTGATACCACCCATCCGAGTAGTGTTTTTTGAAGCGTCGGAAGATTTGTTCCCAATTTTATTTGTCCAACAGATAGGACGTCGAAAAAACTTTAAGTGCCTATGAGGAGGTCAATGCGCTTCGATTTGAAGAAATGCTCGTCAGCCAATGATATGTTTGCTGGTAACTGCCATGAGGAAATGTCAATCTCTGTTTCCGGTTGATAAAATATGTGAGAGGTGACACAGAGGCTAAGAGAAAGTTCAAAATTAGTAAAGCGTGATTTTATGTTTGTTGATGATCTAAGCTTAATTTTAGACGTTGCATTTCCGATACTTAGGATTTGAACGTCATGTCGTTCTCGCGGCAATCGCAATTTCTGCAAAAAGTCCTCCGTGATAAAGTGGACTTGCGAACACGAGTCAAGCAAAGCTCTTCCAAGCTGATAGCACCCTGATGAATCCTGAACGAGAACCATAGCTGTTGCCAGTATGATTGCATCCTTTGAAGAATTGCCTTGGAGGTGTGTGTGCGTCGAGGCTGATGTTTCAGTTAATGCAAGGTGCTGTTTCATTGAAGAGATATGCGTTGAAGTGGATGGCAACGCTGCTGGACCTGTCTTGGATTGCTCTCGATGCAGCAGAGTGATGAGAGCATGCGCATATCTTGCATTTGAATGTAGAACTACATTGTGTGACCTTATGATTCTTGGACAAGCAGTTGATGCAAAGTCCTAAACATTTTGCCCTTTCGAAGCGATTAGCGACTGTCAAGCTGACAATTGTTGACATTGATTGATGCCATGATCAGACTGACCACAATGAGGGCATATGCGTTTGCTGCAAGCGAAAGTGAAATTTTTCTGATGAGCTTGGTGGCTTTCGCTCCTTCGAGAAGTCTTGTCAACTCGGCGTGGTTTGTCTTGAGAAGAGTGCGATGATTCCAACGAACTAAGGAATTGACATCGCCTGTCTAGCAACTTTGTGCATTCTTCCCATGCTGGTAACCTTGTGAAGTCCAGAGATTCCTTCCAGCTTCTCTGTGTAGTTTCATCAACCTTCTGCATTACCAGGTAAATCAGCATCGAGTTCGCAATATCTTTGTCGGAACCGATTGATTGAAGTGAACTATAGATGGCAGCTGCATTGTCAACTAGACTCCGAAGCTGCGTTGAAGTTTGCTTTGTGAGAGCAGGTATTTCGAATAGCGATGAAACGTTCTCCAAAAATATTAGACAGCTGTTGTCATATCGAGAATTTAACCTTTCAAATGCCTTTTGGTAATTTTCATTGGTCACTTGAAAGGCCTTTATTGTTTCTAATGCCTGGCCCTGTAAGCAATTTTGCAAGTGGTTAAACTTCTCTATGTTTGTCAGGCACAGTTCTCTATTGATAATTTGATTAAAGGATGTTATAAAATTTTTAAATTCGGAACACTTCCCGTCAAAAGTGGGTAACTTCAGCGGTGGTAGCCTTGAGCTTGGAGTTGGAGCAAATAGATTGTTTTCTCTTATGGATGAGTTCAGTTCTTCTCCTAACTGCTTATGTATTGAAAGTTTTGTGCTGACATACAGTTCCTCGAGTTCAGCACGACCATTGTCATCAGGTTCCAGTTTCTCAATTTGTGTTTGGTAGCTGCATATTTGTGTGAAATATGATTCTAGGACTCCTAAGCGGCACTTCAATTCCATTGAAGTGAAGGCCCTAACCTTTTCCATTTGCATCAATAATGGATTTGATACGTGAAATATTTCTTTTAGTGTTTGAACGTTGTTGCTTCAGTTGATCTGCCATGTGGTCGGCAATGCAGTAAACTTGACGAATTCAACTATGAAGTTCGATTTGTTCGTCCAAGGTCAACAGTTATTAGAACTGTACTTGATGTCCGAAAACGCGAAATGTCCTTGCACAAGGTGAACAAGAACGACGAAAAGGCAGCGACGAATGACTCTGCTGATGAGTACAGTAGCAATCACTTTCAATTGTTCTATCGATAACCGAACCGTTAACTCAACTTCGAAATGCCAAAAACTGACCTTGTTTTTGCTCAAGGTGATTAATTTGAAAAGGCACAGATTTAGCGTTCTTTTGTTCTTTTTATTTAGCTCGATGTTGTAATGAGTCTCTTACACGAAATCGTGCCCCACGTTGGGCGCCAATGAAAAATCAGAAGCTTTTTCCTGATCTTGAATAGCAAGTATAGCCTTGACTAGACGATGCGAAAAGATATAAGCACGATATGAACACGACCGTTTCTATTTCAAGACTGATTTTATTAGTTATCAAAGTGACATACAATAGTAGTGAGAAGTGAAGAGAAGAGGACCGCAATCAAACAGGTTTACACTCATGCTTAACCTGTGTGTGGACTGCGTGCCTTAACAATAACTATACCTCCAAGAAGTGAAATACTACACCCTATAAAATTAAATGTGACAGAGGATAGCATAGTATGTAACCAAAAAATTTCTGATAGCATTTTCATAGCAAATTCTATTATACCATCAAAGGGCGTTAAACACATCAGAATCCTGAACATCTCAAACGAAGAGATATCTTTAGCACAACCACAACTTGAAGTAAAACCATTAAGAAATTATCACATTATAACAAACCGTAATAACAACACTGACTAACGTTGGGATGAGGTCAAAAATATGTTAAAAATAGACTTTCGCGATCCCAAAGCAAAGAACGAACTGCTAACAATATGCAAACAATATCAACACATTTTCCATTTGGATGAAGACAAACTGACAGTCAATAATTTCTACAAGCAAAACATAAACGTACTTGATAATAATCCAGTATATATTAAAAATTACCGACTACCACTCACGCAAAAGGATATAATTAGAACAGAAGTACAAAAGTTACAGGATAATGACATAATTGAACGACGACGTTTTGGACATAATAGGAAGAGCAAAATACTTTACAACCCTAGACATGACAAGCTCCTTCCATCAGATAGAACTAGAAAAACAGTCCAGATCTCTAACAGATTTTTCAACAAACGACGGACAGTACCAATTCAAAAGACTGCCCTTTGGATTAAAAATATCATCCAATAGCTTCCAACGTATGTTAACTGTAGCTCTTGCTGGATTAGATTCCAACGCATTTTTGTATGTTGATGACGTAATTGTTTTCGGCTGCTCATCAGCCCATAATGAAAATTTAAGAAAAATATTTGAAAGATTAGATAAATACAACCTTAAACTAAATCCATCTAAATGTCAATTTCTGAAACCAGAAGTGGTATACTTAGGACATCTAATCACTTCAAAAGGTGCAACTGCCGACCCAGAAAAGTGTAAAAAAGTCAAAAATTATCCTATGCCAACGAACGCAGACGAGACTAGACGATTTGTAGCATTTTGCAATTATTATAGAAGATTTATAGAAGATTTTGCGAAAATAGCGAAACCACTTAATAACCTTCAAAAGAAAAATGAAGAGTTCGTTTGGACTGAGGAATGCCAAAACGCATTTAATTGTCTGCAAAAACAAATTATGGAACCACCAATATTACAATACCCCGACATAGAGAAGGAATTCATACTGACTACAGACGCATCCGACTATGCATTAGGTGTCATTCTTTCTCAAGGAGAAATAGGCACAGATTTACCAATATCATATGCAAGCCGTTCCCTCAATAAACACGAAATAAATAAACCAATTATAGAGAAAGAATTCATTCCCTATTCATTAGGGAATAAACCATTTCAGACCTTATCTATATGGAAACACATTTACAGTAGTTACAGATCACAGACCTTTGGTCTCACTTTTTACTAATAAGAATCCATCAAGTGAAATGACTAGAATTAGAATAGATTTAATGGACTATGATTTTAAAATAATATTCAAACAAGGTAGATCAAATACAAATGCGGACGCGCTATCTAGGATTAAGATTAATTCAAATACACTGAAAACAATGGTATCCACAGTTAAGGTTATAACAAGAAGCAAAAAATTAAAAGAAAACAATAACAATATAGAAACACGGAATGAAGGTACTATCACACAGAGCCTGATCAACTCTATATGTGGGATTGTATCTCCATCTCTGACGTTCGTAATATAAAGAAATTAAACTTTGAGCTCGTAAGTCGTACGCATTGCAATCACGAAGAAGTTTCAGACAAATATTTATATAAATACAAAATTTAATTATTTAATATTTTAGGTCGATATTTATTAACGGAATAGATGAAATGAAATTGAATTAACTTCAAAATGATACAAAAAATTCTACAAATTAAATTAAATTCCCAAAATTGGTCAAATAATTTGTGCGTCACACTGACACCCCCCCCCCCCCCCCCCCCCCCGTTTTCCTGAGTTGTGTGTCTGTGATAGTCGTGTGTACCTCAGCTGACCCTGTCTGGCTAGATCAATGCGGTAGCTTCGCCCATTGATGGTGACCTTTTGTTTATGGCGTCGTCCCCTCCTGCGGTGTTCTTGCATTTCCGTGCCAATTTGCTCCAGCTCTGTGCGGTCTTCCACATGTACGGCCGCGGTGATATCTTCGCCGCCGTTTTTAGAACCAGGAATCGCGACGAACTCGTTATTTTCGTCGAAGTGTAACACCAGGCTCACAACTTCTTGAAGCTCGTCGTCCAACAGTGAAAACGGTAGTGGTGAAGGTGTTGAGGTCTCCTCGTTAGTAGGGTGGGGCGGTTGCCCTGACGATGATGCTTCTGGTTCTCGATAATTTGGTTTGGGTGGCACGACGTGTGGTGACGGTACCGGGTGCGCTGCGAACTCGAGCGGCGGTGCTGTTGACTCGTTCCGTGATACATCATGTGGTGACAGTTCCGGGCGCGGCCCAAACTCGAGCGGCGGTGTTGATAGCACGTTCTGTGGTATATCATGTGGAGATGACGGCGGCGTTCGGCTTGGTGGGAGCGGCCCGGTTGCGTCGGCCTGATGTGACGGTGGAAACTCGACCACAGGTTCGCCAACCTTAACTTTTTCGGCTCGAAAATTCGGTTGGTAAACGGTGAGTATGGTCTTCACTTCGGTACAGTAGGACACATAGCCTGGCCCCTCCCAGTACCAGCGCTCAACTTCGCGGTCCACTGTGGCACCAGCTGGTTCGTATTCCTCGGTGCTGTCGTCGATGTATTCGTTGTCACTAGCCACTACACTTACCTCCTCGTCACCTTCCCCGTCGCCTACCTCGGTGTCTTCGTCTGGGATGTTGTCATTCGCTACGTCGTCGTCGACATGCGGTGGTTGCATCTCGGTCAATAAGGATGAGGTACCTTCTTCCAGTTCCTCGGACAACAGCGACACCTCTTCCTCTTGGGGTATTTCCGGGCCTTTTTCCTCGTCAGACATCTCGGTCTCGCTGTCAGTTAGAATGATCGTCGGGAAGATTATTACCTTCGATGTTTTACCCGCTGATGTGGTTGGCATGTCGCCCTTGTTGAGGTCGGAGCCGGCGACATTGGTACTGACGCGACGCAGGATGACTCTTGGTTCCCTGAGTTGAGTTGGTGCCTGTTCAGAATGAAGGTGACTGAACAAAGGTGAATAACACACAGCACAAAACTTCACGTTCACGGCCGGTCACCAAATATATGCTGACTCGCAAAAAGGGCTGGTTGAACGGCCAACTGTAATAGGAGAACCATTTTCACGGACGTGAGCGAGCTGCAGTCATGTTGCATATGATGGCATGGTGTGTGTGTGCTGCTGGTGTATTAAAAATAAGAATTTATGTACTTAGATGTGTAGTAGTTTAATTGATAGCTTATAGGGAAATATACATAATTTAACGTATAAATTAAGGCAAAAATAATAAACGGGCAGTTGTTGTCAATCATCCGTTAATCAGTGCATTTCGGTGTTTTAATTCGGTCTGTAGTTCCAAGTGCTGCAGATTGGTATTTTAGTTAGCAATCAGATCAACAATTCAACTTGCAGTTCCAAGTGCTGCAAGTAACCACAAGCATCAAGGATCAAAATAACTTAATTGGTTCAAGTGCCGATTAATACCAACAGTAAAACTTGCAGTTTCAAGTGCTGCAAGTAGACAAGGTGAATACATTAATTGGTTCAAGTGCCGATTAATACCAACAGTAAAACTTGCAGTTTCAAGTGCTGCAAGTAGACAAGGTGAATACATTAATTGGTTCAAGTGCCGATTAATATCAACAGTAAAACTTGTAGTTCCAAGTGCTGCAAGTGAACAAAAGAAATAGATTAATTGGTTCAAGTGCCAATTAATATCAGGGAAAACGCTTCCTGATCATTTTGGTGACCCCGACGTGATCGTCAAAGGACATGGCGACATTCGATCAACTCGTGGCAGCTCAACAGGAGCTAGGTGAAGCAATCTTCACTATCGTTAGAAACTTCAAAAAGGACTCAAGTGACCGTAAGGCGAATACTAAATACTACGAAGAGCGAATTCAACGTCTGAAGGAGGCAACATCACGTTTCCAGGACCTCGATCAACAAATAAGAGCGATTCCACAAGCAACAATGAATCATGACTACTTCTCAAAAAATTACTACACGGAAGTCATGGCGGTAGCAACGAAATACAAGAGTGAGTTCGAGACTGCACTCAAAACGTTACCAGAGACCGCAATAAGCGCTGCAGTAGGTGAAGAAACCAATGATAATCAGAGATTGGTTCGACGATTGTCTGCATTAATTGCTGCCGCACGTCGAATGTGCATCAGAATAGCAGAAGACACGGCCGACCATCCTGAGCAGCATTATGAGATGAAGTTGGAAACCCTACAACGAATGTGGCAGCAGGCAGAAGCTTTAAATTTAGACATCTGGGAACTCTGCGCTGATCCAGCCTCTGTGGGTTACAACGAAGCAGCATACAACAGCATTGAGGAGCAGGTGCAAGGCATACTGACGGAATTATCGCTAAATGCAAAATCCACGCCGTCTAACGGGACCAGGAGTGGTGATAAGCCATCAGCGTTAAATGCAGGCGTCACAAGTTCATTGCAACTTCCTCGAATCAATATTCCATCGTTCAACGGGGATTATCTGAAGTGGCGACAATTCTTTGACCTCTTCAATCAACTGGTGCATAATCAACCGCTGCCTACTATTCAGAAGATGTGGTACCTAAAAATGAATGTATCAGGAGATGCAGAAAAGTTAATTCGACATCTTTCGCTCTCTGAAGCAAATTATGAAACAGCATGGAAGATGCTGCAGGAAAGATACAACAACATGAGAATATTGACATCTACGCTAATTCAAAAGCTATTAGACCAATCTCCGATGTTGCCGTCAGCACCTTCAATAAAAATTCTTCATGACACTACAAAGGAATGTTTACTATCATTAAACAATCTGGGCATCGTGACTTCATCATGGAACCCACTGTTGCTGCACATCCTGATAAAAAAGGTGGATCGAACGACATATCTTGCATTCGAGCAATCGCTGAAGTCACCAAGAGAACTTCCAACGATAGAAGAATTTATGTCTTTTTTGGAGAAG